>OX401983.1:8066809-9266809 GCA_947859335.1 Tortricodes alternella | reverse complement strand
CAATGAAACGTAAACAATCAATATTTTCATACCGAAATGGTGTTGAAGGCCCTCCAGATCATCTTAATGTCAAATAATAAGCATCTCATAAAATTTCGTATCACTAAATTAAGCAACGAGTAAATTAAAATGATATTTTCGAAAGTTCTCTGAACAAAACTGGTTTGACCTCATTTGACCCGACACTGTTATCCTTAAATACTTCAAACCTCGTTAAAATCTGACCTTACAATGAGGCTGTTCAAATGGAAAATTCACAGTTTTAATAACCAGTAATCACCGGAAATCTCATACAAAATTAAAAGGGCTTAACCAAAATGTTCTTGTTTTAGACAATTTCGGAAGGAAATATGGTGGCTATGAATTCATATCTTTGAAGTTAAATAACTGTTAGGTTTAGATAAAGTCATCATAAAGTGCACTCCAGAACAAAAATATTATTTTTATTAACAGTTCTTTAAAATTAACTCTATCTATCCATGGCGTTTTTCAAAAAACGACCTCAGAGCTATCTTTCAGGTAGGGTTTTTATTTAATCCATTGTTCTAACAAAATTGTAAAGTCAGAAGTTGCACTCCAGAGCTATAATCTCAAAAATGATTTTATTTATTACCTATGTACTTTAATTTGATTAAATTTAAAAATTCTCTAATAATGTATCAAGATTAGTTGACCCAGTGTATAAGCGCTCGCATTTTTCCTTACAGAGGATTATTCGACGCTTATGCCATTATTGTTTCTTCCTAGTCGCGATTCTGCACAATATGAATTCCACACATTTGCATTTGATCACATTCGTTATTCTTCACAGTCATTATTTTTATACAATCCGGTTTCTTCCTATTCGCGATTCTGCACAATATGAATTCCTCACAACTTCATTTGACCACATTCGGTATTCTTCACAGTAATTATTTTTATACATTACCGATTCTTCCTTTTTGCCATTCTGCACAATATGAATTCCACACAACTTCATTTGATTACATTCGTTTATCTTCACAGTCATTATTTTTATATAATCTTCATGATTCTTACTATTTTAACTCTTAACTTGACGTATTTTCGACTTGTCCATTTATATGTTTGTGCATGTGCATCTTTTTATTTTCTTTTATATAAATTAGATTAGAAATAAATTAAACAACGACAAAAGTTTCTCTCGTTATCATCATTTAAGCAATATTTCACTAATCTCATCGACATCTTTACATCTGTTACTGAAAAAGGTATCTTCCAAGGATCAAAAATGAATAAAAACGCAAAAGCCAGTTAATAGCCTATTTGTTTTCAATTCTGCCTTGGCTTGGTTAGAGGAATATAGAAGAAGAGAAAATAAAGAGTTCAAATGGGAATATAAATAAAAACTGTACAGAAAATTAAATACGGTCAAATGCAGTTGTGTAGAACCATATTGATCATAATTTGATCAATATGACTTTACACATGATCAGACTGTGAAGAATACCGAATGTGATCAAATGAAGTTGTGTGGAATTCATATTGTGCAGAATCGCGAATAGGAAGAAACGGGAATGTATAAAAATAATGACCGTGAAGAATACCGAATGTGATCAAATGAAGTTGTGTGGAATTCATATTGTGCAGAATCGCGAATAGGAAGAAACAGGATTGTATAAAAATAATGACTGTGAAGAATAGCGAATGTGGTCAAATGCAGTTGTGTGGAATTCATATGGTGCAGAATCGCAAATAGGAAGAAACAATAATGGCATAAACTTCGATTAATCCCTTACAGAGAAGTGAAGAAGTGTGCGTCAGGGATTTACTGTTTTGTAGCGTTCGTGCGCTTTTTGACTTGCGCTAAAATGTGTGCACGCTCTTAAACCGGTTTTCATTCCCTAGTCACAATATTGACTAACAATTAAAAGTACCTCTAGTGGCACGAACATTGTTCTAAAAGCTTTAATCACCAATCAGGATCGTCAGTTGACCCCTCATTGACACGGCGATTCTGGACTCATCTCGCAGCAATTAAAACAATCATCCGAGAGTTGTATAGGAACAGCATTCCGGCCTATTAGCATTTAAAGATGGGGGTGAAAATACGGTGTTTTTAGGGTTCCGTAGCCAAATGGCAAAAAACGGAACCCTTATAGATTCGTCATGTCTGTCTGTCTGTCGGTCTGTCTGTCTGTCTGTCTGTCCGTCCGTATGTCACAGCCACTTTTTTCCGAAACTATAAGAACTATGCTGTTGAAACTTGGTAAGTAGATGTATTCTGTGAACCGCATTAAGATTTTCACACAAAAAATTAAAAAAAGAATAAATGTTTGGGGTTCACCATACTTAGAACTGAAACTCAACATTTTTTTTTCATCAAAGGCATACGTGTGGGGTATCTATGGGGATAGGTCTTCAAAAATGATATTGAGGTTTTGAATATCATTTTTTTATAAACCTAATAGTTTGCGCGAGAGAGACTTCCAAAGTCGTAAAATGTGTGTATGTATGTACCATGTATGTACATTACCATGTAAACTTCCACCGAAAATTAGTTCAAACGAGATCTAGTAAGTAGTTTTTTTTAATACGTCATAAATCACGGAATTCTTTATGGGCGAGTCCGACTCGCACTTGGCCGCTTTTTTTTTTTTTTTTTCAGGTGTATTAGCCACGCGGAGAGGGTAAAATGTTTTTAAAAAATTGCAGGTATAGGGGATGAGTAATGACAGTCCTATTTACATATTTATATTTGGTATTTATTTGGGATTATTATAAATACCTATATATCTTGGTGTATTACTGCTTTGCGGTCTATACTTTTTACACCATCCTCAATATGTTTTTGTTAGGCCTACTGGTTGACTGGTAGAGAATGCCTTAAGGCGTTAAGTGCGCCATTATTTGTACACTCGTGCATTTTGCATTAAGGTTTAAATTAATTAATTAATAGTTAGTATTTATTAATATACAAAATTAAAAAAAAAATGCATTTCTTGTTTCCGCTCGCCTGTCTACTTTTTGTTGCATTATTATGCAATAACTGGGTGTACGAGCCTCACTTGGCATTATTTTCTTTATTTATTTTTTTCCTATTTTCTTTCTTTCTTTGGGATGACACCTATATCTAGATAAATTATCTTAATACATTTTTTCATCCAAATCGTTAGAGCCGGCTTCGAGGAACCAATTACATATCTATATTTTTTGAAAATTCAATGATGTAAATTATGTATAACGTTTGTGTACGAATATTCATAAAATACAATAATGTACTTACCTCTTGTGAAACTATAACTTGGAATAAGAAAAAAATGTATCTCTCTTATGCAGATAAACAGCTTATTTAAAAATAATGTAAAACCAAACCCGCTGTATATCTTTTGCCAAAACCTGACAACTACGTGGACATTATGCTCATAACATTGAGCACACATTTTACTTCGTTCTCAATATTAACATTACTTATTGTGTTACTTCTTCCAATAATAAAAGTCGTCACAAAAACTAAAATATCACTTCTAACGAGTATCACAAGCTGCGTTTGAAAAAGCGAAACAATATTCAGTTGAATCGTAAAAATGCCCAAACTGAATAGCAACAATGAGGCATTTCACATAATTTATTGACATATTTATTTTCAGCTGGATATTAAAAGTTTGTATGATATCTGGAGAAGGCATAATAAACAAATACCTATTTGTAACCAAGGGTCAAATGTCATATTCACATGTTCCAAAACATTCAGATGTTTTATTAAAGAAGATCCATTGAACATTTCGCAAATTTCTCATAACCGAGTTCATACATTTTTAAATTATTTATTAACTCTAGAAAATTCAAGTCAATGCCCATAAGTGTCACAATATTACGATGAAGTTTAACATAAACTCCACGGAATGTTATTCTGTTCTCAGCTAAAGATACATATCGTAAAAAACAAATAAATCTTTAAATAAAATCTCCATAACAATGAAAGAAAACCAATAATCTATAACATAGGAAGGCTGGCTGTATTTCATATTAATAATGCATTTAGAACTAATTTTAATGCGGTGAATGTACTAAAATAATCTTTTAGCAAAGATAACTGTTCGTTTTTGGAAATTAAAAGGGAACTTTATCGTTTATAAGAATATGATCGATTGTTGATTGAAATAGTTCTGAAAAAGTGAAAATTGGTTGTGTTGAAGCCATAACCGGCCCGAGACGCATCAGCCTCGGGCCCAGGGTGTCAAGTCATTGGTCGTTAATCTATATTAAAATAAACGCCATTGTTTTCTCTTCTACTAATATTAAATTAAGTTACTTGCCTACATGTTATGGTGAAACTTTTACTTAACCACATTCTTAAGAGTATAAGTGCACTAATAAATTAAAAAAGTTTATGATTAAAAGTAATATCGATAAAAAGTCTGTACCGAATACGAGTAAGTTTTTTTTTAAATAAAACTGACATTGGCTAGCCCGCCCGTAAGCCCAGGCACCTGAGCGTAGTTCTGAAATGAAAGCAGAAAATATGAAAATGGAGCTAAGTGAGATGAATTATTAAAATTTATTTATGAAATTAAAAAAAAACCTAGGTAAAACCCATGTTGTTTATTTGATGTCCCATTGTTTGTTTCGTTTCACTTATTACGTTCCTTTATTTCTTCAAAAATCAATTTGAAAACGCTTGTTATGTGAAACAATATCTCACAGCGGTATAGTCCGGAGTTAATCAGAACGCTAAAGATTGTGTCGGGAGACAAGAGGAAAAAAAACAATCACAAGTACAATAGCGCAAGTCATAGCTCTCAATAGACCCGATGGCCCAGGCTGGTGTTTGCCAGTTCAATTATCATTACGGGGCCATTTTCCGTCGAGTCACCATACTGTGGGTGACCCGCATTAAATCGGTTAATTCAAACTATTTATCAACTCGATTCGTTATGCATAGGATCAGATTTTGAAACTGTTTGATGATGTTATGGCATTCGGATCCCATTGTGCCGGTTCCCGCCCGGCTTACTTCGATGGGTGTGTACTATGATAATCGACGCGTCCGATTGAATCTATTGAATGGTTCGAGTTAAATAGTAATACAATTAAAATTGTACCGACGGCTGTCACGCGATGTCCAAGCCTAATTTTCGAACAACGTAAATACAATCAGACTTTGTTCCCATGAATGAATGGGCTAACAATGCACGCCTGACACAAATGAGCACCTAATTGGAACGTTACAACACTAGTCGCTGCGCACTGTTGCGATAGACTTAAATCTCACACGAGGACTTGATTTGCTTTAAGCCTGCAATTATATTAAACATTGTTACGAAAGAGGGGAAACACGACCTTTTAAACAATTACTGTTTATCAAATGTCGGTTTTCACTTCTGAAGCGTTGTTAGAAAACATTGGCTCAGGATCGTTTAAAACTAAAGCTCATTAATCATGATAATAACATCGCTATTGATATGAAAATATATGTATGTACCTACTAGTAAAGCTTTCTGATGATCTCGATTAATATTTCGTACCAGTTCAAGGATTCTATGTCCATTTTGTCCGTAAACAACAAATATAGTAGCAAACTCCAAGGCTAATTATTGAAATCGTAATAGCAGGATTTCATTTCGCGAATGCTCGTGATGTTCGACATAAGATTGTAGATATAAATATAAGTCGGTTCTCACCACTTCATTCTTACCTTCTACATCTTAAGACCTATGTTTAAGAGGTCTTAAGATGTAGAAGGTAAGGTGCTTAATCAAAAACGCAACCTTACTTAAGAAGACAATAGCAGTAGAAATGTTAGGGACACGCCAGTAGCGATCGCCGATAATCCCGAACTCTATTTGGTGACATTTTGAAGTGTGTCACTCAGCCTTCGTGTAGCATCGGTCGTGACGGCCGAAGTGGCAAGTTCGTGATCCAAATTAATTAAAACAGAGACCCAAAACTAAAGCTATCACGATTGGCGGAGATGGGCGTATTATGGACGTGGTCGTAGTGTGAGTGAGTATTTTGAATTATAAATGTTATATTACATATAGTTCACCCTTGCTGAAGAGACTATCTTAATTTTAGGAAACTATTTTTCCGGAATGAAAATCAATCTTCTAATCAATTTTCATATAAAAGCGGATATCCTTCTTTAAGACATGACAGAGTAAAGACATTCAAACATCTCAAAAACTTAAAATATAAACATTCGTTTTGAGAGTTTTTGACTAAATATTACTGAAAACTAATAAATTGCTTCGTACTGTAATTTTTTTCGTTAAAGTTATAATTTAAAGTAGGTATGCCACTTCCTTGTTGAATCAAATTCAAAACACATCAGAGCCCATTCACCTTCCACTGACTCAATGAGGACACACTTACCCGAATAAACTTAATCAGCCGCCTGCGCATCCATACAGCGAAAATCACATAAAAATCCCTGCTCGGGCCCACCGCTGAGTGGCATAATACTCCACACGCCAACCGTCACATTTCAAAATACAATATGCTAATTAACATCGTTCTTTTTGATTTGCGCTACAAGCTCTCAGAAACGTATGCAAATCCACGAGGTCCTTTAATTACGCTTTGGACACGACTGACGACGGCGTTAAAGATACAGTTTTAAGAATGGTCAGTGTTTACCCTGCGTGCGCGCCGAGATTTAATATGGTAAGCGGATTTAGCGGGAGAGGTACGAGGTGACTATGAAAATGTTTATTACTCCAGCATTTAGTAGGGCTGTCTCTTGTGATTTATTATTTTAAAGTTAGAAATAATCCGTGTCGAATTCGACTGTTAATGAGATAACTAACGCAGTTAACCTTTAAATCATAAATAACGTTTGACGCATGTGTGATTGATTCAAATAATGCAACAGAACTTTTTTAACTTCACAGCAACCACACACGATAAAATCAAGCGACACTTGTAACGAAACACCCGTGAGTCTAGTTCCATTGAAAATGTCTCCAATCAACAATGGAAGGCGACATTAATTCTATTCATCATGTTGCATCCGAAAAGGGTTGAAGTTCATTAAAGGACGCATTCCACAAGTATTATTCTTTGAAAACTGGTAATAAAAATAATAACAAGGCGGCCACCCTGCCAAGTGCTATCAGCTCCATCTGTTGTCGTTGCGGACAAACTCGCCTAATGAACGATGATAAATCATATTCGAAAGGCGGCTCGTGGCCCGCTCCATGTTATTCTTTTGTCACTTGTTTAATGACACGTTGAGATTGTGTTTGGTACACTGATGCGTATAGCTAGATTCGATATATCAAGCTTGGTATTGGAGAAGTAATGGACTGCATAAATTTGCCTTAAACGAATTAAGGTGAGTTATTTAGGGGCGAAATTGTGAGGTGTCTCTCTTGCCGTGTCCCTGCCCGCACACCATTGTGCTTACTAATGATTTTATGCAAATGCAGCCTCTTTAGATCGGAGTCTTAGCGCGATCTTCAACCGTCAGGTACCAAGCTCATTAATTTGAAATATGACTCGGGAATTTTTACAATGTTAAGAAATAAATTAGTATTCTTATCGAATGACAAGTTGGAAATTGGGTAAGTTTTTCTTAATTTTAATACGAAGTTACCTAAAGTATTTTTTTTATCAAGCAATCGGTCGCCATTTTTCTTTATGATGCTTTTCTACAGGATTACTTGACTTTTACGAATAAAATAGAGCACTAGCCAATAAAAAAAAAACATCGGCCGTGAGCTTTCTTGTCTGAATGAACCTCTTGATAGAAAGGAGGTTATCAATTTAACACAAAGTAACGTTATAATCTGTCCATTTTCGCAGATGCCCAATTGTGTCTGTCAGGCTTTGGACCGCTGCTTTGTCATCTTTGCCCACCTGTTGTCCCAGCGACATACGTGGCTCGCCCACGCCCACTTATTTGGTTCCATGACATAATGTTTGAAGTTAACGGGTGAAGTAATCTTACCCTTTACACCCTTCACTTTTTTATCTAACCACCCGTCCATGTCCGGTTACTATACACTATTTAATAACGCTATTAAGCATGGTTATATCGTATCAGTAATGATAATCACAATATTATGCAAGCTTTGACTTAATTTATGACTCAACATTTTGAGACATTCTGCAAGTTCGTTCCCATCCAAATTTGTGAGTATGGTCATTCTCAAACGTCTATTAATAGAAGAAAGCTTGAATGTAACGAGGTATTGCTTTTAACATTATGACCCTACAACCCCAACGGCCTTCAAAAATGAAACTTGTAAAGAAAAGCATTCCAAAGTCACCGTGGTGGCATCCCACTAGACCGAATCCCACGAAGAACAAAGAAACATACTATTAACTTAACCCTAATTGCGATAATTACTGTCCACGTTGACAAAATGATTTATCTTCAAAAGTAGCCGAGCTTAATATTTCGCTAATGCTCACATCCATAGAGCCAACCGTGGGAAAATGGGTATTGATGAAGTAAGAGTATTCGTCATGAGTTAACGCTTATTTTGTATGTTCCTTACCTTCTTAAGAATAGAAGTTTGTTATTTACTTTGCTACATATAGTAGGTAACGTATTTCTAAATTGTGAATAGTGATGGATATGTGAGCGCTAACGCACCTTCTGAAGTGACATTGTTAAATTTGATTTACATTGATGACGAGATAAATAAAGTTCTGCTTTTTATCACATTTCTTGTGATTTACAATCACTTTTAAGCAATTTTTCATTATTATTACGTAATCTTCTAAAGCAGATAAACGTTTTAAAATTTACTAAACAGTTGAAGATAAATATGTCTAGATAACTTAATATTTACTTAATCCTATCCATAACGAAACCGCAACGAAGAGATTGATGATTATTCTGTTGCTAATCAAAATGTTAATGTGATAAACGTTGTGAAAGTTAAAGTGACTAATATGGAACCTGTAGAGACAGTATCGAGATCAACAAGGGCTTATCAGTAATGCTGTTCGCGGAACTAAGTATCATTTTGTGTTCACGTCCCATTAATTGGCATCTTATGGGATGGCGCGAATCATTCTTAATAGCTAAAGAATGTTCTAGTTTAGCACGCTAATTTTATGCTTTTAACGTGATACTTCCAAATTTACCAAGCAATGAAGTTACCTTGTTGTAAATTGTTACTGTGACTGAAATTTGATTACGGGTTTTTTCTATAATCCATCTCTCAATCTTTTTAACTTTTTTGATCTCTCCTGGTTCCATCTTTGAAGTATCAAAATCTACAATCAAAGAGCTCTTTCTAAGCTTGTGCATTGGCAGACCTCGTCAAAACTTTTCCCCAACTATGACTGTGGTTGGAGCATGGATCCTCTTCTATTCTGTTCGGATTTTCAGATCCGCCTGTTATGCGACCTGTTGTCCAACCGGTATTTCCGACTAATTCTTCGCAGCGGTCGTGTCGTCGATATTATATTTCGCTCCATTGTATGCTTTATATTAATTAGCTCCACGCCAGGTTCTGACGACCGAAGCTGCCATCTTTAACTCATGCTTGAGGTTAAGATTATCTTAAGATTCACTAAGAAAGTATGTGTTTTAATAGACAAAGAAAACTTTAAAATCATTTAAATAAAAGAACATGATTAAATTGATGATATCCGAATAAGAAATTTGAAAAAAATCTCCTAATCTCCGTTAAAAAAAGCTCTTTTTTCTGTTTCTTTTTATTATAAGTTCTGATTATAATGTTAAATTTAAAGGGGGTAAATGTACTCGTAGCCTTAATAACAAAAAAATATACAGGAAATTACGCTAAAATAGCTCTTTCACCGTAACAATAAAAAGGAAAATCCAGCGCAGTTGGAGATCGCCAGTAACAGTCCACATTAGTCAGAGGTAAACAACGATTCACAATCCCAAATCTTTTAATTGGCATTAAGTATTACGACAGCGAATGACTTGCCTAATCCGTCGCCTAATGATATGAACATAGAGTTGGTAATACCTCTGTTATGATAACTTATGAAGCTTGATTTTATCACGTCATAACGCGAGCTGTTAGATTTTTTTTTATTTCATTAATCAGTTGTAGTTTAAATATACATGTAAATTTAAAAGTATATCTTTGAGTTAGCTTGGTTATTATAATTTATAAAGCCCCCATGTATCCCAGTTATCCCAGCGTATCAGTGGCTATGATTATCACGTATGGAAATCACCAAAAAGGAATCATTTGCATATCCTATTCTACTCAAATACTTATACAAATATTTCTAGGCTCTCCAGATGCTGGTAGGTACTGAGTCTGTATTAATTATGTCCGGAAAACTATAGAAAAGTTGCTTATCTCATTAATTAAGGAAGTAGCAGTAGACGGTACCCTTTGCATTGCCACTTCGATTACAAATTTAGTACTTTAGTTTTTTTTAATGTACCCATTTTACTGAATAATTCACTCTATAGAGGTCGTCCCGGGAATTCCATTCTAATCTGTCACGTCTAGGAGGTCGGTCGGTGTAAAGTTCATCAATACTGAATTCAATTATCGATTACACCATTGTGTTCCGCTCTTTCGATTTATATTTAAATACCAGACGTTTACGAGAAATGCATTGTGAAATTAGATAACTATTTGACGAAATGGACCGCCCGTGCAGCGTTCATTTCGCTGTTTAGTAAAATAGTTTAAGGAAGTTAGAATGTAATTGAATTGGCAAACCACATTTTGAAGAGTATCTTTAGAGGATTATCTATCGCAGATCACAAATCCAGGTTATTTAAAATATACAATTGTTTTTTAATTTGCCTAAAATATATAATTATTTAAAATAAGAAGCTCGTCTACTTTATACCCATATCCTTGTAAATAATTTTGAATTTTTGAGTGAATAGGATATGTTTACAGTGTTATATTGAAAACGTGCCTACATCTGTACCAAATATTAGAGGTATTTAGAAAAACTTAATTAGGTACATTTCTAATCCATCTTACCTCATCAAACTTTTAATGGTAACAAAATGACCTCATCAAAACGCACAGAAGCCCCCCCAATTATGTAAGAGTGTTGTCACAAACAAAAATGTATCGATCGATGGAGCGAAGCGTCGATTTCCTTGGTGGTCTGTGTGCTTCGTGGTAATCTGTCATCTGAACTGTCAAATTACTAACGGGCAAACGAGCGATCGGCTACCGAACTTGTTGTAGATAACACAGCTGCACTGGCCAAAGAGTTGATTTAAATCAGACGTCACACAACGTTCGAACACGTTTCTAGTAACTAAAACGTTCTATGTGAGACTATTATAACCTAAGTAGAGATGAAAATGAAAATGAAAATATTTATTTTGCAAGTAGGCCACACGGGCTCTGTCACATGTTCGCTAGAAAGGTGACATCTGCTGAGAAGAAACGCTGCATGCAAGAAACTCAGCGCAGATGTATGAATTCAAACTTTTTATTGCACATAAAATAGTTACAAAATGCATATGGAATATCAATTTAAACTCTAAACACAATTTGGAAGATGCTCCATCAATTACAATTGAAATAAATAACGTAAGGTTAAAAGAATCTGAGATGCGATACTCATTTTTAAGTATCCAGTAATCTTTTAGGGTTCTTTAAAAAATCTCAACGCGAGGACTAAATTTAAAAGGTTCATGTTGTTATTAATCACTGTCGCGAAAGGTCATAAGTGAGATATACCTATTGTTTTTTTAATTGATTATAATTTGTATATGGCACTTCTGCTTCGAATATTCTTTGTTACAAAATGAATTAATGTGGGTGTACTCCCGCGAGACACCTGATTGGTCTTTTTGTCTTTTTTACACGGAATTTTAATTAATTTTCACTGTCAACCGTAGTCAAACAATGTATAGTGATTAATTGCTATCTTATATGGACACCTTATCACGTAGCAGTTTTTTAAGGTCTTGTTTGAGGTAAAAATAAGTTTCTGTTATACGATGGTTATCTAAGAAACGGTAAGCAGGTAGCTGTGTTAGTTTTACGCTCTAACGGATATTCCTTTTGGATGGACCTTTACTTTTAATACAGTCGAGAGCAAGGAAATCCGGTCAACGTACCGTATAAAGCCCTTTAAGACGTGACCATGATTTATTGATACACCTTGATTGATTGACAGTCCTTGTTTTATTGATATTTGTGGGTAAAAAAAAATGTTGACGCACTCCGAAATTATCCCAATATCATCGCCATATTTAAAAGAATTCAAGGTCATTAAAATATTTTCTTCTGGTAAATGGACTGGAATTTGATTGTTGCTTAAATATTAAGGCCCTGCTTCGCGATTTGCAAACCACGCCCTAATTTATGAACGGGGGTGCGTTGGAGTGTGATGGATTATTTTACTCTCCACATGAAAGAAAGGGATAGCGTAGGTATTATATATTTGGCGTAAGCAGCAAATCAATTAAATATATTTAAGGAAGTAACCAAGGAAGGAATTCTAAAAGTGGGCTACCAGAACATTAAAATGATAATTATCGATTTCAAATCTAAGAGCACCATGATAGAAGCTGTCGTTTAGCGGCACCAAAGTAAAATTGGAAAGTTAGAGATTAGAGGAGTTAGAGGAAGCGACTTTGAAAACAGAAATATCGAGCGAAGTTGATTTAATCGTGTTTTCGTACTAAAAGATTGTTGATTATATAGTCAAAATACATATACTTCAATACTGGTGTCCTTAGTCCTATAGCTTGTGTAGTAGCGTAATCGAACGATGCCACTTTTTTCGATGTAGCCCCTTAAGAAGTTCTTATTTTCATTGTATTCAGCGCATTCCTCAGATTCATCCGTTAAATTTGCTTATCGTTAATTAATATAATTGATTTTCCATCTGAACACAAGATGGAAGACGCTCCATCAATTACAATTTAAATAAACAACGTAAGGTTAAAGGAATCCGCACACTCATAATACCAGTGACTGCTTGTCATTACTCATTTCTAATAATAGTTTGCACCCCATAGACCTCCTGGGTCTGTTTCACACAAAGATTATTCGATTTTATTTAATAATTGATTGTATCGATTCCGGTTGAGATCTGACTTCGAAGAGGAATCTCTGAAAACGTAGAGATCATGGCGTGGGCGAGTCAAGACTAGGATTGATTTTACGGCTATCATATCCTTTCGGTCTTCATGATGAAGGAATTCTGGCCAAAGAGTTTACTTTGGCGGTAGTGCGGCGTATTGAAATCACGAAAGCATGTTAAGGTATCCACACACCAGAACGCGGAATAGAAGTGGAGCGGTACGGAAGCGGGCCCGCGTAAGCAGTGGAACGGGAACTAAGAAGCCTTCACACCAGTGACCGTGCGGCTGCCGAGTTTTGGTGTGTAGAAGTCAATAAACATCGCAGGCACCTTATAGATTCCTGGTAACCCACGTTCCATCAAACATCCTGAGTGATGCACACTTGCAGGGTTGCACATCGCGTCCATCAATCATTGCTGCATCGCTAAGGTCGACCGTCCACTGCAGGTGCGACTGCAAATTGTGCTCTATAAAATTTCAATTGCAAGTGCAGTGCTAGGCGAGTCAGCGTGCGTCGTGCATGCAGAGGATCGCGAGTTCAAATCCCGGCACGCACCTTTTTGTTTTTCGGTACTTATGTGCGGCATTAAATTATATAGATATAGATAGTTCAATCTACAAAGATGCCACCCACCACTCAATTTCACGTACATTTACGAACGCAATCGTGCGACACAAAATTCAGTGGTGGGGCGCGTCTTCGTGGATTGAACATATCTTACAATTCTTTTTGTTTTGTTTTTCAGTGAACGAAAACATCGTGATGAAACCGTATAAATTCAACGATGTGTGTGAAGTCCCCAATCCGCACTGGGCCCGCGTGGGGACTTCTGCCCAGCAGGCCAATCATGATGATTAAAGAGTAATTAATCGTGCTGCGTCAGCCACGAGCTCTTTGCTGATGCAGCTTGAGTTTTGGGAATCACACCACACCACCTGCTACTGAAACATGGCGTAGATACTGGATTTTATTTAGGGGGTACAATTTTTGTGTGGTGTCCCAGATAATTCGTCCTATTCAAAAAAGTTGGTGGTTGGTGCTTCGAGTGACTCAAGGGGATTGCGCTTGATTCTTTCCGTTCGAAGTTATGTCTCATCACTATATTTCATCGCGAGATTATTTAAAATAAAAATATAGAGAACGTAGTTATCTTAGCAAATGAACGCCAGGGTCTCTATTCGGGAACGTCCAAGCGATATTGTAGCGATGCGCTAGCGAGATTCTCATCCCACTCTCCCGCACGATGCGTAATGCGTAAGAGTGGGATGCGAATCTCGCAGGCGGCAGGCAGGCAGGCAGGCGCTGGTTAACATTTTTCGTAATCTAGTGTTGATTGTAGCAATTATCTTGAAAAGTTACGGGTTGCGCGATTGCTATGCATTAAAATAAAAATAAAAATGTTTAATTGCGTATTATTCCGAAAATGTTTTAATTATGTAAGGAGTTCGATTCGCCACTCAAGAACTCTTCCGCTCCATCGGCCATCTGTTCTACGAGCAATGTGCCCCACGTACTGCCAGTTACGCTTAGCAATTCTTTGGGCTATGCCGGTTACTCTAGATCTTTCGCGGCTTTCCTCAAATCTTATTCGATCTCGCAGGGATACTCCGAGCAAAGCCTGACCTTAAGCCTCACCCTTAAATAAACTTAATTACAAATAATTCACATCATAAGCATTCCCATACATGTAGGTATGTAGCGCACATATTTATGAGTCTCAATAAATCTAACCAATACATTCACAGCGAGCCACATCTACACTTTCATTAATTATTCCAAGTTAGATAAGACACTGCATTCTTAATGACCCGCAGTCGAGAGCCATTGCTCATCGTGTGATTGTGTGCCTCTTGCTTTATTTGTCGAGAGGAATCATTAGGCATTGTTGCTCGAGGGATCCTCTGAGAACATTGACAATGAGTTAAGAATGTTTGAGCTGGCTTTCAATTGGGATTGTGATTACCAATACGATTATGTTCGTAGTTTTAAATGCTTAGTGACATTATTTTTAATTTGTTAGAATCTATTTAATGATTATTTATTTATTTAAAATAAAATTAACACAGCATTACAATTTAACGCGCTGGAAAATTAAATTTACAGTACGAAAATAGCTCTAGCATCTATATTTTTTTATATTTTGCATACCTACCTAATGGTGTAAAAAAGTAAATGCTACACTTTTATCCATAGCCTTTCAGTACTTCCGGCACTCTCAATACACAAATATGTAGTGTATTATTTAACGTTAACGATAAATACCTACTTAGTGGGGTAGTTAATGATATTCACCAAAAAAGAGCTGTTATAATTTTACTTATCTACTTGTACTTAACTATACGCATTATCTTTAGCTTTTATCCGATAGCATACTTAATAAGGTAAACATAATAATTGAAGTAAGCGTTTCATATTCATATGGGCAAATAATGAAATTATTAACTTAAATACTTTTTGAAACCATGCCACTTCGAACCAGGGTGGGAGACAAAAAATAATAACATTAAAAGTGAAATCCTCGAGCTTTGATTGACCACAAATCAATATTAATGATCAAAACCAGCGGGTGTTCTGGCGATATCTTACGTCCTCCTCGTTCGTCCAGAAATAACTGAAACAACAAATGTTTGGACACCTCGCCCTTAAAGCGTTTTAAGTGCTAAACGAATAAAACCATTAATTACACGCGATTCAATGTACATATTGAATTTATTCAAATGGTGATAAATGGAGGGGAGACGAGAGGTGCGAAGGAGATGTTGCTAGTTCTTTTATTGAGTCCTTTTGGAATGTTGGGGATGATTTAGTTCTAGTAATCACGAGATGGTATGATTTGAATTCGTGCATTACATGCATTGGTCTTGGTGCTCTGAGACGAGATCATGGCTTAAGTCAGGCAAATCAGAGCAGGTCTAGTTCTAGTTACTGACCAAGCCAAGTTTATAGTGAATCATTACCAAAGAACTCAAATGAAGGATATGCCTATCAGTACAATTTCGTGTAACAAGTCTCATAGAAGGTTGTCAAACCCCAGCGCTATGGCTTAACCAGACCCTAATGCTGATGTCTTAGTCCTTACGACATACATACAAAAATCTAATATTGCTTGATTCACACGCTATCATATCATTGTGGACGGAGCGGTCGGTGGTGCTGTCTCACAGGTTGTGGAATTGTACTAGATACTTAATTATAATAGTGTCACTTAAACGGGTGTCAAGTACTGTGGTTGCTATGCGACTGAACGTGCGAGGGTGTCAGATTCGCGTTCTGACACCTCAAAAGTATGCATCGCGAGAATTGCTTTGAACAGTTCCTTACTATATATTTCAATTCATTACAAAACAAAAGCGACAAAATCTCTCACAAAACCTACGAGTAGTCTAAGAAACAACCGAAGGCCAGTTGCACACATTTTGCAGCGTTTCTTAACTGCATCGCTGCAAAAAGTCGTCGCGTGCTACTGGCCTAAGGATCGCCCGGATAATGACATATTGGAATTGGTAGCTCATTTTTAGATTATTGGAAGCTATACAAAAGAGTGGCAGTAGTAGCAAATTAATTAATATTAGGTACATTCACATTATGCGGTATGAGAGAATTCTTCAAAAACAAAGCCTAGAAATAAAACATAAATCCATTTCCCAAATCCTCACCTTGGAGCACATTATCCCAAAATCATCAGGATTAAAACAATTCCCTGTAAGCTCCTACCCTCACTTATTAAGCTGGGACCCTCGTTAGAGTCGTGGAGAGTCCACAAATCTCCACTAAACTCGCGGTGTGACAAACACAAAAACCATAAAATTAAATTAATGCCTTTCGCCACTTCCGTGCGGATAGTGGCGGCAGTTAGAGGAGTTGGCTGTTTCGATCGTATTGTTTTCCCTGTTTGTGCCAATGTAGGTATGTGGATTCTAAACAGGATTTCTTTTTTTTTGTGTAATGAAAAAAAATATCGTATTACGTGGTTGAAAGGCCGTCTTCATTAAATAGTGAATATACTTACATGGTAACTTATATGTGAAAATTAAACAATAACAACAACATATTTTTTTATCTTTTAATCAACTAGTGGAAAGTGGGGGAAAGGCGAACGCGGGGTAATCCCGAATCCAATGGTTATAATGTGTTAGAAAGAGATAGCCATATTTTACTTGCCGCCATTTCGGAGATCACTCCACCACTAGTGCCAGTCAACAACACAGGACACGTGGACGCATGTTTTTGATGTAAGGTTTTTGGTAAATTCAAGTTGGTCTTGATTTATTTCTATCTACAATAGTAATTTAACTTTTACATAGTGGAATACTCACATATTAATCAGCTAAACTTGGTGTTCGTGTTTACCCGACTAATGTCGGGTAAAGCCGAACACTGTTTTGTTTTTTTTTTCATATTGTTACCATTTATTAAAAAAATATAAATGTTGATTAGTGAATTCGTTAGACAGATAAGTAAACTTTAACAATTAAACAATAAAGAAACTCTGTGATCAAATTCCACTGTTTTATTTAAGTTTTCCCTTAGGTGTTCGTATTTCCCCCACTTTCTCCTATAGTTTGTACTAGTGCGGAGGTATCTACGCTTACTTATGTTTGAAACTAAGAACCATAAAATAATCTTTCAATTAATTAAATTAAATATCAAAACACTAGTTATGTCTATCTATTTTGTTTATTATTCACAAATCTTGTTTTCTGTCAAAAATAACCATAAACTGAAATGACGAACGTTTTTTATCAATTTTCAATAACGACCTAATTCAACTAAAATAAATTTTCTGCTAACAATTTTAGCATACACTGTTGGATATAGTCACAGAACTATATCGATGTTCTGTGGATGTAGTCTCTCGGTATGCCATCCAAAGTGAAGTATACTTAACTTAAACAGAACCGTGTTGCTATTTGTACTAAGTTTCTGTGTTGCTGTTTCTTATGGCAGCGTTTGAGGTTATCTGTAATCCCTATTATTATCCCCATATTTTATCCCTGTCGCTACTTAATATTATAAATGCAAAAGTGTGTTTGTTGGTTTGTAAGTTAAGCCTTCTATCAAGCAGTAACTATTCGACGTGATTTTTTTTCCGTATAGATATAGTTAGAGGGCCGGAGAAGAGAATGACATAAACGGAAAAATGCACAGTCACAGGCAGAAGCTAGTGTATCATGATTAAACTGCTCTGCAAATTAATAATTTCGCTAGTACACTACGCTTACTGGATTGCCAGATCTGCCTCCGGTTAGCTACCCTTACGCTTGCTCCCCATATTCAATCCGTGGATAGATTTGCTTACTACCAGTTAAAAATTGACATATTTTGTATGAGGTTAACGTAAAATAAAATTGTAACCCGTAGTAACCAAATCCTTCCGCGGATTGAATATTGGCAACAGCCATTAGCCAATTCTCTTGGTAAAATTATCAGTATATAGCTAGGGAGCTGGGTGCCAAAATTTCTATATGATTTGTTCGCTTGGCAGACCTGAATTGTTCGATTAATGACAAAGTAAAGAACCACAGAAAAATAGTCTGCCACCATGGAAGCGCTGCGTTCTCAATTGACAGCGTTTCAAAAATTAAAAAAAAAAACGGTGTGTTCAAAACATTTGTTCGTAGCTGCCTCTTGGACTCATGGTCAGAATCATCCTCAAAACGATGAACATCTTAAAGGCAGACGTGCAGAGCTCTGTTTTATAACGGGACGAAATTGCAAAAATGTAAATGAAAAAAGCTATACTAAATCATTTGTTCGTCGTTCTCGTTGCGTCCATTCGATTCATTAGGACTCACAGAATAGAAAAAAAAGTTGGCAGACGTCTAGGTCGCTGATTTTCTTATGTACGATTTTTTAAAGTTGTAATTCAAAAACGCAGTGACATACGACTTTCATTTACTGGATCAAATCGATTTGTTTTGATATAAACTTGCATCCCTATCAATATGAAAGCCGAACAAATCATATACCAAAATGGCACCTAGCTCCCTAACTAATAGTTCTCCTTGTCGTCGGACACGCATACGCCAACATAAAATGTAAAATGTTGGGTTTGAAAATATCGAATGAAAGAATTTTAATAACAATATCTTGTTTCAATTAGGTAATTTACTGTATGAACTTGTATTAAGTACGTGATACCAGATTAATCAACATTCCAATTTAAACCATCGCACAAATAAAATTTCATTTAAAACTTCTTCAATTTATTTCTTTCATTATTCTGTTTCAATATTGGAAGATTATTCATTTTCAATATTCGCGAAAGTGTCGATTGTTATGAAACAAGTCACGCTGAAGTTTTAAATGGAAAAAGTACGGAGCGTCGGCTCTATTCATTAAAACTGAAGAGAATTCTCAACGCTCACTCCGGAAGCGATAACTTATTTTCTTGGAAAAAGTATTTTTGGTTTAACAATGACACTCTGCGAAATAATTTCTTAAATTACTTATTACAAAGACGAAGTTTCAAAAATTGGTATTTCTTTCAATTACTTTCTTACATATTGCGCATTCAATGTTATATGATTCCAAAAGATAATTTTTAATAATAAAGTATTTTCATTTAACATTTAATTTACGTTGAATTTATTTCAGAACACTGGAGCCACTCACTATTTTGCATCTAGAAGTCCGTAAGGCGGTATGTAGCGCCATCTAGCGTCGGATAGCAGCACTATCATCCGTTAGTATTCACTATGATTTTTTATATGAATAATGTCTATATTACCAGCGTTCATAATACGTGGCTTCAAGTATAAAATCTTGATAAGTAGTTACTTTAAATAAAAGCATAATTTTATGCAATATGATAACTCAACGTTACGTAATATTTGAAATTCCGTTTAAATACACTTTGTTTTCAGTAAACAAAAAGAGCTGTAGATTATATAAAGGGGTGTTTAATAGACTTCGCCTCCGTAAAGCCTTTGCTTTATCAGTGGGCGATAAGAAATGCAGGTTACGATAGCCTCTTTAATTAATTAGCCTGGTCTAACCTATCCCACACGTTAAATCTTTACGGCTACATGCTAGTTCCATTCCGATGGAATTGACTCGATTCATACGACTTTATTGTGTTTATGACTTCACTTAATTCTATTTGTTATTAGCTGACATGGTTCACGATAAAACTGTAAATTAAATTGCAGTAAAATTTAATTCCTGACGTGAGATAGGAAAACTTAATGTGTTGCACAAATTCTTTTAAATAAAGACGATACTGTAGTAAATGTGAAAGGTTGTTTACAAGAATATTTGTCATAATGGTAATTCCTAAAGAACCTTATTAACTTTCGCAATTTGAAAAGCATCGACGTTGGCCGATATAAGTTAGTTAATTTTAGTGTTCCGTGCACTGTTGCGGTTATTCACTCAGTTGTTCTAAATGCAAGGAATATAATTAAGCTAATATTTTCTTCGTTTGGGTTTGCGGTAAAAAGTACGATATCAAGATTAAATATCCACTAACTTTACGACTTAGTTCAAACGTAAATCAGGGGTTCCGATCACCCACTATGTAAATAACGTACATAAATCCGTCATATATTTTGAAAAAAATCATCAGATATACGCCAAAGATTTCCCTCCCGATAGTAACTCGCACTCTATTGTTAGAGACCCGAATAAGATTTTGGTATACCTTTTACTATGAAGACATATTGCGTTTTGTGTTTTTGAACTCGCGATCTCGACGCGTATTTACGTATTCACACTCGCATTACTCCTTGTAGTATACTCGAGATGAGATGTGAGTGTGTGTAAGCGGCTACATGTGAGTGTTAGCTTAAAGGCACCAATCATACTTGGCCCGCTGTGCCCCCCACCGCTGTATGCAAAATAGAAGGCAACGGTAAATGACATATGCAAGCCAGGAGGTCTGCTCTCGGTGGGAATGTACGACGTAGGCTTTCTAAACATGTGTGTGCGCGTGTTGGTATGCCAGTCGCCTGGCTAGGCGCGCAATAGATGGGGGTGGGCAGCCCACGAGGATGGGGTATAAAGGAAAACCATTTACATTTGAGCGATTCGTCCAATTTAAAATTCCTACAAGATGGCTCAGACACGGGTGCCATTCTTTTGAAGAGGCGAGCATCATGCAAAGGACATTCGTGCTTCGTATTATTATTCTCTTCGAGTTGTTTGGTATACTTCTGAAACAACTTACTTTTAACGAGATTTTTTAACGAGCCACTGTGTGCTATTACACTGTCTATACAATTGTAATTATTATAAGTTCTTGAAATCTAGTTTTTTTGTTGTAAATTTGGTCTTAGATCAAATTGAAGACAGGACGAGTCACCGATCAGGGTGTTCTCGTTATGAATATGAATCCGTAGCGCGGCCGGTCCGGGAGTGTTCCATCAAAACGTCATAGGTCGCTCTCAGGACAAATTTGCCCGCTTGCCCACGTCCCGCGTTTTACGAGCCACGCCGACGAAGATTCAGCACCCAAGGGAGACATTCCGCCTCCAAAAACTTTACCCGTTACAAATTTGTTTTTTTTTTCTGCCTTATCTGCTCCCCGCGCTTTTGGCAAACCTAATTCCGTATTCAAAAATATTTCTGCAAGTATTGTGCTCGTACGGGAACGAACGTTTTATTGCCGCCCATATAACGTTTTAAAAGTTAGCCAGTTTCGCCACGCGCCGGTTTGGGTGTTATATTGGCAGTGCTTGTGTCGAGCGTATTTATATTGCCTGTAATTATTATCGTTCTTTCATAACTGTGTTTATTTCTTTTTTATATTCTTCTGTGACTTATGAGGCTGCTTGTTTTGATGTAGTTCTGAAGTAACTTAGTTCGAGGCTCGTAAAGGCATAAAAAGTGTACAGCGGCTGATAATCAGCCGGTAGTTACGACTGTACGAGTTTGTCGTTAGAAGCTTATTCTGCATTCATGGAATTTTTGTTAAGCGTTGTTCAGGAAAACACGGAGGCATAAAATCAGCATGTGGGGTGGGCCTCGGAATAAATAATAGTGATGCCACCCAATTTGCCATTCATATTTCGATGGCAATCGTCTAGGTAGTTTGAAAGGTCGACACGTAGTTCGTTATTGACTTGACGGTTGTATTTATTTATGAGAACTATGCTGGAATACGTCAATGTTTTGTACATTTTGACGGTTTCGTGGTCCACATATAAATAACATGCAATATTCCATGGCCGGAATTAAAATTTTGGCACATTTCCTGAGAGATTTTTTTAACCGTTAATTTTTTCATTTTTATTCTAGATTTTAGAGTAAATAATATAAAACTCGGTAGCAACTACATAAAGGAGGTAACTAGTTTTAGTAATTGTGTTTTCCCAACAACATTCGCTCAAATCCTACTAATATTATAAATGCGAAAGTTTGTGTGTGTGTGTGTGTGTGTGTGTGTGTGTGTGTGTGTGTGTGTGTGTGTGTGTTTGTATGTGTATGTGTGTGTGTATGTTTGTTACCTATTCCCGTTAAAACGGCTGGACGGATTTTGACGAAATTTGGAATGGAGATAGCTTATACCCTGGATTAACACATAGGCTACTTTTTATCCAGGAAAATTGAAAAGTTCCCGAGGGCATAACGATAATCAAACTCTATGCGGACGAAGTCGCGGGCACAGCTAGTTTTCTATAAATATGAAATCCTTTCTGCCATTTTAGTGCGAACGCTCACAATCAAGTATTTACAAGTTAAAGAGAGTTTCTCCAGGCGAGGTACAAATTCGCCCATTGTAAGTTAAATTATCATTTGAATGCTAAATCAATTTTACATTTACACAGCCATTTTGCCAGTAACCGCTCGTAGCTCGGCCATACGATTTTATTATTATCAAGGGGCGGAGACCTGTTAGGTATGAATAGGTAATTTGTTTTTGCATATTGTACGTTTGTAGGTTTACTTGTAAATTAAGGAAAGAGGAAGTTTGCTGTCACTTTGTTGCAATAGTTGCATTGCCAAGTAGCTAATGTAAATAAATGTTTGCAAAGTGACGAAGTTATTTACTTACATAATGCAATAAAATTGCTTGTTATGTTTACCTAATAAGGACGCCTGCTTATTTTTCACATATCGCTATGTCACTAAGTAGTATATTAAAACATTAGCCACTATACTATAGGAACTATGTATATTTAAAGCTTTTTATATAAAACCTGCAAGAAAAAATTGATTGAAAATAAGTAATCACGAAGCCCCTCTATTTGGGCTCCAGAATAAAGCCATCCAATACCGTTTAAACATAAAAATCTGTCAATATGATTTGAAAGACAATAATCCACCGCCACATGCTCAGTCAACAAAATGGCTACCCTGAAAGCCTATTACGCGAAATTGTCTGCAATTTCCTTACTATCCGTTAAACGATTTGCAAATGTCGATTTCTTACACGTCATAATTCCAAAACACACAATGAAATTGCAACTCACGTCTTAATATTTCCGCTTTTGTTCAAGAGTGTCTAATGGACGCTGAAATATCGTTGTGCTAATGTGAGCCTACATAAAAAGTTAGCCTATATTTTAATTCTTTGATTTAATTTTAATTTATTGTGTGTGAATTGTGTTGTACTTACTATCCTTGTTTTCCGTATAACACTTTATAATCATTCTCTGAGGTCCACCGGGTACATGATAGTAAATCTATCATCTCGTATTTTTATAACCCAGAAAGTCATGTCGTGCTCAAAAAAGGAAAGATTTCCGAACTCCGGTTACCGAACTCGAAAAGTCGACTTTAACCTGCAGAATATAACTTTCTAAATCATGATAAGATCCCTGAAAATAACAGTTTCAGTATCGCTTTGTCCGGAACGCGCCTGGACTTCTGTTTCTTTTGTTTCAAATGAGTCAGTTGGCAAAATTTAATATTTTTAGGGTTCCGTACCTCAAAAGGAAAAAACGAAACCCTTATAGGATCACTCGTGTGTCTGTCTGTCTGTCTGTCTGTCCGTCTGTCACAGCCAATTTGCTCCGAAACTACTGGACCGATTGAGTTGAAATTTGGTAATCATATGTAAGTCGGTGACCGCAACACGGACGCGTGACGTAAATATATGAATTTTAAACATGGGGACCACTTTTGGGGGGAAAACTAAAAAATTCAAAAAAAAAGTTATGCAACCTATATTGTGTGACATATTAAATGAAAGGGCTTATTGTGAGGATCTTAAATATATATTTTTTTGAATTTCAAGTAATATAGTTTCGAAGTTATTTAGGAAAATAGGCGAAAATTGACCATTCCCCCCCTTATTTCCAAAACTACTGGGGCTACAATTTTGAAAAAATACAGAAAATAGTCCTTTACCTATAGATTACAGGAAAACCTATAAGAAGTCTATGTTATTTAAAGTAACGTAGTAAATTTCAGATAATCATGTACGGAACGGAACCCTCTCCACGCGAGTTTAACTCGCACTTGTCCGGTTTTTAACACTATAATTGATTATTCATTAAAACTCAATAATTGAGCCTTTTATGTTCATTGTTTACTTTGTTTTCCGTGTTATCTGTCTGTGTCAAATGTGTGTCGAATAAATGTTTATTATTATTACTAAAAGGAAGTATCTCTAATTCTATGGCAAAATAAAGCAATTTCTATGGCCTGGTCCTTATTAAAAAAACACAAAGTAAAAATTATGTTTTTTTTTTCTCGTGGGAACAGCAAAGATTAATCTACTGTGTCAAACAAATGAGAAAATTAGTTTAGTTATTTTATTTACTTGTATTTATTAAATAAAGCAAAATATTTTATTATAAATATAATAATTTTAAGGTAGGCAAAAATCTTTTGCGTTCTATGATAATTTCCACGTCGAAAGAAAAATTTGATGTTGTCAATTAGATTAAGAAATTTTGCTCCATTCGCACATGGATAGTCTGATTCAAACTATCCCCTCACACAAGGAATAATACTCTAACGTTCACGTCAAAAACGCAAGGGTTACCCGTGTCAAGCGTAATACGTCCCCGGCATATCTAATAGGGCACATTAACTAAAGACACGAAAGTGAGCCCTCACTAAATATAATACAAAAAGTTTAAAAAATAACGACCGAGAATCACGCATCGGAAACTTAGCCAAATTAAAAGTTGACTGCAATAAACAATAAAAAAATAGAGGCCCGTTCCTCATTCGATAGCAGTTTTGGTAATGATGAAACTATTGCAAGTTTGCCTGAAGGCTACGAATGTTGTTCAGTGTCGTTTCTTAATAACGACATTAATACTCCTAATTCAAGAAGTCTTCGGCGAAGTTCTTAAGTGACGATCGCGTACTGACGCAATGTGGGCAGATCACCCACACGGTGGACTGATAACCTGGTGAAGATTGCGGGACTCCGCTGAATGCGCAGCACAGGTCATTATGGCCCCTATGTCAAGTAGTGGACGTCTTACGCCTGATACGATGATGATACATACATACATAGCATCACGCCCAAAATCCCTATTGGGGTGGGCAGAGCCACAAGACTACTTGTGGCCACGTTCGATTAATTAGTCCTAAGATGGTATGATGAACCGTATGGTGATGATGACATTAATAAAATACTTACATCTTTTTCAATATGACGCGATAAGTAGGGACATTTCGTAATATTTGAACATTCCCTGCCTTTGTGAGTTACTTAATTTGTATCTCGTTAGGGCGACTTTGATCTTTCCCACCTCTAATCTAACATAAGTTTATATCGTAGAAGACATTGTAAGAAATATGAAATGTTGACATAATTAAACATTCGTCTTCAATGCTTCCATGTGGAGACTTATTTTCTGCATTCTTAACCCTAAAGTGTGCATAATCGGCGTCCATTACGGGAAATAACAAACAACCGTTTAACTTTCCGTAAGTAAAGGAAAAATTGCCATAAACAGGTACCAATTACAAATTATCCATAATGACCCTGGTTAGGCATGCACAAACGACTTCAGAAATAATTCTTAATACGACATTGATTAGCTCGTCATGAAAATCGAGCTGCACATAATGACAATTTAAAGACTTAAAAGGTCGATTTTATTATCATATTGTATGATTCTTCTAGAACTATTAGCCCTTATGACAATAACGTAATGATGCGAGCGCACGCGAACCGTTTTATCTCTTTTTATGGCTACTACAGTTTTAATGATTTCTTTAATGTTGCAAGTAAAAGATTGTTGTTTTTATTATTTACCTAGTTCGAAATGAAGTTTCGTGTTGTTTTGTTAATAGCATGTATCCCAGAGTTATGTATGTACTAATATTTGTAATGGAATAGAGACTTATATAGAGGGGCTATGCATTAGACTAGGTCTACAAATCTCAAGTATTACTAACGCACCCGCCAAGAAGCTTATGGAAGATAGGGGATAAAGTGTGGAATACAAAAAAAAATACATAATACTTACTTGAAATTCGTAAAATCGATATCGGACGTAGGTAATTTGCTGGGCCCTAAAATTTCCTTTAAAAAGCAAAAAGCTTATTTCTTACGATTACGAATTTTGAGTACTCTGATTTCGCAAATGCTTTCCGAAATCTTTATAAGAAATGTTTTTTTTGTGATGTTTTAAGGCCAAGCTATAACGTCCAATTGCAATTTTACAGGTTTCAGATAATAAAGATTGAGAATTCATTTGGAGGCATAATATTGTAGAAACTTAATTAAAAACCTGGATGAGATCCGTACAATATCTTATTATAATGTCATAAGTTGCCATTTTGTCAGTTTATGACGGATTTTGTAAAGAATTGAATAGCTGAATAAATCTAAAATTGTTAATGAATTTTAGTCCAACTGTTACTTTGTTGACAATTATAATACTTAGATTTCTTTTTT
Organism: Tortricodes alternella; assembly: GCA_947859335.1. Lineage (NCBI taxonomy): Eukaryota > Metazoa > Arthropoda > Insecta > Lepidoptera > Tortricidae > Tortricodes > Tortricodes alternella. The sequence continues at coordinate 9,240,031 of OX401983.1, read as the reverse complement.
ATTTTCATAAATATAATCATCTATTGGGCTAAGGCTAAGCGCGCACTACGATTTTTTGTCGCAGCGACTGTGAGTCGGATTTCTCGCTCTATACGTCTTCGTTGGTCAGAATGATTCGATTGTCGCCGCGGCAAAAATCATAGTGCACGTTTAGCATAATGCGCCTAAAATATTATGACGAATGAACATGAACTTAGGTAGTGTAGCCGAGCTGCTGCTCAAAGGTAGCGAAGTACGGAGATCGTTCTTCTGCCTCTTGTGGGCTAAGTTATAGATTTGTTTCACTGAATTAATCCGTATATTTTCAAAAAATATTACATGTTACTCGTCAGATCTAAGAGCACCTAAGCTGCTCTTAGATCTGATGATTTTGTTGAATGCTGACGACGTTCCAATTATATATAAAATTGAAATTAAAAGCAGACGTGACACTTAAACCGATATCAACATTCAACCAGACATAATCCTACCTAGCAACCTATTTGCGCTACAGTACCACGCCCAACCAGGAACGGAGCCTGACCCGGAAAAGCCGGATAAACCAGGAGGCACAGATTTTTTAGGAGTGACACGCTCTAGTATAACTCACGCTCGGAGAGGACGGCCGACTAGCTGCAACCGGTCGACCACAATCACCGGGCTATGCAGCCTTTAGGCAATAAGGTTTTATATCGTAGAAGGATGAGCGTTTGTTCTAGTTCACCTATTCGTCTGTATGCTACAGGTTAGCGGAGTTTGCATTGCCCTCTTCTTTGGATTCACTGTCCGTTTCTTCGAGGTTCTTCCTCCAATTTTGACTTTGGGATGAATGTATTGGCCGGTGCCTTTCCGTGTTTGTGTCTCCTAGTCGTACAAATGTATATCCCCTTCTATTGTTGGGTTCTCGGAAGAAGAGTCTATATTGTTATTGGTTTACAAACGCTTTGATATTTTACTTTAAGTTTAAAATTAAGGTTAGAATATCAGCGTAAAGTAATAGCTTGCTTTTGCGTTTCGTACGGTGAGTGACGAGATCCGGAGGCCTATTCCCTCATCCCTATCCCATCCTCATTCCCCATCCTCCCTAGACTGGCAACACATTGGCAGCACCTCTGGTGTTGCAGATGTCCATTGGCGGCGGTGACCTCTTTCCATCAGGTGGGCCGTCAGCTCGTTTGTCGGTCAATTGACATAAAAAAAAAACATAAAAAAAATATTATGATGAATTACAAAAAAAACCAGAACAAAGCTTATTATTGTGCAAAATCTTTTTCCAGCGCATTGTAAATAATGGAAGCATATTAGAATGTGACGGGATAGGCCGGAGCCCACTAATTTATTAAACCCGGCTATCAGTGGGCCAACATACAGAAATTAATTTTACCTACTTCCCATATTGCCCTTCATGCTAATGCCGTGATGGAAGGTTCTTGGTACTTTTTACGCTGGGTTTTTCCTTACTTATGAATAAAACCGCTGTAAAAGGTTGATCAAATCAACTCACATATTTGCTAGAATGTACTATTAAAAAATAATGCACCATAATTAATTTGCCTAATCCTACACGTTACTTCATTCGTACTAATCATGCAAACATTAGATAGATTTTAGTACAAAATAGTATATTTAGTTTTATATATTTAACTAAATATCCTTTAACAATTTCCCATTAAAATACCATTTATATTAAATCAAATTACGATTATAGTTAGTTTTAATGAATGGGAATTTAGGAAGTCGTAAGAAACATGGGTGTAACTTTTGATTTCAGCCGATCCGTCGATTGGTGATTCAACTTGCCCTAAGTGTTTTTGATAACATTCATTCCATCAAGAATAAAGAAAAAACATAAACAGTATCCAAGTCAAGAGCACTCAGTCCAAATTAGCCTAAGAACTATCCACAGAGTCCGTTCCATTTAAGTCTGCAGACTTCGCTAGAACTGTTGCCATTTCGCACACATTTGTGTATTTTTAAATTTTTTTTTTTTTGCTGTTACTTCTTTGTAATCTGTGCTGTATAATAAAAATCTATTATTATGTGTAATATATATATTAATTTTTATAATTATTGCATTAAAGTTAGCATACGGTGTTGCCAAATTATTATTAACGGACTCTACGCATTGACTGAGAATATATATATAATTAACCTATTTAATGCGACGCAGTAATTTACAACCATCAACTTTGTCTACATCATGCGTCACGTCACGGTAATAAGCTTGAAAATTTCTTATAGCTCAACTATTACATAGATTTTCTTGATCGTCCAAGGGTGGCTATGTGGGCTATTACAGAACTAATCTAAATTGATGGGGCGTCCAAAAACTGGGTATTTTTTCATAACATTAGTAATTTTGTGGCGCATAATAATAGCCGTAATTAAGGGTCAAGTTTCATTACTTAAAAGATTTTTTGGTCGATTGCCGTCAGGGCATTGAGTTTGTATTTGTAGCTGAACCGTCAATAACTTGAACTACTTTTAATAACGAATTGCATTCGGGAAGTATTGAAACTACCTATGTGTATCAATTTGCACTTGCGTGTAACCTGTCTAGCGGAAATTTAATGGTTAAAATTCTTGTCAGGGCAATAGAAATACATGTGACTCTTTTTTATTAATAAATGTGAATCAGTATCGATTCTTAGTCTATCTTAGATCCGAATTAAATAGATTTCCAATAGTAATCGCCACCGTTTTCAACCGTAGCTTTTCTTTACCTCATGGTGGCTTTATCAGTGTCCATATCATTATTTAAACAATTACTGTGCTACATATAACAATTTTACTAGCAACCAGGTGTAACAAACCAATAGATTTCATAATTTGTCCAAGCCCCAATCAAATATCAGTAATTTGGAACACGCGCGGCTCACATGACTACCGATGTACAATTTGTACGCAAGCACTAATTGCACAGAGTAGACGCTTGCACAGATCTATGCCGAGTGTTTAGCACTTTCGGGATAATTAATGTGGCATCGCTAGTGTTGAACTAACGGTTGTAAGTCATAGTGTAAGCATGTGTGAATTGAAGCAACTATGCAATTATTTGCCGTAAAGTGAAAAAACTTTGACTATTTCTTTCCAAAAGTTACAAGAACATAGGTTTTTCTTGGTTGGCTTCGCCATTATCTTAGCTTAACTAAAAAAAAAACCTTGTTTTAAGTCTCATCGGATTTCGGCCGAACTAAGAATTTTTATATATATAATAATACAAAAAGGTTACCTCAAATAATGTATCTTATACGATACCTTACCAAGTTAATGGTTAGGAAAATAAAATTATTCAAATTAGAAATGACGACAACGTCATCATTACAATTATCAGTAGGTCAGTCATCTGAAGGGTGAGCTTTTGAAGTGTTAATTATATCTTGAATCGCTTGCTAGTTATTTTTTACATACGTAGGTTATTAAACAGTATTTTAACGAAACGAGAAAATATTTCTTAGCTTATTTTAATTAATTGTTATTTTAGCAGCATATCTTGACCTTTTAGTTCCTCATTTCTGAGGGCTATCACTGTATGAGTTAGTGTTCACATGATTTTATCTTCATACTTTTCTGCATCCTAAAATCCACGAAAGATATATTTTTTTAATATATTGAGATACTAATATCTCAACATTTAGTTGTAATCCTTCAAAATTCTTGGAGCAGCTTCCGTTATACTTTGATTACTTTTTTCTTTGATTTGATTACTCTGTACAATATAATCGAGATCGTCCAATGATACGGACAGAGATTCATGCAAATGACCCGTCTACGTCCGAACTGACAATCAGCACCAATCAATAATCTATTGGCAGGCTTAATGACTAGCCAAGGATGGCGCTGGTCGCCGCTAGTAATTGGACTCAATAATAATTAAAATGATCTGGAGCGTTACTGACAATTCATCGGCATTGTTGATAGGCGAGTGTCATTTCTGAATGGATGGTGCCAGTAGACAAATTTTATAATGAATTGGGTGCACATATGTTTAATAATTTTTAATACATTTTTTTTTTAATTTGGATTCTAATTTAGCAGCTTACAAGGCAACACCATTGACTGAGTTGACTGAGAGATTGAGTAACTCGTTACACGCAAAAATTATAGTGCGCAATTACAGTTGGTATTTAAAATGATCTCCGTTAAATAGTTGACCAGATGTACGGAGGACCCAACTCATTTTTACTGAATAGGAGAGTTACATCAATAAGCATTATTTTAATTTTTAACCGACTTCAAAAAAAAGGAGGAGGTTCTCAATTTGGTTGTTTTTTTTTATGTTTGTTACTTCACAATTCCACATTTTTATATAAGTAATCGGTAGGGTATACCTCCAGTTTCATCCCGTTGTAGTCAAGAACTCCTCAACGATTGATATCCTTGCACCTTGGATAGCAACACTTTGTAAATGCTGATGAGCAATTGGCATTACGCTATTATTACTTGATGTAGGTAGTAAATGTCTGTCGTTAAAACACGTGATAATAACTAAAATGTAAATTAAAAAAAAAAACTTTTCAAAGACTATTTGAAGTCGGTTTTTTATTTTTAAAATTATATGATTATTCAAAAAATGAAAGTGCTATGTACATTCAAATGACGCGTCCACAATGTTTACGTATAACGCAAAAAGCCAGGGGAAACTTTAAATACTTAAATTAAGTACGAGTACTTGACCCTGACTCAGGCATCGAAAAAATATGAGAACCACTTTCATAATATAATTATAATCAGACATAGGACCACCACGCGCTGCCAGTCCCACGCACTGTCCAATGTCCAATAAACTAGTGAAGTAAGGAATCCCACACTTTGCCGAGCAATTGTTGTGTCCGGTGTTAATAAAACGGCATATATTTTAGCTATTTTGACAGTTCGAAGCTGTTCGTAACACGCGCGACACATGGTTACGAGGGTTGGCGAACATGGCTCACTCCGGCTGACGTCGTGAAATGGTCGTGTGTAGAGCCTAGGAAAAAATTCACATTTTGTTCTAAGAACGTATTTCTTGCTATGGAAGTCTAGAATGCATTTTATTTAAAATTTAATAATATAATAATAATATTATTATTATCTTTATTTCTCTTAAATCTTAAGTTAGGTTTTATAATATTTGTATAAAAAGTAAAATACAATATCACTATAAAAATACAAACACTATAAAAACATTATTATTATTATTATTTTGTCAAGTTTACGGTAAGTGAAATAAATTATTCTGTGAGTTTAAAAAACCCATTTGAATATCAGAGCCCTTACCATGAGTTTGCGCAAACCGTTCTCGGTATCAAAATCTATCGGAAATGTTGCTTGTTGCCGATACAAGTGAAAGGGACCGAGTGATAGTTTACTCTAGCGAGAGCGGTTTGCGCAACTCATGGTAATGGTACAGGTGTTCTTGTGATTTTGTTTCTTAATTGATAATTTATTTGACACAAAGATAATTATAATCACAAAAAGCTCCCTACTCCTCAGGCAATACATAGTTTTTGCTTAATAGACAGACACTGAAGGCTTCATAAGGTAAATGTGACACACTGACTGAGCGATAAACGTCACGTAAGCATGCTGCAGCTCTCGTAGCACACTAATTTTTATCGTGCACATAAAGCAATCGTCCCTTTCGCATCCGCTTATTAGGTAGAAAGTGACAGCTGCTTTATATGGCTTTGGCTTAATAGCCAATAATATTTGTATTATTAGGACATGAAATGTTATATTTCAGATTGTTTTTGATATTTGGAGACCTTACATCTCCATCTTTATACTTGACCATAGAGACTGTCTACATCTCCATGTAACCTAGATTAATCAATTTAGATGTTTTCTCTGTTTTAATATTATTCTTATTATTATGACCCTTAGAGACTTAATACATCTCTAAGGCATTTAAATTTACTTGTTCAGACGCGGAGACTATACATCTCCCTTATTAGTTGTATACTATAATTAATTTGTGCCCATTAGGTTTATTTGTTGCACTTTTTATGTTAGTTTTAGTTATATGTAATTTTAAAGTGGAAAAAATACTTACTGCTGAATTTCTTGCGGCATTTCTTCTCAGCACATGTCACCTTTCGAAGCGCTGGTAGATTCAGACATGTAAAAGAGCCCGTGTGGCCTACTTGCAAAATAAATATATTCATTTTCATTGTCATTATGCGCAATAAAAGCTTGTGTGCTAGGCCCTCTGAACATGCTCGTCATCGTAAATAGCCGTATTGTGTAATATAGCTGGAAGCAACTAGTGATCCGCCTACGGTTTTCGTGAAAGCGTTCAGGTTAAGCCTTGATTTGTGTTTAGGAAGATTATTGCCCGCACTCCATTACCAACAGTAATCTAGTTCCGAGTTTCGATTGCTAAGCAACTAAGTCCGACTTGAAACGGTTATCATTAAATCGATTAGAATGCATATCGGTTCTCATTTGAATATTGTAATGGAACTGCTTCCGTTATTAAATACATTTCTATAATCTGGAATAGGATTGTGAATTATGGAATTTTAAGAGGAGTGTAAAGCTATGGCTTTTCATACAAAAGGTGATAACGATTTCCACCCCTTAAATGTTAACTGATGTTGACCAATTATTGATGAGTTGTCAGTCAGAATAACATCTACGTCTATACGTTTTGGTTTTTTCACTATAAATAATAAATTCAGTTTTGTTGTTGTTTTAGTATTTTCATACAAAACTAATTTCGGCGATTATTTGACTTTGATTATCTTTAATCAATATTCAATTAACTTATAATCCCCCGCGCATAAGTTGAACTAAAAACGCGATCGTCCGTATGTATGTATAAGTATGTAAAAAAGCGTAGCATCTCGTACCGAACCTCGATTGAGACCCAAAAATGTGTTCTGTACCTACATTCAATGTTAAAGTTCAACTTAAGTTCCGCGAAAGACCTAGATTTTGTTCTGACTGATAAACCTAATAAAAATTGGTTAAAATCGGTTAACATTTAAGGCTTGGAAATCGTTATCGCCTTTTGTACGAAAAGGCTGATTTTTGCCGTTGGTTCACAGTCCTCTTAAGTGACGGGGCAACCACTGTGAAAAGTCATAAGAACTGCCACCAAAATAAAATACAGATAAGTTTCAAAAGTAAATTTGCCGCGATGGAAGGAAAAACATTACACTCACTACAACTCAACAAAAATAATAGCCCGACAATGTTGCTTAAATAAAAACCTCTCCTAAGGTAAATATTAAAAACCTTATCCATCTTCTACTTTATTCAGAAGCTAACATAAAGTACATCGTAACAAGTAGTAAACAAAAAAAAATACAATTTTACTTCTCCTCATTTTTACACTTGAATACGGCTTCCTGGGCTCTAACAATGGAGTGCGTTGACTTTTTCTTAAAAAAATTCTTCATTTTTTATTTCTGTAAGCCGGTAAGATGTCTTAGTTTTTTATTTTTATATTTATCTTGCGTTTACGACAATTTTATTAAGGCTGGGTCGGTGCCTACGCAGCCCCGCTCATTCATTAAATATACCTGCGCGTGGAGGCAGCACGGCCACTTGTTTGTTTACCCTGATCACCAACATTTTTATGACATCAAATTTGAGACATCAAATTTTTATCTTTTTTTTCGTAATTGGTATCGGATATCGATTATATAAACATATATTTTTTAAATGTACCTTTAACTTACTTGCGTGAAAATATTACTCATTTAGAAAAGAGTTGAAACATTTCATATGACAATAAAAAAAAGCTTTTTTTTTTCAAATATAGGACTAATAACGGTACAGCTGAAAAAACGTACATTGTATACCAGTTTTATCTTATGGATCGCATGAGCATCAGGAATTATTTCATTACGGGCGACGAAAATAAATATTGCGCGCGTGACAACGCTCCGGCCTGCGCTTGCGCGGCAGCCTGTAACTTTATAGTCGCGGCCGACTCGGGGAAGAGATAGATTTATATATTTAAACGACTATTATTGTAATATCAATTACACATGCATGATGTCAAACGAAAATATGCCTTAATATATTTTATCGTCTATATATGGGTAAGGAATAAATTTCATTTTTTCATATAAAAATATCAATCTACGATAACGATCACCATACCGTACGTATAATATACCCGCCACAGCTTCGCCCGCGGCATTTTCCATACAAAATTTATCGCCCCTTTTCACCCCTTTAGGGATGGAATTTAAAAAAAACCCTCTTTAGTTCACCTCTTGGGTATTTGGGGAATGTCTCCTCCAAATTTCAAAACTCTAAGACCACCCGTTTAGGCTGTGCGTTGTCTATAATCGAGTCACGGTACTGTTTTATATGTATAGATAATTATAATAGTGTTTATTATATTGTTGCTCGTTATTATTTGAAAATTAAAATTACTGAAACATACCTATATATTTTACTATTTATTGACATATTCCATCCTCTGCTGCACTGGGAGTGAAGAAATAGCATAGAATGCGTGCAGATGTTTATCATCCTGGCATGTCGTAAAAGTCGACTAAGGGACGGGTCCTCTCCAACATGGTGGACTATCTGTATGGGCGATGGGCTGATCACCTGTCACCATACGGTTCATCATACCATCTTAGGACTAATTAATCGAACGTGGCCACAAGTAGTCTTGTGGCTCTGCCCACCGATGTCGGGCGTGATGCTATGTATGTATGTATGTATTGACATAAGTTGTGCCATTGTGGGCATTATGTCTTTAGGGCTCCTATATGAATAGATTTCTAGCATAATCGATTTCAGCAGTTTTAGTTGTGCGTTGATGCTTAGTCCGTCATCTTTTCATATTATTTATAGAAGATTGCCAGGATTTCAACCAGCCTGCCGGTTACCGGATAAGGTTAATTTACGAACATGAGTAGGTAGTTCCGATTTTAACACACTTTTATTTAATGAAGTAATGAAGTTCACTTTATGAAATATTTATTATAAACGTGAATTTCCATCAACAAAGGTAGTATTTTTATCTACACCCATATCATAAAACCTCCGTTGGTTAATCAAAAACCGTAGGAAATGACCACCATTTTGACAACCAATTAGGAAAAACCAGTGCTGCGATAAAGAAATAACATGACTTCTTTATAGTTTTTAGTAAAGAAATGAGATTAAATTTGGAACAGCTGTCAAAACTCAAGTGGGTCTCTATTCTAGTATCCATAGATATTAAAACAGTTATTGATACGAAACGTCAATTCAGTATGTTTTTTTAATATAAACTGCACAATATTTGATCTCGAGTGACGTGAGAATAGAGACTTCATCCGTTTGTCTATGATTTAAAAAAAAAAATGGTCGCACCGCCATGTTGGTGTTTTGCTGAACGAAAGTAGAATTGTTGTTGAATTGAATAGAAAAAGTTGTTTGTAATTTACATTTTAGTTGAAAATATGAATAGTTAGTAGTCTTCTCGGAGTGTGTGTGATGTGAAAATGCGCCGGATATCGGAAATATGCAGCCACGATTGCAACAAATAACTTGTTGCCAGAAACCATTGTTATTTGTATTGTTTCTGAACCCATCATGGATGGAGGATTTATAATATGTGTGTAGATAAAGTTATGTATGCAACTCTGCATAATTTGGCCTTAAAACACACGTGCGATCTTATTATGAAACTCGCTAAAAGCTCGTTTCATAAAACCGCACTAGTGTTTTAAGGCCTATCATTATGCAACCGTTGCATAAACTACTATTTAAATACAGTTTATTTTATTTTATTTGTTATTATTATGCTTGTTTCTCTATACATAAGTATTTCTTGTTAGAAATGGAATTAGAAATATTCATATGGCGCCAAACTCATAAAGCGTCACAGTCATGTTTGTAAAACTCGTCTAAAATCCATTGTGATGTAAATGTGAGGAGTAATTTATTCATATGCACTATAAAAATATTAAGTCCATCTCAAGAGTTTCTCAAGAATTTTATGATATCACATTTATATTTAAATATCGAACTCTAATAAAACTAAACGGTGTCAATTTAATAAACCTAATTAAAACTAAAAGTGATAACTTGTTTTAATAAATTAGTTACTTGAAGGTTTTAAGAGCGCTAAGCATAATACTAGTGACATCTATTGCGGAGTAGAGAAACTATAAGGTAATTATGTATTTTTCACTTCTCATTCACACTACGTCAATACAGCTTTGCGTAGACGGACAAAAGTGAACCATTTTGTACCTAGGAACTAAAGTATTTCTCCTTTTTTTTTCGTGAAAAGACAGAAAATCATCAACAGCCTACGAAATTAATGTGATCCGTAATAAAGTTGCAGACGACTCGACTATTCGAAGTTACGATTTGGAAGAAAATTTAAAAAAGAAAAGAACTTCAATATACCTACCTATCTTTTTAATTTTCAAAAATGGAACTATATAGCAGAACCGTCTGCAACTTTAAAATAGGTCTCGATTTTGATAAAAACATGTACGTATGATTATGAATATTATGATTGATAAAATACCTAATCAATTTTGTTTTGACAATGTTTGTTCAACATCTACATGATTAAAACTCTATTTTCTCTTGCATTTGGCAACACAAGAGTATTTAAAAAAAAAACAAAGTATTTATAAGATTGAAAGCTGCAAACGCATAGAATATTTTTTGCTTTATTATTTGGAAGTTTTTTTTTGGGAGAAGGTAAGTAAGTAAAATCCATTCAGAGTCTATCCATAAACCTCCTTCGTTATCGCTCAGGAGGTTAAATATTTCATGTAAAATGGCTCGTTTTAATCCCTTGTTGAACAATCTACAATAACTTTATTGCCTAACACACTTTGTGCTTTTGGAATGAAATACATCATCATTATTTCAGTCTTAAGACGTCCACTGCTGGACATATGCCTCAAAATATTTATCGCCGCCAAAATACCATCAAACAGTTTATGACCTCCAAAACTTTTGACATAGTTAATAAACATTGCGTACGCGTGAGTTTCCAAAGATAGAATAAAAGATAGATAGAATAAAAGCCTATAAATATACTAAATGATTTATTTTCAAATTTAAAGATAAGTACAAGTCGATATACATATTTATCCAAAAAGCGCCTAAGGCCTGGAAAAGCCACATAGTTTCCACTTTTCTCATTATAAAAGTTAAATTGTTTTAATGCAGTCTTGTGAAAGGGTCTCGCTTTAATCAAGGGCTCATGTGGTTTCCTTAAACTGTTTAAAGTTGAACGTCTGAGGGTCATGTCGAGTGTGAAAAGCTCCTTTGATGTGCTCAAAGGGTTTAGGTGTGCGGAATTTGTGATTGTTTTTAATTGGTTAGGTATATGTTATATATTGATCGGTACAAAGTCAATTAAAAATAAACAAAAGAAATCTCACTATATCATAGAAATATATAGTAAGGAACTGCCAACGCGATATTTGCGATGCTCACTTTTTTGGTGTCAAATGACACCATCGCACACTCGGTAAATATTGCCGACATCGGCAAAGATAGCGATGAATCAGACAAAATAAGACTGTGTAAAAACGAAGACGTCGGCAATAGAGCTTCGTAGTTTATAAACTTGTAAATAGATGGCGTTACCATGACGAAGTATGTCATTTGTTCAACGCAGTTGTATTGAACGCCATATCCTTCTTTCGAGATCGTTGCACTATATCAATCAAATTAGAATTCTAAGCTTATTACTATGCTCATCAATTTAAGTTTTTCTACTTTATTTTGGCGGAATAAATTAGTACCTAGGTTATAGTACTAAGTTACCTGACTATAAAATATGTCTGCCTTGATATTACGCGAGACTTCCGATCGAATCGTAAGAATAATATTAACGCTTCGTTTACCTTTTCGTACCTTCCTTATAATCGTTATTTTAAGTCATAATTATGCGCAAAGGCAATGCAATCATACCCCCTATATTTTGACTGGTTTACATTCTATTAAAAATCAACTCTATGCGTGCGACCGTTCGCGACTAAGCGTTATAACTAGCTACGTTCGTGCATCACCGGGCCAATAAATATTGGAGTTAATGATTCGTGCTGCCGAAACACCGATTTTAATACTTCGTGACGTTTGACAAGCAATATGTACAGCTATTATATAGCAGGTAGCGTAGTTTACATGGTTATATAGCTCTTACAAGATAATGATTGCGTATTGCTATCTAAATAATGAGCCAGCGGCGGACCGTGGCGTTTCAGCTGGTTAATTCTAGGCTTTATAGTATAGTAATGATGTACGTGTACAGTCTATTAATAGATAGAATAGATTTGGAAACTAGCGCTGGCAGAATTGTGAACGGTGTCATATTTGAGGGCTGGCTAAGTAACATGATTAAACCACGTTAAACATTATGAACATAAGTAAACGTACTTCTTATTTCATTACTGGTTGTACTCGCGACTTTTTCACGTGGGTTGGAATGAAAGTGTCCTTTCTTTTATTCGTAGATACGGACTATATGTGTGCCAAATTTCATCAAAATGCTTCCAACTATTTGCGAGTGATTGAGGAACAATAAATATGGATGATCGGTACAGCGGCCCTAACATGCATGCCACAAAGACAAATTAGAACCGTTTATCTCTATGACTATCTCTTTCGTCGGCACAAGTGTGAGAGATACGCACTTAGAGATAAACGGTTGTAATTTATCTTTGTGCCATGCATGTTAGGGCCGCAGAGCTATTTACTTTTTATTCATGAATTTTTTGATAGTGCACTGTTTTACATCGTATTGACGAGTGCTTACATCACAATTTTCTAGGAGGTGAAAGTCAAAGTCTGCAGTCATTTTAGTACTCTTGTTCAAAACCTTGTTCTAAAATTGTATATAAGTAAGTAACATTTTAACACGTCAGTAACCATTTCCTAGCTCATTTACACACTAGAGTACCACTCCATAATATTTTCTACAGCAAGCGTAGTCTTGAAAATTTCATGACACTTACAAATAAATTCAAGTTTTTGGTACTGGCCAGTTATAAATCCGATGATTTGTCAAATTTAACTATGATGGCGCGGGATTACAAGTTGTAACTAAACCTGACATTTACGGTACATTTTGCAACGTGACACGCAAAATTTACTAGTCGAACTCAGCTGGGCGCATATATCCTCAAATCCTCACTAGATGATTGCTGTTCAAATGGGCCGGCTCGACCGGGGTAGTACCACACTATAGTGTTATGAAGTGTGTTGTATATGAGATTATCCACGAATAGTGACAGATTTTGTCAAGTTACTCGCAAACATAAGGTGGGTGTAATTTAATTAGGCACTGCTCTTAACTACATAGGATCGGATAATAGAAATAAGTAAGTTATTAATATGATTCATAATTATAATTAAATTCGGGTTAAACTCCTTCGTCAATAATATTGAAATACGGTAAAGATATTTATTTTTTGTCATAAAGATAAACGTGTGAGAAATAGAAGATAGATACAATTAGATTTTCGAAAAATAGTAATGGACTTATAACATCCACAAAATGAATCATTAAAATAAATATACTATCCCGGTATGAACAGCCATTGAGATGCACTTAAATTCTGTATATAGTATTAAAAAAATTAACATTCAGTAACCATTGCGCGCGCACGTATCCCCGCTTCATTATTCATGCGACTTGCTATTGGTATTAGTTACAAATGAACGGTTACCGAAATAATTTATATGCTAATCCAATAATTAAGGCGACTCGCGCGTAACCGAGTCGACCCCATTGATTTGGTATTGTTCGACGCTACGTTATGTATTATACTGTATTAGAACAGGTAATTTAATTTATAATAACACATAAAAGGAGTGATGATTCATCTATTTATATTAAAATTAAACACAAAGTAAAGTATCAACTTGAGCGCAGACTAATAAGTCTTAGCTATATTGCCGACTTCAAAACGTAATATTACATTATTCTAAAACACGGTATTATATGCTTCAGCTCAACATCAACTCGGACAAACCTCTTACCGTTACAATATGTGAAAAGAAATACAAAGACGATACATACATACATACATAGCATCACGCCCGAAATCCCTAATGAGGTGGCCAGAGCCACAACACTACTTGTGGCCACGTTCTATTAATTAGTCCTAAGATGCTATGATGAACCGTATGGTGACAGGTGATCAGCCCATCGCCATACATATAGTCCACCATGTTGGAGAGAACCCGTCCCTTAGTCGACTTTTACGACATGCCAGGATGATAAGCATCTGCATGCTATTTCGTCACTCCCAGTGCAGCAGAGGAGCCATAATAAGAAAGACGATATTGATGTTAAATCGCTAAACACACATAAAAGTAACAGACTCTGATTATATATATATTATAGACATAAGTAACGCTAATTGAGCAGATGCTAATACACCCAAAGGTACTATGGTCAAGAGGATAATAGGAGGACTACATAACGAGTAACAACAAAATTCATATTTCAACGCCAACAAAAAGCGTCTAACATAAACTCTGTGAAAGTTTGTTACAGAAGCTTAAGCAAATTAAACTGAGCGCGGACGGAGTCGCGGGAGCGAATTAGTGGAGCTCTTTGTGCAATCAGGCGGCCCTTCGCACCCTAATGAATATGAATACGGCTCAGTGCGGCCGCTGCAGATGAAATACTGGAGTATGTAAAGCCTCGGGCTTACGTGGTGTGTTTAGACATTAAGCGCCAATGATGTTTTAAAGTTGAAGAATGAAATGAAAATGAATGAAAATGAAATGAAAATGAAAATGAAAATGAAAATGAAATGAAAATGAAAATATTTATTTTGCAAGTAGGCCACCTGGGCTCGTTTACATGTCTGAATCTACCAGCACTTCGAAAGGTGACATCTGCTGAGAAGAAACGCCGCAAGAAACTCAGCAGTAGGCCTTTTTTCAACTTTGAAGGAAACGAGACCAAATACCGAAACGAACAAGTTTAATAAAAGCAACTTAAAATACCCGAATGCGAACACACAACAGCGCCTCTATTCGGGAACGCTAAGGGAGGTTGTAGCGACTCGCGAGCGAGATTTCTCACCCCACTCTTCCGCACGACGCGTTATGCGTAAGAGCGAGATGCGAGTCTCGCTCGCGGGTCGCTGCAGTATCACTTAGCCGTTCCCGAATAGAGGCCCTCGTTTGGGTATTATTTTTTTCCGGTGTAAAAATATGTATATCTGCCTATTTTGGATTTTTCTGAACTTGATAATAGATAACCTTATGACACCCAACGACATCTCATTAGTTGCCATCGGCCCACTCAAACAGCTTCTATGCGGGTACAAAGACCATGCACATTATGGTATACTTATGTATACAAGATCGAAAGGCGAACGCCATATGGAGGGGAACTAAGTTTAATATTGAAAATAGCAAATTGACTCAAGTAAGATTTATAAAACAGTATATTTTTGACCCGAATGAGGCAGGCGAAACCCATCACCCTCACCATCACCATCCTTGGCTCCTGTAGTCGAGTGAAACTGAAACCTGGGCATCTTCAAGAGAGGTATAAATAAATTTATAAACTAACAAATTAAAACTTTCGTGAGACATTATTAACACTAGAAATAAACACGGCTTTACTCACGAATTATTGTCAGAAATAGTCCGACATGTTTCGGACTCGTATGGAGTCCTTCTTCAGGGGTTGAGGCACAGCGGACCGCGCGGCGGGCAGTGCGCGGGTTGTTTTGACCGAGTTGCTACTGTACTCAACCCCTGAAAAAAGACTCCATATGAGTCCGAAACATGTCGGACTATTTCTGACAATGATTCGTGAGTAAAGCCGTGTTTATTTCTAGTGTTATTAATAAACTTCTTTTTATAACGGTATAATGTGGTTTATTTTACAGTTTGTTGACTAATTTTTGAACTCGTATAGCAAGAAACGTTAACCATTGTCAAAGCAATGCGTAACATTAAGGAGGTATAATATTCACGAAAATTACCGCTCTTATCTCCATGACAAACGTCATTAAGAGCATTCGTGTTAACATTAACAATGACAATAAACACTATAATGACATAAAAAGTATAAAGGACAAACACAATCCACACAATATCATTCATTACTGAGAATACTGAGAAAACACGAAGCTACGCCTTCCGGCCAAATGCACCGACAAAAGTTGGAACGTTAGAAAATGGCGGAGCGTTCTCGTGTTCCCATGAACTGACAGATCATATTCACGATAACGTAGTCGTAACAATTAAACGTAGTTGGGTTTAAAACAAAAAACAACGTATAACCGGTAGCAAGCGTGCCGCTAATGTTAAAGAGGCCGTTACGACCCCGGTGAAGTTTGAGCTAACAAACGTTTACGCGTTTCTTGTAAAATTAAGACGATGCTTATCGGAGTGCAGTAATAAGCATAAGCGCTCCTCGCACGTGCACTAGTTTTAACGAACTAGCCTTTTTGGATTTGTGCTAGGAGCAACGCTTACTGCGCCGCACCCTTTGCAAGTTTCCTTCCGTCGAGAATGTAGTAGATCGTTGTAAACAAAAATTGATGCAATGTATTTTTTTAATAAATATGTATTGTCCTGCGCTGCTTTCCGCTGAATAGTTTGAAGAAGTCTAATAGTATAAAGAAGAAGAAGTAGCAAAATACCTGTCAAATGAGAAATGAGGTGTTGGTACCGATTGTCAAGTATGAGATGTTGAGACTCTAGTACGGATAGAAAGGTAGGCAGGAGGTAGGAAGCAGCAGGAAAAACAACGGATTGTAATGGTAATTTTATTAAATTAAAGATACGAGGCACTACGTAAGTGCCTCAATGATGAATCCTTGTAATACACAATAAAATAGTAAGTGAGTAATATTCCTTCACGAAGGACACCGCACTCATGTATTTCATTATAAAAAGCTTCACAGATGCTAGATACTGAGATAATGTAATTTAATATGAACTAGAGAAGCTCTATAAATTCGAGGGTAGGTACGTGAAAATTAAACTTTCACGGCTAAGATCTATTGTGGAATGATCTACAACTGAATCGATCCATAACGATATAAATTTAAATCTGAAAACACGAAAAATAAATTCAAAAAGAAGTTTATCTACACCCATATCATAAAACCTCCATTGGTTAATCAAAAACCATAGGAAATGACCACCATTTTGACAACCAATTAGGAAAAACCAATGCTGCGATGAAGAAATAACATGACTTCTTTATCGTTTTTAGTAAAGAAATGAGATTAAATTTGGAACAGCTGTCAAACTCAAGTGGGTCTCTATTCTAGTATCCATAGATATTAAAACAGTTATTGATACGAAACGTCAATTCAGTATGTTTTTTTAATATAAACTGCACAATATTTGATCTCGAGTGACGTGAGAATAGAGACTTCATCCGTTTGTCTATGATTTAAAAAAAAAAATGGTCTTGACGGACGGCCGCCATTATTGAAGCGCCGCGCCGCGTTGACGTTTTGCTGAACGAAAGTAGAATTTTGTTGAATTGAATAGAAAAAGTTCATGTGTAATTTACATTTTAGTTGAAAATATGAATAGTAAGTAGTCTTCTCGAAGTGTGTGTGATGTGAAAATGCGCCGGATATCGGAAATATGCAGCCACGATTGCAACAAATAACTTGTTGCCAGAAAATATTGTTTCTGAACCCATCATGGAGGATTTATAATATGTGTGTAGATAAAGTTATGTATGCAACTCTGCATAATTTGGCCTTAAAACACACGTGCGATCTTATTATGAAACTCGCCTGCGGCTCGTTTCATGAAAACCGCACTAGTGTTTTAAGGCCTATCATTATGCAACCGTTGCATAAACTATTATTTCAGCATTGGAAGGGTATTTATTGAACGAGTCGGTGATAGCGCCTCGGTACAAGTAGTTAATGAATTGTATATAAAATTGAATTCAGGCGTGGTTAAACATGTTTTATTTAAACCATATCCTTTTAATTTAATTGTAAAACAGAATGCAGAAGCAGCCGTGTGTCCGCACCGCCTTATCCTCGTGTGTGCGCCGGCGCTCATCCCAAGCCTCTTTTCTGAGTAGTGACGTAATCTTAAGCTTCATCTCACGTGTAGACGTGGCTCCTCAAATAATCACCTCTTTGTCTTTAGCTCTGCATTATATTTTTACACACAATGTTAATACGGTAGCCTCAAGCAGTGGTTAAGGGGCTTAAAATTTATGCAGATAAGTGTAATATTTAAATAGTTTTGTCTATTCAGATTTAAATTAAAGCGGATGGTAATTTAATAATTAATTGTTGACTTGTCTCTCTTTCACGCAGCAACTGATCAATATCCAATGGATCCACGTGATTCTTTGAAATGCCACTTAAGCATTTGATTAGATATTAAATAGTTAAATGTCCCTCAACTAGCTGTCAACCTATTAAGAAACATTACTGAAACGTCACTTTTAAGAGACTTAATTAAAGGTCAATTTGAGTGGGCTTTCTGAATTCGGCATTTATCACAGAAAAATGCAGTCGCGGGCAAAATGATACTAATAAATTATAGGCTATTACGAAGTAACTTTAATATAACCTTATGTAGACTAACTTTGATTAAATTTTAAACACGTTGGTTGCCGAAATCAATGTATGTGTCAAACTCATTCTCCAAAACATCCACACCCTCGGTGAGCTGAAAAGCAGCCACAAACTCGGGGGTATCTTATCGCCCACAATGGACCAGAAGGCTCCAAAATAAAATATATTCCAAATGTTGTCGTGTGAAGGCGATCGATGGTAAAGGATTGCCTACACTTCTAGCCCGCCGTGGGCGTGGCTGAACTATTTCAATATTGCTTAGATGTATTCACATGAATACGTACAAGTTGTGGATCCAGTTTTTGTCATTTCAAACACTGCGGATGAGAATAGTTTGAATATTAATGATAATACGTTTATTTCACTTGACGGAAGGATGCATTATACATTGAAGTGATCTAGTAGGTAAAGAGATACCTGTATAAGGTTATCCGGCTCTTAAGTATCTAATACGGAAAATTTTAATAATTTTCTAGCGATTCATATTTGCAGGAAAATTATCTACATCTACACTTAATATTATAAAAAGGTAAAATTATGGTTTTGTATCTCTGGTAATACTGACCCGATTAAATTTAGATATAAGACACTTTTATTTTGTAAATATTTAGAACATTTTTCAATTTTACGTGTACAATTTGGGGGGGGGGGGGCATGTCCCCTGTGACCCCTTAGGACCGTGCCTGGCAGATTAAGTCGCGGGCAAAAAGCTTGTTCCTGTACAAAAAGCGACCAGACATAGTCTTAAAATTGTTAAGTGAGTTTTTTTTCCACGTGCGGAAATTGTTTTTTGAAACAAATTCCAATTAAATGTATCCACGCCATCATGAAACAAGATCACCAACAAAAGGGGATCAAAGACGTAATCACCTAACTTAAAATTCCCTAACGTCAATTGTTCAAATATCTCAACGCGTAATTAATACGGGAACTGCGTACCCGGAAATATCTGCTCTCTCCATCAAACTCAAAGGCAATCATAGAATGGTACTGTTGGAAATTAAACCGGCCAGCATTCCGGAGATTCCTGGAACCCTTGCCTTTTAACCCTTCTTGTCATTTGCGTTGAACAAATTAATCATCATCATTTACATTCAGAGCAGTGGCCAGATTTGTTTCTCCGATTATGTCACCCTCCTTGTTAGCGGGAGGGCGGGATTCGGTACGTGTTTTAATATTTTCGAGTTGTAATTAACAATGACATTTGAGTTTATTGGGTTGATGCTCGACTGGTTTCTGCATACTTAGTGTTTAGCAATATAGGTTTCAGGTTTAATGTTGAGAGGCAAGAGATATTAAGTTGACTTACGTGTGAGTTTATTAAGATAATAATTGAAAGTTCGCGAAAATCGGTACAGTTCACGCGTACTAAAAACGCATACGTAATCCCACTAATATTACAAATGAGAAAGTTTGTGTGTACATGAGAGTTAGTATGTTTGTTACGTCTTCAGGGCTCAACGGTTTTTTATCCCCGAAAATTTTAAAGTTCCCGAGGGTAACCGGGAGGACTGTAACTGAATTCCTCACGAACGAATTCGCACGCAGCCGCTATTAATAAATAAAATTGGGTAATGAAATAAATGTAGGCCGTAATTTTATGCAATGAAAATGAAAATATTTATTTTGCAAGTAGGCCACATGGGCTCTTTTACATATCTGAAGCTACCAGTGCTTCGAAAGGTGACATCTGCTGAGAAGAAACGCCACAAGAAACTCAGCAGTAAGTCTTTTTTTTACAACTTTTACATTAGAGTTTTAACTAAAACTAACATATAAAAAGGGCAGCATACAAACCTAATGGGTACAAATTAATTATAATAAATAACTAATAAGGGAGATGTGTAGTCTCCGCGTCTGGACAAGTTAAGTAAATCATGGTCATGATAATATTAAAAATAAAGAAATATGCGTTAGTAATACAATTATGTTCTGCACTACCTATCACTAAGGACATCGAAAAAAAAAAAACGACTATAGCATGTCGACCTCATCCAGCATAGCTATCGTTTAACCAGTACCGCCCTGGGCCTAAATTATTACGTTCATTTGGATATGGCACAGCGCCGGTCAAGGGTTGCGCGTGACGAATGCCCCCTAGCGGATTAGTTAGGACATTAACATCTGCATCTGCATATTTAGCTGTCATTTGAGCGTATGAATGTTAAGTAAGCTATAGTTAGTTGTTTTTTGAGAGCTTTACATGCGTGAAATTGGCATTAGTTTTTGAATTATGGCTTATTACCCGACTGCGGCGAAGCAAAACAAGGAAGGTTATGATTTTAGCAGTCTATGATGTTTGTTTTCCGTAAAATGCTGCTCCTAAAATTGTATAGGTGTTGTTTGCTTCGTCTTAGTGTTCCGCGTGTTATAGGTTATAGACTTTATGAGGTTATAAGAAATTGATTTTTTAAATAATCAAAAAAGTTTGATGAGTTGTTAAATTTTGTATATAATGAAAGTTTGAATTAAGAAGTTTCGAAAACCGGAAAATATATAATTAACATAACAAAAAGTTATTAAGAGGGCATTTTCATAATTACAAATTTGTAGTCTGGTATTTTGTTGTGGTTTTAATTACAGGTATAAAATTTTACCACCGGATACTTCTATATTCCTGTCCTGTGTTATATACCTGTAGGCAATTTATAATTATGTGTGAAGGTATTTAATTTTATTATATGCATTAACAATTAATAAATCTGCTACTGCTAGTAAATACTATGTAAACCGTTACGAATGGTTTCTATTCTGGCTTTTTGAACTCACGAATGTTATTGAAATCTTTGGTTACGTTTAATTTTCATCTTTAAGTAAATAAACTGACTTAACGCTTATTGAAGAATTTTATTCATTTCCATATCCCGGGCGAAGACGAACTCCTCTTTATTAATGGCGGAAGTTTCCACCGCACCCGCTCATTTACTTCCCTCCGCAACTTTGAGAACCGCAGGAAGCCAAAGATATTCAAACCCCCAATATCTAAGGATTAACGTCACCCTTTAAAATTAAAAACGAAATGAAAGTCTTAAATACTCGCAGACTTTAGTGTCACAGTTTGTTAATACGAAATTTATTACTAAACGCTAAAATTATTCCTACCTATTGTTCCGCTCTGAGGGATTGTGACCCAAACAATGCCTTCATAATTTACTTTTCGATGTATCCTTGTTCTCTACGGCAGATAAAGTCGTGATAACAAATGGTAACTAAAATAATAAAATAAACCGCCAGCTCTGTGTAGCAAGCGACATATTTCATTAATAAAGGAAAAACAAACAAGATATCATACGGGCTCACTTCGCAGTGTCCATACGTTACTGAGATAAAACAAAAGATTCGAATCCGTTGAATTTATGCGTTATCGAAGCTAGAGTGATGCTGGGTTGGAACAATGGCGGGTCGTGGCGCCCCATGCGGCGAGGGGCGGCACACGCCGAGTGGCCAGGCGCTGCCCTCTAGCGACATCTATTGTTGAGTAGTGGAAACTATGCCGCTCCATGCTAAGCGAGGTGAAGGGTTACCCGCATTTAAATATAGATTTTAATCGTTGCTGTACGATATCGTATTTTTTTTGTAATTTTAATGTCTTTATGTAACTTACGATTAAAAAGGAAATGTATACTGTTTGCCACTTGATAATAAAAACTGTTGTCCTAAATACGTACTTAAGATGAAGTCGTTCTACTATTATTAGGTGGTATAATCCCCCATCATACCATCATCATACCATCTGAGGACTAAATTAATCGAACGTGGCCACAAGTAGTCTTGTGGCTCTGCCCACCCAATTAGGGATTTCAGGCGTGATGCTACGTATGTATGTATGTATGTATAATCCCCCATTGTACTTGTGTAGGAAACGTATTTAGCGTCATTCCAATTTTTTTAATATTTATTGCTTCTGAAACAGCTAAGGAAATATATAAAATCATAATTTGGACCAAAAGTTAAATAAGAAACATCCTTCCAATGGAAAAGCAGCGAATTTTGCCAAAAATATTCATAAGCTGTCATCAGGCGACTGGACCCACGCCAGATGCGGGCAACCGACGACAAAATATTTCGCTGCAAAATACTTACTCAAGCAAATCACCCCTCGGCTCTTTAAAATCACTTTTGAAGATTCAAGCGGCAATTCCTTAAAAAGTTCAATGGAAAATTATCTTTGATTGAATTTTCTCGACGCCCAAACTTTATCGACTCGGGCGACATAACTTTAGAGTTTTGACAAACTCTTTTCATATAATAGCACATTACGCGCAGACCCTGGTCCTGGCAGCGGTTCAACCACTTAATTAAGGCGAGCGAATCAGCGAGCTAGTCGGGAAATTCAAATTTTCTTTGTGCCCTATTACAATATAACAAATAGTGCTCACTTCCGCATATTTCCCTAAACGCACCATTTCTTACGTCACGGGCTCGCTGCGCGGTTATTTATGCCTCGCATTAAAAACAAAATGATATGCCTTCGCCGCTGAAAATCTAAAAAGAATAAGCAATAAAACGGTAAAACCCAAATCTGATACATCTAGGGCCGCAGTCCCGTCGAGCGTGCGAGCGGGACGGGGCGCTACATCCGCGAAATGAATGCGACGCTACTGTTTCATCTCTCACTTCTATCGGTTAGCGATCTCTAAATCGTCCTAACTCGACTCGTAAAACACTAAAGTAAACCTTAACCCGACGCCGAGAGCCGCCAATATCGCATGCAGATTACTACAAATGGATTTGAGATTAATATAGTACGAGAGCCACCCTGTCTCATACCACCCCATTCGGCGCTCAGCATTCAAATCGGAATCGAATGGATGACCAAAACATAATATCGTTGGAAGATTCAGCCGCCATAAATCAAATGAGAAATAATCTGTTTCGGAACGAGATAGTCGCCGATGCCGTGCCACCATAAAAACGCAAAACGTTTTGTCTGATTGAAATGGTTACGTTACGGGCGGCTTTTTTCGTGGCGCTATTTCCCTTTTTATATTCCTTGATGTATAATCAATGTGTTAACGGATGGCCGCGAACCGGGCGCTTTGAGAGTAGATTTGCTACACAAAAGATTCTGATATTGAGTTTGAAAGTAGTTTCTCTTTTCTTCTTTTGTGTTAATGGCACTTTCTGTTGCGCGGTAATGGCTTACGCGAATAACTGTCGCGCTTTAGTGCGGGCACACGAGGCGGTTACACGGCTATTGTTTACGACCGTCTCATTTCCATAATTTAGGAGTCGGATACTAACTACAGCCCCAAAAAGGTGCCTAAAGTTGGGACCATTTAGCTTCGATGTAGCATCTGGATGACGCATTAACATTACCCTACCCAGGTGGCTAAACGCTCAACCCAATCAGTATTATTATTAATATTTCTTTAAAATTCACATATTTAAAAAAAATCCTAATTTCAACATTCCAAATTTTAATAAGATAACGTTTCTACCGACAGCAATGGCTTCTGGGCAAATTCGCTTAAACTACGGAGCGATTAACGCATCAAATCATAATCCAATAAATTGGATAAAATATCCGACAGACTGCGCCACATGTGGTCAACCTGTCCCATAACCGCGGCACATGCCACGCTTACCTTCCACAATTACCACGTAAAATTAAAAAAATAAGTTCAAGAAGTATACTTCACACTGCAATCGAAAACTAGACGTAACTTCTTAAACTTGAGACCCAAAATTGAATGAACTTTAGTTGTCATGGTTTAGACCATCTGTTCCGGATGATGTTATCGAAAAATTAACAATTTGTTTAATGTAAATGAACCGGGGCAAAACTGTCGATAAATTATTGGAGCATTTAGCGATCCTTTGGACTTTCATGCTTATCGAATGTCACCTTTCCTGCACGAGGTATTTGCTTATCGTCGCAATCAAGGTGGATTTTAATAGGTTTTTTATTGGTCCTCTCAGGCCGTACTGGCCAGCTGCCATGCTTGGGTCATGTAAGTACCTGTTACAAAACCTGATCCGATTGTAGGTACTTTGGCAAATAACCGAGTGCAACAATTACGTCAGTGCGAGAGATTAGTAAGATACAAGCCAAGCAATGTTGTAAAAATGCTCTTATTATTACTTTTGACCGATATTATTTTTTACGAAGTTTCATAAATGTAACTTATTGTTTTTTTTTTTTTTGTGGTTGTCGTCTTTCATAACCTTATTGAAATGACTGACTCGATGGCGCAGTGCAGTGGAAGTGTAACTGCCTACTGCACCGGAGGTCGCGTGTTCGAGTCCCGATGCGAGTTTATTTTAATAGGAAATTTACTTATTAATAAGTTGCATTTGCACCTCTTCATTTCGCAATAGGGATGTTTCCTAGGAAAAAAATAATAATTGTATTTAGTTCGTCAGTTAGATTGTCAAAAAATATTGAACACGTATTTTTATCTTTATCAAATCAATCAACATTGACAAAGATAACGCGCATCAAAGTTCGGGAGCGGGGGCTCATGACGTCACTTAATGGTAAAAAGTGTGCAAAGTCGTGACGCCACGCAGAACTTCAACGCACTATATTTTCGTCATTTTTTGTTTAATTGACAAAAGAAAAAATATGTGTTCTATATTTTTTTATAATGTAAATGACGGACTAATTAGAATTTTTCAGGAAACACGCCTATTATAGAGAAGATAAAATACTAGTAAGTAGCCAAAAATCTGGCAAGTTTTCAGTACTACCACCATACAAAAGAGTCCTGCTCCTCGCTACGCTCACCTCACCTCGCCTAACACCACGGAGTGCCAACGTTCGTGCAACTCTAATTTGGACGCCATCAAAATTGACAAATTGTGTAAAAATAAAAAAGGTCAAATTAACCGTACACCAGTTAGCCACGAATAGGCAATCGCATGTTGACAAGTAATTATCAAAACGTTTTGCATTCAAACTTTTTTTCAGTATCGTGACTGTTTGAGTTATAAATCTTCGCCTAATGAGATATTTATGCGATCCGGGTCTTCCTGTCAACGATTAATCCTTTATTTTCGAATAAAAACTGAGCAGTTTTATCAATATTAATCCGGTGACGCAGATGTAGACGTTCCGCTGGAAGTTTGAAAAATAACGTATCCCTATTATCTTCATTCAATCAGGATACCTCTTGGCACCTTGTTTTGTGTGCTGCTGCGGTTGTTAAAGATAAGACGAAACAGAAATAAGAGCTGATAAAGGTTTCTATTATTTATAGGTAACCCTCTTGATATAGGTTAGGTGACGAGGCTGGAAGCCACGCACGCTGCGTTATGTCATGTAATCGCAGAAGAATTTTAAAATAAGTGTTATTTCTCGTACCGATAGCAAAATTAATTGCGATCTGATTGATGTACGTCTTCTGAAAATATTTAATCTAGATAGATTATAAGAAACGAAGAGGTTGTATGTCTTCTTTATTTTGATATCAAACCTCTTCAGATAATTAATGCATTGAGATGACATTTGTCTGTAATAAACTGGAGCGTAAATACGAAGTAAAAGTAAAAAAAAGCTCCAAAACTCAAAAGCTGTTTTTATCAGATATAATGTCCCAAAATAGTAAGGCATTGGATTTCAAGGACCGACCTTGTAACGGCCACCTGCGCTCAAGCCACATCTAGAACTCTCACTTCGATGGTCAAAGATACGCACGGCGATATTTCATTAACCAAATACTTAATATTCATGATATTTTGTCATTATTTATTTTTACTGTGCTTTAAGGAACTAAATCATCTGTCTGTCACAGCCAAATTGTCTGCCAGCGAATTAGTAATTAGATTAGTTCGTCGTTAAAGATTCTGACTGTAGCTAGTTACTATTTTATTATTATTAATTGTAACATACATTATTAGGTCTTTGAACGGGTACCTCTTAAAATAATAAGCATTTTTATAGCAAGCTTTTCTGCCCATTGCACTTTAATATTGCAATAAAATGCGTACCTACACAAAATTTCGTGTCTGTGCTGTTGATTACTGAAGAGCTACTCTATCTGGAGCTAACCCTGAATGTCGATTCAGGTCATGCGTACCATAAAAATGCGTTATCATCGGATCTGAACCAACATGAAAAAATTCAGCTCCGTAGGATAAGAGGAAGTGTTTTAATTCAGCTTGCAAGGTTTGACCCTGACATACATACATACAAACATTGCAAGTTAATAAAAACTGCTTGGATTTTTCTTTCTTTCTTTCTTTCTTTCTTTCTTTCTTTCATATATAACAAAACGTTTGTTTCTGTCGCCTTATTAGAGCGGCCGCGGCCTCAATTTAACCTATGTTTAAAAGTAAAAATAAACCTATATTTATATGCTTCATGCACGGCAAAGGCCTCCTCTCATCATAAGAGGGACTAAGTAGAGCCCTGAGCAGATTGGGGACTTCGCAAACTGTAGATTTCGTCGCTTTTCTTGTATGTACTTCAAATGTATTGCCCATAAATGCCTTTTCCCAAATGCCACCCATAAAACAATCAACGGATTCCAACTAAAAGCTAGATAACCGCTCTAATACATACATACGTAATGAGCTAGGGTGCATCTGATTAACACACACACGAGTCTAATTGCCGTGTAATTGCCATTTAGTTAACGATTATAAGATTAACATCGGAATATAATTCTATAGAAGTTTACATTAAGTTCTGAATGAGTTTCTAAACTAGACATTCCTACGTCGAAATACTGGAGAATGTGGACAAAGCGAAGGAAGCATGGTAGGATAGTAGTAAAGCCTGATTTATTTGATCCAGTATTTCAGTCCAGCACTGGAACCCAGTCACGCTGGAACATTACTTGACCAATATACACACTTCAATCCAGTTCAACATCCATTATCGGATGCTGGTTTTAAACAGGGCATAATCTAAATACCACGGCCGATCCTGCGTCACTGTATTCAGACGCGGGATTAAAAGGAGTGTGAACCTAGGGCCTAGGTTAGGTCCTAGGCTTTTCACACAAACGGCTATAACGATTTCCACCCCTTAAACGTTAACCAATTTTGACCAATTTTTGATAGGTTGTCAGTCAGAACAAAACCTAGGTCTATACGTTATGTTTTTTTTAACTAAAATCAATAAGTTCAGTTTTATTACTGTTTCAGTATTCTCATACAAAACTAATTTCGGTGATTATTTGGCTTTGTTGATCTTTAATCAATATTCAAAAACGTATAGACCTAGATTTTGTTCTGACTGACAACCTATCAAAAATTGGTCAAAATCGGTTAACATTTAAGTGTTGGAAATCGTTATCGCGTTTTGTATGAAAAGGGTGATTTTTGCCGTTGGTTCACTCACAGTCCTCTTAAGACACTGGAGCAATGTAAATCAGCCTTAAGTGGCGTTTTATGGCCTCTGGCTACCATTGACAGTGTCACTTATATTAAAAGATGCAGGCTGCATCACTTTTACAGCCCTACTAATTAAGAAAGCCATAGTATCGAGACATCGAAAGCTTAAATGGTTTTTCTTGAAAAATATTTGTATTTATTGTTTATCAGAATTGTCAAAGTTACATTTCTTTTGGTCCTAGTTTAGCTCACGTTTAATATAATGACTTACATAAAACTTTTTTCCACACACACATGTTTATAAAATTACTATCTTTTGCCCGCGGCTTCATCCGCGTGGAATTCGTTTATCACACGCAGTGCCATCTGCTGAGGAGTAGCATTTCTCATAACTCCTGTATTTATAAAGATTCCTGAAAATTTTCCAGGCTAACGGGATAAGCAGTATCCTATGTCCATCTCCGTATAACAAGCTAAATTTTTGCCAATTTTATCATTACCTTCCAAATTGAACATGACATCGCTTCCCACTTGATCAAGCCGTATCAAACTTACGTCCTCAAAAACCCACCCATGGGCTCATTGGAGCACACATCCTCTAATTAACATAAGCGTTAACATAAACAAATAGATGGTATGATAAACTCCATCGTCACGTAATGCCGGCTATTCATTACAACAATTAACACGTTACGCTATAAATTAGCCGGTCGGTGTACCGTGAATGGCGCACCTTCTGATGCTATCGACGTTGTTTCATTTTTATCGATACGCATTTGTTTTTTGTTAATGCAATTAGTTTTGGCTTTGAAGCGATCCCTATTAACCGCCACGTGAAACAAAAATCGTCACACACGCACGCATGTATGGCAAGTAGCGCGAACTTCAACCTTAGAGCTTGTCCAGAAAGGGCGAATTCGCCGCAAAACTTTTCGCGCGAAATCATTCGCGCGTTAGTGAGATACTAGACACCAATACATCGCGTCCACAAGCATCGCGCGAATTCAAAACACGCGCGTACATCGCGTGCACTACGCCAGACTCTCGACTCGCGCTTGATTCGCGCGTATTGCGTAATACGCGCGAGAGAATCGCGGCGAATTCGCCCTTTCTGGACAAGCTCTTACGTCAGACAGATTTATGTAGATCTTTGCTGAACAGATACTGCGCGGATATATCCGTCAAATGCGTTGAAAATGTTAATAGTTTATTCATCATCAATACATATAAAACAGTACCGTGACTCACTTATAGATAAGGCACAGCCTAAACGGGTGGTCCTAAAGGTTTGAAATTTAGAGGAGACATTCCTCGAGTATCCTAGAGGTGTACTAAGGAGGGAATTTTTGAAATTCTATCCCTAAAGGGGTGAAAAAGGGTGATAAAGTTTGTATGGAAAATACTAATGGGTGAAGCTGTGGCGGGTCCTTTAGTCTTCAATAAGGCAGATCGTTTCAAGTCCTTATATTCCTTGGAGGTTCTAAGACCGTCTATATAGCCGATAACCTTAAATGAAACACAATAATTATGGGTTTTCGCAAACAATAATGCTGCGCTCGGTGGAGCGTAGCCAGCTAGGTATTTGTAGAAGCGATGTGGTATTCTCTGACTTACACAGCAGCGCAGTACGCTGATGAACACTGTGTTGCACTGGTTGCAGGTTGCAGATTTTCCTGGTTTCCTTTTTTAATTTGCTAAATCCTTTGGTGGTTCACACCGTCAAGTTCACAACTCGTTTTTGTCGCATCCATCCAACAATGTTGACCAAAATATATATCCATTTAACCCGATGAAAAACCAACAGAAGACCAGCGCCTCTATTCCGGAACGCGTGATTGATGTTGTAGCGACTCAGCGAGGTTTCTCATCCCACTCTTTCGCACGACGCGTAATGCGTAAGAGTGAGATGCTCGTCTCGATCGCGGGTCGCTGCAGTATCACTTAGACGTTCCCGAATAGACGCCCTGAAGTGAGACTTAGAGGAGAGGGAAACCCACTTGAAGTCACAATACGAATATAATCATAATTTTAATAGTACTCTCGAATTGTCCAACGAAATGATCAGTTTCCCGCCAATGCTTAGCCACATCAATATTTTATTAATTCTAAACAGGAAGCAATAAAACGTAGTGATGTCGCCACCAAATTCCCACATGTTAGCTGACAACTGTCGGGCGTAATTTGTTAAAGTTTAAACAATTAAATGTCGACGTCTATATATTTTTTTGTAGCCAAGACCTCCCTAGGAACCGTTAGACTGACACTTGACTCTATCATTCTGTAAATTATGTAGGTATTCAAAGGAAAAAGAATTTACTGAGTAAATAATTCCACAGAATGTTCATTTTTTTTATTTCTAGTGTATTTTAGAAGGATTACTGATTTTACGGTGATATCCCAGCCAGCTTCTTTCAAATCTGATTTCTGCCTCGAAAACTTTTGTGGTCATTACTAGTTACAATAAACGCTTTGCTTGTTGCTTGAATCGATCAGTAACGAAATGTATCATTAATAAATATTTTCAAATTGATTGAAGTTAAATAGAAAGAAAGAAGAAAGAACAGAAAAGACATTTATTCACTTCACAAGGACACAATAATAAGAAACAAAATATGTAACACAGAAAAAACGAGGCATGTGTGTCATCGCGACAGTGAATCGGTAAATAAATAAATCAGGGGACAATCTGTACACAAATCGATCTAGTCCCAAAGTAAGCTCTAAAGGCTTGTGTTATGGGTACTAGACGACGATATACATACTTATATAGAGAAATAAATACTTAAATACATAGGAAACATCCAAGACTCAGGAACAAACATTCGTGCTCATCACACAAAGATTTGCTATTACCGAGGATCGAACCCGGGACGCTAGCTTCGGAGGCAGGGTCACTCCCAACTAGGCTATCCGCGTCGTCAATACATCTATTTTGCTCAAAAATAGATTGCTTTAATTACATCGTTGCAATTCTAACTAAATTATAGGATCACAGTTATAAATCCTAAAATAAAATCCACCTTTCGGCCAGCTGAGGTAATTTATGGTGGGCCCCGAATAATCACTGGGATGTTCGTATAAATCGTGGACCATTTGTAAAATAGGAATTACGGGCGTTGTCACCCTCCCTAAGATAGCTTCAGAAATCCCACTTTTGTCTCTGGAGGTGTAAAAGTGAATTGGAGTGAAATATCATTTACGGGTGCTTCAAAAATCTCTACAGGGTTCACAGACAACTGTAGTTTCTTTTAAAATCTGAGCGGTATCAATTCGTTGCTTAACTCTCAACTAGAGAAACCATTAATTTCCCGCAAGGATTGTTAGAATCATTTCTATTTGTGAATCCGAGCTGAGTATAAAACCCCTCAAAACTCGCCAAGCCACGTTCGCAAAATTCCCTAATAAACGTATCATGCACTCGGCTCACGCTTGGAGCTCGAAAAATACACCACGATACTCTCTTGTGGAATTTTTAATAGTTTCACCCCTTCGGGCGTCAGTGTTTAATGTATTTGGAATCTGTCTCGGGGCTTTATCTATTGGAAATGGCTGTTTCCAACTACTTTTGGCCTTCAGAACTACTTCTAACTAGGAGTAATAAATCCAGCTAAGGCCGGCTAGTCTGCATAGAGGAGCGCGGTGCGATTTGGCAATGCCTGGATTTGTTTATGGTTCGGTTTGTAATTCAGAGAAGTGGCCTTTCTTACTGCCGAGGAAACTCTTCAACTGGCAATTAATATTTTAAAGACACTGTAACGTCATGATCACAGAATGATGAGGCTATAAGGTTAAGCGCGCTCTACAATTTTTTTGTCGTGACGATATTCGGACCTCTCTCTACGTCTTCGTTGGTGAGAGAGACCCAAATGTCGCCACGACAAAAAATCGTAGAGCACACTTACCCTTACAGCGTTCCCGTAACAGTTGGATCTCTCACTATATAAGTCTTCGTCCTTTGGTATCGTTTGGTAACCAAAAGTTCGTAACCAGGTTTGAAAAGGAAAAAAAAACCTATCGGTAGTGATATTCCCATTCTGTTAGTAGCCGGTTACGAAATGGTTACCAAATGGTACTGAACGGTATTCGTTGGTAGTGAGAGATCCAACTGTTGCCGCGAAAAAAGCTCTTAGCCCCACTGAAACAGTTTCTAGCCTCTCATCAGAAATGTACACTACCTTTTTATCATAGTTTAATGAAATGCCAGAAATGGTGTCAGCAGCGAGGGCAAAATCTTTGAAGTAACACATTTGTTCTCAGGACGGGTACATTTTTTTAGTGGTAGTTAATCAGGTATTATGTCCATTTTTTGTAGGTACTCTGCGGTTCTTAGTGTCCAATAAAAAATAAATAAATCGTTATCTAAGGGATTGTTTGTTGAAGGATAAGTGTTTTTCGTCAAAGCTTTCTTGCGAGCTAGAACTCTTATTTCTCTCTATATTCGTCCCTTCATTAGTTCATCACTGAAGATTGTGGCTCTGATGGGCTTCTATCTTCAAACGGACTTTTTTGTTGTTCCACTGGTTTCTGTTGGTGGCCATCTAAGTAAGAGTGCAGAGCTTGGATGACTCGGAGTCTCTCAGTTACTCAGACCGCCTAGATGTCATAATATATTAAAGTGTAACTGCATCAAAAATGCATAGCCAATTATAGGAGAAATACAAAGGCAATTTATATTGTGTGGTTATCTCTTTGTGTGTGATCTGTTTGACATTTAACACTCAAATAATGTAATGTTGTT
Organism: Tortricodes alternella; assembly: GCA_947859335.1. Taxonomy (NCBI): domain Eukaryota; kingdom Metazoa; phylum Arthropoda; class Insecta; order Lepidoptera; family Tortricidae; genus Tortricodes; species Tortricodes alternella. The sequence goes on along the minus strand of OX401983.1, from coordinate 9,207,529 downwards.
GTGTTATTTATTATAACTATGATTTTTTTGTTTTCCTCCCGTTGGATAAAAAATAACCAACATGAGCTCGTTTGCTAGGAACAAGAAATGCTTTCCAATTTAACCGCATTAATATTCCCACCGTCTACATTTTAAAGTGTGCGCAATTAAAATTTAAACCTGTTGTCCGTTTTCGCTCGACTTCCTCCCAGCACTGTATCGCAGTCTGGAAGCTTTATACGAATTTCTCCACGAAAATACACATTAATATTAAATGGCTTGGAAATGCTGCGTTGTTGGGGAGGTGGGGGCGAATGGGTGCAATAAAAAGAAGGCGATGATACACTTAGAGTTTCGGCTTGTGTCTAATTTAAATTGAATTTAGCTTGAATAATGAAACGAGGAAATTGGATGGGTTTTTAGTTTGAGACGTGCCGGCGTAAATGAGATTTTTTCACTAAGCGCCTTTTAGATTGGAACGTTTGCTTTTTTAATTAAAAAGAAACGGTAATAGCCCCGGAAATGGAATAAAATATCGTAAAGAATAAAATTGCTTAAAGCTAAGCTAGTACCTACAATATTTTACAAAAAGCAATTGTAATAAGTTTTTTTATAGATATATTCATATCTTTTCTGCATCTATTCAGAATAGGTAGGGAGTCATACTTCTGTAAAAACAACCGTCCTAACCCCTTAAACTAATATAATATGTGGAAAGCGTTTCCTATCATAATAAAACTTGTTGTCCCGAGGCCACAGCATTCCTACAAGTGATTTGGCTTACGAGCGCAGCCATCAACTCAGAGAATGTCAACCGAGCCATTTCCCTTACAAAGCTCGCCGTACGTGTTTTCCTTACATTAACTACGTAACACTATCCCCCACCCTCCCCCCGCTAGTTCCGACATCCAATAAGAGGTGGCGCTGCGCAAAACTAGCGCCGCTGCTCTCTTTCACGAGCAATTTACTCCTTACACTAATTAAAAGAGCGAGCGAGAGAAGCCACGCCCTTCGCCAAGAACAAACAGACGGGGGGAGCGCAGTCCCACCAATCAGAACGCTTGATTATTTGTAATTAGAACGCCGGGCTCTTTCTCGGCGCGAGATGACCAATGGGATTTCGCAGTTGACGGAATTATTTTTGTCGCCGAAAGGAAATTCTGTCGTAATTATAAATTCTAGGGATTTGGCAATCTCATTTGCTGAGAGTAATCAGAATGACAAAGGGCGTTCTATGTTTAAGGACATTTTATCTAATGGCTTACCTTATTATGTAAAAGCAGATTTACCTACTTGAAATTTACGGTATTATATTTTATATATATGTTGAGATAAGAAGGGATATGGATTGTTAAAAATGACGCCTATGGGATATATTTTCTATTCAAGCTATATATTTTATCTTCAGAAATGGAGGCAGATATAAAACAAGATGGCTATTACAGTTCATAAGTCCACAAAATCTTCCAACCGAGAAACTTATCAACATTTTCAAAAGACTTTCCGTAACTACAAAAAGTCCTATTGGAACAGCACAATCATTCACTAAGGGAGAAGTTCTGTCGGAAAATCTAGGAAGAATCAGGCTGGCCACAATGAACGGACCAACTTGGAGCGAGTTTGCATATAGAGATAAAAGTGGGGAATATTAATGTGAATCGCCGTCTCCCGGGCCCCCCACCTCCCCCGCGGGGGGTGGGGGCACTTTCTTCGGGGAGCGGACCGCGGGACAGTCGTGATTTTAATTATTTTGCGACGTGAGACCGGCGAGAGTTATGGCGACGTGGAAATTTCTCGTTTCATATAATATATTAATTTTAGCGTCGTTTTGTTAGGTTAGTTTTAATTTCTGAATTGTTTTATTTTTTTGAATTATGGCACGCTATGCTATGTGCTGATTTTACATTGTTCATCAACACCTTCACATTTTCTTTTGCGAATGTTCAGCATACTTAATCAGATGCTAAAGTAAATCATCAAATTGCAAACAATTAAAAAAAAAATTATTTACACCCATATCATAAAACCTCCATTGGTTAATCAAAAACCGTAGGAAATGACCACCATTTTGACAACCAATTAGGAAAAACCAGTGCTGCAATAAAGAAATAACATGACTTCTTTATCGTTTTTAGTAAAGAAATGAGATTAAATTTGGAACAGCTGTCAAAACTCTCTCGGTCTCTATTCTATTATCCATAGATATTAAAACAGTTATATAGCTTCATTATAATTTACACGTGTATTTTTAAAATGTTGAACCACCCCATCGTCGCCGTGTCACCGTTTATAATATGTGTATAGATAAAGTTATGTATGCAACTCTGCATAATTTCGCCTTAAAACACACGTGCGATCTTATTATGAAACTCGCCTATCGGCTCGTTTCATGAAAACCGCACTAGTGTTTTAAGGCCTATCATTATGCAACCGTTGCATAAACTACTATAGTTAAATAGGTAGTCAGGTCTGAATATTGTTTTGCGGGAATTATTTTAGTGCCCTCCGTGGGTTTGGATTAAAAACCTTTACAGCGGTCTTCGATTTTTTTTCTTGAATCAATAACCTTATAAAACACGGAAGTTTCATAGGTAAAATAAATTGTACCTTAAGTGACGTCATAAGTCCCCACTCCCGAACTTTGCGCGTTATCTTTGTCAATCTTGATTGTTTTCTTAAAAGAAAAAATAAGTGTCCAATATTTTTTGATAATTTAACCGACGGATTAATTAGAATCTTCCCTATTCTGATTTTTTACTTTTATAAATATACTTAAATATCACAAATTCTATCAGAATTATAAATCAAACATACAATCCAAATTTTGGAACAGCAATAAATAACTTCCATAATACGTTCTTAAGAAAGCAAGATACGCAAAGAAAAGTACGACAATGGTGTCCCAACCTAACCCCTTATACAAATAAATATTCAACTCACATAAATTCCGTTCGACGAACTAAATGTCAATCTACGAACGCCATTACTATTTCAACACTTTCAATGCTGCGGAGTATTTTTTCCTCTGCTGCACTGGGAGTGAAGAAATAGCATAGAATGCGTGCAGATGCTTATCATCCTGGCATGTCGTAAAAGTCGACTAAGGGACGGGTCCTCTCCAACATGGTGGACTATCTGTATGGGCGATGGGCTGATCACCTGTCACCATACGGTTCATCATACCATTTTAGGACTAATTAATCGAACGTGGCCACAAGTAGGCTCTGCCCACCCCATTAGGGATTTCGGGCGTGATGATATGTATGTATGTATGTATTGTTTCTACAATATTTTGTTAAACCAGCCGTTGTGTCCCTATAGTTATTTTAGAAGTCTGTTTTGAAATAAAAGTAAATTATACGTTTCTTACTTTCTTGAAAGTCGTTTTTAAATCTCAGATAATCTTGTTTACCAGAAGACATTTCTTAATTGTCTTTAGGTATAGGTATCGCCACGAGAGAGGTCACGCACACCGCGGCATATCATGTGTGGACAAGACAATTTCGTTAGAATTTTCAAATTTGTGTTTACTTTGTATGAAATTGTATACTTGTGTGTGTAATCATTCACCTCATCTCTCGTGGCGATACCTATGTCTTCTATAAATAAATAAACAGGCGCCTCATTCGGGAACGCTAAGTGATTCTGTAGCGACTCGTAAGCCAGATTTCTCATCTCGCTCTTACGCATTACGCGTCGTGCGGAAGAGTGGAATGAGAAATCTGGCTTACGAGTCGCTACAGAATCACTTAGCGTTCCCGAATGAGGCGCCTGGTCAGTAAATCATATACAATTATGCTGAAGCTATATTTTTATAATGTTTTTTAAATACATTATATTTTGCATCTGTCTGCGATCATTTACATTTTAGCATATAATTTCAAAAGGATTATACATTTACTAGCTGTGCCTTCGACTTCGTCCGCGTAGACTTTGATTATCGTTATTCCCTCGGGAACTTTTCAATTTTCCGGGATAAAAAGTAGCCTATGTGTTAATCCGGGGTATAAGCTATCTCCATTCCAAATTTATTTATTTTAACGGGAAGAGGTAACAAACGTACACACACACAAACTTTCGCATTTATAATATTAGTAGGATAATAAAATTCTGAGCTACAAAATACTTTTGGACTTGTGTTTTATAAGAGGAAAACAATAAAAAAGAAGCATTTCTAGTAGAATTTTGCATACTTTTCTTTCAGGCAGCTTTGTCTAATAGTAACCTATTTGGAACAGCTACAGCCCCAAATCGTCACTAAAATTGATCCCAACTACCCCGCATCCAACCCGTTAAACAAAAATGCCGCACACACACACCCACCCGCACATATGCACGTATGTAAATACGTGAGCGTTAAGCTAAGGATGTGTGATGCTGAGTCTCATTATCGACCTAGGGTCATGGCGCATGCTCGAAGACTAACGAACGCCTATAGCGACAACGGTTCATCGCAGTAATTGAGTTACGACTTTATACGTAGCAATTTTGTTTCAGGGTTCCATTTTTAAATTTTGATATCTAAGATTTGGCTATTAGGTGGGTTTTTATCTATTGTAGGAGTATGGGAAATGCATATGTAAGTTTGTGATAGTTTTACGATATTTTTCTTTTTACTTTAAATTTGTGCTTGATTAATCAGTGGACTTATTCGTACTGGGGCTTGTTTTCTAGCAATATTAGTGGTTTTTTTTTATTAACGAGACTAAACACGAGTATTATTAGACTAGTTTGCTTTGAAAAATAGGACCCTGTGAAACATTTGTTTTCAGTATGAGCTTGATGATAGTAAGAACAATTCCAGGTATCATCTTGCCTATGCTAACGTTTCATCAATCGGCTTAATTTTATATCCCTAACTTAAATAACCATTAAGGTACCAAAATGTATGTAAAGGTTTTTTTTTCAGTTTTCTTCCATAAAACACAAAAGGCAATGGTGAATTAGAATATAAATATGCCGTGCACCGTGCACCTAATTCGTGTCAGGCACATTATTAATTAGTGGAATATTGTACGTAATTTTCATCGTTTAAAAAGAACTTTGCTCAAATGCGTATGCATACTTATATAATTCAGCTAAGTATTTCCTTTTATAGCAAATACCTTTAAAGAAACTGTTGCTACACATGATTAAAAGGACCATACTGTGACACAATGTAGGGTTTGCCGAAATTGTTATTACGCCTTGAACACAGGGCTGTTCGCGCTCAGACAATATTAAACAGATAAAGGGTATAAAATAATTTGTGTAAATGTTTAAAATGTTACAAAAATTTAGTGGTACCTTTTATATTCAGATTGCTTTTTCTTGTTTTTTTTTTTCGATTTTCTTTAGCGTAAAATTAGGAAAGGAGCCTTATTGTGCCATAAAAATCCAGTCAAAATGTTTCCTTTGTAAAATGTACTTATCATGTAACTATAGCTTGTTATTGTTAAGTTAAATAACGTCATTATCCTATGAATATCATAAAAAACTAACTTTTACAAGAAGTGTGAAAGTTAAACGGGAAAGAACTTTTAAAGCAGTTCAAGCATACTTTCTATTGACGGAACCCACAATGAATATTCCAAGTGTACTTGGCTGGCTTTTCTCTTAGAATCGGGTCGCACGCTAATTGGGGCCAAATTTTTTGCCTTTTCTCGAGCAAATATTGGATTAGGCGCATAATTTGGGTCGAATAGACAAGTCCTGGAAGGCTTTTGATGGAATTTTCTCGAGTTATGTTTTAAGTTAATTACTTTCACAGAAATTACTTAAGTCTTTCTTTCTTGTGTTTGAGTTTCTTAAAGCATGATGTTTTAAAAGTTTTTACATTAACTTTTTCGTAACAAGATTAGCTTCTTCATTAAGGATTATCTTTATGTACCATATTATTTTATACTTTAGATACATTTTTTATTATGTTATTATTTATCCATGGAACAATACCCTATTATATGCATCCAACAGTTCTTGTTAACACGGCAATCTCTAGTTAATCATTAAGTACCTACTTATAACAATATCCTAACACATCGTACCTTAGAGCTTTTTAGGGTTCCACACCTCAAAAGGAAAAAAGGAACCCTTATAGGATCGTGTGTCCTCGGAACTCGTGTCTGTCTGTCTGTCTGTCTGTCCGTCTGTCACAGCCAATTTGCTCCGAAACTACTGGGCCGATTGATTTGAAATTTGGTATACATATGTAAATCAGTGACCGCAACACGGACGCGTGACGTAAATATATAAATTTGAAACATGGAGGCCACTTTTGGGGGGTAAATAAGAAAATTAAAAAAAAAACGCAGCTTATATCGAGTGACATATCAAATAAAGGGCTTATTATGTGGATCTTAAACATATTTTTATTAGAATTTTAAGTTAAATGGTTTGGAAGTTATTTAGAAAAATAGGCGAAAATTGACCATTCCCCCCCCCCCCCTTCTCTCCGAAACTACCGGGCCTAAAATTTTGAAAAATATACAAAAAGTAGTTCTTTATCTATAGATTACAGGAAAACCTATAAGGAGTCTATGGTATTTAAAATAACATAGGAAATTTCAGATAATCATGTATGGAACGGAACCCTCTCCACGCGGGTTTAACTCGCACTTGTCCGGTTTTTTATAAAAAAGTGTGTGCATTTTTTCAGAATTTCGAAACTTAATGTTGTTTCTACTATGATAGATGAATAGGTACAAATGGTGTAATTGGAAAAAATGTGTCCCTGATTTTTTTTCATTCCAGTATATGACGTTTTCATACAGTTAGGTACAAAAGGTCACTAAACGGGGACATGAAATTACTATGTAAAATTAGGGATACTTGTTTCTGAAAACGCTCATGAGCAACATTATATATTAGTTATTCAATTAGATTGGATGCGAGCATATTGCATGAGAATGATGTGAAAAGCCGATAAATCCATGAAGAATTTTCCTCTCAGCATATTCATACATACTATTTTTAGTAATCTTCAGAACAAACAAATATAACTAGCGAGTAAAACACAAATGCGTATCAATGTGCAAAGGAGAATATTATAATAACGGTTAATAATGTGACACCGGTAGTAAATTTTCAGCACTCTTGTGCCTTTCCTCCCTGTCAGGAATATATTCTATATAGTTTGCCGAGACTACAATCGGTCAATTTCACCGAGTCAATAAACTAAGTCAACTTTCATATTAAAATTAAAATACTTAATGAAAACTAAACTAAAATAAAACCCGAATTTAATGCAATGGAATTAAATTATGGTGAGCCAGAGTCCCATTCACGGCCGCGAGAACACACACATCACCATTTTGTTTTTATTGTTTAAATTTTATATTTATGTTACTCTGTGTGTCTTCTGTGTTAGTGAATAAATGTTTCTTTCTTTCTTTCTTTCATTATTCTTACTGAAAAGAAAATTAATCAGTCATACAAACGCGAACAATGCGTCCTGAAATGGTTCACAACAAACGCATTACATTACCGTAATAGCAGTTGTATGTCTTTGTATATATATAATTATGTATATTTAATTGAAATAACATAGCTCAAGTCTCGACTAGATCTTAGACGGCACAGGGAAATAACGAACGTTTTTGTTCCCTAATGAACAGTTCCGCTGGAGCATTGTAAGTCGCAGTAAATTACTCCTTTCCTTACCTTATATACCAAGGCAGGAGAGGGGTTCGTTTGTTGACCACCACGCCAGCTGTGGAGGATACGACGTTGTGTAAAATAATGCGGGCGCTTATTGCTTATTAAAATATATTTAACTACATTGTCGATATAGTTATGTACCCATGTAAGATTAGTAAATGAAGAAAAAAAACCGGACAAGTGCGAGTTAAACTCGCGTGGAGAGGGTTCCGTTCCGTACATGATTATCTGAAATTTACTACGTTACTTTAAATACCATAGACTTTTTATAGGTTTTCCTGTAATCTATAGGTAAAGAACTATTTTTTGTATTTTTTTCAAAATTTTAGCCTCAGTAGTTTCGGAAATATGGGGGGGGAATGGTCAATTTTCGCCTATTTTCCTAAATAACTTCTAAACTATATTACATGAAATTCAAAAGAAAATATATTTAGGATCTTCACAATAAGCCCTATCATTTGATATGTCACACTATATAGGTTGCATAACTTTTTTTTTTAATTTTCTTATTTACCCCCCAAAAGTGGCCCCCATGTTTAAAATTCATATATTTACTTCACGGGTCCGTGTTGCGGTCACCGACTTACACATGTATACCAAATTTTAACTCAATCGGTCCAGTAGTTTCAGAGCAAATTGGCTGTGACAGACGGACAGACAGACAGACACGAGTGATCCTATAAGGGTTTCGTTTTTTCCTTTTGAGGTACGGAACCCTAAAAATGCTTTTACTTCAAACCCGCCTTTTCTGGTCATAGCAGGTTTTATTACTAAGTGAATACGTTATTTTAAAGACACCATTCGCAATGTGATGTGCGTGCGAAACATTCACGATCACAATCGACGGTGATTAATTTTCACTTCAAAACTAAGGAGAAAGCAAATAAGAAAAGGGATAGCTTATATGTAAAACGAGCAATATCTGTATAGAAACACATCATGTGCGAATGCGAGGCCCTCGCCAGACTAAGAATGAAAATACTTGGCAATGGTTATCCAGAACCAGGGGAATTCAAGGCACTACCACTGCGCTCCACAAGTCACTTCATTGAAGTGGTGGAGAATGCTATGGATAGTGCTTAGGAAAACGGGGTAATTACACAAAAGATCCCATAGGGTCGAAGTGTATCCGCAAGGACCCCACCCTCTAAGATAAGATAAGATAAGAATATGCACATAAATGCATCCCCAAGTCTATAGGCGCAACTAAATATAATCTGCAAGTTCTTTAACCTTTTGACCGCCCCAGTCAGCTGCAGCTGTCAGCGGACACAGGGCAAAAAAGTCCTTCCTTACCTTGACTTAAAGTTGAAATTCGTGTTACTTCTCAGACATGCTTGGCGGTCAAAAGGTTAACGACGATGCTATTTTGGTAAGACCATATTCGAGAAGGTATCATAATATTATAGGGTTCAAGAAAGTATAATTTTAAAATTTGCAGACATTTAAAAAGGACAACAAGATTATTTCTGTTAGTACAGGCCCTTTATTCGAGATTGCCTAAATGATATTGCAAATTATTTTATTACGATATGCTAGCTCTTATTAACTTGACAGCAAGGGCATTGTAAAACCATCGCCAAATCTATCGCTTAGGCAATATCCAATAGAGGGCCTGATCTATTTTTTATTTTTTATTTAATAAAAATAGCAGTCTTATCCATACTCTGTCCTTGTAAGGGGGGGACAGCCCGGGTCGAGGGTGGCTCGGGAAGCTGCAGAGGTTGCGTCGAGTGGCGCAAATTAATCTCCATACGTTCTACAATACTATAGCCTGCGCCCGGGGTTCGCCTGGCTATCGCGTTTATGTAGTGAGATAATTGGGCTACAGTTAACTTCTAGTGAACGGCCCGCTTTATGATGTGAGTCGGAAATTTTACATATTAATCCATATTTCGAGAATAGGATAACAATCCACCCAAAGCACATCCCGGTATCGACATGTCTATATTCTACCTGAAAATAGGTTTATTTTGTGCATTATTTTCTCTGTAGTGGTTGTCTGGAAGAGATCGCTACTTAGCTAAAAGACCGCATATTTTGTTCCCTCACTTTATTTTGTTAGTGTGTCCTTGTGTGTTCTTTCTGTGTTGTTCAATAAAGAGTGTTGTATTGTATTGTATAATAAAAGGAATTTATATATCGCTGGAGATAAGTGTTCTTGGTATTTTAACTTAAATAAATTGTCTTAAAAATCTTGCGGATTTAACTTGCGAAAAGATTTGTGCATGTTGCATAATTCAAACCCGAAATATCCGAATCCTCATCGAAAAAAGTAAGATAGTTACCCCGCAATATTATTATAAATAGAAAAGTGTGTTTGTTTGTTTGTTCCATTTTAACGTTAAACACGGCTTAACAGAGTTTCATGACAGATTGATAGATTGTACAAAGGATACTTTTTCTCCCGATATCCTGGAAGGAGTTACAGCACGTGGGCTGTCACTTGGCACTCACGCAAACCCTGCTGCTGGTCACACTGGAAAGCAGCGCCTGGGCGGGCACATGCCGATTGGAGGTCATTTTGAAGATTCTGTTTTTTAGGGTTCCGTACCTCAAAGGTAAAAATGGAACCCTTATAGGATCACTCGTGTGTCTGTCTGTCTGTCCGTCTTGTCACAGTTAATTTGCTCCGAAACTACTGGACCAATTGAGTTGAAATTTGTCACACAGATGTAAGTCGGTGACCGCAACACCGTCCGTGTTGCGGTCACCGACTGTAACGTAAATAAATGATTTTTAAACATGGGGGGCCACTTTTGGCGGGTAGGTAAATTAGAAAAATTTAAAAAGAAATTGCAAACTATGACATATCAAATAAAAATAATATTTAAATAAATAGTTTTGAAGATATTTAGGAAAATAGGCGAAAATTGACCATTCCACCCTTATCTCCGAAACGACCCAGTAAAATTTAAAAACCCTAAAATTTTGAAAAAAAAAATACAGAAAATAGTTGTTTACCTATAGATTACAGGAAAATCTATAAGAAGTCCACGGTATTTAAAGTAACATGAAATTTTATACAATAACGGAACTCTCTCCACGCGAGTTTATCTTGCACTTTGTCCGGTTTTTTATTGTAATCCTTCTTTTTATTTTCTTTTATTGCAACGGAGAAATGTACAAATCGAAAACTCATAATTGATTCCTTTTAATTAAAATGGTTTCTTTCCTAGAAATCCCATTCTATATTTAAAAGTACCATCAATCATAACCTACGCTCACATAAACCCAGCTGAAACAGCCCTAAATGCTTCTGTCAAAATTTAAGTCTCAAGTACCATTTATTTGAGCAATAGCAGTGCAATAATGTATGGAGATTAGGTAGTGGACAGACGAGCTCGGCGCTGATCCGACATGATACATCAATGTCGCGGTCGCCAGTGGACACCGCCCTTACTGGACACTGCTACTGAAGTGGCGAGTGTAGAGTTGGCTTTATTTTAAATAGGAAAAAATATAACCTGTCCAAAGCTTAATTTAAGCTTAAAAAGATACGATAAGTACTTGGCGTTATTGACAAGGATGGCTTCATCGTGACTCAAAGTCGATGCAATAAGAGAAAAAACCGGTCAAGTGCGAGCCTGACTCGCGCGCCGAGGGCTCCGCAATTACGTACGAAAAAGAAACAGTACCTTGTAAGTACGGTACCCTAAAAAGAAAAAAAATAGCTTTTAACAACGGCGTAACCATTTACAACCTACCTATGAAATAAGACGCAAAAGAACTTTCGCAAGCTCCTATCTCCGTTCAATCGTAGAGTGTGATACGACTTTGCAAAGATTATTCCGTTTAACTTTTTTTTTTATGTGATGTAATTACAAAGTCACGGTTTTCGGACTTTTTCCCTTACTTGTGCTGTATGACACTGCCTCTTGCCAAATTTCATGATTCTAAGTCAACGGGAAGTACCCTATCTATAGGTTTTGATTCCCTTTGGATTCCCTTGAAAGTTTTAAAATATGAGACATAAACGGCCATATCTTTTGATTGCGGTAACTTAGAAGGTTGATTTTTTCATAGCTTCAAGAGATTGCAGACCTGAGTATTTGATTTTACTTTCAACTTGATACCTCGCGTTCTGAGAAAAAGGCCTTGACAGACAGACAGACAGACAGGCGGACACACGAGTGGTCCTCGTTTCGTTTTTCCTTTTGAGGTACGGAACCCTAAAAAAGTTAAAAAAGTACCAGTGCGTTACGAAAATTAGCCATACTTTTTAACTTTTTCTTAACTACGCCTGAATTAGGTACAATTTTTTGAAATTCACCTATCTAAGTATTTACACATTATTGTGCTTTTCCGTCCTTTACAAAGTCCAACGCCACACAATCACACCAAATGTCCAAGACTAATAGTTGTTTGGAGAAGAGCTTTGCATACCGTAAGCTCTCTTGTTAACGAGCGAATTAGCAGCCTGATGGGTGACCATCATTTGTTATTATTATGCTTTCATCGACGGAATTCAACTTGTAACGAGGCTCTATCGCGACTCGTACAAAACTTCTTCGACTGACAACTTCTTCTTCTTCTTCTTTCACTTTCTTCTCCAATTCAAAATCCAAAAATCCAAAATTTAGATCGATAAATCGATTTGGACAATTGACCAGATTGAGAGAGAGAGATGAGAGATTTCATTCTTTATGAGAGATTTCGAAAGGTCTTTGACTGCTACAGAAATAGAACGTTATAATATAAAGTACCTACTATTTAGAACTATAAAAAGAATAAGTTGAAAAGTGCAGTGCCTAAAGTAACCCGATCATAATTGTATTACGTACCCGTTATCCAGTTATTAACCAAGGATTCACCAGTGAGGCACTTAATTGTAAGTAGAGTGTCACTCAAAGCCTCCAAATCATCTCATTCCATAGCCTTACCTACCTATATTCATCAGTGTTTATATCATTATTACAAAGTGCCTCGTATTTTTAATAATAAACCACCATACCATATCCAGCTGTTTTCCTGGAACCTTTTGGAACGTAGACAGGTTGCAGGTAAGGGTGGATCCTTACCTGCAACCTGTCTACGTTCCAAACTATACGGCAGTGAATATAAGAACCCAAAACCAATAACTGCAATAGGTATTAACAGCGTGATTAGTATGAGCAGTAACTAGTGTGACGAGCGGTTAAATTAAATGTATAGAAACGTTTCCAGCATGCCAGGACTTACTGCGCTCGAGGGTGCCGAGCGGAGCGACTTCTTTTAGCGGAGCGATGTGGCGCGCAGCTTGGTTAAATTAAGCATAGCTCGGCACAGGCCCGTTAATCCGTTAATTAACGAAGTTAACATTTGGGGCATCGGATTAACTTTTAAGTTAACTTTAAAAGTTGTTAACGGTCTCATTAACTTCCGTTAAAACAATTAACGTCTGTTAAACGTTAATTAAGTACCTACTATTTGCCAAAAGTACCCCGCTCAGTTTAGATAGATTTTGATTTGAATTTGATATGTAAATGGTTAAGTATTATTATATACAAACTCTAGTCACTCCCTTCTTTTATTATTTTTTCATGTCCTGTCTAAATTTCCATAGCCCATACCAACATTTTTTTATAATTAAATCACTAACGTAGCGACATATAATATGCAATTTCTATCCCGAGTTAACGATTTCCGAAATGTAACGCTTTAACGTTTAACGAAGTTAACTTTTTTTAGTAACGAAGTTACCTATTTGATTAACGGTGCCCAGCTATGAAATAAAGTAATTAATTATCATTAACTTGTATAATCAATATTTGATAATCTGCTTCGTTATAAAAAATAACGAATGCGTTCTATATGGTTGAGAGGATGATAATGTCCGAGTCAGATTTAAGGTAACCGAAATGAGTTCATATACGCATATTTAATAGCATGTATGTTTCTAACTACCCCATTCTGAAACTTAGTTGTGAATATAGCCCCAACGTGAAACTCAGTACCGCTCGCTGTAAGCGCTTTATTAATAAAAACACACCTCAGCAACTCATGCATGTCTGAAAACTCTACGTAGAAGTCATAGCTCCACTAGTGCTAGAAGAGATTCATTTATAATAATAAATAACAACACAAATACACAAATATTGTACACTGTAGGAAATATAGAAGCTTGTTTTTACTACGTTCCATTACACGACTTGTGAACTACCTAATAGTAGTTATAGTAGAAAACTAAAACTCTAATTTATTTATTTATCTACACCCATATCATAAAACCTCCATAATGTAATCAAAAACCGTAGGAAATGAACAGCATTATGACAACCAATTAGGTAAAACCAGTTATGTAATGTTATTATAGTATCGATTTTAGTATCGTAATGAGATTAAATTTGGAACAGCTGTCAAAACTCAAGTGGGTCTCTATTCTAGTATACATAGATATTAAAACAGTTATTGGTACAAAACATCAATTCAGTATGTTTTTTTAATATAAACTGCACGACATTTGATCTCGAGTGACATGAGAATAGAGACTTCATTCGTTTGTCTATGATTTAAAAAAAATGGTCTTGACGGAGGATCGAATTGCCGCCATTACTGCTTTCATAATTCATGTTGGTTTTTTGCTGAACGAAAGTAGAATTGTAAAAAGTTGTTTGTAATTTATATTTTAGTTGAAAATATGAATAGTAGTCTTCTCGGAGTGACTGTGTGATGTGAAAATGCGCCGGATATCGTAAATGCAGCCACGATTGCAACAAACAACTTGTTGCCAGAAAATATTGTTTCTGAACACATCATGGAGGATTTATAATATGTGTGTAAATAAAGTTATATATGCAACTCTGCATAATTTGGCCTTAAAACACACGTGCGATCTTATTATGAAACTCGCTAAAAGCTCGTTTCATAAAACTGCACTAGTGTTTTAAGGCCTATTATTATGCAACCGTTGCATAAACTACTATTGCTAAACACAGGTGAAATACAGATGTTACCATTATAATTATGTCTAAGGCATACAAACATTTTGGCATGCACAGAACCCTTAGTGTAAGTTTGAGTCATAGGAAACGTTTCGAACGCGTTTGTGTTAAAGTCTCTATTGCCTTCCTTAGGGGGCGTCCATAAATTACGTGAGGTGCTCAGGGGGGGGAGGGGATTGAGACGAATCTTACTAAATCTCACTTGGGGGAGAGGGGGGGTCTTGGCAAATATCACGTAATTTTTTTCTAGCAGAAAACGGTGTGAAACTGCGTTAAAGTTAAGTTAAATTAAAGCTAAATGAAAGTAAAAAGAGTCTAAATAAAAATAATTAAGCAAATTGTGTTTTTTTTTAAATAAATTCAACGCTTTTATACCCAAAATAAAAAATTTGAAAAATCTCACGTGAGATTGGGGCAGGGGGGAGGGAGTCGAGAAAAATCTTACAACATCTCACCAGGGGGGGAGGGAGGGTCAATTTTCTTTTTAAAATGCCTCACGTAATTTGTGGACGCCCCCTTATGGATGAAACGATTAACACGTTCGACATGTTTTTTACGATTCAAACTTACGCTTAGCGCACAGCTTGCTTAAATGATGAACTACTAAAAGCTATTAGAGTCTAATTTTGCAGTCATTTCACATAACTTTAGTCCTTCGGCGCAAACGCACACAACAATGTTTTCATTCGATCAGAGGATCCTGCCTCCGAGATGAAGTTGGGTATTAGAAAGGCAGCATCGACGACTATTTTCGATTTTGATAATATTCTGTTGTATTCTTTGATAGTTACCTGAGATGTTTTAGATCTTTCAAGTATCGATTTATTGATAAAGTAGTTAAAATGTATTACTTTAGGGCTTTAGCATTCCTATCGGATATGCTCAACCTAGACATGTGATGCGAAAGTGCAATAGGAAAAGATTAGCAACATCTGTAATTAAGTTTTTTTTTATGTTAAGTGGGTGGCAAACGAACAGGCGGGTTGCCTGATGGTAAGCAATCACCGCCGCCCATGGACATTACCAGGGGAATCACGGTTGCGTTGCCGACCCTTTGAGAAAGGAGTAGGCTGACAAACAGGCAGACGGCCCACCTGATGGAAAGTGGTCACCGCCGCCTATGGACATCTGCAACACCAGAATGCTGCCAATGCGTTGCCAGTCTAGGGAGGATGGGGAATGGGGATGGGATGGGGCAGGGAATAGGCCTCCGGATCTCGTCACTCACCGTTCGAAACGCAATCGCAAGCTATTACTTTACGCCGGTATTCTGTGAGAGTGTGGCCGGTTGAGCCGGCCCGTTCCAACAGTTATCATCTAGTGAGGAGTACTGTTTGGCTCTACCACTACCAAATTTTTTAATTTTTAATGGTATTTTAAGGAATTTCTATAACAAACATGCTTCTTCATGGTTGACGAAAATATTACACCAGTTGGTTTCGTGTATGTTTTTACCCGACTGCTTTAATAACAACTCACCTATGAACACAAGAAGTACGACTGCCGACTGCCAAGTGACCTGTAATCTAAAACCAGCATCTATTTAGATTCCACGCACCACTATCCAGCACGTACGAAGGTATAACATAACATACGTCTCGCGACGAATTTTCTAATCGCGTCCGAGGGTGGTGAACATCATATTTCACAGACCCGGGGGAGGCGGAGATGAGGTTTTTACGCATTACTGCTACACGGAACCAAATTGAACGAATACGTCGCACTAATAAATTCTAATTTCGATTATTTGTAAGGGTTTCGTAAGGCTGATGAGGGTTTGTGGTTATGAGAAATTTAATGGAGTGTTGACTTTTTCGAAAATTTAATTTAGTTTAGTTAAAACACGAGTGTAATATTATATAAGCTTTTTCTAAAACCTGTACCGTTTTTTGCTTTTGAAAACCACTATCAAAACCTTTATCGCTGGCATCTCTTTTAAAATTGCCATCAATTTCACACAAGCAATGATATTCCGTAACCATAAGTTCAAAAACAATAACATTTTTAAACGAAAAATCTCTAAACAATTTCTAACATTGCCTCTCATTTCTTTGCATAGCGATAATGTAGGCATAAATCACGGCCCAGTCCGCGCCGAAGGATCAAAGCCTCTATATATCAAGCTAATGCTGATATGATATGTTAAATAAATAGCACCACCCACAGGATATTGGGTTTGGCCCGGGAATCGAAAATGAATGTGACGCGTAAACAAAGTGGGTATCGGGAAAACGGGAGTTTTTGTGTTAACTAGAATCTCGAGGATGAATTGTTTGATATTCGACGTTCTAGACGTGTGCAGCGTCAAATAGCATGCTGTGATAAAATATGAATTCACACCCTGAAATATGTAAGCGATCTTGGTCTCGAAGGTCAAAAAATTTGCAGCGAAAGACAATGATATTAAAAAACCAAAGATGCGTCTTTCAAGCTCAAAATTTAAACCCATAAAGCAAACCAATTGTGATCAATTCAATTAGTCGTGCGCAGACTTTTGGCCGAGGAGCACATGTCGTGCTCTTGTGGAAATGTTCTCAAAAAAGCCATTCTTGAGCTAAATTTCGGTTCATAAAACTACAAAGAAAAAAGGAAGAACTGATGCTTTATTTCATTTATAGATACATTCAACGTAAAAAGAAGTACTAAAATACGTTTATTTTGTTCATACATGATCGCCATATTCCAAGTTCATGTCTGATATCCGCACGTCAAATGTCACCTAAAGCTGCACTGGCCGAAAAGAAACGAAAAAAGAAGAAAATTATCTAAGTCACGTTTTTAAAACGCGTTGAGTATGGGTATAACGTGTCTTTCTATAATATGTCATTGGCGAAAGAGGCATAAGTTTATGACTTCTTCAAAGCTACAGTTTATTCAAATAT
This sequence comes from Tortricodes alternella, assembly GCA_947859335.1. Classification (NCBI taxonomy): domain Eukaryota; kingdom Metazoa; phylum Arthropoda; class Insecta; order Lepidoptera; family Tortricidae; genus Tortricodes; species Tortricodes alternella. Next base: position 9,190,110 of record OX401983.1, on the reverse strand, counting down.
CATTAACATTAGGAGTTTTAAGTTAAACAAAAAACCAATATCGAAACGGGATCACTCCCGCAAGTAGAAAAATGGAGGGCTCACGTCACCAGAATATATTACAGACCTAATCGTAACCTAGTTTGTATGTGAGGTGCGCTCCAGGATGAATGTGTTGGTTTTGCGCCCCTGATAAATAAGCCTCCCTAAAATTGTCTGAAAGCGCTAAATAAATTGAATTTCCTTTGGTGCGGTGTTAAGTTTCAATGTGCTTGTGAAACGTGGAAGATCTTCGAAACAGTTTTTGTGTAGTTCATGGCTTTGGTTAATGTAAAAATACCAATTTAATAACCCATTGAGCTATTTACTCCTCTGCTGCACTGGGAGTGAAGAAATAGCATAGAATGCGTGCAGATGCTTATCATCCTGGCATGTCGTAAAAGTCGACTAAGGGACGGGTCCTCTCCAACATGGTGGACTATCTGTATGGGCGACGGGCTGATCACCTGTCACCATACGGTTCATCATACCATCTTAGGACTAATTAATCGAACGTGGCCACAAGTACTCTTGTGGCTCTGCCCACCCCAATAGGGATTTCGGGCGTGATAATATGTATGTATGTATTGAGCTATTTATAAGTAGTGATTAAGAAATCATTTGTTTGACGTTTTATTTTAAGTGTCACCTAAATAAGCTTATTTGGATTTATTAAAGATTTTTGGACAGGAATGATAAGATTAGAACTCAAATTTATCTTGAGTTAGGAAACATTTAAACCTAATCCGTATAGATATTGTTTCGTTCACTTAATCATTTCTAAGACATATTTCACGTGTTTAACTGCCCGGATCTAAATGAAGGTCGTAAGATTACTCTCACGACTCAATCACAGTAAAGAGCTCTAAAGATGTCCTATTTTGACCCACCTATGGCATAGTAAAAAGGAAGGTGATGATTTTGGTAGTCTATTTATGTCAGTTTGTATGTATGCCCATCTGTTCCTTCGTTGATCCTTAAATACCTACTTATTATATTTTATCAAATGGGGTGTCGTTGGCTTCGTACTAATGTTCCGCTTATCATAGGCTATATGACGTCATAAGAAATTGAACATGGTGGATGTAACGATTGAAATAACTCAAAGCTGAAAAAATAGACGAGCAAATTGTATATCAAATAAAAGCTTGAATTGCGGACATTTTGAAAATAACTTACATTTGAAAATCAACAGGTACACCTATTATTATAAAACTATAAAGAAACCAAATTTCATACTTTATAATAATGAGAATACCCTCGTAATGAAACTTCTATATTGGTTGGTACTATTTATTTAAGAGGACATTTTCATCATTATAAAAATTGTAGTTGGTTATTAGACATCGACTTTATCTTGTCATCATTTTCACTAAACACAAAACTACACATCATGGCTGTCTGCTTTGCAAGACTAGCTTTCAGAGTGAAATGAAAATTCGTAATGCGAACATTAAATTATTAAAAATGTATGTTCCATATAACTCGAACACGTTCAAACACGTCCCACTAGAATAAAACAATAGTTACCCAGCCAGGGCGCGCTCCACCTTTTAGTGTCAAAAGTGTGAGAAGAATATGGGTAAACAAATCCTCCAATTTCCATCACATTTATTCGAGGCGGCCGTGACGTCACCACCCACCCCCCTTTCCTGATAGAGAGGAACATGTAATTTCTTTGTAGATAGTGTGAAGCGACACACCCTATTGGCTCCGGTGTACTTATAGTGATAGCAAATATGTTGACACCGGTAGATGGATCTGTGAACCAATTTATACCGTATGCATGTTATTATACAATGCCATTGTATGGCTAAAGTAATAACTTCGTTGGTTTATAAGGTTACATAATAGCTTAATGCAACATGCTCAAGATATGCACCGAGATCCATTAAAGAGGGCTTTATGTCACGCGGGTTTCCTGGTAGCTTGCAAAATTTTAAGAAGTGTTCATAAAGAGCAAGAGAAAAAACAAACTTCGTCGGTTTCTGGCCAAACAATACAATAAAATCAGCAGAAGTAAACGACTACGATCCTTATTATTCTTCTGCCAGCAAATAAACAGTATAAAACGTTATATATTCTGCTATAACATACGTAATAATATCCCCTAAATTTCATGCGAAAGGGAAAGGACTTAATAGAAAGGCCGGTCCAGGCTTATCTAAGAAAGCGTAAAATTTATGTTAATGACGCCCCACGACGGAAATAACGTTACGTTAAACCAAAGGAGAAGAAAGCATATTCCCTCGATAACGTGTCCCCGTTAAATGAGCATGAATGCGGCTATTCTGAAGGACATGCGACTTTAGGGCTCAATTAATCTTTGTTTCATAATTTTGCAATTGAACAACAGCTACTTTTCTGCGTCAAAAAAGATTAATATTTATATCTGAACCTCTATCTGGTTATCATTTTGATTTATCTTACATTGCAAAGTTTACATTGGAAATAAAGTGACAAAACAAAGTGACGTGTCAAAGATCAGTTTCTGTATTACTTAGACCAATGCCGGATAAGTATACAAGTGCTGGATTAAATATACGTGTGATGTGATAAGGCATACTAATATAAATGCTTGCTGCGTGGGATTACATTCTGAATAGTTAAAAGTAAAAGACATAACATTTTTAAATGATAATTTATGTACTTTCTACCCTAGGCTACGCTCCTGCGTATTAGTTACTACGAGATCACATTGTATTGCGTATCGACCACTCTCAAAATAGTCCCCCAAAAACTAGACGAGCACGCAAAAAACGTAGCTCGAAGCAACCAATTCATTCGTTCCCATATCCGGTTATCGCCGGTTTATCATACGCCCGGGGGCCCACTCTAACTCCTCACGAGATTATTTTAAGCTTCAACCCTTAACGTTTTGATTAAACTGCCATTCCGGGGAAACCTTTTTACAGTATCCATTGCTGGGAATTAGGTATAAAATGGAATGAGGGAACATGGGATTTGTTTTGACATCTAGTGTCAGTTTTCTTGTTTAACTAAATTTTCGTTTAAATGGGGCCAATTGCAAAGTGTGTCGCTAAACTTGAAATAAGAAACGTCGAAGTCGATTTTGACAGCTGGGTGCTACACTCAATTTATTGAGTTTGATATTTCTTATTTTAAGTTTAAGGAATTTAAAATGTAGGCGATACCGTTTCGAATTGGCCTCTATTTACCCTCCCGTATGAAAAGTCTGCGTTCAAAATTGATATTTCCCTCTCTTAATTATTTGTGTGTTTCGTATCAGTATTGAGCGGGCCTAAGACACACTGGATAATTTAAAATATTATAATTACAACTTATAACTGCCATTTGTTGTGTTTGCAACTGATTTTTAAGGGTCGATGTCATAAGATCTGCGAATAAACGTACTTATTTAATTATACCTATTCTGAATAATGTTTGCAAGACCGTCGTTGACTTAGTAGCTAAGAATGTCGACTCGTGTTCGTGAGATACCGGTGTCGAATCCAGTGATGGCCATGTACAGTACAGCAATGAGTTTTTCAAACTTATGCACTTTACCTGCGAACAACTGTAGCCATGCTCTTACGGCGAGGTAAAATATCGTGAGGAAACCTGCACATTTGGGTAACTAAATGTGTTACCATGATCCAATTGGTCTGGTACCCCTGTCACAAGGGTTACAGAGAACCTGACCTTGCAAAACCTGGGAAGAATCATGGTCAAAGGAGATGATGATGTTGATAAAATAATATTAAATTTATTTAGTCTATACCTTGTACGTCGTGTTTTGAAAATACCTTCTAACTTTATCTAAGCTCCGAGCGAAAGCCATGGCAGTTAGCTGAATTTAAAATTAATAGCTCCTTTCCCATGTAAAAACAAGCAATCATGCGACGCAAGAAAGATGTACGCTTCCCCTTTCTTTTCTCTCTCTTTTTGTAATTTTCTCGCCCTTCGTCGGGTCGCGAAAAATGCAAAGACCGTTAAGGTGCATTGCAATTTTTACGTGTATTCGAGTTGTATATGTTAAAAACCAACATTTGACTCGTGTTTACTATTTACAACGTGGGGTCATTGCTCCATTATATGCTCCATGCTAATTTATATGAATGTATCTCAATTTCTAATTCTGATCTATATTTTAATTAATGGTATTTGTTTTTAATGTGATTTGCAATTTATTTTTTTATTCTTAATTTACATAGGTGTAATTCCAATTTATTATTCTAATCTACATTTATTTAATGATATATGTCTCTAATTTTATTTGCAATTTATTATTTCATATTTAATTTGTTATTTTTCTCTGTTAGACGTGTTAGTGTTACTGTAAGTCGGACATGAATTTAAAAAAATTAATAAATCAATTATCCTGTTTTTGAACGATGTCTTGAAGTTGTTTCAAAAGCTTACCTATTTTATGGGTTTCATTAACAAGATAAATAAAAGATTAATTATAATATAATAATTAGTGTGCTCACTACACAACGAACCATATTTTTGTGTGTAGTAGGTACGCCTATAGTAACGTTAATAATTTAAAATGTCACCTAGGCTCCACGGGGATCCTAACATCCTCCAGCTCTGCACAATTTCGTAAAAGCAACCTCACACCTAATGATCCCAAACGGCCTATAGGAGAATACTTCCACTGATTTATAACGCCAACATCTAGCCTAAATCCATTTGCAATCCTGTTCTGAACTATTCCAAATAAAAAGGAATTCCACGTACAAAAGGGAAACCTGGGGGAAAGAAATAAAAAATACAATAATTCATAATGGCGCCTGGCACTTAATAACTGGCTGACACCATTGGGAAATATAATTTAATTTTTCTTTTACTCCATCTTATTTTTTCTTGAAGAGAAGTGTAGGGTTGTCTCTCTCGTGCATTTCCTCGCCCCCTCACCCCTGGAAAGTTCCGTTCGCGGTGGTCCTCGGGTCCCCTGTGTTCTGGACGAGAGATATTTGCGATTGTGTATTATATGATTTGTGTATATGACTGTAAGTCTGAATTTATAGCGCTCTCGCATAGCATCTATGTTATGACAAGATAAAGGATTACGGTGCACTTAAAAACGTATTTTATTTCCAAACACAGAAACGTCACTAATTTTGTTAAGTATCAAATATTGACTAGTGTCTGTTAGCATTAATTTATTCTTGTCTTCCTTATTATTTGAGCTATAAACCATTCGAGCCATTTTACGTACATTACGTGCATGTCACAAATTTGCCTGTACCAGATTTTAAAAGAAAACTAAATTATTTTTTGAATGTAACCCGTTCTATTCCATTGACGAGTTCGTTGACATGTTGAAGGCAAAAAGATGTTCTTCTCGAACAATAGAAAAAATATAGTTAATGTATGATTCCAAAATAGGTTGAATTTCGTTTTTGACATGTATAATTATGGTTATTTTATGTAAATTGTAAATTGTTTACAATAGGTATGATTGTTAGGTGCATGATCTATTTATGTCATTTTACTTTAATTCGCGACTTGCTGTATATAACGTATTTTTGTTACGTGGCCAATAAATAAATACGATACAATACATGGGTATAATATTAATAAGTAAAAAGCTTTAATTATTTTAGGTTGTTTAAGTTTTTTTTATATGTTACTTGCAAAGACTGACAGCACATCGAAACACTATAGTGTTCTAATATGGTACTTATATAAATAATATGAAATAAGTATGCATGTGTGTAAAGGTACCTTACTCAATAAGCCATAAAATATATTTTATAGAAAATCACAAAAAATAGGCAGAATATAGTCCGATAGATACCTATTCATAAAACTAGACAAAAAACTACATATATTTACGGGGTCGCCTTGGGAGCAGGTGTGAGCGTAATATTCTAATGTCGGTAAGAGCGACCCGCCATCCATAATAATATAACCCCACCTTCCCCCTTTTCCATAAAACTAGTATATCGGTGCCGATGTATATCTTCGTTAAGGTATGTTGAATGATTGCGCGAAATATTGTTAGTTATTACCAGTAAGTGCAGATATGTAAACGTATCTATGTACGGAAATAATAACTTCGCTAAATCTAAGCACATATCTAATACGGTAGCAGTAATTCAAGTAAGTGTATTTCGCTTACTGGTATTCTTTTTAGAACTACACGTTAGTAATGATAGATTTAAATGGACGATTTTTGAATGAGAGCGTCCATTAATTACGTGGGGTCAAAATGGGGGGAGACGTCAGGCCAAATCTCACCAAGGGCAGGAGGGTAATAAAAAAACACCTCACGTAATTAATGGACGTCCAAAATTGAGATTCATTTTAAAGTTGAGTACCTTTCGAATCACTTGCGCTGGTAGATTCAGACATCTGAAGTAGCCCGTCTGACTACTTGCAAAATAAATAATAGGTTATGATTTTATTTTTTATTTTGCATACTTAGGCATGTCATGCTATAGTTAGGTACTCGTATCATTGCCACGCTTAGCTTCTCGTTCTCAGTATTATAAAATAGTATTTATCTAGTAGTAGTAGGTATGTATGCCACACACCTGTATAACACGCCATCTCTTTGTATATCGGCGCTACTACATACTCAGTATTTACCACAGTACCTATTTGACCACGATCCAGGATAACACTTTGTTAAATACTGCTATATTATACTCTTAACAAATTTCGTAACTGATCTCGTCCCTCATTTCGCCCGTCAATCATAAACGGACCCGCGCACTCGTCAGCATTATGCAGAGTTAAGTTCCTTGAAAGATATGCATCGAATACACCTAGATATGCATCGAATAGACAAATACGTACATGTTACAATGCATCGTATTCGTAAATGACTATTACTACTACTATTATCCGTAACGTACTGATGGCGTCGGGTCAAGTTAGGCTCGCCGGCGAGTTCGGTGACGAAATGGTTAAACCCCCCAAAAAGGCACCCCTGTGCATGTTGTGTTTTACGTTCATCGTACACAGATGAATGAGCGAGCGTTACCAAACTACATTTATGGCTCATTTACATGCAGCCGAAGTGACCAGGGAACTGAATATGGAAGTGCGCAGCGCGAGTATGTAAATGAGTCACTTCTCCTGCTCCTGCCGCTGCTACTCGCGTTGCCCATGTAGCCGAAGTGAGCTGGGAAGTAGGCATGGAAGTGGGCAGCGCGAGTATGTAAATGGGTCACTTCACCTGCTCCTGCAGCTGCTACTCGCATAGCCCGGCGCGCAGTGAGTCAGGAAGCAGCATGTAAACACCCACTGCCTTCGAAAGCAGTATGCGTGAATTATTTCTGGCAGCGCGAGCAGCAGTGGCGGTGGCTGCAATTAACAGCATGTAAACACCCACTGCCTTCGAATGCAGTATGCGAGAATTATTTCTGGCAGGACGAGCAGCAGTGGCAGTGGCATGTAAATGAGGTATACCTACCTATACTGCAGGCAACACTATAGAGCGTTGTCGGGAAGGTTATATTCGACGGATAATACTTAGTATACTTATAAATGCGGATAACGCAGTAAGGCATTTTTGGTAGGATATATTTGCATTGATAATTAAGGACGTTTATCAATATAAATGCTAACCAAATAATAATGGATAAAATAATAAGGACCGCTTTTTTATTTAAACTGCCATCTACCTCACTTATGCTACACTACAGACTACACGTACAATTCACAAAGAAGCAGCAGAGTAGGGCAGGGCATACAATGTTGTTTTCATTGAAGTTCGGAGACTTAACTCTAGATGGCGTGAAAGTCAAAAGATATATTTGACTCTTAGGACAATGTCAATACTGAGAATAGACTTGAAGTCATTCATACTGCCGTTTTTAATAATGTTTTTATTCATAAACATAGCTTTTAATAATATTGATACTCATATCGTTAAAACTTCGATACAATTAATATTTATATATGATATAACTGAGGATAATTATGTACTGTAAAAACGTATCGGCCAGCTTTGCACTGACCCAACATTACCGGTCGCCAACGAAAGTGAAGTTGTTTGTAGGGCTATCCCTGCCTACAACTTCACTTTCAAGATGGGATCCCTATGGATTTAAGCAAATTAATAAACAGCATGAACCTATTTATCATAATATCTTACAAAGAAGCATGATTTTCTGGACTGTTACAAAATAAACCTAACATCGAATAGTAACAGCTTTGATTCGCTCCCGCCTTAAGAGCCCATATTATGACTAGATTAAGCACCTCATTTTGCAGCAATCAGAACTGAACTCTATGAAGTTGCGTTTCATTTTAAAATAGCGCGCTCTGAGCCGTGGCTGTTACAACCACCGCGCGCGCACGCGTTCACGAAAAACTGAGTTTTTGGCCGTTTATTAGAGAACCACAGCATCTATAAAAAAATCCGTTTTAGCGAATTGAGAAGTTGTTGTTACTCAACTATTTAACCAAAAATCTTCATTAAAGACCATAGGGTTTCGAAGATTCAACCAAAAATATGTTAAAAAAGCGTTATGTTTAAAAAATAAAAGTATCGAGGTTTATATTACTAATCGTGTTTTCACGTTTAAGCGTTTCAAGAAGAAATGTTCAAGTTTAATATATTCAAAGAACAAACACGTAGCCCCTGTCGGTATTGAAATCTAGATCGCCCAACGTTGCGACCTTAGCATATGTGGCCTCTTGCCAGCTTCTGCTCCAACGCATTTTGCTCGCTCGCTCACTACCATTTACCATTTGTACGTAGTTATTATGTTAATGTGTTCAGCAAAATCTGATAAAAAAAAAAAAAGTGTGAGTAACAGTAGTTGAGAAAAATATGAAAAGAAATAGTAGTATCAGATAGTTTATGTTTACTGACATGATGAATTTGGATAATTCGGAGTTACGATCATTAGTAATAGAGACTTTTTATGAATAGTGATAAGTATGATGTAAAATTGTATGAGAAACATTTTCCGACTTCCAATAAAATAGGACTTGAAAAATTCTGCGAACAGTTGCGCACCGGCGGCTTAGCTGACTCTAACACTATAATTTGATAACTTCACTATGAAAATAAAAAAAAGAAGAAAAGAAACACCATTTTAAAAAAACCACTAGTATTTAGATATTTTAAAATTATTTTATTAAAACGTACGTGTTCTAAAAGGAAGTAACTCCAATCCTACGACATAATGAAAGTGTTTTATGTTTAAAAGAGTCCAATGACTCGAGGTTGACGTTGTCAAAATCAAGTCAATGACAAATTTATTTATTAAAGAGTTATTTTTCCCGTGAAAATATATACCTATATGTATAGGCTTTGAGCAATCGGGAACTACTATTCATATAATTACTGACTGACTGAGGAGCCTGTCTGACTACCACCCTCAGTACTATCATTATCTAATATCATCAATCAAGACATATTCGTCACAGTCAAACCTTTGCATTAAGCGTTGGTTATTTGTTTAAGTATTTGTTTAAAGATTATAAACTACTGTGGAACGAAAATGGTTAATAAGCTGTTTACGATAGTATTATTTGCATACGCTATACTAACTAATCAAATGAATTTGTTTTTCCTTTGGTTTGAAACATTATATACAATTTAGAACTCCCTAATTTAATGCGAAATGTTTAACCTTTCCATATCATTGACTAGCATAATGAAGCTATACGACTCCTTTCAAATAATTCATTTAATTCCAAAGCCAAGTTGAATTGTCATTATCCCCTTAATTCACGGTATCAAGTTTATTTTGAAACACAGTATCAACAATATACTGAAGTCTGTTTGTTGTAAGATTGAAGAGAAATCCACTTTTATCTGTTATATCTGTTTTATTAGGTATTGTTAGAGAAGCGCTGATAACTGTCTGTACCTGAACGTTTTACAAGAGACACGTTTCTTTGCTGAATTGGCATTTGTGGCAAAAATGAGAAATATAACTTTAGCTTCCCCTATTTACTTCAACGTGGCGGAATATTGCTTGTTCGGCATTATTTTGGGTGTTATTGTCTCAATTATTATCTTTTTCAATGTTGTTAATAGAAAATATAACACAGTGGCGGGTTTCCTGTTTGGCGGCAAAAATATGTCAATCTTCTCTATTTCATTAGCTCTCATTGCCAGGTAAGTTGTTGTCTCCGCTACTTGCTAAATTGTATGAGCAGTCACATCAAAAAGTCCCTTTCATTTACACTTATTTAATGCATGATTCTTTAGTAACTCAACTTCACTTTCAAAAACATCTTCAATTTTGTAATTGCAGCCACTTGACGAGTATCACATTACTCGGCGTGCCCGTAGAGATATACTTGAGAGGCACACAGTACTGGGCATCTGCACTGTCTCTTATCTTTGTTACTTTCCTATCGGCGGTTATATATTTGCCAGGTAAACAACGTCTCTGTACATTTCTTGTCTAATTCACTATTTTTCTATCTTTATTTAATTTATAGGCTTTACACAAACTATAGTATGGTAGTCACATTTTTGTCATTTGGTGAGGTCACCATTTATATCCGTTGTGCAATTATCTTTCATAAAAGCCAAGGACCTAGAATGTACTACTTAACCATAAAAGAAAACAGTCAAATAGAAAACAAGCTGCAAGTTCTTCGTCAGTTGCTTAGGTTGAGCCTTTTTAACCGACTTCCAAAAAAAAAGGAGGAGGTGCTCAATTCGGTTGTATTTTTTTTTTTTTTTTATGTTTGTTACTTCAGAACTCCGTCATTTATAAACCGATTTGAAAAATTCTTATTTTAATCGGTAGGGTATACTTCCAGTTTGGTCCCGTTGTAGTCAAAATCGAGGTGTGATGAGAGGATCTATGAGGAATCGATGGAACTCTTCAAATATTATAAGCAGGCATATAGCAATTTTAGTATAATCTGTAATAACTCAAGCAGTTACGTTCCAAAAGCATTATTTGGTGAAGTGGAACTGTTGATGAAGACCATAGATGATCACCGGAACTCCTGAATGATAAGTATTTCACAGTTGGCGATTAAATTTCTTTATAAGTTTGTGAAGCAATTTATGGTCATGAAAATACATGTGGTAAAATAGAACTGGGTTTGAAGAACCAGGAGAACTCCTCAAACATTGATGCCCTTGCACCCTGGATAGCAACATTTTGTAAATGGTGATGAGCAATTAGCATTATGCTGTTGTTGCTTGATGTAATAAATGTGTTTTATATGATAAGCACTAAAAAGTATAAAATAAAATAATAATTTAACAAATAAAAAAACCGACTCCAAAACCCCACTGAAAAGTAAGAAATAATAATTGGCTTTTGTAAGTCATTTACCTAGAAATGGGAGATATATTATTGGTTAAGGGACGTCATAAATTAAATATATCGAAGTCGGTGGCAAGTTAATAAGGTAATAGGTACATGGAATAAATGGACTTTCCAATACATCCCTCATACTGTGTTCATTTACTTGACAAGTCACCACCAACCACCAACCACCAACTTGCCACCGACTTTGATATATTTAATTTATGACGTCACTTAACCAATAATATATCTCCCATTTCTAGGTAAATGACTTACAAAAGCCAATTATTATTTCTTACTTTTCAGTGGGGTTTTGGAGTCGGTTTTTTTATTCGTTAAATTATTATTCTCGCTCAAATCAGTAATTTCTCTTATGAGTAGGCGCAGATTATGACCAATTTTAACGAATCAGTACTACTTTTCTGCAAGATAGGTAAAATCAATGGCCTCCTCTCCTAAATGACATCCTGTATCCGCGCCTGCTTATAAGATTATAAGCAACTAATAAATAGATTAGTTAGGATAGTGCAAGTACCTTGTATATGCAGAAGTTTATTTAAAAGTTCAATTTAATCGTTATTTCTATTACTATTTACTAACGAGAGTACTTAGGTACATAATAAAAACTCTAAAATGAAATTCATATTTAATTAGTTGTCGCGACTATCATTGCTCATAATATCATTTTATTTTTCAGTTTTTCATAAACTTCAACTGTCATCGAGCTTTGAATATTTGGAAATAAGGTTTTCAACCCACACGCGTACGATCGCAGCCGTGCTATTTGTTGTTAGCAAGTTAATGCTTCTGCCAATAGTACCTTACGTGCCGATGTTGGCATTTAGATTAAGTAAGTTATCTCAAAGATAAGATATAAAACTAATCACTGATCTCTAATTAGCCAAGTCATTAAAATTTGTAGCCATAGCAAACTAACGTAATCAAGAATAAATTAAGAACTGTACCACGAAAATAGCAGAACTTACAAAAACTTAACTCAAACATTACTATTTGACGACGCGGTTAGCCTAGTTGGTAGTGACCCTGCCTACGAAGCTAGTGTCCCGGGTTCGATCCCCGGCGAGGGCAAATATTTGTGTGATGAGCACGAAAGTTTGTTCCTGAGTCTTGGTTGTTTCCTATGTATTTAAGTAGGTATTTATTTCTCTATATAAGTATGTAAATCGTTGTCTAGTAGCCATAGCACTAGACTTTAGAGCTTCCTTTGGGCCTAGATCGATTTGTGTAAAGATTGTCCCCTGATTTATTATTAATATTAAAATTATTTACTATGGCATAATTACTCACATTATGAAAGGAAGCCTGTGCCCAGCAGTGGAACGATTAAAGGAGGCCAAGTTGCCAAAAAGTTTTGTAGAGGTAGAGCCAAACAGTAATCCTCACTAGATGATTACTGTTAGAATGGGCCGGCTCGACCGGGGTAGTACCACACTCTCACAGAATATCGGCGTAAAGTAATAGCTTGCTATTGTGTTTCGTACGGTGAGTGACGAGATCCGGAGGCCTATTCCCTCATCCCTATCCCATCCCCATTCCCCATCCTCCCTAGACTGGCAACGCATTGGCAGCACCTCTGGTGTTGCTGATGTCCATGGGCGGCGGTGACCACTTTCCATCAGGTGGGCCGTCAGCTCGTTTGTCAGTCAATTGACATTTAAAAAAAAAAGGATTTGTTTAATGGGTTCCGAGAATGCATTATTTTTGTTTAGCTTTTTTTCAGCATTGCATTTTTCCGCGATCGATTCATTTCTTCATCGGAATTTTACTCGTAGCTTTTTCTCATGTCGCGTTTTACCCGGATGTATTCGTTTATTTATTAGGATTCTACTTGTGAAAACAAATTAAGTGTAGGTGTGATACGTTCGTAAATGACTTCTATCTTTAATATTATTTGCGTATACAAAATTTTGAAAGTGAAAGTAAAACATCATGAAAAAAAGCTACGAGTAGGTAGAGTGCCCATTTTAAGGTCGCAAAAAATGCGACTTGGAAAAAAGCTACGAATAACGTTGCGATGAAGAAATTAATTGCGAAAAAATGCGGCTCGAAAAAAAGCTACACGAAAATAATTCGTTCGTGGAACCCAGCTAACAAATCGCCAAATGATATTTCAAGTTAACTTTGCTCAACCGCTGGTAACATTACCCATTAAATTTTCCACGAGTAACAAAGAGTAATGAATTTAATCGCTATTTGTACACGTACCCAACATGCTTTTGTATAATATAATATGGCAGAGTTTCTTCCAATGCCTTGAATTTTTTCACGGTGAGCACATCGTTAACCATAATGAGGTATCACAGGTTTCCGACTTTCAACTGTAATCAGTAAAATTTCAAAAAATGTTCTGTCTTATCAGCACAAAAACTACCTAATGATGCTGATATTTATTCAAAAATATAATAACAGTGTTAGGAAATTATTTTGTATGATTTGATTTTATAATCTTAACTAGCTGGTGCCCGCGACTTCGTCTGCGAAGAATAATAATTTAAGTAACCTATGTACTTTTAAACCTTCCCTAGACCTCCACGCACATTTCAAGACTAAGATAAGATAAATCCGTTCAGCCGTTCTCGAGTTTTAGTGAGACTAACGAACAGCAATTCATTTTTATATATATATGTCTAGATAATTTTATAATTTTCTAGAACATTCTCGTATAATTAGTATCTAGGCATATATTTTAGAACTTTCCAGATAATTCTAAAAATTCTTCAGAACAATCACGATCATTTCAGATCAATGATAGTCTCACATTTTTGAAGCTGACTTTTTTCGAACCCCCGTATTTTTCCCACCCTTATAGATATTGACTTGCAACCACCATAGTGCACGATGGGAGCCTTGTACCTATTGCCACATACAAACACTATGCGTCTGCGATATGTAGTTTTGGCTGCAAAGTGAAATATAGGGACACACACCCCAAATTTTATATATATATATATATATATATATATAGATAACTGACTGGCGAATGGCTTCTTATACAGCTTTTTCAGTTACAGATCCTTTGGCTGCCCGTATAACGGCAGTAATATGCGTTGTTTGTGCAACATTTACGGCTGTCGGAGGCTTACAGGCCATAGTCAGCATTGGCATACTCACATTTTTCTTGGCACTTGTGGGTACGGCTCTGCCAACCGGCCTGGCGCTGCTTCCGATGGGTTTTAAAAGAATGTGGGAGATCGCAAGTCATGGTGAACGGCTTGTAATATATGAGTAAGTTGAAAAATAAAATAAATAAAACAAACCAAGAAAATATTGAGTATTCGTAAATTTTATTCTGTAGTATTTTTGTTCGGTGTAATGGAATTCAGTCCAGCGCCTCTATTCGGGAACGCTAAGTGATGTTGTAGCGACTCGCGAGCGAGATTTCTCATCGCACTCATCCGCACGACGCGTAATGCATAAGAGCGAGATGCGAGTCTCGCTCGCAGGTCGCTGCAGTATCACTTAGACGTTTCCGCATACACGGCGGCTTCACTTGACTGACTGTATGCAAGTCTAGCTAAGAGTCGTTTTAGAAATAGCTTCCAGCTTGCATTTAAAAGATACGGTATTAAAAACGATCAACTTACTATCATCAATAAAAACCATAAAGTTTAAAGTTGAAGTTGTAATGTTGAAGCTCTCAAAAAGCAGGTTATTTCTTTTGTTTCAGTGCAGACCCTGAGCTTGCGCACCACACATCCTTTTTCGCTGTGACACTCGCGTTAAGCACGAATTGGCTGTGGAAGGTGGCCCTGAGTCAATCTTCTCTTCAGAAGCTTCTGGCTATTCCAACCATCACCAAAGCCAGAATATGCCTAGCAATTTCATGCGTGGGAGTCATTTTTATGAAATTGCTATCATGCCTGCTAGGACTGGCTTTATACGCATGGTTTGCGGGCTGTGATCCATTAATGTCAGGACAGATTAAAAAGCATGAGCAGGTAACTGGACCTATCAATAACATTAACTTTTTTTTTTCCTAACGCTACTATTAACATTGGCAAAAGTATTGCTGTAAATAAAAAAAAAATACTTTTGACATGCTCTAAGGACTTCTCCAAACAATTACACTGAAAATATGAAAGAAGTTGATATTATTGCATTTATTTCATTGACGTTCCTGTTCGCAAACTTAACATTATTTTTATTGATTTATTGTTTCAGTTGGTACCACAATTTTTAAATAGTTTATCAGTTATGTTTCCTGGCATCTGTGGAATTTTTATAATTTCCATTTTTAGTGCAACAACGGGGTGAGAAACTATCGTTTGTTTTTCCATTGTACCTTTATTTGTTATATTTCATTGATTATTTAAGAGACATACAATTCCAGGTGCATCGCTTCAATTTTAAATTCAGTATCAGGAGTTTTATTTGAAGAATTGATTAGGCCGTGGATGCCTCAAAATACTAATGAACTCGCGTGCTGTAAAATTATGAAGGTAGTGAAGAATACACAGACTGAGAGGATGTCGTAATCATAATATTATTACGTTTACATTTCGTTTTTATATTTTATGTGTTTGCATTATAGTGTATCTATTAATTTTGTCGTTTCAGCTACTTTGTGTTCTAGTAGGTGCGTACTGTGCAGGTGTGGTATGGTATTCCAAAGAATTGGACCGTTTGCAGCATGTAGCTTCCGGAGTAACCGGGGTGACTGCAGGCACTCTGTTGGGTCTTTTCACATTGGGGATCGTGTTCTCCAGGGCCAATTGTTCCGTGAGTAAACTATTTAAATTACTTATATTCTAACTATGTATGGAAAGTTTTAAATTAAGCACAACACTGAAGTAGACAACGATATTTTTAAATTGTTAATCAGCGCCATCTCTTGCGCAACGGCAGAACTATGTTAATACGTGGCAAACTGGACGAGCTCAGTAAATAAACATGTAAAGAACCGCGTAGTTCCCGAATATGTGTTTAAAGATTGTAAGGTAGCCGCAAAACTTCGAGTATTTGAATGTCATCTCTTGGTCATCACTATGATTACCAAGAGATGGTATTCAGCCTCAAGCCTATGCTTGCTTCAAATACTTACACGAGAATTGTGCTCGGTTTCGCATATATGTTTCCAGCCTCGGGGTAAGATGGCAGCACAATGTGTTATCTGTGCTAAACATAGTAATTAATGACATTTTCGTTACAGTGGGGTTCCAGTATACATAATCCTCATATCAATATACCCCAAAAAATGTTGTTGTAGTATTGTGGCTTACATTTTATCAGTCGTTTCCTGGCTTTTAAGCGTACCCAGTACCCTATTTGATTTGTTGTTCTTAAACATTTCGTTTTTATCAAGTCTTCTTTTTATCGTAAGACCTACAGCTAATTTTTTATGCCTGAAATTGGCAATTGTTAATGATGTCTTCTTCTTAGATAATTCTACACTTGTTGTCTTTTATAAATTTTCCTACTTATATGTTTGCTTGCATGTGTATGTTTTGTTTCAAGTATTAAGTAGTTCTTGTAATAGATAGTCAGTGCGTGCTTTCTTTATCCTAGAGATCTGTTTCAAAATGACCAAGTAAAATTTATCCTTCGAATAACTCATAAAAATTCGCTATTATCTGCCCAGTAACACTCCTCTGCTGCACTGGGAGTGAAGAAATAGCATAGAATGCGTGAAGATGCTTATCATCCTGGCATGTCGTAAAAGTCGACTAAGGGACAGGTCCTCTCCAACATGGTGGACTATCTGTATGGGCGATGGGCTGATCACCTGTCACCATACGGTTCATCATACCATCTTAGGACTAATTAATTAATCAAACGTGGCCACAAGTAGTCTTGTGGCTCTGCCCACCCCATTAGGGATTTTGCGTGATGCTATGTATCTATGTATGTATGTAACACTTTACTTGGAGATTGTGAAACAGGGACTTAGTTAAGCAAGGCACTTACGTAGTGCTTGACTGATACAGAATGCCTTAACGCATTAACTCCGCCAGTTGTAATTTCATGTACTGTTTGTTCTATTAAGTTTAAATAAATAAATCACTTAGTTATTTAATTTGGTAAGAAGACACTTTTAATGATTAATTAATATATCTGGCACTTTTATTTTAAACTACCTAATTTAAAAAAAGAGGTTCTCAATTCGTTTAATTTTTTTTAATTTTTATTACCAAATAACTCCCCTCCCATAGAATATCTATGGGGACCGATTTGGAGGATTATTTTTTAATGCACATTTTCTTTCTAACAATATCAATCGGTAAACCCCTTGTATGCAAATGGTAAAACGGCATTCAAGTCTCATTGGATTCATGGAGTACCAAAAAATACATGAACATTTTTGCAAAACGTGTAGATACTAAAAGAGATCAGTGCTTGTAAATATAAATAAACAGACAAATGAAGATGATTTATTGAGAACATAATCTTTCTATTTTCGGTCTTAAAGATACAATTTCGAGATCAAAAACTTTATGTAATACTCGTAGTGTCAGGCTTTCCGCCAGAAACTCTAAGATACAGATTTTACTATATTCTAAAGCTGTTGTTTATGTCAATTCCAGGGCGCTCTAAGCGGTTGCCTGCTGAGCTTGTTGCTCTGCGGTTGGCTCCTCATAGGGGCAGAGAATGCCCTCGCCACGGGAGCGTTGACCTTCCAGGGGAAGCATCTAGCCACCTCGGGGTGCGGCAAAACCAACTTTACGCACTCTTTCAGTAATCTTACAAGCAACTTACCTAGTGCTGTGTAAGTATTGAAAACGCATATTTTATTGCAACAATTCTCTCTCTCTCAAGGATTACCGATTACCAAGCCTATGATATCCGTCTGTCAGAGGCCCTAACCAAACTTAATATCGGTTGGGTATAATCGAAATTAAGACAATCATACGCAAAACGTAAAAACAAAACATTATTGTTATTATATTACTTGTTCCATTAAAGGTCTTTAAACCCTTCATTGATGCATCCATTTCAAAGGAAGTGTGTTATAAGGAGGCAAAAATTGTACACATTTATAAAATAGGACTTTTATTGGGTTATACACAACACACGTTTAGGTTCAAAACTGTCTCTTCAGTTCCCGAAAGTTAAGGAGTATATCTGTATCTAGGGCATCAGCCACAGTTTCGGCTTTTAAGAAGAAAACGTGAATTTAACCCATCGTTTTCGCTTAGTGCCACAGGAGGGACAAATTGTGTCTTTTTAGTCAGAAGATGCAAAACAATCTTCACATTCTTAAACCTAGGTGGTTTGTGAATGCTGCACAATCCTCTTAATTGTTCCTACCTAAGATTAAGTGCTACCCATTTTTAATTTGCCAGTTGGGTCTCAAAGACCGTGAATTGCTATGCCGCCTATTGCTGCCGCTATGATTGTATAGAAATAATCTCAGCCCCGAGCGTCGATCGGCGTCTCACTCACACTCGTCACCGGTCCCCGAACCATCTGCTTACCCTTATATATGACTTACTGCTCAAACCGCTTAAAGTGTTTTACCCTTTTATCCTTTAAAATGATAATATTATTCATGAATTTCAGTCTCTTGAAGATAAGGGTTGACTTCATCAAATCTTGTAATAAATAAATCCGGTTAACTTGTAAACATCAAGAAGGTATATATCACATAAGGACGGGGAGAACTTAACTGGTACTTGTATTTACACTACTCAGATACTCAAGTCACCCTCATCACTTGTCATGATATCAGCATGCATACATAATATTACTTCAACGTATTTACAAGACGTAATAAGGAAATCTGCGCCAGATTACACTTACATACATCATAATGTATCTCTTTTATTTATCACTAGCTTTGCCAGGCATACGTTGCAATGCTCTGTTATTTTTTGAGTCATGAAACTAAAAAACACCTCACCAAAATTTCATTGTAATCAGATGAATGGTATAGGAACGCATAGGAGACAAACAAACAGTGCATAATTTTAAGAGTTAAGGGAAATTATAACTTTTCTCCTATACTAACTTTACCTCTTTCTTTTACCCCCTTCCAGTTTTATTTCCACAAGTTTATATAGCCTACGTCCTCGCTGAAGTTGCGCTTAATATGAAAATCGAAAAAAGCATTGATATCCATTCACTAATTTAAAAGTTTATCGCGCATATACAATGAGACAAACAGATATGAAATTCGTAAACCATTAGGCTTCGTCCTAAAAGAACGCGATTGCGTGCGATGACATTCGTTCGATCAATTAGGATACACCTATTCGACATCAGCGGCCCTAACATGCATGGCACAAAGATAAATTAGAACCGTTTATTTCTAAGTGCGTTTCTCTCACACTAGTGCCGACGAAAGAGATAGTCATAGAGATAAACGGTTCTAATTTACCTTTGTGGCATGCATGTTAGGGCCGCTGTATGTTTGATCGCGCGTTCGTGCGAACAAAATCCGCGCGAACTAGCGGTGATCCCACAGTCGCGTTCTATTAGGACAATGCCTTAGGAATTGTTGTATCGCTCATTCTGAAGCCCCCCATGGCATTATTTCATCGTTATTTACAATGAACAGACTTTTTCAACTTAACTATTTTATTTTATTATCATGTATAGATAATGAGTTCTCACGACTTGTCCGAGTTTAATCTCCCTCCCAACTTTGGTGATATCGGGGCACACTTTTATTTCCCCCTTATTAAAACTTTCCCCATATTACTATTACTCGATTCGCGCGGTTTTATGGCTTTTGTTCTTCGAATCTTTTTCTTGCAGTTCCAAATGACTTTTGCATTGAGGATTTATTGTTTGAGCGAAATGTTCTTGTTCTTTTGAAAATTATGCCGCATAAATGGAAAATGCAGAATTTAATTATATTTGTATATTTTTGAATTCGAATATAAAGATTTGTAATTGTTACTGCTTCTTTTTACTTGGCAGGAATTAATGGGATACGTTCAAAATATTATAATTATATTCCTAATAGCTTTTGCTCGAGTATTCGTCCGCATAGCATTCGGTTATTGTTCTTCCTAACTATTGTATTTTCCGAGGTGTAAAGTCCACTATGAGTATGCCCTATTTTAAACTTAAAGTAACTGCATACAAAATTTATGAAAATTTGTTCAGCCATTACGGAGCTAACAAACATACGAACACGCAAAATTCAGCATTCGTATTCATACTCGTAGTAGCATATTAGGATAGTGTAGGTAAATTAGTAAATTTTTTGACTTTCGTGATCAAATTTTGATCTAACAGATCTTTATAAAACCAGCCTTAATGGTAACACGGCCTGAGTATTGCTTTATGTTTAGTTCATTTTCAGATTGTTTGGATTTATCACCTACTGATTAGGAGTTATAATTCAGGAATTTATTTAATAATTAATTTTTCGCGGGTCATGGAATATAATTATTTCCATGACCCGCGAAAAATTAATTTTATTTAAACATGGTTAAATTTTCTAGATTATAATAATAATCATTACTTCAAATAACTTTTTAGGAACCAGCTCCCCACGAAGCCACTTCAATCTCTTTTCCGAATCTCCTTCACGTATTGCCCGTTCGCTGGCGCCATGTCCGTACTCCTCATCGGGGTCCCCATGAGTTACCTCACTGGGAAGGCCAAGACGGATTCCATGAACCCTGACGTCTTCTGCCCGCTCACCCAGAGTTTCCTCCACAAGTCTCTAATGAGGAGTCGAACGGTGTCTCTAGAAGTCAGGCCGCCAGACACACAGGAAGTATACGAAGCATTAGACGAAGCGCTGAAACATTTGAAAGAGGTGATTGATCGATAAATTAAATAAAAGTTTGTATTGTTAAAATGTTTAACTTACTCTCACTGACCTTACTTATAAAGTTAGATTGTATGCGCAGAATAAAATAAAGAGCAATTCGGTTCACAATTTTGACATTCTGAAAAGAAGTTTTGATAACAGATACGGATGGATAGCAGGTAAGCACTTGAGGTCTTAGAAAATATTTAGAAGGTTAGAATTTATATTTATATCAATACGTAAATTTATTATGTTCTAAGGTCTCACAAACTACAAGATGGTTCTAAAATCGAGTTTGATTACATTTGTAAATCGTTGTCATAAACTGGCAAGAGAAAAGTATACCTTAAATGAAACTTTATTTTTGGACTTTCTAACTTAAATAAATTTATTTTACCAAGTCGGTAACACATTTTAAGAATTACTTTATTCTGTAAACAGAAGGGCACCTTAAAGGTAAGTCAAAAGTTTTTATTTCATATAGCACATTTTAATAAAACTTCGTTCGTAGGCTCGTAAAACATTTCACAAACCCGATTTCCTTTGAAATTTTCCCCCGAAAACAATTTTCATTTGGACGAAAATGAAGAATGAATACGGTTTACCGATTCAATGCTTTTGGCGAATTCTCACCGTCATCCTCCATTATTCATATTCGGTAACGATGATGACATATTATATATTTGGGTAATATTAAGTCGTTCACCTGCACCCCTATTCGTTTGGACATCGTCAATCATACCGATATCGAACTTGAGATGTCACCAACCTTTTCCAGGGAAAAGACAGAGCAAATTATACAAGAACCATTTGAAACGAAAGAGCGTCGGTGAGATACTGAATAGCAAACGTATTTCTGGAATTCTTGGTGTCGTAAATATTTTCAATCAATGTTTTGCGGCGTTTCGTTCGTTTCCTATAAAATAATAATAAAAATGCTGATAAAATAATTAGTGCTAATGGAATACTACACATAAAGCCCGTAGACTTGACTTATACACCAACTCAAAGTTTCACTCAAGGCTTCTTCATTAGTTCCGGACCCAAAAGCTAAAATGGAACCTACGATGTCCTCCAGTCAGGTCTCCATCCGCATTCATGACGATAAAAATACCTACGTTGCTAGTATTCATATTTAATTGATGATTTAAAAGCAAAGCTGACTTTGATATTACTAATTGCAACCTAGTTTATTATATATTTTTACGTTTGTTGTTGAAGCGATTAGCGAAGGCAATGTATGCTGTCTAGCTAAACCAGTCCATGGGTCCAAAACCAGCGACGTATTTCCCCAATGGGTGGTACGACATATTACTTATAGCTGAGTGGATACCATTTTCGCAGCAACATGTAACTTTTATTTAGATTACACAAGTTGTTAGATTTGTTCTTAAAAAATTTGATTTTGCGAAATAAATATTTTCTATTTCTATTTCTACTTAATTCACAAAAGTGTTGATGAATAGTAACCCACGGAACCGGATCAGGCCCAGTTTGTGGCAAATGAAGTGAAACTAGAACGTATGTGCTCAATACAAAATAACTTTAGCTGGATACACTAAATTAACACATAATTTTACTCATTTAAAACTGGAATTTCATCTATTTTATTTATTTTTAATAATAATCGGATAATTACCTTCAAGAAAACATTAAAGTTACAAAGAAGCCGCAAATGTAACTGAAAGAATCCGCCAGGCTGTGTCTCCGTCAGGAAAAAACTGGAGCCCAGTCTCTTCGCCGCCACATACATATTGTTTTTCCTGCAAACAAAGCAAAAATAACAGAAGAGAGGTGCGTGCTAGGTTTTAGACACGGCGCATTAATTCCTAGACCTCGCAGTCTGAGTGCCTACAAGCTCGAGTACCATTCCAATTACAGAAAGATACATTATGATCCGCATTTTCATCATATTTTGAACCCTAAACACAGTGTTATAAGAATGAAAATGACAGTATTTATAGAGGAGGTGCTACTTTGTCAGTCTCATTTGTTACTTTTTAGGCTAGAAAATTGCAAGTGCCTTCGAATGACTTGGAAAGGAAACGTATGTAGTGGTAATGAAGAGGAGGAATTGCTTTTTGCCTCATCGCCGAGCTTGTGGTTTTGTTTTAATTAGGTTTTTATGCATTCATTACACAGTGACACTCGTACAGAAAGCCAATATTGGAAGGGCTATCTGAAAGGAACTGTCCTCCGTCTTCATAAATAACAAAATTTTGTGGGGCATGTATGTATGTTTGCATCTGTGTCAGCCACAAGCACAACCCTTGAATTGTATCCCAAATTATAATTTAATTACCGTATATTAAAATAAGCAAATGTAATTAGTGGTTAACGGTGTTGGTCACACATAATTTAAGAAGTTATGTAAAAATAATCTATATATATATACCTGTGTAGTGATTGTTTGTTGACCCAAATAAATAAAAAAAAATAAAAAAAATTACACTATCTACGACTTTGCAGATTATTTCTTCGATTGCGTGATGAAATGAAATCTATAATAATTTTAGTACACGGTAATAACGAGTAAAATTTGTAAATGTTCAACAAAAGCATCACCTTTGTTTAACTTATATGATGAAAAATAATACTTTACGCACAGGTAATAAAATGTGATAAAGTGGAGTTGTTTATTTATGAATGTGGTTATTAAGTATTTTTGATAATTATTTCTTATTAGGTAAATGTAACCGTGGTACCACTCAGTTTTCAAGATGGTACAAAATTTACAACCGTGATACCGCACGCCAGTTGGTTGTACCATGGTTAGGTAAAAGTAAAAGTGGTACAACGGTGGTCCTATCGAGGGTACTACAGGTAACAAATGGTTGCTTTCGTCTTATAACAGTAACACGCTTCCTCGAAGTTTATTAAATAAGTAAATAAATAAATTGTCATTCGAAACGAAAAATGATAAGAGAAACCTAAAGATGATTTTGAAGTACCTATTCAATGATACCCCACTCAACATGGTTCGACGACTTTATTTTTTCTTTTTCACGATATGGCGTCTGATTGTTGCCATATTGAATATTGATTACTGTCATGTCTTGAGTGACACTCGCACATTTAAGACAAATCGATTGACGTAAGAATCATCAAAATCGGCCCACGCGTTTCGTCTCCAGAGTGTCACAAAGGAACATACATGCATACATACAAACGTACATAGGCTGATAAACACATTACCCTCCTTGGCGTCGCGCAGTCGGGTAAAAATAAATGATTTCACCCTATTCATTTGTCTATTGCCTTACAGTACAATGTACGCAACATACCAAAAATGCCGAATTTAAGGTGCTCTTCACGAGGCAACCAGTAACAAGAACCAGTAAAAGGTCGTACCATAATTTAATTTCATACAGTGCTGAAGGATCGAAGTGGCTAGACGCATACGTCATGTACTTAGGAATTAATGGGCCATGCTCAGCCCATGGGCCATGTGCAGGCCATAAATGGACACCACAGCGGTAATCGTCAGACCATTAAAACCCCATGAAATGCGAAATGGCCATATCCGTCACAGTTTGTTTAGCGCAGACAGCTTGTCTTGCCACACTTTTTCAAATGCAAGTTTCTTCTGTATCATCTTCTGGCATACTGTACGGTTACAGTGAAAAGGATTTGAATGCGGTTTTCAATTTGAAATCCATGACATCCATTCACGCATATCACGACACGAATGTGTTACTGCCATAACGCTCCCCCAAATAAATATTATGCCATGACCGCTATTTGCGTTATTATTTCAAGACTTTGGAGCCCAATAATTTCTCTTTGACATGTATTGTGCGATCAAGGACGCTTAATAGCCAATAATTCATAGAATTTTCTTGAAAATTATATTTACCACGTGCATTTCGATGGAGGAAAATCATCGTGAAGTTTGCATACAGCTTCAAAGTAATCAAAACATGTGTGAAGTCCCCAATCTGCAGTGGACCCATGTGGGGACTATTGCCCACTCCCTCTCACTGTGAAAGGAGCCTTGTGCCCAACAGTGAGACGTAGGTATATAAGCCGATAACGTGGTGCGCTAATTCGTGAAGTGCAACAGCTGGTAGAAATTGGTAAACTATGTTTCAGGCAGTCAATCACGTTTTATAGGGTTACGGCTATGAGTATCCTATATATTAATTAAGTTATGAAATCTACATTCAAAATGAATTCACCTAATTTTAGCTGGTTGTGGTTATTAAAAAATATATATGATTTTTGTATTGAGGCGATTACAAACCCGCAACGTCCTTGATGGACATTTAAATGTCATTTATGATATTTCTCAATTTCAAAGAATCTATAAATATGGTTTTATCTATAATTTTATAATTAAAAAATCTATTATGTCGGAGGAGAAGTAAAAAGCTCAGTTTTGGCAGTTAAGTGACTACTCCTGCAAAACTGCTTATTTTTTTTTAAAACATCGTGTATAAATCTCTTTCAAAAACTTAAGTTTTCTTAAAAAATATGTTAAGTTACAAGATATCAACGAAAATGTCATTAAAATACCCGTCAAGGTCGATGCGGGTATGTAATCGTATTAAGTTGTCTGTAATATTAAAGATTTAGCAATAGGTTGAATATTAAGCCTTGTGGTTTGTTTAAATTATGCTACATGTTAATATAGTTAATTTTTGACTAACTCAATGGCGCAGTGGTAGTCCTGTTACCATCTGTGCCGAACGTTGTAAGTTCTGCTCCCGCTAGGGGCAAACTTTGAGTGTTGTTCACAAATATTTGTACCCGAGTCACGAATGTTTAGTATTTATATGTATGAATTTATGTATAAGTATTCATATCGTTCGTTGTCTAGTATACCATAGTATACCGAGAATCCTAGTTTGGGATTACTTCAATGTGTGTTTGTCTCCAAGAGACAAACACATATATATTATTATTATAATCTTTATTAAAATTAAAATCTTAGATATAATTTTTGTATAGTATTTATATCAAAAGCAGCTAATTATCTTCGTAAGTCCCAGATTTTTTAATGCTCAGTTGTGATTCCGTCCCAGTGTACTAAAATAAGAACAAATTATGGAAGTCGTTTTTATCCTTCAATCAATTACGATAAAGTTTAAATTGAAACCAAATCGAGCAAATTGGCAGATCTTAATGAGGTACAGTTATTTGCACTAAATAAAGTACAAGGGGACTAGCGAGTTAAATATAAAAGCAGTATAAATAATATAAGTTATGAAACATATCAATTAAAAACTAAACTTAAAAATAGCTATAACTAAGCTAGCAGTATAAATATAAAAAAAACACTGTAAGAATCTTAACCTAAGGTGCCGCTGGTAGCACAGCAGGGCTCAAGATACCGGTGGTTAGGGCCGCAGATAGAAGAAGCTCCTGACGATGCGCGCCGTGTCCAGGAGTACCGCCTTCGGTATCTGACCCTTGATCCAGCCATCTAGCGAGAGTCTCTTGAGGTGTTGGTCTAGACTCTTCGCTCTGAGACCGTTCGCAGAAACAACTAGGTATCAGGACAATGATCGTCGAATCAACATTCCACATGTCGGTCAGTGCTAGAGCCAAGTCAAGGTTATTTTAATTATTATTATTATATTCCTTGGGTAATCCCTCATGCTCGTGTTTGCTATCCATTAGAAGCATAAAACACGAAGAGGTACCTAGTAAATATGAATTGTAATTTTATGGTAAGTGCAGCAAGATTAAATAGGTGTGTAAAACCGTCTAAAAGCTAAAAACGTTGTGCGAAAAATGATTACTTGCCCGAGCCGAGGTTAAAATCTGTTTGTAAAATAAAAGAAAGAAATTATGCCGGCATCACACGAGCGTAACGGCTTAAAAGCAGCATTTTCTGAATCCGACATTAAAAAGGGCCTAAGAGAGTAATTGAGCATATCAACCGTATAAATTTGCAACGTTATTTACATAAAATTTTACGACGATAAAGCGATGTGTTTAGATTATCCTTTTGCGTTGGTGTAAAAGAAGATATTATTAAAGATACACAGGGTGCATATTCGTGTGCACGCTTTGAAAACCAAATTAAAATGTATAGGGCACGTGTGGTTAACATTTGTGAGGCTGTGCGTTATTAACTTTATAAACGTCATAAGTTTCGGTAAAAGGAAAATGTCGTAAATAATTTCTGTAATCTTTTAGGAACTCACAATTAGCTACACTCATTTTTGATACTCAAAGAAACGAAGAGCAATAAAGCACTCTCTTAAAGCTTTGTACGCGGTTTCAGAGTTTTGAATGACCGGCGGTAATGGGTATGTCACTTTATTCTCAGATCCCATAAGGAAGTATTTGACTGTTATAAAATTCTCAATTTTATATGTGGATATTTGTGATAAACTTTAAGCACAATACCTTTCACAAAAGCTTTGAAGCTGTTCGTTTAGAACATCTGCAATCTGATGCAGTGAAGATCAATCATTGGTGAAGACAGTTTGTGCCCTCATTCTAGTGTCGAAGAAAGGGATGCACTGAGAAATAAAATGGTGATAACTTAACCTCACCTCAACCTTGCTAAGGCTTTAACGAGGCGCTATGGTGACTCGTACAAAACTCCTTCAATACTGACAACTTCTTCTTCTTCCTTTAATTTCTTTTCTTTTCTAAATTCAAAATTTAGATCAATAGATCGATTTGGAAAAAAAAAGAAATTGGTCAGTATTGTATTGTATTGTATTGAAGAAGTTATGTACGAGTTGCGATAGCGCCTTGTTACAAGGCCACGTTGTGGGATCAGGTTGTCTGTATCTTTAATCTAAATTAATTAATTGAAAACAAATGTAAGCATTCTATCGATCATAAGTTTGCTATCAGTAACGATATTTTCCAAACTCATTTATAATCGAACTGGATACGCCAGCAAGCGTTCCATTACACCACGTATATCGTATTGTCTCCATACAAGACGGAGATGACGGCGGTATGCTCATGCTGAACAAGGGGAGCGCCGTGCCTCGAATCCCGATCCATCTGCCAGAATGATGTATTTCATTACGCTCATTCGTGACGAGCACCACAAGTGCGACGCACGAGTACACGAGCTGTTTTATGAAGGTTGCGTAATTCATTTTTCAATAAAATTCCTTAATTTAACAGGCGTCTTACGAAGCTGAGCGGGCACCACCGCGTAATGGTTTTTTTTTCATAATGTGGCATGTAAGCGTACCCTGTAGCGTAAGCGTAGACGGGGAAAAAGCGCTAGGATGAGATGAATGTGGCATGTAATTACCTATGTATTTACGAAAAAAAAAGATTTCTGCATAAATGCACATAATTGTGCGTCATCATGACAAAATATTGTATAACACACGTATTAATGACCGCTCAATATCAAATGCGAGTTCATTTGAAATATCGCTGGAGTTGTGTAAACATTCAGAATTTTAAATGTATCACAGTAGTCACACGGTAAGGCAAACAATTTGTCTTTTCTGTGGCCAAAAAACAACAAAAATGACGGCATTTCAATTCACTTTTTGTTGATTCAGGCCCGAACTATGCCTTATGCCCTACGCGGATATAACTCAATTCAAATCTAAAATTCAGGTCTCGAAGGTACTAAACTTTTGGGAACAGGAATGACAATTCTGAACATAAATTTTATAATGCAGACTAAAATGGGTTAAAAACTTCAAAAACTTTTTATTTAACATAAGTTAGAAAGAAAGAATAATGATAATGTTGACGGCACCAAGAAGGCATGAGAATATCCCAAATTTCTTTTAATAACATAATTGACAGTTAAAAGATCTCGACAGAGTGGCGAGACTGTTTAAACATCTCATTTTATTATCCATTTTAAAATTACCAATAACCCTTTCACCGGTGGCAGAGTCCAGATAGGATGACAACTTAAAAAGTACCCTTAGCACCACGCAGTCGTCTACGCAGATGAGAAAATCCTAAATATTAATTAAGCTATAAGGGACTCATCTGTACATTCTAGTCGACTAATACGAGTATTTACTTATTTTATATACTAAGTTTTTTTTTAATTTGTGTCTCTAAAATGTATACACATAATTTCTTTTCGAATTTGAAAAAAATCGAAAATGAACCAACTTAAAGGTCCAAAAATAAGGAAGCTCTTGATTTCATCGCAAAATTACCAACGAAGTTGCGCGTCAAAAGGTAAATGCGTAAACTCAGGTCGACAATATAAATGCAAAAGAACCCTTTTAAAATTGCTAGGGTAGGGTTAAAAATGCCCCGAGTTAAAACGAGCGCCAAGTCCCAGCTCTTAGTGTCCCAGAAATCGAATTCTGCCGGGTCGTACTGATTGCTTCGGCCTGAATCAGCCATTTTCTACCTGACCTGTCATATCTGCGGGGTTATGATTGGCAGCTCTAATTTTCTTAGCCTGAGATATCGGCGGAATGTACTCGTAGCGTTTTGTGCAATGAAAACTGAGAGGTTTATGTCAGGTGAATTCAGTGAACATTGATAAACAAAAGTTACTCCTATAATATATGTATGTAAATAAAATAAAATCAAATCAAATAAAATCGATTTATTTGCAGGAATATAGTTTTATAAAAGATTTCATGTAAAAATAATACATATTGTATTCAGCCTGCATGCAGGCGTACAAATATTAAAATTAACCGAATCTAATTCATTATAACATGTACTATAAGTAAATTGAATAAATAAGTGAGACCAACAAAACATGTTAGCCTGTCGTCTGGAATTTGAATGACAATTCCAAAGTACAACGTACATGACTTTATCAAAGGCAAAATATTGCAAACTAGTTCATGGAAATATAAACCTAAAAACTTTGCATTAAGAATGGCTTTCATATTTTTTTCTCATGTTCTGACGTTTTCGTTAACAACTAATATGAAACGTTTCAGGTACATTTTTTGCAACGCGTGGTAAAAATATTTCTGGGAAAGTTATAGACCAATCGATAAAATAAGGCACCGCATTTAACATGATTTATAGGTGTCCTTTCTTATCAAAAACATTATCTTTATGTTTTGTGAAACTGGCCGTTACCCTATTAAAGAAGGTGATTGGGGTAATTATTTTCAAGTAAGCCCCAACAGTAATTTCTTTCAGGCATCTAATGGTATAATTATATAGCGATTATGGGTGTGAAAGAAAAAAAGGCCGCACACTTGGCTGAAACTTATTTTTGTGTAAAACAGTTTTTTATCGTTTAAGTGAAAAAAGTTTGCTTCGTATTTGTAGATTTAAGAGAATTATGAATCAAAGGCAAAAATCACTCTCTTCGTAAAAAAGGCGATAACGATTTCTACCCCTTAAATATTAACCGATTTTGACCAATTTTTGATAGGTTATCATCAGTCAGAACAAAATCTAGGTCTACGTTTTTTGAACATTGATTAAAGATCAACAAAGTCAAATAATCGCCGAAATTATTTTGTATGAGTATACTGAAACAACAATAAAACTGGATTTATTGTTTATAGTGAAAAAACCAAAACATATAGACCTAGATTTTGTTCTGATTGTCAATTTATCAAAAATTACTCTCTTCGTAAAAAAGGCGATAACGATTTCTACCCCTTAAATATTAACCGATTTTGACCAATTTTTGATAGGTTATCATCAGTCAGAACAAAATCTAGGTCTACGTTTTTTGAACATTGATTAAAGATCAACAAAGTCAAATAATCGCCGAAATTATTTTGTATGAGTATACTGAAACAACAATAAAACTGGATTTATTGTTTATAGTGAAAAAACCAAAACATATAGACCTAGATTTTGTTCTGATTGTCAATTTATCAAAAATTGGTCAACATCAGTTAACATTTAAGGGGTGGAAATCGTCATCGCCTTTTGTATGAAAAGCCGTAGATACACACTCCTCTTAAAAGGAGTTGTAGGCTAGTAATAGTACGCGTGTCTTTCGAGTAGAGAACCGAAGGTTCAACACCGGTTTGCACTTGAGCTTTTTTGCGATGTTGATTGTCTTATGAATGACAATGCAGAGAACCAACATGTATTTATTTTTAGCACAATAAGATCTGTTTTTGAACGAAAGAAGCAATATGCTCAAACACACGCGCGACTGGAAGATACGGCAATGATCAGAATCACGCCTCCTACCCGGTGGAACAATTTGTATTGTGCGCTGTTCATTATACCTCAGCCGTGGTCGGAATGGGAAGAAGCCTATTTATTAAACGGGGCGAACGTGACTGCGCACTGGCATCTAGGCGCCTTCATAATTAGGAGTAGGGGTTCTTTTTAGGAGCAGAAGTTTGTGTTACGGCCAGTTAGGGGGATGTGTTTATGATGTTGGAAAAGCTATTCGAGGTTAAAATATTTCAATATCAAACTGAATTTTGACTGAAAATACAATTTTGTCGAATCTGGTAAATAAAATCCAATTGAAAGATAGTCAGAAAGAGGAAACACTTAAAAAAGTAGCACAGATGCCCCCAAAAATGAACAAAAAAAAGATAAAAAGCACATCTATAACCATAGTTCCATTCCATACTAGTATTTAAAATGCGAAAGTAAGTCTGTTTGTCTCTCTGTCCGTCTGTCTGTCGGTTACGTTTTCACGGCTAAACCCGGTATGGAAATAGGTTGAGCCCTGGGGAAGGCTTTTATTTTTAAAAAAAATCATCCCCTAAAATGATGAGATAGGGGCTGGAACACTAATCAATGGTAAGTTCATGCGTCCCCAATGAGAAACTGTAATTTGAGGGAAAAATCTAAATAAAAAAATATATAACCTGAATATATGTTATATTTTAAAGATACATTTCCACGCAAACGAAGTTGCCGATAAAGGCTAATTAATTAATAATAACTCGAATCCCATGCAGCACACAAGCTGTATAAGGGCTTACACAGCCCTAATAACGCTCAAACTAGAGTTCTAATGGCTGTATTAAGTCCTATACCTACACCTTGTGCGCTGCTTGAGATGTTGTGTCTATCTTACTAAAGTACCAGATCAAATGCTGTAATTACACAGTATCTCGGGCAGCACATTGAAATAAATAGGCAGGAACTGCTCAAAGCAATTCTCGCGATGCTTATTTTTGAGGTGTCAGAAAGCGAATCTGACACCATCGCACGTACAGTCGCATGGCAGCCAGGGTCCTTGACACCCCTTTAAGTGACACTATTATAATTAAGCATCCAGTAAAATTCCACAACCTGTGAGACCGCACCACCAAACCCACCCTCCGCAATGATATGATACCGTGTGAATCAAGCAATATTAGATTTTTGCATGTATGTCATAAGAAGTAAGACATCAGCAGTAGGGTGTGGTTAAGCCATGGCGCTGGCATTTGACAACCATTTGTGAGACTTGTTACACGCAATTGTACTGATAGGCATGACATATCCTTCTTTTGAGACTTTGCTCACGAACCTATTCAAAAGTCTCATGCATGAAATAATCTTTCTTATATTATACATTTAAATCGACGAAGATTTCGAGTTGATCCAAAAAGTTTCCCCAATTTGGTTCAGTGCTTCCAGAAAAAAACAGTTTTTCTCTCAATTTTCTCTCGGAAAATAAGCTTATTATTCTTCAAGTTTATTATGTAAAAACAACCTTAAGAAATTGAGAATTTGTTAGAACGATTTATTCACGGTCCTTTTATGGAAAATCATATGAATATTATGTTTTCTTGCCTTAAACGAAAGCAGCTTTGTAAAATCATTCTAATGTACATGAATAAATTAGAATACTTCTTTCGATTTATTTATAAGTAGGTAAGAGTAGTAAATATTATTATATGTAACAATATAAAGAAAATAATATATCATTCAGTTTGTGTCGCTGTTAGTTTTGATTTTGACCAGGATGACCAAAGACAAACTTTTAGGCTGGCTTTGCACCCCAATGGGCTACTTGACTTTACTAACAAATATTAATAATTATTTCTGTGGAACGGTAGCTTAACCTTCAATATATTACATCATACATTATAGAACAACGCCTCTATTCGGGAACGCTAAGTGATTCTGTAGCGATTTGTGAGCGAGATTTCTCATCTCGCTCTTACGCATAACGCATCGTGCGCGTCGAGTAGAGGCCCAGGATTCATGTTAAAATAAATCAAGATTACTTAGATTTTAAAAACTTCAAAACCTAAATTTTTAATTCAGTCACGTAACTTAAACGCTAATCACGACTTATGACGTTGACGACATTGGTTGGTTGCGTTTAGAATCACGCTGCCCACCTTAGTCGATGATCACCCTAAATGTTATTCGGACCGAACGCTTAGACTGTGCTTTTTTTGACGTTAACGATTGGTTTTAGTAAGTCGACGTCACACGCAACAGCTGACAGTAAGATAGCCCTTTAGCGGCAAATTTAAAAATGAAAAATATTTTTAGTGCTTTTACCCTGAAAATGTATAAAATTCATAAAGAAAATATTTTTATGTAGTCTAAAATGTTTTTATGCAATCGTCAAGAACCTCGGTGCATTTGAGATAATTTCACATTGTGAGATTAACGTCACTCGTTTGACACAACTGTATGCACTGACGTTTAATCTGACATGTGACATTATCTCGAAAGCATCGAGAATTTGCGAGGAAGCTGTGCGGTGAGCAAGAAAGTAACCGACCAAAATAGGATTGATTCACTTCTAAATGAAGAAATCCTATAGCTAAAAAGCCCTCCTTATCCTGCAAGATTACAAAGTTCCAGATTTGATACCAAAATGAAGTTACTGCTTATGCGAGTGCGACTATCAAATCTTATCGTTTTATCTGTGCATCGTTTCGTCATCACCGAAGCGGTTCTCAACACGTCTCGACCATTGAACAAAGTCACAAACACACACTATCGGGTTCCATACATAATGACACACACGCATACGCTTACACGCATACATGAACACTTTTGTTATAGTGATAAAGAGTATAGCTACGCGAACCAGTTGTCAAACGGACAGTGGACAGCGAAGGTCATTCTGCGCAAGCGGCGAAACGAGTATACAATAGTTAATCATCATGGAATGGTGTACTACTGAATCAGGTAATTATATTTTAATATTTGTGGCTGGTGTTATCATAAATGTTATTATGGATGTAGTTAAACCAATAACATCGTGTTATGTTTGTATTAGTTGATGTAGGATAATACATCCTGTAGCGGTGGCATAACTCAAGAATATAATAGGTACTTAGGTACATTAGAATGATTACTTTTCCCCTTTTTTTAAGTGTAACAATACTTTCGAGTAACCCAAGTTTCTTGTTATCCATACTATTAACCCTAATTCCCCTACTTCACTACCTTAATATTATAAATGCGAAAATGTGTTTGTTGGTTGGTCCTTCTTGCGTGCAGCAACGAATCGAAGTGATTTTTTTAGGGTTCGGTACCTCAAAAGGAAAAAAGGAACCCTTATAGGATCATTCGTTGTCCTCTGTCTGTGTCTGTGTGTCAATGAAATGTTTTTAGGGTTCCGTACCTCAAAAGGAAAAAAGAAACCCTTATAGGATCACTCGTGTGTCTGTCTGTCTGTCTGCCAATTTGCTCCGAAACTACAGGACCGATTGATTTGAAATTTAGTATACATATGTAAATTGGTGACCGCAACAGGGATGCGTAACGTAAATAAATTAATTTTGAACATGGGGCCCACTTTTGGGGGGCAAATTAGAAAATTTTTAAAAAAAGTTACGCAATCTATATCATGTGACATATCAAATGAAAGGGCTTATTGTGAGGATCTTAAATATGATTTTTTTGGAATTTTAAAATAAATGGTTTGGATGTTATTTAGAAAAATAGGCGAAAATTGACCATTCCCCCCCCCCTTATCTCCGAAACTACCGGGCGTAACATTTTGAAAAAAATACAAAAAATAGTCCTTTACCTATAGATTACAGGAAAACCTATAAGAAGTCTATGGTATTTAAAGTAACATAGGAAATTTCAGTTAATCATGTATGGAACGGAACCCTCTCCACGCGGGTTTCACTCGCATTTGTCCGGTTTTTCAATGATATTTCACAATTTCGTAAAGAGACTTAAATCTTCAATATCTCAGAAACTGAAGCCGTTTTTGCTGCAAATGAGTTGTACTATATTCCTTTAAAAAGGAATGTACCGAATAACCAGTCACCCGGTATCCCTTAACTTGTCTAGTTCGTTGAATGGTCTTATTAAAAAGAGGATTTGCGCTACCTATATTGAAATGCTGTATTTCGAATTCCAGGAAAATACAGAATAGAATTAATGTCAGCTGCAACGTTTCTCGGTGCATTAAAAGTAAGTGCTCTCATTTAATTACCTTCGGAAAGAATCTTCAATATAATGAGAACAGAGACTGTAGCCTTTAAATCTTAAAGTAAAGGTGGACTTATTTTACACTTGTTTAGTGCACACAATAAGAATACTTACCATTATTGCCATTTTTTATTCAGTGTGTTAAACTCGCTAAAGTTTGAAATAAGAAAACGTCAAACTTGATTTTGACAGCTTGATGCTATGCAGAATTGAGTTTGACGTTTCTTATTTTTAACCGACTTCAAAAAAGGAGGAGGTTATCTATTCGACCCGTATATTTTTTTAATTTTAGGAAGTTTTGAATTTAGGCGACGCCGTTTCGAATTGGACCCATTAATAGTTTATACTTAAATATTAAAATGTATAATTTGTTCATATAATAAAAATGTACGACCGCCTCAGATCAAAAAAATTCAATGATTCAAGTCATATTTCTCTATATAGTCTACCAATGAGGAGCGTCTGTTCAAAAGTCACTTTAAAATTAGATTGTAACAAAGGTCTCATGGACTGTACAAATTAAGTGAGTTCCTCGATTATAAAAAAGCCCTTTTGAACATACATTACAGTCGCGTTCCCATGTTATAAGCATCTTCTCTCAAATTCTCCTACGTCTCGCTATCGGCTCTTAGACCATTAAAACTAATACGTAAATAAACATATTTCAGGTCATAAGGGATGAATTTTGTCAAGATGAAGCAGTATCCATAGGTTCGGAGGTCAACAAGGATCCGGTGGCTATTGAAGAGTTGTTAGAGCTATGCGCGGACGCAGCCTTGGACGGTATATCTTTGGTTGCTGTGGAAGTTGAAAGCGGGGAAGTGGTTGCAGTGGCTTTTAATAAATTACAGGTATTGTTGTGGCGACTACCAAAATCATTGTCGCGTCACAGTCACCTTAATTACCGGTGTATCCTCGTCCTTAGACGTATAACTTTTCATAACGCTTTAATATGAACCCGGGCAACTTGAAAACAGTACCTACCTAGTTAAATGCCTTTGTTCGGTTATTTAGATGTTTGTTACCCAATCACGCCTTAAAAGATTGGAATGAAAATTGCTAAGAAGATATTTGTTTTGCGGGAAATCGCATTTATAAAGCCCGGAAAATTTAATCGTATTCGCGAAAATAACAATAATCAAGTTCCGTATAAGCGTAGGAAAAAGACCCGCGCGGTAAGTCTTCACGCAAAAAATAAACTCGGCGTGTCATGTGTAAACCAATTCAAACTCAAAGAGTAGATGCCAGTGGCGAAGCGTCAAATATGTCCTAAGGGAAGCGGGAACAATTAGAACCAAACGTGCGAGTCTGACATTTAGTTAGAGTAACATGGACTTCACTGACAGCTAGCCGTAGCTTTCTAGCTTGGTAATGCCGTCAGGAATCGGCTTGTAGGCAGGCTTCGCCACTGGTAGATGCTACCATCTCATAGTGGCCGGGCAGCTTCTTTGTGTTTGACTATCTTCTGACAACCACTGCTTTACACTTTCACTAATGCCCTATGGTGGCCAGTTTGCCTGTTTTGTGTGCCATAAAAAACGGGGCCGTATTATGAGCTCTTCATTCCAGGAAGTTTCCGCCGTAAACTGAACTGCCTGGCAAATTCGTATTATCGCCCTCTCATCATACGAATTTGCCAGACAGTTCAGTTTACGGCGCAATCTGCTTGAAATTAAGAGGTCATAATATCCTGAGGACTTTTTACAATACATGAGACATTCATAATAATGGAAAATGGATGAAAACTTTAAAAGTATTTGAATATTAAACTTGCTTATGCTTGAAAAATACCCTTCATAATAAACAGGAAAAATTTGTATTTGTTTTTTTATGACCCATAAACGTATAGCCAATACCTAATATAAAGTGACGCAAATCGGTGTTAAACTGTTCTAAACGTTAGTGAAAAGTCACTCTTCATGATAATTACCTACTTTGTTGTTCAAATTGAGTGTCAGACAAAACTAATTAGGTATAAAAAAGTTGCGGGCCAATGCATTATTATGGTAATTGCTAAAATTATTTAAAGTGCAACACAAAGTATTCAAATATGATAATTTTAGCGAAAATAATTTTGAAGTCTAGAGCTATACTTTATATTATCTGTGTATTGTTTGTTTTACTATTAGTCATACTCAATTTTTTTGTGCAGATTGCGCCTTCTGATTCTTCCGAGAAAACATTTTTCGAGGTTTTTGTTGAAGAACGCTGCACCCGACCTTCGTCTCGCTCTCTCATTGAGTTCATGAGCAACGTTGACGCTAGGTGCAACCTATTTGAAAAGTACGTACCTACGCGCATTAATATGATGTCTACTCTCTAACACTATTGCTTTGCTAAAATTGGGGTATTTAAAAAAAACCGGATAAGTGCGAGTTAAACTCGCGTGGAGAGGGTTCCGTTCCGTACATGATTATCTGAAATTTACTAGGTTAATTTAAATACCATAGACTTCTTATAGGTTTTCCTGTAATCTATA
Source organism: Tortricodes alternella (assembly GCA_947859335.1). Taxonomy (NCBI): domain Eukaryota; kingdom Metazoa; phylum Arthropoda; class Insecta; order Lepidoptera; family Tortricidae; genus Tortricodes; species Tortricodes alternella. The sequence continues at coordinate 9,152,426 of OX401983.1, read as the reverse complement.
GGTAAAGACCTATTTTCTGTATCTGTTTCAAAATATTAGCCCCGGTCGTTTTGGAAATAAGGGGGGGGGGGGGGGGGATTGTAAATTTTCGACTATTTTCCTAAATTACTTCTAAACTATTTTACTAGAAATACAAAAGAAAATATATTTAAGGTCCTCACAATAAGCCCTTTCATTTGATATGTCAAACGATATAGGTTGCAAAACTTTTTATTTTTAATTTTCTAATTTACCCCCCAAAAGTGACCCCCATGTTTAAAATTCATATATTATCGTTACGCGTCCGTGTTGCGGTCACCGACTTACATATGTATACCAAATTTCAACTCAATCGGTCTAGTAGCAAATTGGCTGTGACAGACGGACAGACAGAGAGACAGACAGACAGACCAACAGACACACGAGAGATCCTATAAGGTTTTCGTTTTTTCCTTTTGTGGTACGGAACCCTTAAAAATGAAAATGGAAATACTATATTTATTTTAGCATAGACAAATACGTTACGAAACTAGAATTTAAAGAAGATACATTAGTAGCTTATGAATACAATGTAACCTGTTATCGAAAATACTTCTCGAAATCTATCGGAAATACTTCTTATTGCCGGTACAAGTAAAAGGGACCGAGCGATAGTTTTCTATTATAAGAACGGGTTGCATAAACTCATGGTAATGGTACAGACTGATCAGACGTACGAATAGACGGTTATAAAAAGTATACATCTAGTTCAAGTTAATGAATATTTACAAAAATCTTCTTTTTCTCCATCTACAGATACCAAGCCGATTGCAGTCTAGAAATAATGTTTTTAGGTACTCTTCGTGAGCACAGAGGACAAAATCTTGCCACAACTATTTGCAAAGTTTCAATAGATGTCGCGAAAAAACTAAAGGATGGACCAGTTTCAGCCATAACTCTTCAAGACTTGGGGCCAAGTTTTTCGCATATGAAACCACGAGAAGTTACAACCAAAGTACCAAAAATTTGCCAAGGAATATGGACAGGGATATGCACACAAAGAATAGGAAAGAAACTTGGATTCAATGTTGAAGTGAGAGCATTAATGAGCGAGTTTTTTTATAACAAAAAATCGTACGCGGACAGGTTGGGCGACCAGTCAGCGTTTTCAGAAGTAGCTTGCATTCTTTTAGACTAGTATTTATGTATATATCTATGTCAACACAAATATAATTCAACGAATCTGAATCGATGTGGTTCCAATAGTTTAAACCACTACTAAGCCACGGAAAAACGATATTCTGTTGTATAATCCTTTTGCATATACTTTAGCGTTAATGAGAAAATATGCGGCCCTAACATGCATGCCACAAAGATAAATTAGAACCGTTTATCTCTATGACTATCTCTTTCGTCGGCACTAGTGTGACAGAGACGCACTTAGAGATAAACGGTTCTAATTTATCTTTGTGCCATGCATGTTAGGGCCCCTGATGTCTTTTTTTATTATATGAATTATATTCCGTGAAAAAATAGTATTTGTTTTTGGTTTAATATCTTAGAAAGCTATTAGTTAATGTACAATGCTTCTAGCTTCCTAAATCAGCTTTGCTAGAGTTCATTAGTTGATATTGAAAGATACTCTAAACTTATTCTAAACCTATGCCCTGATTCGTTCAAAACAGTTCATTATTTAAGGGGTTAATGTTAACCCCCTTAATAATAAACCGTTTTGTACAAACCAAGAAATAGGTAAACATAAATTTTAGTTGTAAATAAGTATCCTTTTTAGCTACAGTCTTTTAGATTGTACAGTAAAGGAAAGTCATAAAATTTTTGTTTGTAATATAAAGAAAACTAAAATTGTTACGGACGCATTTTTGAGCACAAACTATCTTGGTAGATACCCGTAAAGGTAACCTTCACTGATGCTATCCAGCTAATGTCGGGTCTATCTCAGTGCCTGCTGGCAACCCGACAGCACTAATTGCATCGCCCAACTTCTAAATTGGTTCTCGTTAATTGATTCGCATTGGACAGCGACTTCGCCCTACGAACCGATTATTCCATTACTCCCGATTGTTGTTAAACTGTTATTCATTTACATATTGAGTACGTTAATGGTTTGTAGACGCTTAAGCTGAATTTTAATGTTTATAAGTAGTTTGGGTAACACATTACGGACGTGAGGATCGAAGATCATTTGAAAGGTTGTGCGAGTAAAATTAATCAATGGTCCTCTAAGTATCCAGCTTCTCGGATATTAGATTGTTGTATGTTTCTTAAGCTTTGGATAAAGTTGTTTTTAATTTTTAAATTCTACTTTTTAAATACAATCATTAAGAACAGAATCTTTCGATTCGTAAAAACGAGTCCATATCATTTTAAGGTGGAAACGCTCTTTGGTAACCAGCGGTAACACTAAAGGCTCGGTCGTACTGCGAGCGCGGGCAGGACCGCGGCATGGCCGCAGCGAGTCACCATATGTTGTCTTTTACCTAATTGGAGGTCTTAAAAGACGTTATGCTGCGGTGGCTCCCGGAATATGAAGGGGCCTTTAATAGTGACCTCTTTCGTTCTTTTGATCTGGAAACAAATAAAGACCAGACCGTATTTTATTCGATCTTGGTAATAGTATACCACTCGTACCTAACTTAACCCAAATTCATAAGCCTGGCGGCACGGCACTACCGAATATACACAGGAAACATAATGCGATTACGGAGACAAAAATCTCCTATTTCATACTCCGATGACTCAAAAAATTAGGTACATACCTAGTGAAGAATAAATACGATTTCCTTTCATTTTGTCGGTAATGACTTTTTTACGTCATATTATAGTGACTGAGCTTGTGAATATTATAAAAATGATGAGATAATAACATATTATGCGTATACGTTTTATACCGTATCAAAAAGATTTCTAGAAAAGAAAAATCGTTTGACGAAAAGTTCGTATGATGTATACATCATTTCTACTTTTATTAGTGTTACTGTTTTCAGGCACGAATAAACAGGGATGGGGGAGGGGATAATTTCCCCACCTGTTTCACGACCGAAGTACAATATAATACAAATGCTTTTATTGAATACCACATAAAACATATTGGAAAAAGACAAATAAATAAAGTAACAAGGTGTGCGTTAATTGCAATTATCAATTTTTTTAAGGACCATATTTATGACTCGCCTCGGGTTCCTAAATTGCAATTTGATCATATCGCTAGTTTTTGCTCGGTTTCTGAATCACTTAGACAGTGCCGAATAGAGGTCCTGTTACAGAAAGACTCGACGATTTCATATCTAATTTGATTATGGGTTTTATGTGATTATTATTAATGGGTTAAGTTATAATTATAAAACAAGAAAAATATTTTACGTATCTATTTGAAACCTAAAATATTGCTTCGATTTAGCTGCTTTGCATTCCCGTTAACAGACTAAGGACGAAGAGGAACTTTACTCGATGCCGGACGTAATCTTGAGATATGGCACAGTTTATCTTCCACAGTACTGCGGCTTGACAGAAATATAGTGCTATAGATTGCTTTACATTTTCGACTAAGATACAAACCCTATCGTTGTAGTCAAGGTGAGGATGTTTATTTTCAAAAGGCTTTGTTCAAGCCCAGTGCATAGAATTTTTAACAATTTTTTGTCAAAGGATCTATAAGTAATTGATTAGAGTTGATACGAAACTGGCAGACGAAGCATTTAGCTATCGTGGAAGATAACCTGCTGGTGAAAATCGGATAGTGAGAATTTGTTATCACGATCCAATAATTGATATAGTTCGTCTGTCACAAGGTTATTAAGGTAATTCCTTTGATCTACTGATTTTAAAATTATGTTTAAGAGGCATATTACAAAGATGAGCTGACAACGTCGCACTTTACTCGTTTTCCTCAATTATTTAAGTAAAGTAAGTAAGTTTTAGTTTAATTCTTAAATGTAGTCTTCAAACATTCTGCATCCATATGTATAATGCAATATTCTGTAGTTATTAGGCATTTAGTTGTGTATCCAAAAAAATCAAAAGATGTTCATGTTTTAACTTACTTCTTGGAAAAAAAACTCCAATCCCCTAAAAAATTCTGACGTTGCCGAATTAGCTTTGTAATTTCTTAAGCCTCTTAAAATAGACCCATACATAATAATGTATAATTTATAAAATAAAAAAACCGACTTCAATAAGTCTTTGAAAAGTAAGTATCTTTTTCACATTTTGTTTATTATCCTGTTATTTAACGACACACATTTACTACATCAAGTAACAATAGCATAATGCCAATTGCGCATCACCATTTACAAACTGTCGCTTTCGAAGGTGCAAGGATGTAATCGTTGAGGAGTTCTCCTGGTTCTTCAATTTTACTACATGATTTTTCATGGACATAAGTTGCTTCAGTACTTTATACAACAATTTAATCGCCAACCGTGAAATACTCAACATTTTTGAGTTCCAGTGATCATCTATGGTCTTCATCGACAGTTCCACTTCACCAAATAATGCTTTTAGAACGTAACTGCTTGAGTTATTACAGAAAATACTAAAATTGCTATATGCTTGCCTATAATATTTGAAGAGTTCCATCGATTCCTCATCGATCCTCTCATCTTAACTCAAATTTGACTACAACGGGACTAAACTGAAGGTATACCCTACCGATTAAAAAACAAATTTTTAAAATCGGTTTATAAATGACGGAGTTCTGAAGTAACAAACATAAAAAAAAATACAACCGAAATGAGAACCTCCTCCTTTTTTTTTTGAAGTCGGTTAAAAAAGGAATGGGGGTACTAAAGATTGTGATGTGAAACGTTCCATTAAATTGCGCTAGCTACAAATATACTTACCAAGACTTTTGAAAATTGTGGGTTGTACCCAATGAGAAGCGATACGAATCAAACGGCATGGATATTCCATCTAAAATGAGGCCACTACCAACCCGTTTGTTTTCGTCTTATGTCACTTCTTCATTTAACGCACAAGATTCTTGCTAGAAATGTTCTCACGCTTAATGATCAGTACAGTAGATATACAGACCCCCTGATTCCTCATGCACAAAGGACTACCTCAAGTAAGTCAAAATTAAACTCAACCTCTCGGAACCAAATGTACCCAAACAATTCAAAGCCAATGGAATTCAATCACCTATTACCAATTGAATACATCAAACGTTGAGCAAACTTCGAACATTGTTCCGAACGGTTATGTGAAAGTAATCCTTCCGTGTACAGTTCAAGGTGCATATCAATAAAGCTTTTGATTTTCATAACCCTTTGATGAATAAATTAAATAGGTATGAAAATTCAAGAATTAAACTCAGGTTAGTAATATGTGGAACATTGTTATTTTTATTCTATTGCTACTTATTTATAAATGTACATGAGAAATTATGGATTGGATGTTTGTTACTCAATCACGCCCATCGGCTGCCATGTCACTTTGGAAGTTTCCCAGTCTAACCAGGCGGGTTTCACTTCGAACTTTAGGTACGCTCGGCCGTCGGGCAGCGCGGCGGCGCTGTAAATCGCAGTAGGTTGCCGATCGCTCGCTCGCCGCGTCGCGCGTCGTCATAGCAATTACTCATTATTTTATTTATTCTGCGAATGGCTGTGCGTTCTTCAATTAATAATAAACTACAATTATTAATTAATAATAATAACTAATAATAAGCATTTATTAAAATAACTTTTTTGTTTACGGATGCATGCATCTATCTGTTGTCTTATATCATTCATACCAATTAATAATTTAATTACTTTTGCTTTATCCTTAACTTACAAACTTGACAAACTGAACATTAATTAAGAATGCCACATACATACATGCGTAGTGTACATAGATAGATACGCTTGCAAAACATTACCCTTTTGTGTTTTCGCGGAATCTGGCACCGCGTCGACGCGCGTGCAGCAACGGCGGGGCTGGTTATTTTATTTGCTTCTTTGCCTAATAATAGTTTGCGTATATAGGTATGTAGCCTAGATGTTTGGTGTTGTTGGGTGACGCGGATGGAAAACTGACAACCCTAGCGTACACGAAAGAGCAAGTGTTATGCGACAGAGAGAGAAGGCATGAGTAGGCATATTTTCATGCCTTAACACCGGTTTTGTTAGAGAGTCATTCTTCTGTACGTTAGTACAATTATCTATTCTGTGGTCTAACTTCTTAGGCCGTTTAAGCATACGAAGGGGTAATGCAATACACAAAGACACAATCAACGCATCGGTCAACCATGTTCAATCATCAATCATATAAAATTACGTCCACTATAGTTATTTGATTACATAATGGGATGACTTAATTCATACATTATTAAAGACAACTGCTAGTTAAGCACGATTTGAGCTAGAAATCTGTTTGGCAAAGCACATAAAGGGATCAATTAATCTCAGAGCAGATTCGCTTTGCATAGCACTTGAATTCCAAATGGTGCAGTTTCATATTGAGCCTCCCTTGCCTGTCTAAAGTACCTACGATCGTCATGGTAATGGTCACAGTGGGTTGCCACAGCAGTAGGATACCGGTGCAGGTAAAACGTGAAACATGTGTCATGCGAATGATTGGCGTTCCTTTTTGAGACGTGGACAGTGATATTGATATAACAAAATACGATACAAAGTAATAGTACTGCTTACTGGCAATTACAATAAAGTTTAGAACGAAAGTACACTGAAAAAATGGAAGGGCTAGACATAAGCAAATTATTTCTAATATAAACCGAGCGTTTTATTTCGGAAAAAGCTTGCAAAGTTGTTTGCTAAAATCAAACATGTCAAAGCAATCACATGTCTGTAATTTACAAAGTTTTTAAGTATTTATTTTCAAATAAGTCTCGGTTGTATGTAGCCGTATTTTAGACAAGCCAAATTGTTACTTTGCTGGCACTTATTTTTTTCCGTTTAATAGCCAAACAATAGGCCTTATAGCTAAACAGTGATATGCACTATGTTCAATGTTTCTTACTTGTATTTAAAATGCCCTTCAAATGAAAAATATTATAATGCTTAGTAATAGTACTTTATGCTATGAAATGTTGCTATCAGTCACTGGATACCTTAAGGCGACTTTTGATATTCGTAATCTGGCAGCATGAATCTACTTTTGTGTTTCGTTTGATATGAAAATGATGGGTTTGTGGACGTATAGCTCAATTAGTAAATACTAGTTATAAAAAGTACATTAATGAAGTAACATCAAGAAATATTTGACCTATATATTTGTGTTAAACTTTGCTCGACTTTTCTTACTCAGAAAGGTCAAGCAATTATTTATTATTAACCTCACTGTTTTACTTCTGCTGCGTATCTGATGATATCTCAGCCTTTCATTTAATGGAAGGAACTATTCGCATCCAGGAAGATATATAAATGTAGGTAGGTTATATAGAATAGGATTTATTTTCTTGTCTCTAAGCACTACCGGAATGAATACAGTAGAATGTAGTACACCTTCAAGAAATAGAAAAAATTAAGTTGGATCGGGCCTCGCGGAATGGCTTGAATCTAGAATTGACAACAGCATTTTTTTTCTGCACATCTGTTTTTTTTGCTAGTTAAAAAGTTTAAATAATTTTAACAGACCCTTTTTTTATTTGTCGAAAGCTCTCATTTCCACATAGAATAATAATTTAAGAAAAATGATTCATTCATGGTTTATTTCGCGTTGCAGTGACATCATTCAGACGATCGCCGTACTATGACCGGCTCGCTTGTATGGCGGTGGCATTCAGACTTCTCTAAAATGAGGAGGAAAGAGAAAAGAGAAAGAGGAAAGTTTAAAAAGCTTTACTTTTTCTGTGGTAAACAAGTAGACAAAGTAAAGCTTATAATTATCAAATGTGACTAATTATTATTGTAAAATAAACTTACCATATTTCAAAATAGTTAAAATTGTAAATAACCAAACTGACATTGGCAGAAAGCTTAGATTATAGAATAGAGTAAAAGATACGCTGTAGGTATATTAATTGAACCTACGACTGTAATGCTACGCTGCTCCCGCAAACATCAGCGCCCTAATGAAAAAACAAGATGGTTGTATTTTATTAGTACGTCGATTTCAAATATGGTTCTTCGCCTTACGTCAGCCAATGACAGCATGACCAAATTAATAAGATTGTAATAATCGTCACAGATAAACACTAAATTGCCAATATTATTTAGTATCATAACCTTACAGGCCAAACAAATGCACTTCTCTATTATTATTTTACATTCTAAGGCAGAAAGCCCCGACAGGCAGCCATTGAAAATAAAATAATAGAAAGTAAAAATTTAATTTTCCGAGTTGCTACATAGCGCTCTAAATAACACCATTATTTCGTCGCGAGCCCTAAGCTAGTCGCACAAGAGGACCATTGTTTCAACCCTTATCACCAAGGGGTGCTATTTTAACAAGGCATCTCGAAGTATCGGCATCGAAAGTACTGCGTTCAGGGAAAATCGTTAAAAAATACTTACGAATCCTCTGTGCAATGTTTATAATGAAAAGTGAACCATCTTTTGTACAACATTAAAGGTAAATAAAAAACATTTATATATGTATTTTGAAAAATAATATATGTATATTTTGCACTGTGCCGTTGCAGTGCGAATAGACATTTTTACCTTTTGAATGCCACGGCTTAGTTCGAGAAAGCGTACCCCGGACACCGAGCGACGGCTGTAGCCGACAAAATGTGTGGAAAAGGGCTTGCCGTGGTGTCAGGAGCACGGAGATCTGCTGTCCGCTACAACCGACTATGGCGTTCAAAAGGTTAAATATGTCAGTATAGTAGCTAATGCGCGTTACGAAATAACGCGTCCTTGTATAATTATATTGGAATAATCATTGCTACACGTACTTTTGCGTATATAGGCACCTACTTACAATTCCCCTTGATGTGTACCTATCCAAACAGTGCCTTAAAATTCATAAGCACCAAGACAAACGAAGGAGTTCGCCTTTATAAAGGCTAAGCTTGTAAAATATGTACATGGGCGAGTAAGTAATAGGTACACGTAAGGTCTGTTCGGCGAGAGTTGATAAAAAAAGTAAAAAGTCAGGGCTTCTTAACTCATTACAAATAGCGGCCCGCTTATTATTTTTGCCGTTGATAATAAAAAAATAAAGAGGAAAATTATATTTTTTTCATAAAATATTATTATTGAATAGCATAACTGTATAAAAAGAAAACAACACGCGAACAGAACACCCCAACGCCACACTCGAAGCTAATGACATCATTATAATGTAGAAAGACACAAGACAAGTCATATCCATACTCAACGCGTTTTAAACATGTCATAGATATTTATTTTCTTTTTCGTTTCTTTGGCCGAAGCCAGTTCAGATTATTGAATTTATATGATATTTGACGCGGACATATAAGACATTAATTTACAATATGGCGATTGTGTATATGAACAAAACAAATATATTTCTTTCGCCGCCGTCCGCCCGGCGCGAAACCGCAGTGACAACATCTGCGTCCCTCATACCACGAAACTCAGTGCATGCGGCGATAAGCGACACCAGTCCTACAGTTTGCGATAGTTAAGCGACAGTCGCTACTACGAAACGATATCATAATATGTATCAACTCTCAGCGAACAGACCTTAGAAAACTCGATAAAGTGATTTTGCGAGAAAGATGTCGCAATCATTGTGTCCCACTTGACAGCGTAGTCCTTTAATTAGTTCTTATATTTATGACATGAAATAAAATATTAAATACAAAATATAAGAATAAATAAATAATTAAAAATATTTTCCAATTGTTCCACTCGGATCACGTTCCCCAAGGGGAACTTGCTTCTTTTCGGGAAATAATCATGAGTCCTTGAAATTTCCAAAGAACTTTAAAAAATACTAATAGTTTTGATTACTTCAATCAAAAAAGATATGGTCCTCAGTCCCCGCGTCCTTTATCTTAAGGGTCAAAAGCTATAATTACTCTGGACTTAATCATAATTTGACAGGGTTCAAAATTCAAGTAACATAATATTGGCATTCGGGTCTGAGGAGGCTATAAGCATGCTATTTTTACGTCATTCCTTTTTCACAGCCACGAACTTTCCAGACAAACATCTAACTAGCTGCAGTAACGATCCTCGTAAATTTAAAATTGAAGACGGGCGAATTAATTCTTGCTTAGAAAAGCTCAAAGAAAATAATCAGATACATTTTCATAAGCTGCAGGTTTAAATAAAAAACTCCAATAGGATGTAAATAACCCTCCCATCTGACATCCTCAAGGGTTTGAAAGCAATCTAGGGGCCCTCCTGCTATTTTTCTTTAGAAAGCAACACAAAGCAATTGTCGGCGGTTGTAGCCATCATCGGAAATAGGTGTACCTATTCTTTGGTATTGAACGGCCATTTCTTTTTCTATTCAGCGCGCGGAAAATGGCGCGAAGTTGTTATATGCAGCGGTGTTTTGGCGCGAAATTGAAATTTTTTGCAGCACCGCGTAGAACCCGTCGGTAATTCCCACTCTATCCTGGCGAATGGTTTGTTTATTCTACGGAAGGTTAGGTTATATTGGAGGCTGAGGAATTCCGGAGTTCTTCAATAGATGTAACTTATTCAAATTATTTTGAGTAATACCAAGTTAAATAATGTACCTAGTGTATATATATAACATATATTAAAATATTTAATTAAAACAGAATCAATAATTATAATGATAAAACTCCAAACAGGACTTCAACCCTTTTACTTTTTCTACACTTTTGCGTGCTTATCATTGTAGTAAAAATATAATGGTATAAAAACATAAAAAGAAGTTAATTAAATTATTATTTATTTGATTGCTTACAATTCATAGACTCATTATTTATTTTAAATCTATCAGTCAAAATATATCTTAATAATCCACCCAACATAAAACTCATTAAATGTTGAAAAGCCGCCAATTCACTTATATTTCCAACATGAAGATATCGGAACTACAGTCAGTACCTACGACGTCCCTACTTCAATGGGCCCATAACATTTCAACGCACTCTAATAGGACGAAAATAAAAATAAAGTTATCTCAAATCCTAAATGCCGCGCGGCTAAGCGCTTAACCCTCCGCCTGCCCTTAATGCATGGCCGTCCATTTTTTAGAGACGCGGTCGATGCGGCCCAAACATCCGTAAATCCCTATAATGGTGGTTACCCTTATAGGGGAATATGGCTTTCCTAACCACGCACTGGCACAACATAAAAATGATTGTCGACTGTCCAAAGTACAACTTAAAGCCATTTTCTCTAAAATAAAGTTGGAAAATGAATTAGTTCTTTAAAATACTTAATACAAACTTGTTGTAATGTGTATTATGAAGTGCAAACAGAAATTAAATTAGCATAATAAACGATCGTCATAATCACCAAGTATTTGTCAAAGAAAAAGTAATATTAATATGAAAAGGAAAAGAGGATTCAGGCACGTGTCCGTTTTATCTTGACTAGGGTTTCTGATTAACATTTGAATCCGTGTATTTTTCTTTAAGTATTTGGTTTAATGCGGAATAAAAAATCACGTGAGAAACGTTACAGGATTCAAAACGGTGTCATTTTAATACATATTTTAAGCAATTTTTCAAATTGTTCATTCTAATTTCATAATTTCATTTATATTATTGCCTGCTGAGTGCATGAAAATAGTCCAACAAACTTTAGTAGGCAGTTATTTAGCAACCTAGATTAGAAGGCTAACACTGTTTGGACGTAGTTCATTTCACTAATTGAGCCGCTTCTACCTAAACCAATATAATTTGAATAAATTCCAAAACCCGTATTAAGTTTAACAATGGCTCATACGACCGACCCGAGCTATAAACTGAAACTCACTTAGCTTCACTAAAGGTAAATTTAATAAGAACTTTTATCTCAGCCGTAAATCCTTTCAAATGAACAATAGCTCCAATCACGATGGGAAGGCAATCTCGCTGAAATATCAAAGCAAGCGGTACGGTTTCCTTAATAGGTGCAATTTTGCAATTTCAATCAAATGTAACATTATCTGACAGGGCTTCCCTTTGCTGGCATTACAACTAGGTAGCTGGCATGTTTTGCTATAAAGCAATTCAATGATTATAAAGTTTATCAAAATGTGGTTTCAGTTTCAAAAGATTAACAGTTAATAACTCGGTAACTATAAATGCGTATCTTGTAAATCGTTAATCTTTTCCGTAATCCGACAGCTAGCGCTGTCTCGAACCTACTTATTAATCGGCTACACTGTCGAATTAAGTAACGCAGTGCAAATAACAGCTACTAGATTTTCCTTTTGCGCAACGCAACTTGAGCCGTTCACTTCCTGAGCTGGTCGGGGGATGATCAACCCCTTCGCTTAGGATATGCCACTTGAATAATTCACTCGCTATTTCGGAGGCTCGGATATCTGTTTGGGGAGGCACATAGTTACTGGTTAAGATTCAACTGAACCCCAAATACTTGTTTATTTCGTGATAAATATGTAAATGTATGAGGGAACGCGTAAACATATTGTTTAGTGTTTTGTTTCTTTTATTTATACGAAGGTTTATGAACACGTTCATATGCTAAAATTTACCTGATAGTTTTTCTGTTCAATAAGGGTACTCGTATAGTAAAATGTGGGTTATGCTTGGCATATCGTTTTTGTATGGTTTAGTTTCAGAATTTAAAGCAAAGTCATAAAACTATTTGTTACCGTTTACTTATCGTACTTTTTCTAGCTTATGAAACTTTAGTATCATTATTTGGGTGGATTAAGATGTTGTTTAATTTAATATTCTTTATAAGTTATTTCGGGACTCCTTTTGTGTTAGCGAACGTGACTACCATTTTGAATGATATTGGAAAAAGTCGGTGATTCGTTTGTCCTTGAATATATTTCCAAGAATATCTGAAGCTTGTGTAAATAGGCTGGCTTCCTTTGATTTCTGGATTTCATTTCACTCTATTGACTCCAAAATAAAGGGTAGGAATTTTAATCTCAGATTCCTTCGTTCGTAAGAATAAGGAATCCTTTTATTTCGCCGACAAATACTGTCTCTCTGTTGTTTTCTGCAATATAGAAACCGAATCTACTATATTATTAAATTATTCTAGTACATTAACGTTTGATTTTGACATAGATACGTATAGAACAATATCATTGTACGTTTTAGATATATAGCGTTATACATATGTACCTACTTCGTACTTTGATTACAGTGTACTCGCTTCATTTCAACGACTTTTACGATGTCAAGGTACCAATCGAACAAAAGAATAGTTTACCATTGAAATATCGACCAACTTTCCATTGAATTTCGTTTCTTCATAGACATTATACCTTATTTTAATTTCACCGACAATACAACACATATAAACTAAATGAATCAATCATTCATCACTTAATAATCAATTTTTTATTAGTAGTAGTATTATTTAGTCGATTGCTCATATCATAGAGCATCAACAGATTCCATAGAAAAACATATCATAAATTAATAAAATTTTGACATAACTTAAAATTTCAGTACTATTATATTTAATAAAGTAAAACAAAAAACTTTATTAATTTTCGATAACTAGTTTTTCTGGCATTTTAAATGTTCTTAAAATGAGTACTCAATGTTTTAAAAATCAATGAATAGTTTTTCTAGCATGTTAAATTAAAATGAAAAGACGATGAAATCAAATTAATCTAAATAAATATAAATATAAAAATAGAAATTAAATTCGATAAAAACTTTGACGACAAAACCAGGAGATACCCAACAATAACCTTAAGAGGATTGTGAACCTACGGCTTTTCATACAAAAGGCGATAACGATTTCCACCCCTTAAATGTTCACCGATGTTCACCAATATTTGATAGATTGTCAGTCAGAACTAAATCTATCAGTATTCCCATACAAAACTAATTTCGGCATCATTTCAATTTTTTAATCTTTAATCAAAATACAAAAAACGTATAGACCTAGATTTTGTTCTGCCTGACAACCCAAACCAACCAACCAACCCAAAACCGGTTAACATTTAAGGGGTGGAAATCTTTATCGCCTTTTGTATGAAAAGGTTGATTTCTGCCTTTGGTTCACAGTCCTCTTAACCTCAACGTTTTGCAATGGACATTTTTGCAGGTCATTTTATGAACTAGCTAGCATACGCTTTAAACAGCAGGGCCTAACCTCATTATGGGTGAATGTACAGTTTCGCCGACAACGCCCTGGAGGCTCGGGCACCACCACCACGCATATTTGCATACACCAGGAAGTTAATCAAGATACTTGTTAGCTTTCGCTTTGTGACTGCCAACTCATATCCGTGCCTCAAAAATATTACGACTGAGGTTTAATACTGCGCCTGCATGTTTAATTCTGGTTTTGATGACGTAATAACCCATTTGAAAAGCGTAGCTTTAAAGCTGGAAAAAATGTATTCTTCACGCTTTTAATAAAAGGAGAATGTTTCATATTTAGACGAGAGATTTATAGTAGACACGAGAGATTTATAGTAGACAAAATAGATTCAAAATAGTTCGTATACCTACCAATTTTTGGTCTACCGTGAAAATTATCTACTATATAAAAATAAGTCGGGTTTTCCTTCCTGACGCTATAACTCCAGAACGCACGAACCGATTTTCACGGTTTTGCATTCGTTGGAAAGGTCTCGGGCTCCGTGAGGTTTATAGCAAAGAAAATTCAGGAAAAATTTCAACAGAAAAGCGGGAAAATCTTTTTTCACATACAGCGCCATCTCTGATACATAGCTACACCAAACGAAATGTTACATAAAACGAAGCCATCTGGTGGCGAAACGGAGTTCGCCGGGTTTGCTAGTTCGGATATAAAAAGCTAAACCAATTTGAACCGATTAATCTATAATTGAAATTTTGTACAAAATTTAATGTTGTAACATTTTGTTAAACTGGCATTTTATAAATACTTTTATAATTTATGGCCCAAACTATAAATTAAGATGACTTATAGTTTTTGCTACCTACAGCTTTAGCAATGACGTATCTATTATTTATTTGTATGAAAAGTTAATAAATCTGTTCATTAATATTTCTTAGTTCTCTCAATATTTCTTTGAAAACCTCCAAACTATAAAGGCATGTTGTTCACCAGATGCTATAAGATCAATCATGGGCTCCTGATGGCGTACCGAGCTGCACAAAAATGTGCGCACGTATTTTGTGCAACGTGAACGGAACCTGAACGATGCCGCTTATGTACCACGGGCGGTAAGTTTGTTGTTCCTGCTTGTTTGCTTTTTTATTGGTATAGTATTCTTGTATTCACTTAAGGCTGACAAAACCGATTACAAGCATGTCGGGCCATGCTCTATAGCCGTCATAACTCCGAATACCGCAGCTATTAGCTAGCTTTCTATTCAAAGTTATTTGGGGCTATTTAATATAATTTAAATTGTCGCCTATAACTACATACATACATACATAGCATCACGCCCGAAATCCCTAATGGGGTGGGCAGAGCCACAAGACTACTTGTGGCCACGTTCGATTAATTTGTCCTAAGATGGCATGATGAACCGTATGGTGACAGGTGATCAGCCCATCGCCCATACAGATAGTCCACCATGTTAGAGAGGACCCGTCCCTTAGTCGACTTTTACGACATGCCAGGATGATAACTAATCAACCAATGAAATCAACCTAATCGGTAGTTTTCCGTTTAACTTCGTTATATAAGCTTTCGTTGATATTTTTCAGATTTTTAGAATTAATAGTCTGACTCTAGGACTCGTAACTCCAACAAAAATCTCAATATTTAAAAAAAATAGTTATCACATAACCATTATAGTTCTCAAAGAGCTATCCAACGACACTCCATTTCAGCGCCTATATTCGGGAACGTCCAAGCGAAATTGTAACAACGCGCTAGCGAGATTCTCATCCCACTCTTCCGCACGATGCGTAATGCGTAAGAGTGGGATGCGAGTCTCGCTCGCGAGCCGAAACAATATCGCATGGACTTTCCCGAATAGAGGGCCAGGCTGTAGAATAAATATCATTATTTGACCCTTGCTTTACATCAGCTAGCGAATTGTTTTATTCCCTATTTTATTATGTATCTTTGTGCGCGGGGCAAATATTATTAATCATATTAAATTACAGCTTCATAACTTAAAAAAAATGTGTTCGAGAAAAAGTGAATGTGATATACAGACGGACAGGCGACATGGCGAAGTTATATGAGTTCCTAGTTGGTATGGAACCCTAGAAAGTATTCCATTCCAGGACGATTCGTGTAATAATTTTAAATCAGTGGACCATCGCATTTCTATCGTATTCGATATCCACGGATTCAGGACTTTACTTAAGAAATATTTGTTACACTGTACTTAATTCAGTAAGACTTTAATAGTAGTTTATGCAACGGTTGCATAATGATAGGCCTAAAAACACTAGTGCGGTTTTATGAAACGAGCTTTTAAGCGAGTTTCATAATAAGATCGCACGTGTGTTTTAAGGCGAAGTTATGCAGAGTTGCATACATAACTTTATCAACACACATATTATAAACGGTGACACGGCGACGATGGGGCCCCTCCGGCTGCGGCGACGGCGGCGCGCCGGCCTGTAGCTTATATCTGTATTGTTATGACCGTTACTAAAATCGATACTGTAATAACATTACAGTACAGGTTGTCATAATGGTGGTCATTTCCTACGGTTTTTGATTACATTATGGAGGTTTTATGATATGGGTGTAGATAAAAGTTATATTTCTTTTTGTGGTTCAACATTTTAAAAATACACGTGTAAATTATAATGAAGCTACGAAGGCCTTCATCCCAATTAAAACAATTGCTAGTGCACATTACCGTACATTACAAAGTCACGGTTCCCTTAACAATATATGGGCATGAATAATTCCCTTTGTATAACAGACCTGGAGCATTAACGCGACCTTAGTTTGTTACGTTTGATTAATTATTAATCCATTAACAAAAGCCAATTTTATTACAAGTAGGCCCGACACTTACGCATACATTCGCAAGTAGAAATCTGAAGTGTACTAACACTTCAGAATTCTACTTTCCTTTATTGAGATATTTTATTAAAAATATATTATATCAAATAAAAACCGGACAAGTGCGAGTTAAACTCGCGTGGAGAGGGTTCCGTTCTGTACATGATTATTTGAAATTTACTACGTTACTTTAAATACCATACCTTATTATAGGTTTTCCTGTAATCTATAGGTAAAGAACTATTACCTGTATTTTTTTCAAAATTGTAGCCCCAGTAGTTTCGGAAATAAGGGGGGGGGATGGTAAATTTTCGCCTATTTTCCTAAATAGCTTCTAAACTATAATAATGAAATTAAAAAAATATATATATTTTTAAGATCCTCAGAATAAGACCTTTCATTTAATATGTCACACGATATAGGTAGGTAGCAAAACTTTTTTTTTTAATTTTCTTATTTACTCCCCAAAAGTGGCCCCCATGTAAATTCATATATTTACGTCACGCGTCCGTGTTGCGGTCACCAACTTACATATATGTCCATATTTTAACTCAATCGGTCCAGTAGTTTCGGAGCAAATTGGCTGTGACAGACGGACAGACAGACAGACGCACGAGTGATCCTATAAGGGTTTCGTTTTTTTCCTTTTGAGGTATGGAACCCTAAAAATAAAAATGGAAATACTATATTCATTTAAGCATTGACAAATACGTTACGAAACATGTATTTAGAATAGATACATTAGTCAGCACTGTGCCATATTTAACCATTGGTTTACCTATGTCATCTGCACTTGGCTATGCCTGTCTCGCAGAATGATAAAAATGGTACATGTTTACCTAATTTAAGTTTAAGCATTAGAGAATCATACAATTTGAATAAAAGTAGAATTTTGGAGAAATCGGAAATATAACTACGGGCATATTGCGTAAATAAATTTGTGTGTAGGTGTGTGTGTCTGTGTGTGCTATGCGCGCAAAGTCAAGATTTTAAATATTTTTAACTATAAGAACGTCAAGTCTCGTATATTTTACACTTTTGTATTTTTACACAAATAGAGTACCTAATCAAACAAGAAATTCGAGAATATGATATCAATCTTCCAATTTGTAGTACATTGTTATATTATTGTAAAATAATCCAGGTCATCACAAAAAAACAATGAAGAAATAAATAAATTATCTGGCTTTTGGATAACCAATACTTAATTACTAGAAAAGGGACACACTTTCACAGCTTAACTACAAATCTTCTAATAAAACGAAACTACAACATCCCCACGCAAAGTACTTAACTGGACCAACAGTCAACGAGATTAGAAACAAACAGATCCCCAGGTTCGGGCGCCATATCCATGACAATGTCCTGCAAACGCTATTTACTTTATGAGACGACCGTTAAGGCCCGGCCATCGGGATTCACGGCCCGTAACACTATACTGAATTGCAGCCGCATACCAAAATAACGAGACCGAATACGTGAGTGTAACGCGAGTGATACAAAACAATATTGCTTTAGCTTACTCGAGGTCTGAAAGCAACAGTCGCTTTTGTAATATTGCACAGTGTGGGGTCACCGGGAACGCGAACGTTGACGCATCGTGTTTTAACTATGGGCAACGCTACACAAAAAATTGTTTTCATAGCGTAAGTACTTACTGAATAGCTTCTTATTGTACAACTAAATAAACTCAAATATGAATATGCGTTTTGAAATATTATCACTTACATTAAATTCAGAACATAACGAGCGTAAGCCTTCCTATCAACCCTTAATTAGGCCTCAGGCCTGTTCGCTTTGTGGACTTATATCAATTTGGAAGTTAAGCCGCAACATTGATGGAGCTCATTATTATTTACGAAAGTGATCACCGTACACAAATGCCAAAGAATATTATAAATACATTCCTCTATAGCTTAATCACCTTGAAGAAGCATTTGTGACTGTAGTGGTGTTTGATTAGTTCAGTGTATGTACTCACACAAATGCACATGCTTCCCCAAAGTGATTCAACTATACCAACCTTAGTTATTGAATATACGATATTATATCATTGTGATAGCGTTAATCATAATTACTTGATTTGCATCTGTTCTAAGCTTAATTATAAGGGGTAAAGCGATCTCAAATTTAACCCTTTTCGTAACATGATATCTCATACAAATTTTAAATGGGCAGATGATTGCGCGATTCTACGGGATCGCAAAAATGTTTAATGCATTAAAACGGGTTGGTTAATCCCAGGATTATACCGAGCTAATTAAGATTAAGGCAAGATAAAGGAGAAATTGAAATTAAATTATTAATAAAGTAGAATCAAACTAACTGACGGACCTGACTGCAGGATTAGGTACCTAGTTGAGAGTACGAGGAACACAACGGCTAAATTGAAAAATTAACGAAGGTAGAGTAACTTTAGTGACTGATAGAATTATACTCGTATTCATCGATTTATGCACAAGGTTTTTAAACAACAAATATTAACCGTTAATGTATTTTTGTACCTTAGTAATAAATTTCATTTATAAGAAGATATTTTTTGTGACTTCTGTAGAGACAAGATAGCATTGAGAATAAGTATTCATAATGTCTCACGAAAGTTTTAATTTGACTAAGATGGCATTGACATCGGAATAATACATTCATAGATTTTTTAAGCCAATAAGATAATTTGCATTAAGATGCAGATTTAATTTGCATGATGTGCCCCTGTGATAGCTTGGTCAAATTACCAATGCAGTTAAATAGACACTTGAATACTGATGATATTCACACCATTAAAATATGGTGACTCGAACAACAATAGTTACTAAATATTTTACCGTTTGAGGTAGAAAACGTGCATTATTCAACTTTCCTATATTTTAATTAAACTTACAAAGATTAACTTGTATCCTCAGTGGGTAGTGCTAATGCACCTGCATTAAGCTGGAATCTCCAAAGAGAATTCTTAAGGGACCATTTAATTTAAACGTATGTAACTAACTACATTTGTGTTACACATGCAAAGGCCCCGGAGGCCCAATCAGCTAGTTCGATTGCTGTAAAATTACATTAGTTGGTATCAGATGTGTTCGCGCGCGTATATATGCGCGCGAACACATTTGCTTTTAAATTTATTATTGGAGACCCGAATTTTTCTCATGGGAGCTTGAGTGTTTAGAGAGTAGAGGAATAAAATTAAGCATTTATTATTTTAGTTTCGTTATATTAACTAGAAACAAGTTTTTGTAACTGTATTGATTGTTGAAACTGCTACTCTTGAAAAATTTGAAAGAAAAAGAGGTACTCCGCTTGTGTAACAATAATTAGACGTCGATTAAAAGAGGGTAAAGGGAACAGTTTCATTAAACTTATTTTCCAAAGTGAACAGACAAAGGTCTATTTGAACTAAGTTTAGAAATGTAGCCGTCGAAGCGAGAACTCTTATTTATTATCTGCTAATATACGAAAGTATTTGCAGCGCTGTGTAACAGCTGTGCGCAAGGAAACAAAACTAAATGGGAGCATTTGACGTTTTTCCCCAGAGTTATTTCGAAATCGTCGCCGTTTTCATGCTGCTAGGATTTTAATTAAACTTGTCGACACTGCAAAACGAGCTCGATTTAAAAATTCATTAAACCTTTAGGTAGCAATTGTTGTGATTAACTGTTATTTGTAGCTACTTTGTTATAAGCGGTAATCAGATAAACCTTAACTTATCAGTTTATTCCTTATCATTGTGTTCATATTTTTGTTCTATAATACAGGCAATAAGTTGCAAGGCATAAGGCGTGCAAAAGCAAGCAAATCAAGTGAGTAAAATTGATTGCATTGGTCTAAAATGGGGCATGGTGTCCTCTATTCGACATCGTACACGCTATTTAGAAGCCAGTAAATTATTAAAATCGCAAGATAATCTCGAATAGAGACTAAATGTGATATGAGTAGCATCAAACATAAAGTATTAATAATAAATAATTAGCTACCACTTTACATTCCTAACATTGAGTTTCTAAGCTCCTTTACGTACCCGCCTAAATCCTTACGTATCTTTCAAATGCCGAAGGCGTTAGATTAAGAGGATAACCCCTGCGTTACGACGAAGTAAACACAATCTTCATTCGTGAAAGTACGCCTTATTAGCATTCACCCTAATGGGTCGAATATTAAGCAGGGCCCGGATTAAAGGCAACAGCGAGGTGCAAATTGAAATCATGGTAATGTGCGTTGTAAAAAAGAAATGTGGAACGGGTGTATGTATTTATTTTATTATCAATCCTAAAGAGGCTTTGTATTTACTATGGACTGTAATGTTTATTGTTAATTTACCACAATAATTTAGCGATTTAAAAAATCTTGCCCATTCTGTCTGATATTTTTAAATCCCTTACCTTAAATTTCAATGATGGTAATTCAAGTGCGTCGAGGCTAAATCCGCTTCTATTATTTGGATTAGTTCGGATTGCGACCGTCATTTGGAATGCAAAACAGGCTCATATCCACTGACAATGGTTATAAATGAGCTCTCGTGTATTTTGTTTACCAATGGATTTTGATCCAATGCAATTGATGGTGATGTTTTTAATTTGACATCATATTTATATAACCAAAGTAAGAATGAATAATGTGGTGGTAGTTACATTCTGTCGTGGCTGTTGAATATAGTGCATCTAGTGTATTGCTTGGTAACGGAGCAGTGGGTTGACAGCGGCCTTCTCGAGGGACCGCATCAAGCCGAAGTTCCAAGTTCTCTAACCGCATTATCTTAGGTACTAATGTTTGCATTGGGAAGTATGAACCACGATGAACCGATTACTAAATTAAGTTATATGTATTCTTACATTTGGAAACAGTGTCACTTAGCGTATTTGTCTCGATCTAAAGTGCGTTAATATATATAAATAACATGTCTATAGTTACTAAAGGATCTCATTTCAAAAAGGTTTTGTAATTAAAACATACGTAAGTACACTTAGGCAGCATCGGAACGTACGTTCCCATTATTCGACCCGCCCCATTTGTCTCCGCGCAAATTTTCTCAGTTAATATTTCAGTGGAATCAAATTACGAAACTCGTAACACTACGCCGACGAACATATTGGGAGACGAATGGGAGGGCCCGATATTACGCGAAATACGCACGGAAACGTCTTATGGGCTGTTTGGTGAACATTTCCAGAGAGTTATTTCTTTCCTAATGCCTTGGCTCTGTCGTAGCTTTCGCAATAATTTTGCGGCAGTTTAAAGGGTAAGACGAGATTTTTATAGCTGCCTTACGTGTTTTATTTAACGCAGTAGAAAACGCGCAATCTGTTGAGCCAACACAAACCTAACTAGTTGAGTCGTTTTCATAAAACAATGGGCAGCAAAGCGTTCCCCTCTTTCCCTATAATTTACTTTCCCTTATCTTAGGATTTAGATTCATTTGATGTAGTTAGTTACTTGGTCATTAAAGTAAAATAGGTATCTGAGTCGAGTAGTTACGCGGCTTTACGCCAATTTTTGGAACTTTCGGAAAAGCGCCATAAGGCGAGGCGATAAATCTCTCGGCAGTTTCATAACTCTTCTTTTTTCATCATGACGCAAACTTATTTTAAAATTCTGCTATAAACTCGCAGTTGGAGTTGGTCCGTAAATATTAATACGGCTGGCTTTTTAAATTTAACTGCGCAGAAAAAGTTCAACCATGGGGGAAATTTATTTAAAAATGGTTTGCTAAAATCAATACAACTGTCATGAAAAGTGAATTCATGACAATTTTATTGCAGCTCAAAGCTTTAAAGAAAAAGCAGAAAATTACCTGATACATTACTATCATGCTGCAGTCTATTATTATACCAAGTATGTATGTGTGTAGCATACGGGGACTGAAATTATAAGGCTGCAGAATTGATCACAGGTTTACCAGGAAAATAAAGTTATTTTGCCAGCGTGTTCTCTGGGAAAGTAACTTTGTCTTGTAAAAATCCCTTCCTTAGTACTTACTTAAAAGTCAGTATTTTTTCAGTGTTTATTTTTTACCAATTATATAAGACACAAAATAAAATTCCCACAGATTACAATATTCCGCAATTTTTTTTTATGCATTTGAATCACAAATAGTGTGATATTGAATCTCAATATCGACATTATTAATTTGCGAAAACGGTTCCAAAATTGGTCCAAATCACTTTGGTTTGAAAGCACCAACTATCACCGAGAGGAATAAGAATTTTCAAGTCATCTGTTCCATTATCAGTTCCCAATAATGTTACGGGCAAGCCTTCTCTTTCAAACCCAATGAAAATTTCCTCTTTATTTCTGGGCTCGGAAGCAATAATAACGCCACTTCCATTTATAAGTGCCCTTATAATATTATCAAAACTGGGCGAAGGTACTGCTACTGTTCCAACTGTATGATATATTACTATTTTATCTGGTACGTTGAAGCCTAAAATAATATTTTTATTATCTATGACTATAAAGTTATTAATTTTCCAGTCAGATATCTCATGCTCAATTTTGTCTCCTAAACCACTATCTATGCTTTTGATTACTTTAAGAACCATATCACAGCGGGCTGAGAAACTCTTTTTCAGCCAAATATCTTGCTTTTTCATCATCTGCACTATGGAATCATTTTTGTTAACTGTTACGTCCAATGAATCAATCCTTTTAAAAAGTGCTTTTGAAATTTCATCAGGACCATTGAAAGTACAATAATTATTTACCCATATAATAGGCACATCAATATTCAATGTTATTTCGTTAGCTTCAGAAACACCACTTACCCAAATTGATAAACACAATTGCTTGTATTTATTGATAAATGATAACAATTCTTTAACCGTTCGATAAGCTTCAACAAATACAACTTCTTGTGCCTCATTTCTCACGTCGTCATGGTTCCCAGCAAAATTGAATAAAAACTCTTTCTTTCCATACCTGAATACATACTTGCATTTGGAATCTAACAACAGATTGTTATTTTCGATTGTCTCATGATTTAATTTACATTTCCAAGCAACAACGTCTTTAAACTCTTCGTAGACACTTTCTTGAATGAGGATACGTGTGAGCGGCATTGGGTAGCAACCAGAGTGAAGAAAAACGTCGACAGCAGAATCCAAGTCTGATTGTTCAGTTACAACCCCTGTGACTTGAGGCAGTAACCCGTTAAATAAATGCGGATACACTTTGTTTTCTTTGTGATATGTTTCAGATACATTTAGATTTTCCAATTGATCTACAAATATCAATCGGACTTGCCATCCAACTTTATGACACAATTCAGTAAAAAGGTGACAAATTACAGCAGTGTGTTTTGTGGATAAGATTATTGGATCATCACACGTTTTGAATATTTGAGCCACAAAGCCCAGAACCAGCATTGGTGTATCATCCTGGATTGTAATAATTCCTTCTTGGATATAAGCTGCTTTCATGTCTGTACTGGCGTGTAACAATTTTTTTACGATTAAGTCAACGCTTTGTTTTGTATCTTCTATATTTATTTTTCGGATTAGCCATTCAAGCTGACAGAACAAATTAGTTTTTTGCTGGACTTCTGCAGCCAGTTTTTTTAATTTATTGGATATGAGCGACCATAATGGTTGTATCTCTTGTTCTTTTTTATCTGGAAGCAATGATTCAGATAAATCAGCGCAATGAATCGCATTACCATAGTTATCTTGCACAACAATTGTATTACTCGCCTTAAAATGTAAACAGTGGAATTCGGACTTGTTTAACTGTAGATATTGTTCTGCTACATATGTATCCACATTTATCTCATCCAATTTGAGATTGTTCAAAACCTTAGTCAATTCAACTTCACTCATTTTTACGTTACTTATAACACTTGAATATTTTAAACATCAAAGCGCTTGGACATACTGACATTAACTGAGAGTTTGTGATAATAACATTTTGAGGCGTTATCAAATTGCTTATCTCTTCGCTGACATGAAACTCGTTTGTATGTGAGTACTTTACTGTTATCATTCTCACTTGATAAAATTGTCTTCTTACATAAGTCACAGAGTACTAATAAAAACTGTACGTAAGTAGGCAATTGCATGAAATGCTTAAGTTTATGCTCAATATAAAAATCAAAGAGGAAATTTAAGTTTATCTCATATTCGAAAAACTGTGTATTTTACATTTACATACATACATAGCATCACGCCCGAAATCCCTAATGGGGTGGGCAGAGCCACAAGACTACTTGTGGCCACGTTCGATTAATTAGTCCTAAGATGGTATGATGAACCGTATGGTGACAGGTGATCAGCCCATCGCCCATACAGATAGTCCACCATGTTGGAGAGGACCCGTCCCTTAGTCGACTTTTACGACATGCCAGGATGATAAGCATCTGCACACATTCTATGCTATTTCTTCACTCCCAGTGCAGCAGAGGATATCAGAGGATTTTACATTTAGGTACAATGAAATATACAGTAAAATCACCATCATCATCATCATCGGCCTAAATACGTACCTCTGCTGGGCACAGACCTCCTCTCATAGTAAGAGGGACTAGGCAGTAGTCCCAATGCAGGTTTCCTCGTGATGTTATTCCTTCACTGAAATTCTCGTTGTAAACAACAAATTACGCTCCAGAGATTCGAAAATCTCAGAGGTGAAAGTCGGGATTTCAACCCGCTGCACGAGAGGCCGTGCATCCGACCACTAGGTTACCACTGTAGTAGTCACCATCAGATGATAAACCAATCGTTTAAGTGCCCTGTAGAATGAAATGAATATTTATTTTTTTCTTATTTCGCAGCGTGCTTGCAAACGACTGCCTCCTAATGTCTCCTGGACGTTTTTGGACCCTTTTTAAGCCGCTTTCATTATCGTGAAAGCAATCTCTATTTTGTTGAATTCCAATCGATTCGAGTGTTAAGATTGGAATTGGGTTTTCGACTAAGTATAAACCTTCCGTAATGTTCTTTTATCAGTGATTTTGGAAGATTGTTTTTTTATATTTTACGTAAGTTAAGTTACTTACCTTTTTGTTTATTAAAGCCAATCCATTTATTACCATAAATTATTCAGTTACATTTTCGGTTAAATGCAATAAATAAATACAATATTTAAAGATTAAAAACTGCACGTAATAAATTTGTATGTTGTATAAAGCAACATTCAAAATTCAGCCTTACGTCATTACAATCTAGCCGAGGGCCTAATAAACAATTTACTCATAACTTAAACTGATAGTAAACCAAAACTAAAAAATTATGTGTTCGTTATCACTCTTCTTATTGTGTCTATTAATAATTGTAATCAATAATTTGATCATTTGACAAAGATGCCCTATTAAATCATTATCCTCTTTTCGCTCCTCGCTTTTTTGCTCCTCTGCTGCACTGGGAGTGAAGAAATAGCATAGAATGCGTGCAGATGCTTATCATCCTGGCATGTCGTAAAAGTCGACTAAGGGACGGGTCCTCTCCAACATGGTGGACTATTTGTATGGGCGATGGGCTGATCACCTGTCACCATACGGTTCATCATACCATCTTAGGACTAATTAATCGAACGTGGCCACAAATAGTCTTGTGGCTCTGCCCACCCCATTAGGGATTTCGGGCGTGAGGTGTATGTATGTATGTATCCTCTTTTCGCTTCACTGTATTTACGTTACAAGTAACAACATGGTTTTTGGATGTTTGCCTTAATTTAATTAAATGTTAACAAATAGATAAATGGCCTGCTAATTTACAATAATCAGCCGCGGCATGTAAGGCGAAATCGGCCGTCAAATACGATGGTGAATTGAAGTGAAAAAAGTATTCCCAACCTAGTAAATCTTCCAAAGGTAAACAATGGATATCTATCAGTCGAATAGGATCCACATATCACTTTTACTGCACTTCTATAAAATAAATAACCAACTTTAGCTGGTGGCTGGACCCCGGAGTGCAGTTGGAAATCTTTTATTCCAACTTTTACGGTAATGTTTCTTGTATAGAAAAGTTTCTACGACGTTGATCTTATTATCAAACCGTATTAAATACAGTTCAGTGCTTCACTACCAAAGTAAACTTATTTCTGCTGAACAAATACCTTTCAATCTAACATTTATTGACACATTCAAGAAAAAGGTAAGGCCCACTTCAAACCAATGCGCTGTTATGCCAAAATAAAATCTTATCTTCAAGCGAGTAAGTCTTCTATAAATATATATATATATATATAATTGGTTTCTCAGCTCTAACAATCTGGGTGAAATTTTGTATTTAGATAATGTTTTACAATTTTATTGTATTTTTCTTAACATCAGCGCCTCTATTCGGGAACGGTAAGTGATGTTGTAGCGACTCGCGAGCGAGATTCCTCATCTCACTCTGCCGCACGACGCGTAATGCGTAAGAGCGAAATGCGAGTCTCGCTCACGGGTCGCTGCTGTATCGCTTAGACGTTCCCGAATAGACGCCCTGTTTTCTTTTGTTATCGATTGTATTTGTGACATTTTGACATTTAATTTAAAGGCATATTATCTATTTTGATTATTCCTAGAATTATTTATGTTTCAACTGACGATCTTTTTGTGTATTCACTATCTTTAACATGTAATTTTTGTAAACTAAATATCATAAAGAAATAAATAACCTACCTACCTACCTTCCTACCTACTTTCCAAGTTTATCTAGATAGGTATCAACGCTGATAAAAAAGAAAGAAAGAAAGACGCTAAGCAAAGCTACGTCGCCTAGGTACTTTTGTCATAATATGCGAACGAGTCCTTACCTAACTAAAAGTAGGATTTTAAAATGCGCTAATATCACTTGAGTAAAAGATTTCAAGTTTATATGACATTTATTTTCACTTTTTTATTTAGCATTTAAAATTCAAATAATTTGTTTTTAAATATGTACCGGCGATGTGCTTAATTTTAATGGGTTTTTTTAATAATAATATGACAACGTCTTCATACATTGTGAATAACGCTTTAGTTGAATCTTTACTCAGAAGATCAAATTATTTAATTTATATAAGCGTCCCTTTGTTGTCAAAAATGAATGGAAACGTCTGGCTATGACACAAAGAATTTCAGTCTATTCTAGACCGGAGTTCCTCGTTTTTTTGCTACCCAGTACAATTTTAATGGAATATCACGTAGGTCCTTTGGGTTTGAGCAATTCTTTTAACGGTTTCGAGCGTGGCTCAATCGACCAACTAGTAGATTTTTTTATGACGGTGCAGTGACGCCATTTTCAGTCGAGCGCTAAAGCTTTTCTGTCCGTAAATAACGCTTTTATGCATAAAAAAGGCAAACTGTCCAACAATTCACAGCTCAATTAGAAGCGTTAATACCACATAGTGTGAGCAAAGCGAACTAACCGGATTCGGACAATAATTAGATTGAAAGTTGTTAATTTGAGCGGCCCGCTGCAGAACTGTTCTGTCCCCTGTTGCCAAAATTTTGGACGTAATTGAAAGCGGAATGTGTTTCTACTATCAAAACTTTTAGCGCGAACTCTCGCTGAAATACATTTAACCGCGTCTACCATCTACATACGGTCACCATATGTCACATTTTTTAGGTACTTTACTGTGTTTTTGAAGTAGTAACTTTAATCATTGTATTGCATCTTGGATAATAACATGGCAAAATACTAAATAGATAGTTTTTTTTTTAATAGCAGTAAGAAAAGACACAAATCATGTTTCTAGCATTTTAATATTATTATTACATTACACAACTGCTTTAGATATACGTTGATTTACTTTCGTTTATAATATAAGCTTATGTTTAATTTGACACTTTACAATACAAAAATATTTTATACATATTATATGTTAAAAACATTGAGTTTATGTATGATAAAATATTTTATTCATCAGCTAGCCAAATATCTGACGTGCAGTCACCTCCTGGGTATCTGTAAAAGAAGATCGTAGTTCAAAACAACTGAGTTGATGTTTCGCCTTTTCTTAATTTGTATGCTCAACCCTTCATTAAATCTGTACAAAAAAGACAGTCTTTTTTTGTAAATGGCGACAATCTGCGTGTTTAAAGTCGCAATCACAGCTAGTTTAAAGGAAAAGAAAAAAGTCAAGAAAGCGATTGTTTATAAGTTCTGTTCCCTACGTGTGTAAGATAATTGTTACTAACCTGATATTGACCAAGGTCCGAAATAAAAAAGTCTATTCAATTCTATTCTAAAAGGCAAAATAAATTGGTACCCTACATTTAAAAAAGCAAAATACTCGCATAAAACTGACCTCATTTCGTGCGGCAGTACAGGACCGTCGGGTTCGCGCCCGAAGTCGATCAGGAAATCCGGGTCTAACTTCATGCCGCCGTTCACCGTATCTACGTCGAACTTCACGATCCATCCACCCTGGGCGAGGAAATTAGGCTTAAAACCTTATTATGAAGTAATGCTTACAAAGGTATTTAGTGTCTATTTTTCAAAAAATATAAGCATCCGGTTATGATTTAAATTCAATTCAATAGGCTAGTTTCCTGAAAAATTCTAATTAGTTCGTCATCTACATAATAAAAAAATATTGAACACATATTTTTTCTTTTGTCAATTAAACAAAAGATGACGTAGATATCGTGCGTTGAAGTTCCACGTGACGTCACGACTTTGTACATTTTTTACCATTAAGTGACGTCATGAGCCCCCACTCCCGAACTTTGATGCTCGTTATCTTTGTCAATTTTGATTGATTTGATAAAGCAAAAAATACGTGTTCAATGATTTTGATAATAAATATAACTGACGGACTAATTAGAATTCGATTCAGACAAAAATAGCTCAGAAATTATTTTAAATAATATAACGAACGATTTATAAAAATATGTAAAAGTATAGCTAAATAGTTGCCTAACAACTATAATAATAATAATAATAAATCATTTATTTTCAGGCATCTAGTGGCCCATACATAAATACCTTACAGACTAACATACATATTAAAATACAAACAAAATAACTTAAATAACTTAACTATGTAAGTCTGTATAATAATATTCTCGGACGAAATACCACGCGACCCTCAAATACTCCAAGCAATGTGAAATTTAATATAGGCTTGCCATGGAGTACTTTTGGGGAAAATTCGAGACTACGAGTATATTGTCAGTTGATATAACTGGAGGACATTTTTGTAAAAAAATAAGCAATAAAATATGATAAAGGTATTTTCATTAAACTTAGAGCCTACTTGAAATGTTTTGGATTCATATCAGTTTTGCAAGCCGATTTAATCTACAAATAAACAGTTTATCTTTAGATGACCATCTATAATACGTCTTGCCGTTTGTAAAAATGTTGTTTCTACGCACCATGATCTTTATAATCCTAAATGGAAATGTAAAAAAACCGGCCAAGTGCGAGTCGGACTCGCGCACGAAGGGTTCCGTATCTATAAAAACGGGGAAAAAAGCACGTTTGTTGTATGGGAGCCTCCTTAAATATTTATTTTATTCTGTTTTTTATTATAGCGGCAATAGAAATACATCATCTGTGAAAATTTCAACTGTCTAACTATCACGGTTCATGAGATACAGCCTTGTGACAGACGGACAGACGGACGGACTGCGGACCCTAAAAATGGTGAAACTTCAATTAATACTATAATAATCCTATCCTTCTAGTGTCCAAGAGTGTAGTGTATCCAAGTTATTATTATCTTTAATATTGAAAATGAATTAAAATGAAAATATTTATTTTGCAAGTAGGCCACCTGCGTTCTTTTACATGTCTGAATCTTCCAGCGCTTCGAAAGGTGACATATGCTGAGAAAAAACGCCGCAAGAAACTCAGTCTTTTTTCAACTTTGGCAGTACAAGTTTTATCTAAAAACTAACACAAAATGTGCAACATAAAAACCTAATGGGTACAAATTAATTCTAATAAATAACTAATAAGGGAGATGTATAGTCTCCGCGTCTGGACTATTATTATTACTACTATTTTAAATCTGAAAGTATGTGAAGATGTTTGGATAGTTTTTCTCGATAACGCGGACGGATTTGGATGGAATTTAGTACACAAATTATCATAACTTGGAACAAAACATATAATAGTTTTCAATCAAATCCGAAGTGAAAAAAGGCGTGGGCACAGCGAGTCTGAAATAAAAAAAAATCCAATCAAGTATTTTGACGTTACTTCAGAAGTACAAGCCCTCCGTTGTGTTTTAGTCTTTGTTGAGTGACCTGAAATTACTGTAATGTAAACATTATTAAAAACGTACCTCTTCAAATGTCTTCGGGTAGAACTGCTTATCCCAGGTACTGAAGAGTGAGCAGGACACGTACAACCGCTTCCCGTCCAGGGAGAGCTGAAGCATCTGTGGGCTGCCTTGCAGAGTCTTGCCTTTTACAGTCACCTGCTTATATGGACCCTGAAAATAAAATATATTTAAAATTTACAGGAACCAGCCGGCATTGCTCGGGACGATGGGAAGAGACCGGATGGGATGACTTTAGTTCCGTGGAAAATGGGTCAGATGCTGGTGTGGGACGCAATCTGTGTAGACACTCTGGCGTTGACATATCTCCATGGAACGACCAATAAACTCGGTGCTCGGCTGAAGCGGCCGAACAAAACAAAAAGAACAAGTATAGGGGTCTCGGCTCCGCATATAACTTTGTTCCTTTCGGAGTCGAGACCCTCGGTCCGTGGGGTCCTGACGCACTACGCCTCTTCGGGGAAATCTCGAAGAGGCTGGTTGAAACAACTGGGGACCGCACAGCTGGCAGCTTCCTCGCACAACGCATCATTGCGATACAGCGAGGAAATGCTGCCAGCATCTTCGGCACAATGCCAAGGGGACCTTTTTTAGATTCAATTTAGTTTTTATTTAGATTTAACTAAGTTTATTTAGTATTATTATTATGTCGTATGGTAAATACATTGTATATTTTTTATTATAATATTGTTAATTCCTATTCATTATATTAAAATATAATGTATACATTATCATGAGGTACAATAAAATAATTGTCGATGTCAAATTGAATTTCACATAAGTTCACGAACACTCAGAGGTAATGTTATATGCAGAATCCACTTTGATATTGACTACTAGCATTTCGGTGAAGAAAAACATCGCGAGGAAACCTGCACACATCTGTGAAGTAATTAAACGATGTGCGTGAAGCTCCCAATCCACGATGCGCCCGCGCGGGGCCTACTGCCCTTCCCTCTCACTATGAGAGGAATTCTGTGCCCAACAGTGGGACTTAAAGACCGATGATGATGATGATGACAATTAAACTTCTAATTAATTATTCGAAATAATCACGGGACATGCTTTGCTTGGTTTGGCCATAGAATTTCCTATATGGACACATGAAGTAAATATAAGAAAATCAAAAAAGTTAAAAACTAAAACCCGTATGGCGACGTAATAGTAGTTTATGCAACGGTTGCATAATGATAGGCCTTAAAACACTAGTGCGGTTTTCATGAAACGAGCCGATAGGCGAGTTTCATAATAAGATCGCACGTGTGTTTTAAGGCCAAATTATGCAGAGTTGCATACATAACTTTATCTACACACATATTATAAATCCTCCATGATGGGTTCAGAAACAATATTTTCTGGCAACAAGTTATTTGTTGTAATCGTGGCTGCATATTTCCGATATCCGGCGCATTTTCACATCACACACACTCCGAGAAGACTACTTACTATTCATATTTTCAACTAAAATGTAAATTACAAACAACTTTTTCTATTCAATTCAACAACAATTCTACTTTCGTTCAGCAAAACACCAACATGGCGGCAATTCGATGTAAAGAAATGAGATTAAATTTGGAACAGCTGTCAAAACTCAAGTGGGTCTCTATTCTAGTATCCATAGATATTAAAACAGTTATTGATACGAAACGTCAATTCAGTATGTTTTTTTAATATAAACTGCACAATATTTGATCTCGAGTGACGTGAGAATAGAGACTTCATCCGTTTGTCTATGATTTAAAAAAAAATGGTCTTGACGGAGGATCGCCATGTTGGCGTTTTGCTGAACGAAAGTAGAATTGTTTTTGAATTGAATAGAAAAAGTTGTTTGTAATTTACATTTTAGTTGAAAATATGAATAGTAAGTAGTCTTCTCGGAGTGTGTGTGATGTGAAAATGCGCCGGATATCGGAAATATGCAGCCACGATTGCAACAAATAACTTTTTGCCAGAAAATATTGTTTCTGAACCCATCATGGAGGATTTATAATATGTGTGTAGATAAAGTTATGTATGCAACTCTGCATAATTTGGCCTTAAAACACACGTGCGATCTTATTATGAAACTCGCCTATCGGCTCGTTTCATGAAAACCGCACTAGTGTTTTAAGGCCAAATTATGCAACCGTTGCATAAACTACTATTATGATACGTCATTTATTAAAATTGGTCCATTAGTTCATTAGGTACAGTGGAACATCCAATTCTTAGTCACTTACATACATATATAGACTGTTAAACTCTATAGCCATCTTTTTACTTCGCGCAGTAGGTAAAAATACATGACATAACGGAAGACAACTCGATATTCTTATTTGCTATTCACATTTAAAAATCTCGTCGCTGATAATGAAGTTAAAAATAAGCGTCGCATTTTCTGTTTTTCAGAAGAATTTCCTATTCTATCATGATGAGTGAACGTGTGTAACTATAATAGTTTTTTTTCTTAGATTATGATTAGTATTTCTAATTCAGTTACAAGAACGTAACCTTATACAAATATTTTTGTTTATAACATGACACAAATTATAAAATGTGAAAGTTTGTAAGTGCGTATGTTTGTTACTTCTTCCCGCTGGAACGGATCAACGGATTTGAGTGAAATTTGGAATGGAGATAGCTTATACCCTGGATTAACAGGTAGATATTAAAAGTTTCCAATGGAATAACTATAACCGAATTCCACGCGAAGTCGCGGGCTGGTTTACAAAAGTAGCAAAATCAAGATTTCTCGCTTATAGGTTCTACACGCTGCACTGATTTGATTTTGCTTATCATTGATTTTTGTTAAAAAATGCACATACGCGGTATTTACAAACTGTTCATATGCGGTTTTGAACTATCACCGACGAATAATTAAATTGGACAATAAATTTCTGATACAACCACAGTATGGCAAATTATAGAAAATTATTTTACAGAATCACCGAGAGAATGAAAGAGAACAAAACAAAGTAATTTATGAAACAGCAAACTCGAATCGAACGAATGACATGGCTGAACTGGCAATAGTGCTAAGTCATGTGGCATTCATTTAAACGATTATTGCTGGTATTGGAAAAAGTGACACACGGTACAATAGTCTATGGCAGTCAATCATTCCTGATATTTAATAATGTAGGTTTACAATTTAGATTGACCCAAAGAATGATTATTAAGATTACCTTTAAAAATCCTTTTAAGTATACGTAGGCTTCATTATACGTACAGTTACGTACGTACGTTAATTAATTACCTTATTCTCCTTATCCTCTATAACCTTCAAGTTGTTGCTAGCAATCTGTCCTCCCAAGAAAACTTGCCCTGTTAGCTTTGGGTTGTCCGGGTCCGAAATGTCGTATTGACGCACATCTCCGTGCAACCAGCACGTGAAGTATAAATACTTGTCATCCAGTGACAAGAGGATATCAGTCATCAAACCTGGAGGAAAACGTTAATAGAAGTGTCATTCAAACTTGAAGAACACTACTTTTACTCAAGATACGGAAAGAAATAAATTGAGGACCCCCTTTATTAATTTAATTAGTATTATGTCTCGAAGCGACCATTTTTCTATCTTAAATTTAGCAGCTAATTGAAGGTACCAACGTAAGTACGAAAGTTAAGAAAATCGTTACCATTAAGCTCGGTTTCGACGCCATCTTGCAATACTTTTTTTGCTGGCACATCAATGATTTTATCAGCTTCCCACTTTCCATCCGAAGTTGGTTTAAACCTGAAAAGAAGTTAAACTTCAGTCCCTAGGGTATATTTTGCATTGGCTTGTTGGATTCCTAATTGACAAAGTTTTGCTGGTTTTACTTTGGCCACTATATACTTATTGCGTTAAAACGATGTTACCTAAACCTTCTCATCAGGTTTCTTCTTATTATATTTTTATAAGGCTCTGAATATCCTATCTCCTACTTCCTGCTAATATTATATAAAGACGAAATTTTTGATGGATGTATGTTTGTTACTCAATCACGCCAGAAAGAACGATTATAGTGTGGAATAGCACATAGGCTATGTTTTATCCCGGAAAATTTAAAAGTTCCCGAGGGAATAGATATAACCGAAATCCACGCGAACGAAGTCGGGGGCAGAAGCTAGCTATTTATATAGTTGACATACCGAATCTTCCCTTTAATACAAACAGATTAAGTACATAGTGGTACTCGGGAACACTAACAGGCTTGGCTCATCATAGATTGCTGCCAACCTCCTAGGTTGCTATCTGATACATCTATAAATATTTCCGTATCAATCTGAGCTGTAACAGGAATTCCTTCAGCCTTAAATCCTTATACATTTTATACCTGAAAACGTTGGCCTCGACGCCGCATCCGACAAATCCCAACGCAGATTTAGGATTATGGAGGAATCTGACTTCTAGAGGAGCCGTGCCCTCTTTGCCCAGCTCTATGACTTGTTGCAACTCACGAGTGGACCATTTGAACACGTTTAGGGATGAACCATATCGCTTTGGATCGGACACGTCACCCGGATGGAAGCCACTATAAAGCAATATTAGAAGCATTTAAAAATATGGCAATGGACATTGGACATGTAAATTGTTAATTATTTAGCAATATTGTAATAGACCTACGTCTTAAAGTATTTCGGCGTGCCCCATTCCGATGACACCATAATATCGTGGTATGGTTGATACCAAAAATCGTATCCAAAAGTTGCCGTCTTCCCCTTGGTCCACGTCCCTAAAAATAACGCAAAATGTAAGAGGTAGGCAGATTTAGGGGAAACGAGCGTGTGGCGTAATCTATTGAATAATCTCTCCCCTCCGTCAAATCGGTCTAAAGGCACGTCCACAACCATTCACCTGTCACTTTCAAAGTCTGCGAGTCGATGAGCACGAAATCCCCTTTTCCGTTTTCGTTCTTATCACCCATCGTGGAGATCATGATTTCGCCAGATGCCAGGCAGTGCGCTGTGTGAGGGAAACTGCAGTTGAATGACCTCATCTCAGAGCCGTTGATTACCTGGTAATGAGATATCAGAAGCTATGAACACTCGATAAAGGAACGGAGGTGGAGGTGAGAATATTAAGTAATCTGGACCAAGATTGTTTTGACATCACACACTCTGAAAGTGACGTAATATTTACGAAAAAGCTAAAAAGATTATTGATTGAACTTGCATGCTATAGTACAGATGACTTCATTTCAAGGAGGTTGGCCTAGGCATAAGTTATGATTTTAAAGCGACTTCATTGTAATTATTATGTAATAGGAATTAAGACAGGTACAAAGGCGGCAAATATCTATTATTTTACAATTTAAATTTGGCGCAAATAAGGAATGTAATGTAATAACTCGGACGAAGTGTAGTAATTTAATTTAGAAAAATAACATAATATTTATTTGTATTATTTTTAAGATAACATGACATGTAAAACACAATTTTACCAATAAAGTTTCTGATTCTGATTCTAATTCTGGCTAATAGAAATAATACCTATGAATTCACGAAATGACCTTATAATTAGTTGGCTAGTTCATTATAGAAAATTTTGATCATCAGATACTAAAGTAAATTCAGTACACCTATCTTTCTGTTTTGTCGGAGCTTCGATTAGCAGATATTATACTGTCTTAACAAACCTAACTTACAAAGTCGCTTTACATTGGGCAAGTCATTTTAAAATATTCGTCTTAGAATATTAAAGCAACACTCAAAGTTCAAACTGGCGTAAAAGTGTGTGAAAAGGATAACGTAAGGTTTAACAGCCAATATAACGAGTTCGCGAACTGTCTGGCCTGAGTTGGAATGTTTGAAGTTTGGCGACAGATTCGGGATGGGTTTCGAAGCTAGTTGAGCGAAATTTCACTTCAGAACTATGTGACGCCCTCGGCAATTATGGAGTTGGATGATGATCGATAAAGTAATATGGGAAATGTTTGGGCTTGTATCCTCGAGGCGTTAATGATGCAGAGATTTGGCGGCAATATGCTACTCGGACTGACCCTTTTAGTTTGCTGAACTGAGCATTTAGGTACTATCACACAAAATCATATGTAAAACAATATTTATTACTGCTGTAAACTTTGTGAGTAAACACTTGCTCAGTTCAAGATGAGATAGATGAGATCTACTGAGTGCTTTTTATTATAATTTTAACGACTCCTTAATAACCTTTAGTTATCTCAAAAGATAAAATCTCGATAGTGAAAACTTACCATGAGCGGTTCCCGGAAAGCGAAAACTACAAATGGACTAACATTATAATTTAGTTATTCCGGATATTAACAAAGTTTTCAATAAGCGATAGAATGCAAAAAGGGACACTTAAAAACTTTTACCCGTCTGTTCACATAAAAAATCAGTTTAACTACCTCAAAGCGCAAACAAGATTGAGCGTGTACCCGCGATTGAGCCATGAAGTTTCAAACATGCATGCCACAAACTGCATTTTTAAGTACGGGCGCAAATTGTTTTCTCTTCAACCTTACGATAACACATTAATGAGTGCTTTTCGAGTTGACTTAATAAAAAATATGCAAGAACCACGTTGATAATTCATAAATAGTTACTTAATTAAGAGGAGCATAGCAATTTTTCTTCATTCCAAAAATCACTGATCTGCCATTTATTTTGGTCCCATCATGCCACATTAGGCCTTAAAAATCATACAAGACAAAATTAGGTACACATACTATTCAAATTATATTAAGTAGAATGTTTTCTAGGAAAACAGTTTATTATTATAGCATTTACCTTCAATGGCAAAAGAAAGGGGCATTTTTATTTATATTCGAGCATGATATGTGTGACTCTTCTTCCATCTGATAGTAAGCGGCAAGTGGAGTCCATGAGTGAGCTGGGAGAGTATTCGACTTTTTTTGTTCTGCAGTAATGTAATATTCTTGTTTTCTAAAACCGGTGAACTAATTTTGACATATGTTGTCTCGCGCGGAGTAAGCATGGTAATCTTTAAACTCGGTATGTCAAATAAGACACTATTTATTCATAGTAGTGCTGTTCGACTGTCCAAAGTTTAGCTTGCAAACCAGGGCGTCAATTCGGGAACATCTAAGTGATATTGCAGCGACCCGCGAGCGAGACTCGCATCTCGCTCTTACGCATTACGCGTCGTGCGGAATAGTGGGACGAGAAATCTCACTCGCAAGTCGCTACAACATCACATAGCGTTCCCGAATAGAGGCGCTGTTATAAAATGAAAACCGATTGAAGTAAGAAGGTTAAATAAAACTTTTATAATATCCTACCTTATGCAGCCTCGGCTTGCGGGGGTCAGTGCCAACGTCCACAGCGTAGACGTTGCTAGAGACCAACGCAGGGAGTATCAACAGGTCCCTTTTCAGGTTGGAGTTGTCATGGCAACTAGAGCACACGTTCCACCCGCTATGATGTAGCTCATCCCCCGAATTGCCGGTGTAAGTGCGGTGGATAACCTAAAGAAAGAGATGGAATATAATTGATAACCGCAACACATTAGAAAACAGACGGACGAGGGCGTCGGTTCCTGTGACGCAAAAGTGTTTATTACTGGAGATTCTCTTGATTTGCCGCTAAATAATAGGGAATATGCATGAAAAACTTAATGAGTTTTAAACTATATTATTATGCAAGAAAATGTAAACAAATGCACGTAAAAGAAAAAAAAGATCATTTTGACTGTTCCTGTTTTAGGGTTCCGCACCTCAAAAGGAAAAACGGAACCCTTATAAGACCACTTCGTGTCTGTCTGTCTGTCAGTCTGTCTGTCTGTTTGTCTGTCTGCCTGTCTGTCTGTCTGTCTATCCGTCTGTCACCGTCAATTTGCTCCGAAACTACTGGACCGATAGAGTTGCTTGGTACACATTGTAAGTCGGTGACCGCAACACGGACGTGTAACGTAAATAAATAAATTTTTAGCATGAAGGCACTTTTGGGGGCATTTTAGAAAATTATAAAAAAGTTTTTCAAACTATATCGTGTGACATATCAAATGAAAGGGCTTATTTTGAGAATTTTAAATTATATCGTATTTTAAAATATAATTTAAATTAAATGTGAACTGTGACGTTATAGTTCATGTCCATTTCGTACGGAGCGTTTTTGCTATTCAAGCTGAGCTATGACTTTTTAAACTTCGTATCTCAAAAAATAAACAATACAGATAATGTTTTACGTACTTATACAGTTTGGTTTCTATTACTCAGTACTTTCCAATAAAAGATGGGAAAAAATCATGCAAGTTCCCTAGTAGTCGGATATCGTTACGACAATAGCCGAAGTCGATACTTAGGTAGTGTCGCTTTTGCTTTTCAGTGGTTTCAGAACTCTAACGCTACAACGTCTACAAGATAGGTAGGCAAAATATCCTGCACAGCAAAGGCTTGATCGGAGAATAATTCTGCAAAAAAAATAGTGGCCAAAAGTAAGTAATTCCATCAAATAAATTAGGTTTACAATTTAATTCAGATTCCAAATTGTATGCTTCTCTAGCAACTGTTAATGGGCAAGCAGTAAATACTTTAAACTCATGAAAGAGAAAATACCAAGAAATAGAAGAGATGTTGCGATATTCCTATCACGACTATGTGCGCTGCCATAACAAGCGTGACGTTGTTGAGAGAATCGTCTGCCAGTATGAAATAGGGGGGAACTTATGCACTCAACGTCGCGCGGAGCGCTAGCAAGTTAGAGAGTCGCACTACACATGCTGAGATTTTGTCGAATAATTCACAAAAATGTATATTACTCGTCAAATTATTTATCAGGTTCTTGTTTAACAAATAGAGTCCTCCCACGATAACTCAGCAACGAAAAAATGGCAACCCCATACGTCATTTTATACAAAATTTCAAACCGTTGTATGGAATGACGTATGGGGTTGCCATGTTTTCCTTGCAGAGTTATCGTGGGACGACTGTATGTTGTGTGTGGTTTCAATAGCATTGCTACGTAGAAATACGTAGGCGTCGTAATTTTCACTGCTCAGTTAAGTATAATCACACGCTGCTTGGGTTCGAATGTGGAGCGCTTACAACGCATTCAATAGTTTAATGACCCTTGCACAATGTATGTTCACTGGGATTTTTTTTTAATTTATTTATGATATTTCAACATTACAATTAATCAGTTTATAATCAAGTAAACCAAAGAATGCCTACGGAGTATACTGGTTTTACTAAGTTAGGCTAGCCTATAGGGATTTATTTTATATGGAGACCCTGAAACTAATTCCTCCTGCCATTAAATTTTGCAGTATGATTAAGTAGGGTATACATACTATGTTTATCAAATAATCCAAATGTGCCACTTGGCACATTTTGAATTATTTGAAAACTGACATTTATACACTACTTAAACATTATAATTAGAGTCAAGGCAGAACTCCTCGTGGACCAACCTATACTGCTAGTTTTACTGCTAGCAAATTGTGTATCCTTAATTGTTTAAACAATAAAATAAGAGCGCAAATTTTATAAAGTAATTGCACTTTTCCTTTAATAAATCTCTTAAATTAACATAACAATAACCATGAAACCCGAACATAATAAAAACTACAAAATACCGAAACGTTCTCGCTTAATCCCACTACAAATCTTGGGCGGGATATATTACATTCCGTTTGTTAATTTACTTCCCGGTCCGTATTGCAGCAAAGTATACAATAATACCTTCCAGCTGAAGCCTGGAATCCAGCAGGATTACCTCGACGTTATTGCCTCGCTGCGACATCGCTCTGGACTAAATGATAGCCCGGTACAACGGTT
This sequence comes from Tortricodes alternella, assembly GCA_947859335.1. Lineage (NCBI taxonomy): Eukaryota > Metazoa > Arthropoda > Insecta > Lepidoptera > Tortricidae > Tortricodes > Tortricodes alternella. Next base: position 9,111,607 of record OX401983.1, on the reverse strand, counting down.
ACTAAACTGCCAACCAGACAGTTAACCGAAAACAGGGTATTCTTTGGTAAAAAATAAGTGAGTACCACAGAACTATGTATATCGAGATAGAAGGAAAGAGTTCGTCGATTTGTATTGAAACGGCGCGTAACATTTTTGCGTAGTTGCTTTGATGTCACGGGTGTAATTTTGGATGTGGGAAACATAAACCGCGCGAAATCGATTCAAAAGCATCGATTAACTCGCGGCAAACCGTGTCTTGGCACCCCCACCGCCACCGCGCCGCGCCGTGCCCCCGCCGTTGTTACACAAAGAGGTTCTTAGCCCTTCTTTTTTGGCACGCGAGGTATATACCTCGCGTGCCGAAAAAGAAGGAAATAGTGTATATACACTATTTCCTTCTATCTCGATATAGTTCTATGGTGAGTACCTATAATAAAATGCATCTCTTTTAAACAAATGAGATATGTTTACTTTTGTTAAACATGAGTTAATCATATAATGTTTTTCTTCTTCACCTAAGGAAAACTTGGTACGTATTAAAAACCATTCGAAAATAAAAGTATTATTTTGGAAGGGGGCCAAACGGGCCTATAATTGTATAGAGGTACTGAAAGAAATTTTGAAATGTATTTATGTGTAATAGGACTGATCTTGTTATTTAAACACATTTTGGTGCAAGTCAATCATCGCCAAAAAAAAGTCCGTTCGGAAATTAAGATAATTGTATAACAAACTCCTCCTCGCTCCTGTGCTGCACTGGGAGTGAAGAAATAGCATAGAATTCGTACAGATGCTTAACATCCTGGCATGTTCATCATCATACCATCTTAGGACTAATTAATCGAACGTGGCCACGAGAAGTCTTGTGGCTCTGCCGACCCCATTTGGGATTTTGGGCGTGATGCTATGTATGTATGTATGTATAACAAAAGTGCTATCTGGATCGAAAGAAACAATAGAAACTGAAGAAAAACTAACAGCACAGATTTAATATACAACTCAGGGATGTAACGTAACGAAAAATCTAGGCAAAAGGTGGTATCGGGGACTCACTCGTGCGTAGATTTGTCACAATAAATTTGCGCCTTATTTATTTCATGACCACGTAGCACGTCCAATCTATGACAACATTTGCTTAGAAGGAAAATAAGGATTCTATTATTTGTTAATTAAATGAACAATAATAGATTTACGAACCAAATATGTATATGTAGGTATCTACCCTTTGAATTTATTACACGAACGTTAAGTGTGATAGTTATGATGAATGGACTCGCATTTGTTATTCAAATTGGCAGCCACCAACTGTTTGATTATAGTAATCATTCAAGATACTTAGGTCAGCAACCTTTTCTCACCTTCTAGCTAGGTACAATATTTTTCTCGACTCCTCTGATTACATTTAGAATGTTGAATGAAATAAACATAACTACGTTAATTATAACAACAAGCCACTCTAATTACCGATGCGTACAATTAGAGAGAATTTACGTCTTTCATTTTCGTCCTTTTTTATTTAATTATAGTGAATGTTACATTAACGAATGCTCATTTATATCAACGTTTCTTTTGCTTATTAAAATGTTTCAACGTTAATTTCTGTACAAAAATAATTGAAACATTTTCTTGAGCTTGTAATTCTCCAACAAATTAAAACATGAATTCCATTTTTTTATTACTATTGTGTCTAACATATTTTAATAAATAAACTACTATTTACATTATTTTCCTAGACTGTCAAAAGTCTTATTGATAGTCAAAAAGTTCAAACCTGACTATAAGTAGCTGACTTAGGGTCCACGTCGACAGTGGCCAGGTAGTCCTGTTTAGTCTGGTCAGGTTGGACGCACACCACGTATAGAAGCTCTTCCCTCGGACCGTTCCTGAACGCCTCAAGTGGAGACGCGTAGCCGGGGCCTTTACCTGTAAATATTTATTCTAATAGATAGACGCTCAGGGGCTAGCGAAACGTATTCGCGAGACGTTCGTCACTCGGTGCGTCACTGTCTCACTATTCAGATACGTAAGAGACGCACTGAGCGACAAACGACCCAAGGGCAGGCTCTGCTAGATCTGATGGCAAGGCAATTTCACTACCCTTACCTAAATCTGGCCGGGAAAGGAACGCATTCAAGGTGTCCGCCTATGCTCGCTCACTCGATATAATTTATTTATTTATATATTTATTTATCAATAACAAGAACGGCATATACCAATTACACTCGTTAGATTAGTAGTGTTAAGTTATATTAGCTATAATAGTTATTAATTAATATAAATTATTAACTAGTATATTAAAGATAATATAATATTAAAATTACATATGGTATATAATGGTACTGTGGTCACTGTTATTTTAAAGTCGGTCAGCGTAAATTATGTTAATTATATTTAATGCAGTGTTGTTTCAGGTAAAATAAATTGATTCATATGATAAAACATACTCCTAAATATGCCTAAATATTATGTTTCTAACAAATATTGTTGCATAAAATTAAAGTGCAATTGTTTTTCACTAAACTTAAAAACTATTCTACACGTAAGTCATTTTGATCCCAAAAAAGTAGATATCTACATTATACATACATACATATTATCACGCCCGAAATCCCTAATGGGGTGGGCAGAGCCACAAGACTACTTGTGGCCACGTTCGATTAATTAGTCCTAAGATGGTATGATGAACCGTATGGTGACAGGTGATCAGCCCATCGCCCATACACATAGTCCACCATGTTGGAGAGGACCCGTCCCTTAGTCGACTTTTACGACATGCCAGGATGATAAGCATCTGCACGCATTCTATGCTATTTCTTCACTTCCAGTGCAGCAGAGGGGTACATTATGTAGTATGTACAAATAAACCATTACGTTGTTAACGACCGTATCCGACAAATAAAAGTTCACGTAAAACAATGTGATATTTCCGGCGCGAATTGAAACATCAATCATTTCATTACGTCACAAAATACCTTTTCAGCTAATTAAGAGGAGCGTTGGGATATTTGGCAAACAAACAATGTGCCATTGACGGTATTAGAGGGACAAAGGCGTAATTTATATGCAGGATACCTGACGCGATTACTAAACGAGGAGAACCCTCGGTGCTACCCTTGTTTATGCACCGAGAAAATAAAGGTTTAGACGCCTATCAACTATTTATTGAGAGTGACAGTTCTTTTTATGAGAAAATAATGTGTTTAGGGATGGAAATTGCGTTAACCTAACCGAGGATTGAAAGACGAAAATAATGAAGTGATGCGATTAGGGGGTTCGAATGAAAATGTGCTCGCGGTCGCGTTTATTTTGCGAGAACCTATTGGTGCTTTATCATAAACTATTTTTTCGATAACGTTTCATATTCCGTTCCTATTTTTTTCTTTTCCATGTTGGCATAAACGGAGAAGTTAACATATAAAATACTTTGCTTTTCCACGATAAGTGCAAAGCCTGAGTAAGGGATAAGTGGATGCCTCGTATAGGGGCTAAGGATTGTGACGAGATTTGTAGTGCTCGTAGTTGCATTTATTTCATGTATTATTATTGTGTTAATTATTTTTCCACTCTGGAAGGGTGGATGGGGAAGAAATTGAAGTGGAGCCTAGGCTGAACCTACGGCTTTTCATACAAAAGGCGATAACGATTTCCACCCCTTAAATCTTAAGTGTTGTTGACCAATTTTTGAAAGGTTGTCAGTCAGAACATAATCTAGGTGTATACGTTTTAGTTTTTTTCACTATAATCATTAAACTCAGTTTTATTGTTGTTTTAGTATTCTCATACGAAATTAATTTTTGGGGATTATTCGGCTGACTTTGTTGATACTTAATCTATATTCAAAAAACGTATAGACCTAGATTTTGTTCTTACTGACAACCTATCAAAAGTTGGTCAAAATCGGTTAACATTAAAGGGGTGGAATCGTTATCGCCTTTTGTATGAAAATGATGGTTTACCGTTGGTTCACAGTCCTGTTAATTGCATGATAAAACATTGGTATGAGCGCAACGAGCTGGCATGTAAGTAATCTTAAACTTTTCACACATTTGCAAAGAAATTAATACTGACAACATAATGTGGACTTTCGCGAAGTGGAATCAATTATTTGACAATGTTTTTTTTATAATTTATAAGCTTCAATATATTTCTAATCCAAAATAATACTTTAAATCAATTGCTGTGACTTTGTAGACAAAATGCCTCAAATATATCGGTTTTAACAAATTCTTAGCATCGCGATACCTAAAAAATCCTTTGGAAAATACAAATAAGTCTTCTTTTGAGAGCTTTGTTTTACAATATTTAATAATGGTCCAAAACAGTCAAGACAATCAATTGTAAGCAGTTCTTACAAAAGGACTTTTTAATAATTATAATAATAATAGACATGCCACAATGACTGACTTACTTAACTCAATGACTATTAAATGAAGACCTCTTTACGTAGTCTCTAGAATAGGTCACTCTTCATTGATTAATATTGTACTAATTTAAGTATCCCAATAACTGTATCTACAATGTTTATAATCATCGGCTTAGTGCAAGAAATCACTAACTGTCATAATGTTTACATGTCAATTAATGACTTCTTGCAATTCATCATAGAATATAAAACTCAATGATTCAAATTATGTAATTAGTGACTTCTAGCACTAAGCCGACGAAATATCGCGGACACTAAAACACATTAATCTATCCCAAGCTAGGATTTCCCTGCGCTATGGGCAACGACACCGATATATATATACGTATAGAGATAAATAAAAACATAGGTATATAGATATCATACAAAGTTTGCCCCCAGCGGGATTTAAACTCGTGACTACCGGCACAGATAGCAGTTGCACTACCACTGCACTATCGAGTCAGAAAAGCCTTGCGTAATATCATCTATATTTACTCATAAAACAAGTTGAGATCCCTTGGAGGGGTAAGTTTGTGTTTGTACCTTTTATTATTTTTACTTTAGTACATTTAAGTGTTTTTACATAACATAACATTTACTTCATTCAGATAAATCCATGGCATTACAGATAAATCATGTTTTGAGACATCAAATAAAATACGTACAGCTAAAAACACATTTATTTCAATTCCCAGAGCCTCACCAACATTAATTTCCCTCAGGCTATATTACAAAACCCCCACTTTCAAACGTTCACTACGAAAATTCTTACATGGAAAATATTGTTAACTCCGTCTTTTGAGCATTCGTTCATAACAGAAAAGAAGTTTTTATCTAAACATTGAGATTAAAGGCGGTCGGTCGTTTGCGAGCTTTGAAGTCGTCTGAGGTCGGAAAATGATAAATCGCTGGTGGTTAAATGTGGCTGACACTTTTCCACACTATAACCTTTCGCTGGTTCGTTTATTACGCTCGTCGGGCAGCAGAATGGGCTAGGATGACAAATAAGAACGGAATATCACTCGCTAATGATATTGAAAGGGCATATATATGTTTATGGTAGAATCAAATGTACTTTGTACTGTGTAAAGCACAAGTGTATAATAGTAGTTTATGCAACGGTTGCATAATGATAGGCCTTAAAACACCAGTGCGGTTTTCATGAAACGAGCCGATAGGCGAGTTTCACAATAAGATCGCACGTGTGTTTTAAGGCCAAATTATGCAGAGTTGCATACATAACTTTATCTACACACATATTATAAATCCTCCATGATGGGTTCAGAAACAATATTTTCTGGCAACATGTTATTTGTTGCAATCGTGGCTGCATATTTCCGATATCCGGCGCATTTTCACATCACACACACTCCGAGAAGACTACTTACTATTCATATTTTCAATTAAAATGTAAATTACAAACAACTTTTTCTATTCAATTCAAAAACAATTCTACTTTCGTTCAGCAAAACACCAACATGGCGATCCTCCGTCAAGACCATTTTTTTTTTAAATCATAGACAAACGGATGAAGTCTCTATTCTCACGTCACTCGAGATCAAATATTGTGCAGTTTATATTAAAAAACATACTGAATTGACGTTTCGTATCAATAACTGTTTTAATATCTATGGATACTAGAATAGAGACCCACTTGAGTTTTGACAGCTGTTCCAAATTTAATCTCATTTCTTTACTAAAAACGATAAAGAAGTCATGTTATTTCTTTATCGCAGCACTGGTTTTTCCTAATTGGTTGTCAAAATGGTGGTCATTTCCTACGGTTTTTGATTAAACAGTGGAGGTTTTATGATATGGGTGTAGATAAATAAATAAATCTAGTAGTATATAGTGTCTAAATATATAATAAGCGGTTACGATCTGAAGTTCGGTAATGAAGTAAGCTTTCGACTAGCTTCCATAGCGTATCAATATAATGATAGTTAGGTACATTAAAATGTCATGTCGGACGGACCCCTTTATCAGTAATATCAACAAACATAAGAGATAAATCGCGCAAATATGGCACTCAATCGAAACGAAAAGACATCCTCTATCTTGTCAGTAACGCACCAAAAAGTATAAAAGACTGTCGTTACCAATGTAATGTATCGGACTCGTCAAAACAAACCAAATGAGCTCAAATTCGGGGGGTTTATCATTGTCGTTTGTAGTTTCCACTACCCACCTCCTGGTTCCATGATCAATCAGCTCGATAGCACTTAATTATTGTATTGTCATCTGAATTACATACACTTGCAAAGTTTCAATATTACCACAGTGAAAAGTAGTTTAAATTGACGTACTAGATTTGTTTCCATACATAGTCAATTAGTTGCTACATACAAGTGAAGCTAATAATAATAGGTTAAGAAGTGGTGACATGATAACGATGATGATATTCTTTTATTATTTATTTTATATTAGTTTGATTGTCCATATCCGTTCCATATAATCATTTACATTTTTAAACTAATTAATATTCTATGCACTCAGACGCATACGGCTCAGTGTCTGTCTAGGTACCGTTACAATGACCTTGACTTTCAAACACAGACGATCCATTTTATTACTTACATACGAATTTTATACTAAACCAGTGGACCGGTCACAACTTCGCCCGCGGTATTTTCCATACAATCTTTATCACCTCTTTTCATTCCTTTAGGGATGGAATTTCGTAAAATCCCTCCCTCCCTACAAATTTTATACCTCTAGGACCACCGTTACATCCGTAAAACTGTGCGTTGTCTATAAGTGAGTCACGGTACTGTTTTATATATATTGATAATCGGCTTATTAATATTAACCGTTTCCTATTTCTATTTAAAAATAAGAATTTGAGTTAGGTTTACATCTACATTTCAAAGCAATTATGGAATTAATTTTAAAGAACATTGGCAAACGTTTGGCAGCCAAATATAAAGAAAGCACGATTGTCGTATATGAATCTTTTTATAGTTCCCTGATGCAAAACCGGAAATTTGACGATCTAAGGGCAAACACTAGTAAGTATCTAGTAAATTCACGCGTTACATTTCCTTAGCATTGAACCAGTTAAATCTGATTTATGCCAAACGTATACCTACCTAAATTTCATGTGAAATACAATAAAAATATGCAAAACAAGATCCTAAAAAAGAAAATATACTAGGTACTCACAGCACGACATGACCGTAATTGCAATTTCTCTTAAATACACTGGTTTCTTAGATTTGGGAGCCGATAACACGAATATCACCTTCAATGATAAAACAGCAAGTAAACAAGACGCTACGCGTGAGTATGCGCAAGTGTCTGTCTCACTCTAACGCGTGTACTGTTCATACTTAAAGCGATAGTGGTCAAGCCAGTTAACATGCTGTTAAATGATGATTATTTAAAAACCGTTGAATTGTTGTTTAGTCTGATTTTTAAACAAAAAAGTATTTTTAATCGACTTCATAAAAAAGGAGGAGGTTCTCAATTCGGATGTATTTTTTTTCATGTGTTACTTCACAACTCCGTCGTTTATAAACCGATTTAGAAAAATCTTGTTCTAATCAGAAGGGACTAATCAGTTTGTTCTCGTTATAGTCAAAGTCGAGGTGTGATGAGAGGATCTATGAGGAATCGAAAACTATAATAACTAAAATTTCAATAACTAATACTTGAAGTCGGTTTCGTATTTTTTAAATTATATGATTACATTCGATCGTTTATTAATGTCGTTCTGTTATTTCTGTAAAAATAAATAGTTGAAGCTTCAAGAATAACAGTGTGGTAGAAGCTTAAAATGTTTACATATGCAAACCATGCAATAGTTCTGTCTAGCACCCGTCATCCATATTGATTTAAAAGATATATACTTCTAGTTGACTTTATTAGATAAAGGTATTTTGTTCATTTTGAAATATATTGTACAAACAAAATAAAGGAACGTTATAAAAGAAATATTTGTGGTATAAATATAAAAATAGTAGTTTATCTACACCCATATCATAAAACCTCCATTGGTTAATCAAAAACCTTAGGAAATGACCACCATTTTGACAACCAATTAGGAAAAACCAGTGCTGCGATAAAGAAATAACATGACTTCTTTATCGTTTTTAGTAAAGAAAAGAGATTAAATTTGGAACAGCTGTCAAAACTCAAGTGGTCTCTATTCTAGTATCCATAGATATTAAAACAGTTATTGATACGAAACGTCAATTCAGTATGTTTTTTTAATATAAACTGCACAATATTTGATCTCGAGTGACGTGAGAATAGAGACTTCATCCGTTTGTCTATGGTTTAAAAAAAATGGTCTTGACGGAGGATCGCCATGTTGGCGTTTTGCTGAACGAAAGTAGAATTGTTTTTGAATTGAATAGAAAAAGTTGTTTGTAATTTACATTTTAGTTGAAAATATGAATAGTAAGTAGTCTTCTCGGAGTGTGTGTGATGTGAAAATGCGCCGGATATCGGAAATATGCAGCCACGATTGCAACAAATAACTTGTTGCCAGAAAATATTGTTTCTGAACCCATCATGGAGGATTTATAATATGTGTGTAGATAAAGTTATGTATGCAACTCTGCATAATTTGGCCTTAAAACACACGTGCGATCTTATTATGAAACTCGCCTATCGGCTCGTTTCATGAAAACCGCACTAGTGTTTTAAGGCCTATCATTATGCAACCGTTGCATAAACTACTATTATGCAACTGGCACATAATTGACAGATCTTGAAATACGAGTCACCGAGTCTTCTAAGGACAGGCATGAGTCTTTTAAAACCGCTGGATATAACTAATACTTTGACTTATTTTATAAAAACATATATGTAAGTATTATCAAATAAAAATATACTATATCGTTTAAGCGTTAAAATACTGCTTTTTGATTTACTTGTCTTTTTTATGGTAATAATAATAATAGTGTTTATGTAAATATCATTTTGGAAAATGTATGAAATAAGAATTTTAGAGTAATAAAGAGAATAATATAACAACTTGAACACTAAAAGACGCTGATCTAGTCCCAAACTAGGATGTCCCTGTGCTATGGGTAAAAAGAGTGATAGAAATGCTTACATAAGTATATAAATATTATAATTACTCCATGTTTATTATCATTTATTTTTATAATAAGTGTTCAGAAATTGTTTATATTCAAATCAAAAGCCTCCTACAATATTCTGAAATAATACCGGATACACTCTTATTAGGTAGTAACAATTCATTTCTGAAATAAATAAAATATACACGTTCAATTCCGGAGTCGATATACCAACCAGCAATAATGTAATTCAGCTGGTGTAGCGTCGTTAAAACTCGTGGAAGGCAAAGATATAGTAGCACTATACATAGGTTCAAGAAAATTGTAGCTCCAAGTCATAAGATAGACATATGGTACATACGTGCTTCGAGAGGAAATCTCGCGCTGGAGCCTTCAGTCGATGCACGTGAAAACAGTTCAGACCTTAATACGTTTATATCAGTACCTATTTAATAAATGTCAAGTCTTTAACACGGATTTCTCTAACGGTAACTTATCTTTACATTCACAGTCTATGCATATTGTGTCCCTAACTAAAAAAATCTCTTCTCCTGCCCTCTTTCCGGCTATGTCTTCCCGCGTGGCTGTCCTGCATTATTCGCCTCAAACTCGAATGCTGATGGAACTCGTGTCGTATAGAAATATGTCTGCTGATATTTTTAAACAGAATATGCCACAAAGCTTTATCCTTGTTCTTCCACAATAAATCTGCAGTCCTCTCCTTAATACTACGCATATTTTCCTGCAGTCTTCTAGCTTTTATTTCCATTTGTATGAGCGAGCGGGTCGTATTTGTCAAAAGGCGGTACAGGTATTCTGTTCTCCTCGTTTTCCCTGGTTCCGAGGTTGCATTTGTTTGCAAATCGTACTTGTTGTCTACGGCGACGTCGTCGCGGATTGTGGATTGTAATTGCTTGGTTTTGTTGCGGAGTAGGACGCCGGCGAGCAGGATGACGAGAGCGAAACTTAATAACATGAGAAATTTCGCGTGGTTGTAAAGCGGTTTGGTTATAAAATTCATGACAGTGTGTTGGCAGCGGGCATAGTTCAGTGATCACGTCGTGTCGGGCTGCATGTCGCCGATGCAACAAGTCGCGTGGCGGGAGCGAGCGCGCCCTCTCGCGGCTCGGGCGTAAACGGCACTGCCGCGAGTGAAAACACGGCGTTGCGTCTCTCCCCACGAATTTCCCCAATGACTTTTCCTTCAGGATGTGAGAAGGCGTTTTATTTGGATACGACGACTGATTTTAATATTCTTCATATTTTGTAAAAAAGTTATTTTATTTTTTATAAGCGTATCAAATTATCTGAAACACGTGAAAGACACTTTCTTTTTAATTTTAAAATGTATTGCTTTCCTAACCTTAACGTTACATTATAGTAATAAGATAAAAAATACAAACACTCAGTCATCAAATAAAACCGATACTTCCATACTAGTCCATACTAACATGCATACTATATAATATTATAAACTCAAAAGTCACTATGTCTGTCTGTTACGTTTTCTCGGCCATGCCGGTGGAACGATTTCGCTGAAAGGCAAAGATTTATCTTGCGGTCTGGGGGAGCACATGGGATACTCTTTATCCTGGAAAATTGGATAGTTCCCGAGGAAATCACGGGAAATGAACTCTCTCCGTACGAAGTTGCGGGTAAAAGCTATCATAAGATGAAAACTAACTAATTCCTCGACGGGATCTCAACTACTCAACGACACGATTCTGGTTAAATTAAGTTTAAAAGAAAAATACTTTGTAATTTTTAACCAACTCTTACGTGATGAATGTAAATTTTAATATGAGTTAAATAGCTTAACTTTGCCACGGCCGGTGCAATAGAGCTGTGGTGTAGTTATCGTGTGTGCGCGGCGGCTGATCAGCGAATAAACCAAACTATTAATTTGGACTGTAAAGACAAAGTCATTTGGTCTTAAATTTAATAATCACATGGCAGATCCTTATGTGAACACGTTCATTAACCGGGTCCTCTGTTAGTCAGTTTTTGTTACAATGCAGATAAACACTGCTTACGCATAGCGGTACGCGGGAATGAAAGTGTTTAGTCAGATTCAGTTTAGAAATATAATTATATGTCGAAATTGCGAAATGTAAAAGTTTCGATGTTTCTGAACTCTACGTCCCGGGCGGTGCGTAAGTCGAGAAGGGGGTGCGCCGTCCTGCCAATAGTTACCTGTCATTATCACCGGTGACTTCATCCACAGATTTTTAGCTACCTTTAAATGTATTACTAAAAACATAAATAAAAAATAAGCACAAGACTTAAGCAATTTTAAATTTATTTAGTCATCCCTTAAAATATTAACTAGTCTAGAATTATTGGTGGTATTTTGCTCAATTATTCTATGCTCAGTAATTATGTCTAAGAAACTATTGACCCCGGCCAGAAGTAACACAAACGCTCCCGCTATGTATCTGGCACCAAAAGAGCAACTTGCTTTTAAGTTTTTTTTAAGTTTTACATTGACGTACTTATGTTATTTACATAATGTATTTATTACGCATTTTGTAATAATAGTAATGTTTATCTTGCCATTGTTTATTGTTGGGTTATTTTTATCCCCATTTGTTTCTCCCATTTCCGCGACCAGACGTCAGATATTTAACAAAGTAGGTCAACCGATTCATCTTAAAGAATAAGGGCAGGTTATACAATATTATGACGCTTAAGCAAAAATGGAACTGCGGATAGGTACTGGATGTACAATTAAATATAGATAGGTGCACTAACTAGCAAGTATAATCCAGTAGACACTGACTTCAATCTATCCTTCCTATTTACTAATAGCAGGTGGTTCCTTAAACTGGTTTTTAAAATATTAGTACCGTTCATGATGAAATGGTATGGAAATTCGATTTTGACGGAAACAAAAGATGGCTTAAAATATAATTTTATCAAACTGATCGACCCTCCGACAGTTCGCCTCATTGGTTCTGTTGTCTCAGCCCAGCTGCTAAAGTGCGATAAGGGACCCTTTTTAAGTTTCTTCCCTTAAATTGATTTTGGAACCCAGAAGATATATATAATATGTATCAACAACGACGATAGAAGACGTTAAAAGATCACTGAGGAGTGGATAAATTGTGTATGCGTTAGTCTCTTAACATTTCACGTAGATTTTCACTGATGAGATCTACTCCCAGTTTCTGCACGTCTTCCACAACCTGCCCGCGAGTCATTAATTGCTCAGTGCATCCCTTACATATTTGATTAATTTGACAGTGACGCACTGAGCGACAAAGAACTCGCAAGCATGTTGTGCATAGTATATACTTTTTGAATCAGAACCAACTTAATTTTCTATAATTCGAAATTTACTCTTACAGCACACTAACATGCATAATAAATAGTGACATGTAGCAATACATTTCTTAAAAACCCATCACTGATAAACTATGAACTTGTTTTTATTAAGTATTATTAAAAATAAATAACGTTGACATAATAAAACATTAAACCTTAATTAATTACATCGAGAAAAATACAATTATCGCAATTACATGTAATGGACTTGTTTTGATGGAATCAATATATCTGTCGCTGTTAAAAATGGCTATACTCAACAACAGAAAGCCGGTTTTGCGATTAGTTCTCACAAGGAGGGGTTCCTGTAATCGAGTATGTTTTGTCAATTAGGCCTCCTCTCTGGGGGCGCTAAATTCCCATTTGCTTTCGAGTTGTCTGTGTGATTATCCTTTTAGAAAGGGGCGTTGGAATTTATAGTTTTCCGGGCAACTCCATTAGGGTGATCGATACATATTACGACTGCTTTTAGTCTAAACTGTACTGAAACAATGCTCGTTTTGTACGTAGAAGAATACCATGCTGGCCATTTCCAGGTGAAATATTTACAGACCGTTTGGTAGAAAAATCGCTCTTCGAGACCAGAAATTATGTGAACACAACTTTATCCAATCAAAAATCAGGATTTCACCTTAATACCTGGAATAAAAGTTGTGTTACGAACAAATAAATAACAACAACGGAAAAAGAATACTTGTATCCACTCAAGTCCTGCAGATGGCGTCAGTTTTAACATTTTTCTAACAAAGTTCGGAACAAGACACAATTTACGAAGACCCTTTTCTACGAGCTGCAGAAAACCGGGAAGTTCAAAGTCCCCCACTCGAGACCCGAGTGGGAATAAATCATACCTCCGTCAAATTTGCAAGACGGTCGAAAAGACAAGTAAGGCCACAGCCGAGCACGTTTTTGACTTTGTATGCACCAGCAATATATGTAGCTGTTTACATACAACTGTAAAATATTACATACATATACATTAGTGGGTAAATAACACGCAAAATGCTTGAAATTTTCGATAACATAAAATTAATCTATCGAGTCGATCGAATAGAATTATGTAGTTATAGTATCCAAAATCTGCTTGAACCCTCATAATTTTTACATTCGTAACAAGAACTAATGCATAAATGCTCGCCAATGCTTATTACAAGGCACGTCTTGGGTCCGAGATGCTTGTGCCATTACTGCACAAGACATGATGAGAGTGACCTTGAAAAATATAAGCATTGATACTGCATGAAAGAAATAAGTATTATTCCAATTCGATTTAGAGGATCAATGCCGTTGATGTGCCGTGATGACTTAGTGAATTACCTACTCAAACTCTTACGAGTCCCTGAAAGACGGTTCCAGAATCAGTCAGGTACAATTTATACGCAGCGCCAGATGGGGTAAACTTTGCACTTTGAGTTTGGTCCCAGCGGACCGAAGTTTCGTGTTTTTCTTGTCTTCACTTGCTTCACAACGATTTACAACTAGCAAAGCGGGTTCTTCGTCGACAGGGAGTTTATTTTAAGTAACTATCATGTGTTTTTCTCAGGGCACGGCGATAAACAGCTTCGATAGATTTAGATCTGGAAAAATTGCTGAAGTTCAATTCTTTTTCTTAACCACTTAACCTCAACCTTACTTAAATGAGATGAGATTGTCGATTTTTAACGCGATCGCAAAGCTCTTTTGTGTCTTAAGTATGCTAGCAAAAATATTTTGAAGAAAATAGGCAACAACGTATTTTATTTCTAACCAAACATCTACTTATACAATGAATGACCAGTAAATGAGCGCAGCGATGGAAAATATAATCTAAGTGTAAAGTGAGTTTGAGAAACTTTCCCAAAAGCTAAGTAAAGAAAACTTTAGTTCGAGTGGTTTTGTACCGCAGGGTTAATTTAGGAAGTTGGTGATAGAGTTATTGAAGAGTTCTCTGGACATAACAAGCGTGGTCACAACTTAATCTATCTCTTAAGCATCATGATTTTCGTTGCCGTAAGTTTAAACTTTAAAGCTTAAAGTTAAGGCAAGAAGAGGTTTAGAAATAACTATTTTATGATAAGTACATGCAAAATCAGGTAAGTATTTTCTTTTCGGAATAATCATTTAATTCCTTATTATATATACCTGTATCACGGACACAATAAAAAAGCCGGTCACGTGCGAGTCTGACTCGCGCGCCGAGGGTCCCTTATGAAAAACAGACAGTACCTTGTAGGTACGGAACCCTAAAAATTAAGAAAATGGCTTTTAACAACCGGATAATCTTTTACAACCTATCTATGAAATAAGACATAAAATAACTTTCGCAAGCTCCTATCTGGGTGCAACCGTCGAGTATGATACGACTTTGCAAAGGTTATTCCGTTTAACATTTTTTTTTATGTGATGTAATTACAAATTTACGATTTTCGGACTTTTTCTTTTACTTGTGCTGTAAGACACTGCTTCTTGCCAAATTTCATGATTCTAGGTCAACGGGAAGTACCCTATAGGTTTTGATTCCCTTTGCATTCCCTTGAAAGTATCAAAATATGTGACGTAAACGGCCGTATCTTGTGATTGCGGTAACTTAGAAGGTTGGTTTTTTCACAGCTTCAATAGATTGCAGACCTGATTATTTGATATTAATTTCAACTTTGTACCGCCACACGATCTTGAGAAAAAGGTCTTGACAGACAGACAGACAGACGGACAAACAAGTGATCCTATAAGGGTTCCGTTTATCCTTTTGAGGTACGGAACCCTAAAAACACAATTATTATTGCTAACATGATTGTATTAAAAAGAAACTTTTTAAAGGCACAACAAATATTTTCGTTTTAAATGTAATTCACTAGAGCGCAATACATGTCACCGTGATCAATTTTAACAAGTACGTTCATTTTAATGGAACACGGCAGTTTCTGTAATTACTGACGTTTAAATGAAACAGTACACGAATGAGTGAACGGTGAAAAAATAATAACAATGCAGCAATCCGGGTCTACTCCGCCCGTTCATTCAGTGACGAGTGGCAATGGGGGAGTCGTCCAGCGCAGTACATTACGGGCAACCACAGCTTTGTCTTGGAACTGACAAAATATTCAGCTACAAAACACACAAACTACCTACCTACTGCCCACCTTTCCCGTCACATATTAGCTTTTCCAATGTCATTAAAAGTTTTTATTGCGAAGGTTGGTCAGCTAGCATAGCCTTCTTAATTTTACTTACGTGATATCTATGATGTAAGCCTGTTTGGTAGGCTTTCTTAATCACCTCCCTTTAGATCTACTGAACCTTGACTCAGGCTATAGTCATCGAAATACCAAATGAATTTGTAACTCGCATGAAACATCGTTTATAACGATTTATTTTTACAACTTAGGGCCTTGCCACAAGACCACGGCACGACGCCGTGAACGTGAAACGGCGCGACGTCGTGGCACGGCACGTTGCCGCATCGTGAAAATGCACGATGCGGCGTCGTGTCGTTCCACGGCGCCGCTACATAACCACCGTACGGCGTCATGCCGTGAAAAATTCCGTTGCACGTCGCCCTTATTTCTATAGTAATAAAGGTGATTTGCAACGGATTTTTTCACGACACGACGCCGTACCGTGGTTAAGTTGTCGTGCCGTGGACATGTGGTCAGGCCCTTAATGCCAAAGATGACCTAATTGCTTTACATCTATTTAAACATCATTTTGAAGCAATGTACAGCGAATGCGACTTTGTTATAGGATCACTTACTTATTAGCTTTCATCCGTATGATTCGCATAGTTTTACCTCTTCGTGCGAAGGGACAATAACCCCTATCCAGTAAAATCGATGATGTTCATATAACTATATCGTCCATGTAAACTGCAAGGCTATTTAGAAGTCGTTATTAAACACCATTTTGGCGGTTTATATGGCTTGCTAATTTCGATTTATGTCTAGTCTAAAAGCTCTTTTAACATTTTTGTCTAATATGAAATGGCACATTTCTATTCTTTCTAGTTCTAGTAGAGCTAGTAATTGCGAGACATTTTAAACTATGTAGGTACCATTATATACCTACTGGGACTCATTTTATTATACTATGCAAGTAATGACATGAATGGGGCCATGTGACTTATGAATTAACTATAAGATCCTAAAGTTATATAACATGTGGGTACACACTTTTCTTTGGGTGCTTTGACATTTGTAAGAAACTTTGGGGATATACTTAATGCATCTTTGACATCCGTGCCTAAGATTTGGCTCAGGCTAAACTAAACGTATTCAAGTCATAACTTTACGTATATTTCGTTCTGCAGGGCTAGCACAACGTGCTCGCGAGTCATTTGTCGCTCAGTGCATCCCTTACACATTTGACTAGTTTGACAGTGACGCACTGAGTGACCGACTCGCGGGCATGTTGTGCTAGCCCTCTTGTGCCCTCTTGATTTTATATGTATATATTACTGAATACTAAAGAGACTGTTTTAATATAGGCGTCTGATAAATTTGAACTCAATTAAATTATACTGAACTTACTGCAATTATGATCTGCATCACTTATAACTCAACTTGACCCCAGATTGAATAATTTTCACCAACACACAAAACAAAATCTTCATAAACCAAATCTTCAAATATGGCAACATTACATACCTACTTAAATTGACATCGATTAAAATGACTAAGAAATCATATTAATAATACGACTCTCGTATTGGCATTAGAAATATACTGGGTCCAAGACCAAGTCAATAGATTCAGCCCAGACACCTTATATCAAGAAATCACTTTTTTATTACAGAATTAACAAGATTTTTCCATCTAGGGGCCATCCATTATGAGTATATACCAAGCAGATGTAAATCATTTGGAGCTGCGCTTCAATCTACGTAGATGATCGTTATGAACAGTCAATGGACTATAATGAAATTCCCAGCCACGTCAGGTATCACAGATTGCGTCCAATATGCCCTCTAGGAGTGCACGAAGCATACATCTATTCCATATAGAGCAAAAACACCAGAATACGAAGACACTCCCCATTTTGCAACATGCCTCTGCTGTCTACTAGCTTTAGGAATTTGAGGAGGGGCGGAGGAGCTCTCGTTGGAGCGGTTGCGTATCATCGGTGTATTGCATGCAATTTCTTGCGCCTGCAGGCAACGAAATGACATGCGGGATGCTTCGTGTTATATCGATGCCAATAATGCTAGATCCCTAGGCGCCCCGACGAATGAAGAATGAATGAAATGTTTGATGACATTTCCGCCCTTCCGCTCTAGTACATATCTATTAAAAATACGAGATTTGCAGGAAAGGTTTTCAATTTTTTATCTGTCCTGGGGAATAATTTGCTTAAAATAAATAGATTGTAATTAAAGTTAAGTCAACAAAAAAAAAAACACGCAAAACTCCACTTTAAAAGAACTCGCCAGGGATGAGATATTGCCCTGAAAGTTTTTTTTAAACTTTGTTCATCGGCTCGCCTCCCCAAAGTTAGGAGACTTCTATGTGAACTGGCCAAACTCAATCCTCAGCTTACTAAATACATATAACTACCGTAGAGCGCAAAAAGATCAACAGTTTCTCGACACGTTAATATTTACTGACCACGAGTTTTTGAGGTCCTTCGTAAATGACTTACTCGTACACATCTGATGTTCCAAAGAGATTGTTGTCGAACTTAAAAGTAAACTTGTAAGTTAGTTGGGCGCTCGAGTAGGGACAGGAATAGGTTCTTTCTATCCCGTAACAGAACTTACAAAAGTACTATTTAATGTAGGTGTAATGTATACGGAACCAGGTGCTGATAATCTAACCTAGGTACATGTCAACATTTTTATACAATTGTTGGCAGTTATGTCAGAAAGTTCGACACTTGTGGCGAGTATTAAATATGTAAATACTTTTATTAAAACCCCTAATGGTTCTACCGTATAATGAATAATCAAAGAAGTCGTGGGCGGAACCCGTTGGTAACATCTTTCTAAGAGGTTTTTAGAAGTTTAAGAAGAGACGCAACAAACCTGATAATTCCATTTGAATGGTTTCCGTTTCGATTTGAACTTGCTTAAAGTTTAAAAGTAGGTTAGTTTGCACGAATGAAATTGGAGGGTATCGTAGTCATTAAGTTTTTATTTTATGACTTTTTTTTTATACAGTTATGTATCAAACATAAACACACATTTGATAATAAGCCAAGCATGCGTTGCAATGCTGTTTTTTAGGTCTAAACCTTCCCATAGTTCCATCTTAATCGAATATAGAAACGCATAGGAGATGAACAAACAAACAAATACTTCATATATATTTAGATAAAGGCTATAAATGCATAATTTCAAGAATTTAGGGTTGTTACTTATTTCTCATACTAACTTCAACCACCCTCTCTCTCTCTCTCCTCCCCTCTTTTACCCCTTCGAGTTTTATTTCGTTACTAAAGCCTATGTCCTGCCTGGTGCTCAGCCTATTGCCCTTAATATAATATCGAAAACCGCATAGAAATCCGTCCAGTACTTTAAAAGCAACCCGACAAATAAATATGAAATTCAAAAACCATTGGGATGTGTTGCTGTGTGTGCTTATTCTCAAGCATTTTTCATTGTTATCGTCAATGTAAAGACTACGATTTTATTATGTATATCTGTGATAATTATATTTTTGATGTTACCAGCATGTGTTATGACTCTGGAATATTTTCTTGGTGTAATATAAACGCATTTAGATAATTTCTAAGGAGTAAAAAAAGAGAGAGTGTACCAGTGGCGAAGCCTGCCTACAAGCCGATTCCTGACGGCTTTACCATGCTAGAAAGCTACGGCTAGCTGTCAGTGAAGTCAATGTTACTCTAACTAAATATCAGACCCGCACGTACGGTTCTAATTCTTCCGGCTTGCCTTAGGAAATCTTTGACGCTTCGCCACTGATGTGTACCTACCAACTCTGCCCAAACTTTTGCAATCATACGTTACAATGTTTGTCCTCGTTTCTTTTTCATATAAAACTTGAATTAATAAATATAAAGCACATTAAATTCATTTATGAACCTTTTAAGCTAAAACAGCGTACAGGGTTTCCTATCCTAAAGGGTAGCTTAACATAACTTTTCATTACTTATGCGTTAGGACCAGAAAGTTGAGCTCATTCTCGTTATAAATTAACTTGTAAAATACAAAACTTTACCAGCTGACATGGGTTGTTCTCAGTTTCAGGGCATTAAAATTATTGCGGTTTGTTTAAAACAAAGTCATCCTAATATTTTTACTTTAAAATTTGGCAGGCAGGTAAATAATAATAAGTTAGTTATTTCATTATAATACAGTTGTTAAAAACTTTAAGCTCTTACGAAGCTTTTTTACGGAACAAGTACGTCGTAAAAACATGCTCCCTAACATGGACTGAAATCACGTCACTTTGATATGAGATTTCTGTCTCGTCGTGAGGAAAATATTGGATATGTGCAATCTCGTACCTCGTTGTCGGGCCATCCCTGCATTTGAACAGAATACTTCAACAGAACAGCTTTTGAAGTTACAAATCTTTATAGATGTGGTAGAAGAAAGGTACTTAAGAGATCAAAATGGGTATTCAGATTTTTATAAGTAAATAAAATACTGATAAAATGCTAATTTCTAATGATTAAAATTTAATGTTCAATATAAAAATGTTGATAAAATAAAAATACCATTTACCAAAAGTGTTCGTCACTTAAAGAAGAATATTCAAAAAAGTCTGCGGTCACGGTCTCAGATAAAGCCCTCAACAAGATTTTATTAACTTAGAGAGAAGATTTATTATAGCCCTTTTTACGGACTTATCCACGGGACCATAAATTCCATTTTGCTTTTACTAAGCGGTTTATCGGGCGTCCATTCTGCACGCAAATCAAATTAAGGTCCGATTACGACACTCCAATACGATATTATTAACTGGGTATAGAGAAATATTGTATGAGCTATCGAAATAAATGTGACTTCAGGCGATTATTTTGTGCATTTACTTTATGTTATGTAATAACAATGTCAAGATATAACTTAAAACGTTTTGCCATATACAAAGTTGATAACAAAACTTCAATGAAATATCAGAAAAACATGTTAAGTGTGCAGTACGTGACCACAAAAAGGACAGGTTATTTTTATGAAATTAAACGCGATTACGTGGAATAATTTTATTCGCAAACATCGCTTTACTAAATTTAATTGCCACAAGCGGCACAAAACCAAAATGAAAGAGAATTCAAAATGCCAGAAAAACACGTGACGCGTTGTGAGCGAGCGAATTAAAAGAAATATATGTTTTTTAAATTTGTATTTTGTACGCTCGTAATTGCAATCAACACAGGCTTTAGCGTCTATTAGAGGTGAATTTAGCAGTGTTCTAATGGCACCACTTTACGACTTTTAATATTTTTCCTGTGGCTAATGCAAATCAGGTCACGTCATATTGTTTGAGACAATCTTTATTTTCCTGGTCCATAAGTGCCTATATGTTCAACATTCGATACGGCAATAGTGAAGGAATTAAATGTCGATAGCAGGTAATAACTGTGACATCTTCACCCTATACGTACCACTGGCGGAGGCCAATATAGTAGAGGTAGTACGAACTCTTCATCTCTACAAGAACAAGAAAGTGCCAAGCCCTAATCAACCAAGGGCCGATGCAATAAAACTTGCTGAGCGCATGACGTTCAGTGACAGGGCTCTTTCTACGTGAGTGAAAATGAAAATGAAAATGAAAATGAAAATATTTATTTTGCAAGTAGGCCACATGGGCTCTTTTACATGTCTGAAGCTACCAGCGCTTCGAAAGGTGACATCTGCTGAGAAGAAACGCCGCAAGAAACTCAGCAGTAAGTCTTTTTTTTTCAACTTTTACATTAGAGTTTTAATAGTGTGAGTTATATAGGTATCCAAAAACCGGACAAGTGCAAGTTAAACTCGCGTGGAGAGGGTTCCATTCCGTACATGATTATCTGAAATTTCTTATGTTACTTTAGATAACATGGACTTCTTATAGGTTTTCCTGTAATCTATAGGTAAAGAACTATTTTCTGTATTTTTTTCAAAATTTTGGGGCCAGTAGTTTCGGAGATAAGGAGGGAATGGTCAAATTTTGCCTATTTTCCTAAATAACTTCCAGACTATTTGTCTTAAAATTCTAAAAAGAATATATTTAATATTCGCACAATGAGCCCTTTCATTTGATATTTCACAAGATATAGTTTGCAACCTTTTATTTTTTAAAATTTTCAAATTTACTTCCGAAAGTGGCCCGCCCTCATGTTTAAAATTAATTTATTTACGTTACGGTCCGTGTTGCGATCACCGATTTACATATGTGTACCAAATTACAACTCAATCGGTCCAGAAGTTTCGGAGCAAATTGGCTGTGACAGACGTACAGACAGTCAGACAGACAGACAGACAGACAGAGACACGAGTGATCCTATAAGGTTTCCGTTTTTTCCTTTTGAGGTACGGAACCCTAAAACCACATCGCAGGTGCCAAACCCTCGCAAAATGCTGATGATTTTATACATCATGAACGAGGCTAGCCATCCAGATGTCGCATGAGCTGCTGGGAAGATTGTCGACTACTTTAAAGAATTGAGCTGTAACGCTGGCAAAACGGATTTCGTTATGTTCACGATTAAACACAACCTATACAATCGCAGCATAAAAGTTCATTCAGCATGAGGCATTCCCAATAAAAAGTAACATAAAATATGATGGAGTGCATGTTGACTGGTGATGACGGAACATGCTAAGAACACAGTGAAGAAGGTTAAATAAGGGCGCGGAATGCTTGCCCGTTACCCCCAGCATTGGGTAGTATAGTGAGGTATCCCTTTAGAAGAACTCCAAGATAATCCTATGCTACCTAGCCTCCGCACAGGCGAAATTATGTTGAAATTAAAGAAAGTCGCAAACCGCTCTCCAAACGATCGGTCCCTCCTCGAAACCCTATCCTGCAAGAAGTAAAACATGTAGCATAAACATGAGCTAGTCCATGTATGAATTGAGCCCCAACTTACTCTTAGATCTTAGTTTTAGACATATAGGTCAATAACACTACATGAAATCAATAACCTAATCAACTGTAACATTATTAACATAAAATAAATCTGATTCTATTATATTCTGTTATATTTTCTAAATGCAATATTATTTAATGATCAATTGGTCAAACGTTTCATTAATATAAACACATCATTAAAACATCTAACGATTGATAAGATATTATTGCAACAAATATATCTTAGATTTAAACATTTAAATGCATTTTACGAGGTTACTTCTAAAATGTAGCCGCCTCGGTAAGGTATTTTCCAAAACACAAACATTAATAGACAAAAATAGGTAAACTTATTAAGGGAAAGTACAGAAACCAACAAAAATTTACTATATTTTTTTATTCACTACAGCGTACTAGTTCAATGAGATCATAATAATACCTATATTAAAACGCCGTGTTACCTCAAACAAATATACATATACAATACAAAATGTTTCTACAACCATATATAATACAATAATCTTTCTAACCATTCACATCATAATAATAAATACTGCATCGGTTGAGATTCCGCAGGATATATACCACAAAAGATAAACGCACTTGGACCCCAAACCATTCAATCAAATACAGCACCGCAATCGCAACAACACAATACACTTTCAAACGAGATAAGTACATTTTACGCAATGCGGCCCCTCCTCACCAGCTTTCCGGGCAATATTCGACCAGCTGTGCTATAGTGCAAGTGCCTAGGCAGCACTCGTTGGCAATCTGCCTCTTCAGACGCGTACTGTAAAACACTGCAGCTCTCTTAGCTCTCAACTTTGAAAGACTCGACTTCGGCAAATCAGTGATCGTGATGTTCCCCGTACAAATATTGAATATGAAACTAGATAAATTTCTACTGCACACGTCTTTCACCACCGACTGCATTGACATATCTCCGTCCACTGTTGTAGTGTATAACAACATGAACAGCACACAGAATGTGCAAGATGTTGAGCACATTTTAATTTGTTTCTAATTTAGTGATTGTTATTGGAAACTGCCTCGTTGAAGATTTAGCGACAGTGTGGCACTTTCATCTGGTGCACGACGCTGTACGGACAGTTGATAAGTCCGAGGCTTGACTTGCGATGAGAAGCGAATATTTAAACACTGACAAAAAAATATCATAACTTTAAAATTGTATTACCACTCGCTGAGACAAAGCTAGAGAGACAGATAATGCCTGTCTAAATAGCCCCTCCACTTAGTATATAAACAAGAACATTAGTCACGAAAACACCGCGAAGATCACGCAAATAGGCTAAGTTAATCCATGTTTACGAAGTATTAATACCGATTTAAAAACAAATACTACGTACTTGTTTTTTTCCTGACAATATCAATATCGTGTTGTTTCTGTCTGATCATATTTTGACAACGTGTAATTTTTTTCCTCCGTTGGTCTGACCCAACCCTTACAAAGACGATAACACGTGTCAATTCTAATTAACTAAACAATATTAAGTTCAAAACAACATGTCTCGGGAAATCAAATGTTGATTATTAATATATAAATAGAACTAAGATAAGGAAATAATGAGTTGATATTTTTAACAGTGGCGTATCCCGCCGTGGTCAAGTCATGAGATGACGTGTTATCAATGCCAGGTTAGTTAGAAGAAAAATCTTTACTACTAGGACTTTGACCATTATTGTAAGTACCTATGTAATCATAACTTAAGTGAACTTTAAGCGTGTATTTGTTGTGACAGTGTAAAGTTGCATCATTCCGTTCAGACTGAATTTATCTTAACAATCAATCAGTAACTGTAAAATGCATCACAATCGTCCTCATTTCGGAGTAAATAAAATAAAGTCAATATTATTAAGTTGTTTATTAACTCTCGTGGGGTAATTCGTAATAATGTAAATAGTGATAATATTGATTTGAGGGAGTAAGTTACAGACGCCTTCTGGCTGACAAGCCAGAAGGCGTCGGCGTCGTGCGTCCAGTGACGCTCCAACTAGTTCCAACTAGGTCAAAATAAAAAAAAATACTTGAAAACTAACTCGTCGCATGTGCGCGGCGTCGAGCGGCACAAGCTTCACGTCAGACGGCTTAGCAGCGTATGCCACCCGTCGCCCGCGCAGAGCGCCGCAAGCCTCTTAGTTCACGCGCCGCAGTGAAAAGTATAATTTACTCAAAAACTACAAAATAAATTGAAAAACCGGTAAATGAAATTATAGTATACATTATTGTCTTCTGATTAGTAAAAGTTTCATGTATAAAGGTCGCATAATAAGGGAGCCTTTACGGATTTTAGTTTACAAAAAAGGTTTACGGTTTTTTTATTTGCTCTTGATTTATCACTTTTTTCAAGATTCCGGTAGACAAAAATAAAGAATAGATTCCATACTACAATATATATTTTTTTCAAGATTCTTGTACAACGCTAAGTATACTTTATAGGATTTGAAAACAAGCAGATTCAAGGCCATTGGCGTGGGGTACGCCCTTAACCTACAGAATGATGTCAAAGTCAAAGTCGCACAATTTAATACGAAATTTATATGCTATGTATGACGTACATTGTATGTATGTATGTTCTGGAATATGACAATCATTGGGTACTTTTTATAAGTCCTCTAGGGATATCAAATATAACGGAATTCTACACGGACAAAGTGGCGGGCAAAAACAAGTAATAAAACTTACATTAATAGTCGATAAATTGTGTATTCAATTGTGCAACAACTTTAGGTGGTTTGCTTTTAATAAAATACTTTAGTTTAATATAAAATACAATAAATAACACTTATGAGGTCGCCACTGGACTGGATGCACGATACGGGCTTAAGACAAAGTTAGGCGTTGTCCTAATAGAACGCGATTGTGCGATCATCGCTAGTTCGCCCGAATTTTGTTCAGATCTTTTGAGGATTCAATTATGAAATTAAGTCTAACTGAAAATTCTAGCATGAATAACACCTAACATTTTGGTCGTTCATTGACTTTAACACCTTTGTTTACATTTTGCACTTTTATAAAGCTAAAAGATATTTTAATATTATCCTTAGACTAAGAGGAAAAATCCGCACAAGTTTTTCTATTTCTCTTTGTAAGACAATAAATCATCCCGTTTTTGTATGTTCATACCAATTAATTCCAAGAGTGACGGAAATAATAAACACTAGAACTACATAGAAGTCTGAAAGGGACAAGTAAATGGAGCAGTGAAGTAATTTTTCGAAATCTTAGTGTGTCCGATACTCCTATTGCTAATGGTCTCATACCTACCCCATAAAGATATAATATAAAAGTCTGTAGATAAGAAAATCTTACATTAATCAAATGTTTTATTTTAGATATTGCCAAAGTACCTACTTAATTAACTAGTAGGTAACTGGTAGGTAGTTATTCATTAAATAGATTTGCAACATTAAGGTTAATTACCTTTATTTCTATCTCATTCGTAAAATCTTCAAGACGACTTGATTCCCGGACAAAATGTGAACATTCTACTATCACTTGCAATTTTCTCCAGGTAACCCACGTGTCCCCCGGACGTCATCATCTTTTGACGTAGTACCGCAATATATTCGCGGTGGCTTGCTCCTGCTAGATAACCGCTGCAAATAATAACCTCTAAATGTACGCAAGATGAAAAATTGCAGGTGGCACTGGATACTTTGTACGTGAATTTGATGACATACTTATTTGGTTTGATTACTCTGCACAACTGTACGTTACCGCATAGAACTTTGGTAAATAGTTGGGTAATTTTTGTAGTCCCCGTTTTCAGCAAGCAGTAGTAATAGTAATAGTAATTTATTTGCAAGAAAAAGGGTTAATTTACAGATATCATGTTATTTTTCTTAATCACTAGTTCGGCCTTCTTCAGCTGTTTACAAACGGCATGGCAATATTGTAGTCAATATTGAATTATATAATAAGTACAAATTATTCAGCACAATAGTAACTTTTTTTAAATATTTACGTTAAAATTTATGTCAAAGTATCTGTTTTGTGGTTCACGAAGTCTCTTACACTATAAAAAGAAAGATCAACGAGCCACTTTCTTAAGCAAGTTTTGAATTTGTTGCCTACCAGGGGCTTTATATTGCATGTTAAATGATTGAATATCGTAATACACATGTTGTAAGCATTTCTTTTATAAATGCCAGTCCGACAGAGAGGCTTATGAAGGAGATCTTTGTACTGCGCTCTTGTGTTACCAGCAAAAACATCCGATCGCTTGTTAAAATAACTTGGATATACTTTCACAAAAATACAAATCATTAAAATATACATACATGCTAATGGTAAAATATTTAAATCTTTAAAAATTGGTTTACAGCTACTAAGTCCCGATAATCCAAACATTTGCTTCTGCCTGTGCTGTTCCGGTTATTTGGAGCCCTGGCGGAGGAAGAGGAGTATTTTTCCCATTAGTGGGAAACTATGTATATACTGTATAAAAATATTAAAATTAAATACTACTAAAGCAAATCATTTCGCATTCATGATTGAAGTGGTGTAAGTAATCATTCATCAACATTATCTTTTTCGAAGGCCGTTAATGATTTGAGGGATGGAAAATGGGTCACATTAATAAGTAAATTAAAATAAATAAGTAATGATAAGTAACTATTGAAACGTGACTTGTTGTTGGCAAACATTATTACTATTTGCATCTCGAGATTTATTTACGTTTCAAACTTCGGAACTTTCCAAATGTTGTTTACCTATCAACATCCAGTACGCCCAGACTAATCTTTTAAATACCTCGTAGAGTGTCATTAGTACAAGCTTAACAAGATAAAATTTTAGGAATTTTAAAATCAGTATCCCACTGTAATGAGATTATAGGATAAAGTGCTCATTTTCGACGCCGCAAATAATATAATACCTCAGCGCAGTCCTTTAAATTTTCGTATAAAAACAATAGAAAGTCGCCAGCTCATAATCCGGTATTAACGAAAAGATTAAAACTTTTCAAATGTCCAAAGCTCCGAACACTCGAGAAGCGGAGTTACGATTAATAAGTACCTGGGCACAAAGACTGTTTAACAAAGGATTAAATTAGTTAGATTAATACGACGACTTCGCTTTTGTCTTAGCAAGTTGCTCTAAGTGACAATTCAGGAAGTAATTGTTTTCTTTTTACTCAACGACAGCCTAGTTTGCAGGCAGAGCGCACAATGTGAGCTACAAAAAAACCTCGACAAATTGTGATATAATGCCACAGATCAACAGACAAGAAATCGGTAAAATCTTTCTCAGAAATTTTAACTTATATTTTCAATGAAATTGTATGTACATTTAATTTATACGATGTTTTTTTAAAATTTAATTGTGTTGTGAAATGGTTGCCGATTCTTCACGTTATTTAAACTTGTTATTTTAGCTCAACGACCCATTGTAATAAGCGCTTCTGACCATTCCTTTTCTATTAAAACTAGAACGGTTCTCAAAAAAGTGGCACCACGGAATTACTTTTGATTTTTATCAAAATTTTTGCGATTACTTATTTTTTTGTATCAAGATCGCTAGAACTCTGGTCTTATAGTCGATATCCCGTAGAGGGAAGCGACCTTTTTAATTATTTTGGGAGATACAGGCGTTTGAAATTATTTGGTGGGCAAGTGAATGATATCGATGTCATGAACGACTACTTGTAACCAGGTTATCGACAATAGACGCAGGTTAATAACAAAGGAGTACAAATTAAAGTGAAGATATTAGCAGATTAACGACACCGGGTACAGGTTAGTAAATTGTCAAATAAAAAACTACTTTAAACAAACAATACGTGTTTTGTTTGGATTTTTTTTTTCGGTTTTACCCTAACTAGGTAACTTATAATTATTCCAAAAAAGAACAAACTTAAATTCTAACGTTTCAACAACTGTAATAACTGACATGAATAATGAACTCGAAACAGACATCAGCGGTGTCCAAATATAAATGGTTAGAGTGTACGATTTTAAATAATTTGTTCGCCTGATTTTTTATAGACAGGTGAACGCCATGCAGGTGATGGACAAAATTATCGTTTTATCATCAATACACGAAAAGCGTTTTGTTTATGTATTGCATATTTACACACATAGAAATAAACTTTTGCTTACATTATCAGTGTAGTAGTTTACACATTAACCAAGAAGTGTAAGACAGAATAACGACTGCTTACCCATTACAAACTCGAGCCCTCAATATATTTTAATCCTTATTTTCCCCAACTAACAGGCATTAGCAGGTAACTATGTCTATTCACGGGAGTTGAGGCGTGAGAGGCGAATTAATAGTCACACAGTGATTGTGTTCACTTCTTGACAGGCGGACGACAAAAACTGCAGTGGACAAACTTTAATATCAAATAACTGGTTATATGATTCTAGCGTTATACGACACTGTAGTTTTAAAATAAATAGGGTATTCAATTTAAGTTCTGTTGCTATTAAAAATATTTTTTTTAACTTGAAACTTTAGCGTCTCTCATTGGGATACTGTAGAAAAACTACAAAACTTAGTTATAAATTGATATGAAAGTTATTAATATACATTTAATTTTATGAAAAACATGGCCGCCATTCAAAAATTATCTTTTTACATTAAGTATTGATAACTTAAGTATAGGAATGACGCATCGTAGAAAAAAGTTCTATGTTAAACCTATTGATATGTTGCGGTGCCACTTTTTTGATAACAACCCTGTTATCAAATACGGCGTCAAAATGTATTGAATTGAGTTAAAGTAAGTGCGCCTGGCGCCTTGTAATAATTTGTAGTCACACAAGTTTATATTTTATTAAATAAATACCTTATATTAATAATAATTATGTATTCATTTACTAATTAAACATTACTGCTGCTGCTACCGGAGCTATTCTATCTGACTGAGGGTATCTTTGGTCGATTCTGTTTTGCTTGTGTTACTTACCTACTACACTTTGCTCAAGGAGGATACCTCCAATGTCTAACTCAAGTCAAATCTCGCATCATGTTTTATGTATTATCAAAATGTTATCTGCAATGCATTCCATCAATAAAGCATTTATAAATCTATTTTACTTTACAGCGAAGACGAATTCTCCCTGTTACATTCCTTTAGTTAATATGCAGTGTTTCATTGAAATTCAAGGAGCAACCATGCGACCCTCAAGACGTTTCAATACCTACCCTACTGGCATGCGACGTCAAGTCGAGTATCCGGATTAAACCGGTTTGACCTAGTCTCACGAACTCGACGCCTGGACGCCGCGCGTGGACTTGAGCTGAGCGTATTTCATTGATTTACCACTGAAATCCACTGCGGAAGCAGTAAGTTTCTTTCCAGTGTTTTATGACGAGTAGTGCCGCAATTTTGAGTGGCATTTTTGGTCGTTAAAGCTGTTACGGCAAGATTGGCTACAATACTTTTTTTATATCTGCTGATATTTGCCTACGTATGGGCAAGTAGTCATTGACGCCTTTGCGTTGTTAAAAACTGCACGTGATGACATAATACTGCAATGATGAATAAACGAACAAATACAAGCATAAAACACAGCACCAGAATCTTATAAAATATTGTAAATACTTCGCTCTCTACAGTTTTCCGCCCCAAAACAACAAATTCTCAAAATATTCTTCACCGACCTTGTTCTGACGAAATGTTTCTTTTGTGTTCCACATCAGACCCACTCCACCTGTATTATGCGATGGAGTATCTCGTGATGTATGCCACTTCCGAATACATTAGTGTTCCGTCTACTTAAGCGTGATAAACGGTAAACGCAGAGACACTGTGATACAGAATTACTGATAACATTGTTTGGGATGTCTACTACCTACGTATATATTCTACATTAGTAATATTGCTGCTTAAACTACATTATTACCTATATTCTCATATCCTAAAATGTTCGAAACACTTGGAAATTTGTGCATCTAAAATAGCTCCCGTGTTTAAATTTTAATGAAGTCTCTCAACACACTGGACACCTATGACAAGCTTAGTCACTCCTCACTGCTACGTAAAACGTTCAGCGATATTTGGAGGTTTATTATCACATTGAGGTTTATTTATACCGCGCCAAACTACATTCTAGAGTTAATTGGATTTTGTTGAAAATTAAGTGGACCATATTTGCACGTAAAGTGGAATCATATTCAATATCTATAATTTATATTTAATACAGATATCAGGATGTTAAGGATTGGGGTTTTCATCGTCGTTCATACGCACGAAACATAGTCGAGTGCTCTTCAAATGACTTTAACAAATATCTGGACGAGAGGATTTGCAATCTGATGGTGGATTACTGCGCATTAACAATTTTTTTAATAAATCGATTCTATATACTGCACGTTTGATAAGAGTTATATTTAAGTATAGAGCTAATACATTGGAGCTTTTCATCTAATATTAAGCAAAGTGGAAATTAATTTGACACTAATTTAAATAGAATAGCAAATAGCAATGCCTCTTAGACATTTTTGCTCTGTCTCAACCACGTTTTATGCTCTAAAAGTTATAAAAGCACGTTTGATACCTTCGCGTAATTTGTTTTAATGAGACCCGTTTTTAGACTTGTTAAAAGCGCTGGCGTATTTTTATGATTTTGCTTTTCAAGATTAAATGCGAGTTGGATCCCCGTCAATAATTTAGTGTCACCCTTAAATCCCTTCTGATACACTTATTCGGCCGCCCTTTTGTCTTTCGAACAACTTTTCAGTTTTATCCCGACTTTTAATGTTTAACTTTTAAAGTAAGCATCTGTGTTCGGGCAGAACTTTCTCATCGTTGAAAAAATTTGTTCAACTTCGTACATACACAGTATCTTTGCTCTAATGTTTAGAGCAAGTTTTTGACATTTTCACTGAGAAAAGTTACAATCATACAATTAAAGCAATAAAAATTGGAACAACGGATTAACAGATTCAACTATTTCAGTTACGACCGTAACTGAAATAGTTAAATCTGTTAATCCATTTTTAACCTATTTATTTTGGTTTATAACAATACATTTGGAGATTTTTTAAATTTTGATAATGTTAATTTTGAAATAGCAGACACAATAGGTACAAAGAACCATTTGAATACAATAAAACTAAAAATCCACTTTTTGAAATTTCGCAGGCATGCGAGAAAAAAAGAGGACTTTGAATATCGATTGCTGAAATTCACAATGTAGGCTGCAGCTTTGACGCTCTAACGAATGCAGTGTTTTACGATCGTGTAACTTTTTGAATAATCTTAGTTTTTTGCGACTTCACCCATGAGTAAAAATTACCTTGTGCTTTTTATATTGCATTCAGTAAAATTTAAAATATATTGAAACACTTTATTCCTACAACATATTTTATGGGTGCAAGCAAGTTCTACAACTTTCCCAATTGTTCAAATCTCAAGTTCATAACGTTAGTAGTTGCTTACAAACGGCTGTGACATATAGACAGACGGACAATGAAATCTCACCATAAAGGTTACTTTTTTACCTTTTAGGTACGTAACCCTAAAATCTAGAGTCATTCTGCGTGCTCTGCTGATTATCGCTTCATCAAAGGCTTATAGTCATGTCAATCTTGACTTACAAGATTTGACACTCACTTAATCAACCGATTAAGTTTACATCAAAGCCTATGAAACTGTTCTTGTACCTGACCCAAATAATGAATGAAACCACACGTTTCCTAACTATTTAGCTACCTATTTCATTTATAACAAATGTAATTGGTCGTAATGGCAGGAACTCATTCCGAGCAAAACGAAGCTAATCCTAATAAAAATATACGCGGCTGAATATTTTTATCAATGGGAAACACTGGAAATGAGGAAAACGGTTTCTAAGAAGCCGCTTACAGAAATTTGTATTTATCTTCAAAGTTAAGTTAGCGAGAATTATGTTTTTATATAAAATGTAATGTAATTTTTGTTGTTATTATTTTATTCTAAGTTTAACAAAACATATTAGAACAAACAATTTACCATACATTATATTAAATGTATACGCTTACAATGCAATGAGAGGCAGTCCATAACTTTATTGAGAAATATTTTTAAATTAACTTCTTTTAACACGTTTGTGTTAGCTAATACGTGAATATATAAGTTTGTTAGATTTTCTTGAAACAGAAAGGCGGTCTCGTTAGTGCATCACGTTAGTTCTAGACAGACATTTCAACACAACAGCTTCTCTTCAATGCGGAGTCATTATATTACCTATCTCGTTCATATAAACACTTCCTAGGCTATGCCTTTTGCATTTCAATAGACTATCCAAAACTACTCTTTTTTGCAAATACGATCTAATGATTTTTTTTATAATGAAACAGAAAGTATGTCTTGTTACATTTGGTGTTCAACATCATCATCATCTCAACCGAAAGACATCCACTGGTGGAAATAGGCCTCCCCTAATGATAGCCACAACGACGCAGAAATCCAAAGATTACAAATTATAATACTTCAATAACGTAGGGTGGTTAAAATTGGATAAATCGATATAATAAAATCTAAACAAACCTTTGAAAATGTAAAATGAAAATGAAAATATTTATTTTGCAAGTAGGCCACACGGGCTCTTTTACATATCTGAATCTACCAGCGCTTCGAAAGGTGACATGTGCTGAGAAGAAACGCCGCAAAAAACTCAGCAGTAAGTCTTTTTTCCACTTTAAAATTACATATAACTAAAACTAACATCAAAAGTGCAACAAATAAACCTAATGGGCACAAATTAATTATAGTACTTTTCGGCCGCCTATGCCTCCGCAAAGTCAAATTTAACGAGCGTAAATTGTTTTCTGTTTCCAAGAAATTTACACCGGTCAATGTAGGTAGACAACTCACTCAACACTCGTATTTGCTACGAGGCCTAGAAACTGTAAAATATGTACCTACAACTATAACGCATTAAAATATGAATATATTTGTATGTAGATTTTTTTTGCGCGCACTACTTGCTTAGGTTCAAATCGCTAAATTGCTCGCTTTCCAATTAGTCTAATCCTTAATCATCCAAAACATTGGTAAATTAAGCCTTTATGAAATATTTTTCATAGCAGGATATATTTTGCATCGATAATGAAATCATGTATCATCGATACAAAAAATATCCTGCGTTGACAATTTTATTTAAAAATATCTTTTTTCCATGAATTAAAATGCCCAACTGCCAGATATGGTGTGGTAGAGACGCAAACATAAAAGCGCCAAATCTTACAAACTCTACAAGTCCAAGTACTTACAGATATAGTGAATAATATGTTTCCATCGGTAAAACTCGGATCTCGATCGGAAGACGACGGGACCCGAAGTGTCAATTAATTATTGTATTAAATGAGTGACATGTTTATATTCATTCATATGAAACTTTATTATTTATTGTCAAATGTCAAAATGAAAAATGACAGTATGGTATGATGGATACTAGCCCCCAATTCTCGATGCATTCGAGATAAAGTCAATTGCGAGATGAAACGTCAGATTCATACAGTTGTGTCAAATGACTGTATGCACCGACGTTTAATCTCGATTGTGAGATTATCTCAAATGCACCGAGAATTGGGGGCCTGCTGAAGCTAATTGAGAGAGCACGATAATACGAACTTTTCCGATAAAACACGATGGAAACTAATTATGCACTACATCTGTACTCGTATTGCATATCATATAATTTGTTATGAAGCCACACGCGTCGGTCATCGGATAAGGGGGACCTAATCCGTCTGTCCGCTAGACAACAACGAAGCTTAAAACACTTTGTTCCTTTCTCTCGAATAATAGTCATATTGTAATTTATAATGGGTTAGGTACGCATTAACGATAATATAATAATTATATACTTCTGAACAATATATGAACGAATCGTGAATTTTCCGTCCTTGAGTTGCTTACTAGTAGAAGAGACATCAAGTGCAATTTCGTCCAACAACAATTTATACTTTCATTTTCTTGACTCGATTATGCGTGGTTCATTTACTAACAGTATCAGAATATAGACTATACTTACATACTACACTAATATATCAACGTTTTCCAGAATTTAACAATGCTAGGGGCTCATAGTTGCACCGAATTCCAAAAGGATAATCATAATAGGATCTCTCGAGTGTTTTCAAGAACTAAGTACCTATGAGCAATTGCACGCAATAATTAATTTTACGGTTCATACGGTTCATCATACCATCCTAGGACTAATTAATCGAACGTGGCCACAAGTAGTCTTGTGGCTCTTCCCACCCTATTAAGGATTTCGGGCGTGATGCTTTGTATGTATGTATGTATATAATTAATTTTAAAAAAAAGGACAATAAATACAAATAAATAATAAATAAATAAACAAACAAATAAATATTATTGTGGGGATCATCCATCATGAAGCACCACTGCGATGGTGGGTGGATTTTTCACGCTGCACACAAAGAGAACACATGGCGCTGCGGCAAGGCAAAAATTAACCACACTGCTTATGCGATATCGTAATGAAATTACACATAATCTTAACATAAGGATTGTGGTTTAACCCGACTGGACCCAAAAGGAGGGTTATTGAATATGTTATAAGGATTTTATGTCATGAAACTCCAAGGATTACGTCGCTCGATAAAAAACAATAAGTAACTGTTATTAGGGTTCCGTACCCAAAGGGTAAAAACGCGACCCTGTTACTAAGGCTCCGCTGTCCGTCTGTCCGTCCGTCTGTCACCAGGCAGTTGAAATTTTCATAGATGATGTATTTCTGTTGCCGCTATAACAACAAATACTAAAAAACAGAATAACATAAATATTTAAGGAGGCTCCCATACAACAAACGTGACTATTTATCTCGATATTGATAACGGCAACAGGTAGATAGACGCTTGAAATATTCACAGAATTAAAAATTAATAATGAAAATAAAATAAATATTTAAGCAGGCTCCCATACAACAAACGTGTTTTTTTTTTGCTTGTGTATAGATAATGGTATGGAACCTTCGTGCGCGAGTCCGACTCGCACTTGGCCGGTTTTTTTCCAACGGTCGACACAGCGCAAATCAGAAAAGCTTTGCTCTCTCATATATATGTCCACTGGCACACGGTGTGACTGACTGATCAAACTCGCAGTGGAGCGAGCACCTCATGGGTACACACATTGGGGTGCTCTATGTGGGAGGCCTGTTTGCAGTGGGTCAAGCTAAACCAACGCAATAATAAGCAGGGTTCAATTGAAATATCACAGTATTTTCGTAATGGCGGATCCATATTTAATCATCACCCGATAATCACAATTACGCAAATGGAATGCGGCATACTGCAGGTTCTGATACCGATAACCGTTATCTGGAGACAACGCGTTTTTTCAATAACACCTGTGAAACGGAACCCTATCTGTAAAATATAATTATTAATGTTATATGTAGGTAAGTACGTTCATTTAACGAGTCTTTGTATTCATATGTACACTACAGCGACCCTAATATGCATGGCACAAAGATAAATTAGAACCGTTTATCTCTAAGTGCGTCTCTCTCACACTAGTGCCGACGAAAGAGATAGTCATAGAGATATACGGTTCTAATTTATCTTTGTGCCATGCATGTTAGGGCCGCTGTGCTTCTATTTTCTTAATGTCTCTCGGCAAACTTTGTGTTTCTGTCAGTTGTCGGATTTGTATCAATTGCTATTCGTTTTGTATTCGGAAATGCGATGATTGCCGAAATACATTAAGAAAATAGATGCATTGTACTAAGCTGTTTTTGGGATGATAGTTTTGCCGGAAATCTTAATAGATTTGGCTTAGCTTCGACCTGGTAAAGTATCCATTAGTTGTATGTTTAATGATTAAATTTATCTTCCTCGTACTTAATGCATCGTAAAATAAATTCAATTTGAACAGGTGGCTTTCGTAAACATACGATATTTGTAGGTTTTCATAAAATCCATGAACTCATTGGTCGTATATTGAAACATACATTATCATGTTTTACGAACTTCTCTGATGTGCTGTTTCTAGTCCAGTTAGTTAATTTAGATCTAGGGACGCATCACGTGAATGCTGATTTAATAAAACATATTTAAAAACCGGCCAAGTGCGAGTCGGACTCGCGCTCGAAGGGTTCCGTACCATTATCTATAAAAACGGCAAAAGAATCACGTTTGTTGTATGGGAGCCCCCTTCAATATTTATTTTATTCTATTTTTTAGTATTTGTTGTTATAGCGGCAACATAAATACATCACCTGTGAAAATTTTAACTGTCTAACTATCACAACCGGGCGACAGCCGGACGGACGGACGGACGGACAGACGGACAGCGGAGCGTTAGTAATAGGGTTCCATTTTTACCCTTTGGGTACGGAACCCTAAAAGACAGTTTATGAGTCTAATTAATCGTTGCCCAATAGTATGTTACATGGTGCAAGTTTAGGCACAATATTTATTAGCAGATCTTAAAATTACCAACCAACATAGGTAAGAGAAATTAACACTATGTCTGAGGCAAAATTCATCCAAATATTATTCCTCAACGTAACCCTGACACTGGATGCTAGACTATTCATAGTCAAGTCTGACAAGACCGCGTCGCGCGGCCCTACCGGCCTTGCCGCGTAAAAATAGACCGTCTCACTCTGTCGCCAAGAACTATCCCAGTTCAGTATCGTATACACTCACCTTATCACTTAAAATGGCTAAACGATTACAAGATAATCGACTAACATCAATAGTTCCACATGAATCAGTGTTTACAAAGTGCAAATTCGTATCCGACGTGCTTAAGTGTAACGGACTATTTTGAAGATGTCTTCTACTACGTCATTGGCGGGGAAAAAATGTTAGTACCTATTATTAGTTGTGTAGTTTTTCGCTAGAATACTGGCATATACAATTTTGTATTGAATAATTTGATTAGCGCGTTGTGCGTACCTGATGTTCGGATAGTGAGGGCTGCGTTAGTCGTCAAGTAATCGTTCGTGGTTTTGTTAAATAAATAAACAAAATCAGTTATATGTTCAAATGATGTGGTGTGTGATAATATAGTTTTGAACATGGAATGATGTTACGAATGTGCGAAATATTTTCTACATTTTAATGGCTTTACGTAAGTAGTTCGTATACGCATACAAATTTAATTCTTACTTTCTACAATTTGGCTTTAGTTAATTCAGTTGTCTCAAATTACATATATTCCGTAATATTTTAAAATTATATTTTTTATGATCCGACACAACCAACAACGTCTGCAGTCAAAAATAATATTTCCATGATTTTGAGTTTAATTTTGTTATATTCATTTCAAATATATGCCCCTTTCAAAGCTTAATTTATAGTAAGCTACTATAAGTAGGTAATATGACCATTATATCCATAATAAACCAATACAAAATAATAATCTAAATATAATAAATAAAATTATAATGATTTTAACTTCGTACACACAATGTCCTCATAGTTTCTTATATAGTAGATACACGGCGTTTTTGATCAGGTAAAACCTTGGCAAAATTAAAGTATGCCTATTCAAAATATACATATTTTTAACCAACTTCAGAAATGGAGGAGGTGATATATTTGTACAATGCCTGTTATTAAATATCTCAAAATTATTGATGTTTTGTTATCAATTGAGGGCATCAGATAATCTAAAAAACGGAGTCGTTACGCTAATTACTTTTCCAATAATTATTAACTGCTGCGATGGGAAAATAATAATTACACGAAAATTACGTTTTATCTAGCCAAATGATGGAACCTAATAGGAAGCGTACAAAATATGCAAGAAATGTACATACAAATATTGTTAACAAGCGATCCGCTCTCCATTAATTTTAAATTAAAACGAACACAAACGTTTACCGGCTTTTCGATTAGATTAGATTATTCATTAGATTGCTTTGCCCTCAAATATTAAAATTACCTACGTTCCATATATAAATTACGTTATCAAAATAAATAAATAAACGAGGAGTTGGGCAAAGTCAGATTCGAAAAAACCTACAAAATCTAGTCTTTTGAATAAGTAGATAGTAGATAGTGGTGGTATTAATAGTAGATACCCAGTGGTGGTAATAATGGTAGTATTTCTTGTACCAAGAATTGAAAATCCCAATCATTTAAGTCTATTATAATGAACAGTGATCAGTGACAACCAATACGAATCTTTTACTTGGCAATTAGTACCGATCAAAGCAAATTATACTAAGTTCAACTCATCTTTGCGCACGGCGCTATAATGTGCGTGTGCTTTTGTTGCTCGAACGACGCCTGCTTCGTCACTACCACACAATAGTACATTGTGCATCTAGGGCCGTAAGAAGCCGTAAGAAGCCTCGCCTATCGGCATCGGGCTTCTAACAGACTCTCGTTAGTTATCCCCTTGCTGCCCGTGATACACACAATGTTTTTCATCACATTTGCGAGGAAATTAAATAAAAATTAGACAAAAAAAATATATATGTTAATTTTATTCCCATTGTACACCGTGAATTACCATCAGGTGGGTAGAACAAACGCTATGTCGCGATCAGCGCGGGGCGGCTCCGCCGGCTGCGGCACCCGCGCGCCCCCTCCGACCTGGCGCATACTTAACTGCCCTCGGGAGTTCGAAACCATACAAAATCAATAACTCCCTAGGGAGTTATGGATTTTGTATGGTTTATAACGTCCGCTGACGGCGAGGCCCATAGAGGAGTTAAATCGGCTATAGCTGCTCTATACGCCTGCGTATAATACCACCCTTTCCGAGCAAGTGTGATGAGAATAATATTTGCTTGCTGCACACACACAATATACTCGTACATACAACCTCATACATACGTATTTAGCGCCGCGCGCACAGATGAGTTGAAGTAGGTATCTTTAGCTTTGGTTAGAAAACAAATCGTTTTATAGCTTTTTGCTTGTTGTATTATGTATGTATGTATGTATGTAAACTCTTTATTGCACATAAATGACAACAATAAAATTCTGCATTATGACATAAACAGTGTACAAAGGCGAGCTTATCCCTAATGGGATCTCTTCCAGCTAACCTTGGAGTTGATTATTATTGTAATTGCTTTTAAAAGAGAGACGTACAAACGCTGTTAGATGATGACGGAGATACGCGCCTAGTATTATTCTCATTCATTTTTGCGTTAAAGTGAGGAAATTCTTTTCTTGAGTCGTATTGATATTTGATTAGCTCTATAGAAGAGTCAGTTCAAACAGTTAATTTTATTGTCACTTTTCCTTTGACATTAGAAGCGTCTTCAGTTACTTTATCGATATAAATTGAGAAAGTGTTGGAAATCACTTACCCAACGGCGCATTGGTAATGCAACTGCCTTCTGCGGCGCAGGTCGCGCGTTTGAGACCCAATTGTGGGCAAACTTTATGTGACGAGTACGAATTATTGTACTCGAGTCATTGATGTTTAGTATCGGTGTATGTATGTGTTTATTTATTTATCTGTATAGGTAGTGGTATCTACAGCTCAGAAAATCCTAGTTTGAGGCTAGATCAGTAATTAGATATTATTATTCAAATTTCCTATGCGAAGTAGCCTGTTTATTTTTTTATATTTGTCCATTACTTAATACTTTTCAGTGGTTCTTGGAACGCTGCTCGAGACCGACCACTACTTGAGTCTGGTGAAGGAGTTAACATGCACCAAGTGTAATAAGTATATGAAGCCGCCCATACATCTGTGTGTGGATGGCCATAGTATCTGCGGAAGATGCTTTGAGAAAAGCTATCAATGTCATGTGTGCAAGGCAAGTTTTTTCTATTTCGAGCACTATTTCTCGGCCACTGCATATTCAATTCTTTTGGCGATTTTTAACCCAGCGTATTAATAGTAGTTTATGCAACGGTTGCATAATGATAGGCCTTAAAACACTAGTGCGGTTTTCATGAAACGAGCCGATAGGCGAGTTTTATAATAAGATCGCACGTGTGTTTTAAGGCCAAATTATGCAGAGTTGCATACATAACTTTATCTACACACATATTATAAATCCTCCATGATGGGTTCAGAAACAATATTTTCTGGCAACAAGTTATTTGTTGCAATCGTGGCTGCATATTTCCAATATCCGGCGCATTTTCACATCACACACACTCCGAGAAGACTACTTACTATTCATATTTTCAACTAAAATGTAAATTACAAACAACTTTTTCTATTCAATTCAACAACAATTCTACTTTCGTTCAGCAAAACACCGTCATGGTGGCGATTCGATCCTCCGTCAAGACCATTTTTTTTTTTAAATCATAGACAAACGGATGAAGTCTCTATTCTCAGGTCACTCGAGATCAAATATTGTGCAGTTTATATTAAAAAAACATACTGAATTGACGTTTCGTATCAATAACTGTTTTAATATCTATGGATACTAGAATAGAGACCCACTTGAGTTTTGACAGCTGTTCCAAATTTAATCTCATTTCTTTACTAAAAACGATAAAGAAGTCATGTTATTTCTTTATCGCAGCACTGGTTTTTCCTAATTGGTTGTCAAAATGGTGGTCATTTCCTACGGTTTTTGATTAACCAATGGAGGTTTTATGATATGGGTGTAGATAAAGGTTTCTTATAGTATAGTACTTTTGTATTGCTATCCATTGAGAATGCATCCTTTATTGACGCAACATTATGCTCCACATACCAACACATGGTTAATTAGTTAGTCTGATAGTTTTATGTTTTTTCAAACCTTGATTAGAATTCCATTTAAATTCAATTTAAACCACTGTCGAGTGTTTGTGTAATGAATGATAAAACAATTGCAAATTATTTCCCTTCTCCCCATCATCATTTAACGGGCCATTGTGGTATTAGAACAACATGATATTCAAGTAACCAACATTTTTAATTATACTTATTTGGTTTCAGAAAGAGTTCTCCCAGATCAGGCCGATCGTGCTGGAGTCGTTGGCCAACAAGGTTCTGTTTCCTTGCCTGAACGCCGGCTGCCCGAAGCACGCGACCCTGCCGCTTCTCGAGAAGCACACTGCGCACTGCCAATTCCGCGTCATCAACTGCTTTATGGCTAGAGTATACGGTAAATCGAAACATAATGAACATTATTATCATTTTAACGCGGAGATTGCCACTTTTGGACAACGTTAGCGCCAAAGACTTCCATAATGAATGGTCGCACGCCTTCTGTGTGGACACAGAAGACGACCTGGTAGACCAGCTTCTATCGACTGTTTAAGGTCTTTAGTCTATCTTTTGGGGAACCGAACTACACTGCATCTCTCAGTCCGTGATATCTATTTATCTTTAAATCCAATTGCCCGTCATTTCTCTGAGCTATTGTGCTCAACTCGCTGCCACTTCAAGTAGCAAACGCTCGTGCTGGAGTTACTAGTACTTATGTCGGGAATTATGGTTCTTCTTATACAGATTTCAGTGTATCAGTCGTTATTTGTATTAAAGATAAAGTGTATGTGCACACACGTACGTACGCATTTCGTCCGAATGGTTGAATAGGACCCGCATTGTGGGTACGCAAAAATACTCGCAACAATTCTCATGTTTATTCCCATATCATACTCGTGTTTGATATATAATATCACGCATAGCATCAAGATAAAAATAATGATTATGAAAGGAATTATGAAGGTGGTAGGCGTACTTGCTTTTAATAATGGTTTCAGAATGTAAATGTAGAACCAAAACTGGCAGCAAATCAGCAACTCGTGTGATCGTTTTACGATGTTTCATTTATAGTGTAACACATGTTTTACAGGTGAATGTAAATGGGAGGGGCGAGCCGGAGACTGGATGGACCACTGCTTCACTGATCACAAGCAGAGGGTCACAGAGCTCCCGTTCATCACCGTCAAGGATAAATGGGACCCCAAGCGGACGGAGCCGGTCCTCAATTACTTCCTACTCCGATGCTACGAGAAAGTGTTCAATGTTTACCAGATTTATGATAAGAGAGGAGGTGAGATTTATCCGTATTGCACTCTCGAATCTTCGAGCTACCTCGTTTCTATAGAACCTAAGTCTTGCTTCCAATATCTATTAATTAAAAATTAAATTGCATTATTTGAAATTGTACGGCAGGTATTTCAATTGAGTTACTTTTTAGGGTTCCGTACCCAAAGGGTAAAAACGGGGCCCTATTACTAAGACTCCGCTGTCCGTTCCTCCGTCCGTTCGTCTGTCTGTCTGTCTGTCCGTCTGTCACCACTCACCAGGCTGTATCTCATGAACCGTGATAGTTAGATACTTGAAATTTTCATAGATGATGTATTTCTGTTGCGGCTATAAAAACAAATACAAAAAACAGAATAAAATAAATATTAAAGGGGGCTCCCAGACAAGCAACGTGATATTTTTGCCCGTTTTTGCTTGATATTAATAACGGCAAGAGGTAGACGCTTGAAATATTCACAGTACATTTAGTTATATATTCACTTTAAAAATAAATAATTTAATTAAAATAAAACAAACCTTTAACGGGGGCTCCCATACAAAAGACATGTTTTTTTTTGGTACGGAACCCGTCGTGTGCGAGTCCGACTCGCCTTGGCCGGTTTTTTTTAAATAGTGATCTGTATTTTTCATGATTTTAT
The DNA here is from genome assembly GCA_947859335.1 of Tortricodes alternella. NCBI lineage: Eukaryota > Metazoa > Arthropoda > Insecta > Lepidoptera > Tortricidae > Tortricodes > Tortricodes alternella. Next base: position 9,068,347 of record OX401983.1, on the reverse strand, counting down.
GATCAAATTGACATTAATGTTGAAGTCCATGAATGTTATCATGCTTTTATAAACATAACATAACGTATTCTTTTTTCAGGAAGAATGATGTGGACTGTCCTAGTAAATGACGAGCACGCAGAAAAATTCTACTTCGAAGTTGATATATTCTTACCAGCTCTTCCAAGTAAAAGAATAATGTATAGGTAAGAAGGACAGTTAAATAATCCTACATGTCCATAGAGATCAAAGAAAAAATGTACGAAATAAGAATCGTGTCAGAACACAACAATGTAGATAATTGGCCCTTTACTGCCTCTTTAATATTCGTTTTCCGTCTAAAAAGACGCTTTTCTAAATTCACAAGGGTAGTGAATAGCATATTTAACGTTATTTATCTACACCCATATAATAAAACCTCCATAATGTAATCAAAAACCGTAGCGAATGACCACCATTATGACAACCTGTACTGTAATGTTATTACAGTATCAATTTTAGCATCGTAATGGTCATAACGATACAGATATGAGCTACAGGCCGGCGCGCCGCCGTCGCCGCAGCCGGGCGGGGCCCCATCGTCGCCGTGTCGCCGTTTATAATATGGGTGTAGATAAAGTTATGTATGCAACTCTGCATAATTTCCCTATCATTATGCAACCGTTGCATAAACTACTATTGTGTTCTCAAGTCCCAAAACCCTTCATGCCAACCTACAATCTTCCCTGTTTACCTCAATTTTAAACTCTTTCCCCCAGGAGTGTTTAAATAATACAAATAGGCCAAATCTCGTGAACCACTCCGAGATAAGTGCTAACTGAAATGAAGCCGCCATATTTATGGCTTAATCTTCCGTTTGTTAATGATATCGCATCGTTTACCAAGTTTGTTGAAAATTATGTTTATTTCCTTTGGGAGAAATGAGTAAATTTTTTGAAGGATAATAATGTTTTACGAAGAAATTTTAATTCGGTTAAGTCTTTATGTTTATCTTTTAAATCTTTTAGTGCAATCGTTGTATTAGAGACGATTGATGAATATATACAGAAGCAGGAAATATGTTAGGGTCATTAGTAGGAGAAACTTATTTATTACTTTACAAATAGTAAAAAGTAAAATGTCATGTCACAGCCTGTTTTTATTTTGCCAATTAGTAGAGTCAATAGGGAAGGTGCATAATTTTCTTTTAGTCTTGTATTGGAAAGTGCTGAGTAATAGAAACCGATCAGTGTACGCAAAACATCTTTATGATGATTATTTTATGAGTTATGAAGCTTTGAAAAGTCATTGTTCATGCCACTCGAAGAAACACTCCATACAAAATGGACAACAGCTATGACGTCACATCGGTCGTTAGACTGTACAAAATGTATGGCGTTTAAACGAAATCTGCAATTATTTTCGAAAATATTGTTTTAAGACCAACATCGTAGAAATAAAATGTGACATAAATTTGATGAGGATGTCCAAAAAACTAAAATCAGAACTATAAACCAAATTTTGACCCTTAATAAAATAGAAATGAATAGCCTAAATGATCTCCTTTTTTTTGTTATGTGCTTTTGTTTACATTTACGTTCATAATATATCATTTAACCCTCATTTTGATTTTAATGAATCTTGCCCATTATGAGGATAATAATCTTTATAATAAGCATGGTATATTAAATTCAAGCAGATTTTGTAATTCAATGAGAATCCAAGGACTGTACTATTGGACTGAATTATCGAATAATCTGAATAATCGGTAGTTCCATCCGAATACCTTTTAAAAAAAATTGATCGCATTTATAGTTTTTTAATAAATAAATCTATTTTATAGTATTTGCCTTTGAATACAATTTTCTGGCATTCATATTTAAGGTACTTTCCTTCCAATGCCCGCTTTTTTTCTATACTGTATAAAGGTACCTATATTAAATAAAAAATACATTGCTGTTATAAGGTTACGGAGCGGATCAAAATTGAGCTGAGTTAACTAATCAGATTGCTTGATTTGCGAAATAAAAAAAATAACTACACGAACTAAATATCTTTTGTTTCAGACGTCCCTGCAAATGCGAGAAGGATGCGGATTTCTTAGAGCATACCCAAAACGTGTACATTCCCGTAGAAAACGTCTTCTCCATGCTGGATGAGAGCGAATCCATGAACTTTACTGTTCGCATTGGTGAGCCTTGTTATTATCTTTTGATTATTTCTAAAAGGTGTTTTTATGAAGACGCTCTATATCTCCGTTGATTCTTTACCAAAATTAATGATTTAAACATCATTCTAAAGCTTATGTTCGTCGCTTTGTCACAAAAATACACAAATTGATTAAAATTAACGTTTCATTAAAAAATAAATTTAAAAAACCACGCGATTTGCAAGCGCCATCTATTGACGGCCTGTTAAACTAAAATGTTGTCAGACCAATGTCAATAGATGGCACTACGGCACGCATAGGTATATAGCAATTCCGGTATTTTTTGTACTAAGTCAGTTGCGTGGCGTTCCTAATAAAGCATTATTTGGTGAAGTAGAACCGATGATGAACCTGATAAGTATATTTTTAAAGATAGAATAGAAAAACCTAAGCCTATCATGGTTAAATTGATTTTCAAATAGTATTGTGTTATGGAATTAAAGTCGTACACATTTTAACACTACCATCTAACGTGTTGTTTGTCGCGCAGTGCATCCCTTTACACGTATAAGCGTTTATCCGCTTCGTTACAAAATGTGTAAATAGTTTGACCGTAATTATGTTTTGTGCAAAACCGGGAATCCAGCTTAGTAGATATTGGCACTCGTACTTTATGCCATTAATTTAACACAAAATTGCACTTACTTCATAATAGTAGTTTATGCAACGGTTGCATAATGATAGGCATTAAAATACGAGTGCGGGTTTATGAAACGAGCCGACAGGCGAGGCCCACCCCATCGGACTCGTCGCACGCCCCACCGTCAGCGGGAGTTATAAACCATACAAAATCCATAACTTCCACGAGAGTATACAGGAGCTAAATCGGCTATAGCTGCTCTATACGCCTGCGTATAATGTCACGCTTTCCGAGCAAGTGTGATGAAAAGCTCATAACTTTACTATAATTGATACTGTAATAGCATTACAGTACAGATTTTACAGTAAAGGTTGTAATAATGCTGGTCATTTCCTATGGTTTTTGAATACATTATGGAGTTTTTATGATATGGGTGTAGATAAAATAAATTTAATAAACACCAAGGATGGCATTGTCATAGCAGGAAACACCAGCCGCGGCCTATCTGCACTAGCAAAATGACCACAAAAACGTATTGTAAATTACGGTGCCTGTCAACCCAAAGGTAATGGTTAAACAAAACATTGTTCTTAGAATGTTGTATTATTACAGGTGAGGCAGAAAATTTGGCGCTGCTCGAAACCCCATCGACAAGTGAGAGCCGCATTCTGCTCCACGACGACGAAGAAATCGTTCACATCGACAACTAAACACAATTACTTACTAATCAAGAATGATTTAATTGTTATTGAAACGAATAACACATGGTGACGTTTAGCGCATTACGGGTAATTTTGATAATATACAAAAACTGAAAGGCAAATAGTGCCGCCATTTCAGAAAGATTTTCTTACTGTTCAATAAATCGGATAAAGAAAATTGAGACCGCCATGGTGGCGGAGTGAGACAGCGTTTTAATAATTCTAATGACGTCAACTTTACATAAATTTTGTTTTATTTTGCAAGGCGTTTTACATAGAGTTAGGTCACTCTTCTACGGAATAAAATGTTTATTGATTAGGTAATATAGAATTATTTATAAACGAATAACTACAAATAAACATTAAATAAGAACTCACCGTATTTTTTCATTTTATGTTCCGAAAAGATTAGTTACTCTTGTAAACAAAGTAAAATTTAACCATCTGTAAATGTTAATAACCGTTCAAGTGCGAGTCTGACTCGCGCGCCGAGAGTCCCGTACTTACCTATGAAAAACAGATAGTACCTTGTAGTTGCGGAGCTCTAACAATAAAAATAAATTGCTCTTAACAAGGGGGTAACTATTTACAACCTACCTATGAAATAAGCCAATAAAATAACTTTCGCAATCTCCTATCTCTAGGCAACCGTCGAGCGTGATAATGACCTTGCAAAGATTATTCCCTTTAACTATTCTATTTTGTGATGTACCTACAAATTTACGGTGTTCTAACTTTTTCCTTTACTTGTTCTATAAGACATTGCTTCTTGCCAAATTTCACGATGCTAGGTCAACGGGAAGTACCCTATAGGTAGACGGATGGACAGATAGACAGACAGACAGACAGACACAGACAGACAGACAGACAGACAGACAGACAGACAGACAGACAGACAGACAGACAGACAGACAGACAGACAGACAGACAGACAGACAGACAGACAGACAGACAGACAGACAGACAGACAGACAGACAGACAGACAGACAGACAGACAGACAGACAGACAGACAGACAGACAGACAGACAGACAGACAGACAGACAGACAGACAGACAGACAGACAGACAGACAGACGGACGGACGGACGGACGGACGGACGGACGGACGGACGGACGGACGGACGGACGGACGGACGGACGGACGGACGGACGGACGGACGGACGGACGGACGGACGGACGGACGGACGGACGGACGGACGGACGGACGGACGGACGGACGGACGGACGGACGGACGGACGGACGGACGGACGGACGGACGGACGGACGGACGGACGGACGGACGGACGGACGGACGGACGGACGGACGGACGGACAGACAGACAGACAGACAGACAGACAGACAGACAGACAGACAGAGAGATAGCCAAACAGATGGACAAAGAAATGATCGTATAAGGGTTCCTTTTTCCGATTGAGGTACGAAACCGTAAAAAATAAAATAAATAAATATTTAAAGCTATACTTAAAGCTACCTATTCCTTATTTAAAGAAGTTTAATGCAGTCGTTATTTTAATGTATGTATTGCAAAAGACAACGAAACTACTTATAACTTCTAATAGACTGCCGGAGTTATTATGTCACGTGCACTAAGGATTTAGAAATAACTTTAAAATTGGATATTACATCTTTGTTAAGTTTATATTCTAACTGGCAGTCCTGTTTTTGCAACGGCTTTATATTACAACTAGAGCACAGTATCTAAGCACGATAACTTAATTGAATCCAGTTTAGAATTGTGAATCACGAATACAATAGTAGTTTATGCAACGGTTGCATAATGATAGGCCTTAAAACACTAGCGCGGTTTTCATGAAACGAGCCGATAGGCGAGTTTCATAATAAGATCGCACGTGTGTTTTAAGGCCAAATTATGCAGAGTTGCATACATAACTTTATCTACACACATATTATAAATCCTCCATGATGGGTTCAGAAACAATATTTTCTGGCAACAAGTTATTTGTTGCAATCGTGGCTGCATATTTCCGATATCCGGCGCATTTTCACATCACACACACTCCGAGAAGACTACTTACTATTCATAGTTTCAACTAAAATGTAAATTACAAACAACTTTTTCTATTCAATTCAAAAACAATTCTACTTTCGTTCAGCAAAACGCCAACATGGCGATCCTCCGTCAAGACCATTTTTTTTTGAATCATAGACAAACGGATGAAGTCTCTATTCTCACGTCACTCGAGATCAAATATTGTGCAGTTTATATTAAAAAAACATACTGAATTGACGTTTCGTATCAATAACTGTTTTAATATCTATGGATACTAGAATAGAGACCACTTGAGTTTTGACAGCTGTTCCAAATTTAATCTCTTTTCTTTACTAAAAACGATAAAGAAGTCATGTTATTTCTTTATCGCAGCACTGGTTTTTCCTAATTGGTTGTCAAAATGGTGGTCATTTCCTAAGGTTTTTGATTAACCAATGGAGGTTTTATGATATGGGTGTAGATAAACAATCTTATACTATCACAATATTACCTATAACCGATCATTTTAGGTGGATCCAACGGTGTGATTCTATAACGTGCGCAGCGGTTAATCAGCTATGAGGGACACATTCCAATTTCGACCGAATGAATTTGTCCTTACAGACTAAATTTATAATTTTGTTAATCCGCTTATCAGCCGCTGCGCACGTTAGCGAATCACATCACAGGAATAAAACTCGTACCTCAGATTCTTTACTGACTTATCCAAGTTTCCCCTGCGATTGAGCGCCAGTCAGGCGTAAACCAAGTGCAGAAAAGCGATTGCAAACTATTCAGATTGACTTGTTAGTGATGCTGTAATACCTACTGCAATGAAGAATAGAGCACTGTTCAGACATGCAGACAAGCAAAAATGATTATTAGGAGAATAAATCACAAAAGGACCAGGTATCTAGTAAACCTCGGTAAGTACAACCTCAGCATACTGACAGGGGCCATAACATGCCACTGCCCACTAAATAAACATCTGTCAGTAATAGGGGTAAAATCAGACCCACTGTGCCCACACTGTGGAGAGGAGGAGACTAGCAAACACCTTATAGCCGACTGTGTCATGTACTCGTCACTGAGATAGGTATGACATTAGTAGACAAAATAGATGTAACTGAGTTAAGTAGCTTGAACCTGCAGGATATACTTTTGTTCTGCAGGAAAAAAAAGATGGGATCCATGTTGGATGGGAGCGCCGCCGGGGCAGTAACCTTAAGCTCCAAACCTAGGGGAACTGGGCTAAATGATCAGCACACGCAGATCGACCGCCCGCCTGCCATCGGCCAGGCGTCCCCACCCATCATCATCATCATCATATACCTACTGCATTCTTATTTCAATAGTGTAAAAATCGTCTTAAAATATTTATAAAATTAATATTTATTTATTCGAAACAAACAGATATTCTTGGTTCAATAATATTTCAGGAAAATTATAGAATTCATTGGTTTTACCTACTTAACGTTACATTATAAAATGAAAATTGATGCGATTGCTTTATTGAGCTTGAGATAAAGTTTGCTTTTGGATAAAATATTATTTTATTTATTTATTTGATATCTTTGGGGGAGACCTATGTCCAGCAGTGGACGTCCCTAGGTTGAAACGATAATGATTATTATCCTACTGCTTACTACTGAGAAAGGCCTTCTTCCCGTTATTCCACGCGTCCCTATCCTACAATCTCTCTCAAGTCTTATCAAAAGGCATCAAGATCGGCCATCTCCATCGTGGTCTGCCGCATCATCGAATTCCGGTAATATTATACCCGATATAATATTACAATACTATCTTCGCATGACTAGTTCCATTCTCTTTTTATACGGCCGTGGTTGAAGCAAACGAACTGAAAATTTTCTACTAAAATAAAAATATATCGGTACTGCAATCGATCGTCCTCAAACCATTAAACGCCAAGCAGTCCGATAGAAAATATCGGAAAATGCAACCGCGACAAAGCGAAATACAGCTTTGAAACTATTGTTCAGTCCTCATTCATCGCCGATTGGGAACTCGGGTACGATCGGATGATTTTTAAAACTTAACCTTACAGTTCAAAGGAAAATAATGATTATTCCGTTTAAGGATGTGTACCCAATATTTCGATTTGTATATTTTGCGCTGAAATTGAATAATATGGTAATATTAGTCATATCGCATAAGTGTAATAAAAAATAAACACTTTACCGTTCTTTTAAAGGAGATAAATGACATTTAAGATTACATTCAAGCCTGTGTTATTTGTACCGGAAGTTGATTAAATTACAAGAAAAAGCGAAAAGAAATTCTGACCCATAGTACTTTTATAATCACTTTTTTTTTATATTACTTTGTACTGTCCTCGATTTAATGATGAAAAAAAAATTACGTTACCGTTGTTCCCAGGGAAATATTATTGATTGAATTTCCATATGTCCGGACCGTTTCAAATACTGCATTTTGATTGATTATGACTCGAGCAGTCAAATCAGGTTCTGATTTAATTTCACATACTAAATAATTATTAATAATCACTCAATTTGTATATTTTAAATCATTATTCGTACAAAATTACTCATTGCCGTTATTTGGTGCAAATGAAAAAAAACTTGAAAAATCAAATAGATGTACTGCGGATTTCACGTGGTACACATCCTTAAATGAAATGATTTCATTCCAAATCGATTTTCCGCTTTTAAATTCAAGCTTCATTACACAAAGTATCAATTGCCCAAACTTCGAAAACATTTTCCCCGTCCATTCTATTAATTTTAAGCGCTACGCAATGTTTAATTGGCATATTGTACAAAAGTGTTTCGTGTCGCTGAGAATCATGTTGTAAATCACGCCGCAGAATTATGAGAGCGTGAAATTTATTACGTTCGCGTCGGGTTGCAAATTTTCATCATAGAGAGAAATTTTCTACACAATACGAAATAATTTACGGGTTCGAGTGTTTTGCTGTCTGCGAGTTGTAATAATTTTACAACATCCTGTATTCGTAAATACGCTCAAAGCTTTTCGAGTTAATAAATTGATTGTACGCCCATAAAGTGTCGTTGGTAATTGAAATACTGAATTACTATTCCGGTGACCCATTCCACATGACATAGAAACCATATTATGAATTCGAATCGTTCCTGTATTGAGTAGATATATTATTATGTATAGTCTAATGAGCCAAATCTAAATCGTACCTTATAGTTCTGTCGCAGTTTTTTCAGTACAGACATGCATATAATTGACGACTACTAGAAGTGGCATTCACGCCTTTCCAACTATTAAGTAATTAAAGGTAAGTACGAATTCCATTGTTTCAACGCAGAACATCTCTCAGTGGAGGAATTCCTTGAATTTGCATTATAAAGTTACAATTTATATATTTATATACCTGAATTGCACCTCGAGCTCATTTACAGTGATATAGAATTTCAAATATTCATTTGTTAAGTCAGTTATTCATTAAATACGTCTACGTACAAATTATTTGTGCGCTACAAGGCGGACCACAGAAGACAGAATTTCAAGTAGAATTAATGATAAAACGAACTTACCTGTACGTGAAGTTCTATCATTATTATGTGAGCTGCTCAATTTGAACCGATTAAAAAGCCGTCTGCGAGGCAGCACTACGTTTTATAAATCGGGAGAATTGAGCAGCGAAACATAATAAACTGGCCATGCAAAGCAATGATTAGAATATTTTTGAAATACCATGCAGGGCGAAAGAAGCGTGTATTTCTACTAAATAAAGTACTGCATACTTACACGTCCAAATTCGTTTGCATGAACTTTGTAAGGGGGTTTGTTATCTCGACTCAGTTATGCATAAAGCATCTACTGCACTTAAAGCATGGTTAAAGTAGGAATTAAATTTAGTATTTCGTTGTCGATTTATTAAATATTTTAATATCAAAACGAAAATTTCAATTAACCATTTTATGGTAATTATTTTTTAATGCGTAGGGGTTAAAATGCCATAACCTGTTGTTAATAAACTATGTGTGCTGTGGCTCTGCCGTTTGACTACTCATTAAGGGAGACAGCGCCCAGGAATGCGCTTCATTATTTCTTGGCTTTCTCAAATTGCGACCGAACACTGCTTCTCGCAGCTGGTGAAATTCTCAAATTTGAATATCTTCTTGAATAAACACCATACGTATGAGCATAAAGTATGAAAGTGTATATTTTGCTGAAGTTTCTCTGGAATTCAGTTTTATTTTAAGTTCTTGGAATACCTATGTTCGAAGACATGCAAGGACATTGTATTATTACAACGATCCATCATGTTATGCATCATGCAGTATGCGTTAGCTACAAGGCGGTATACATGAACAAAGATAATGTAATGCAACATACTGATTTTATTTGATGTAAAAAAACATGTCTACGTAAAATTTTTTTAACAGAAATATTAGGTACCTATGGAAACCATTACGACGAGAAAGTGATTCTTCCCCGGTAAAGGTAATATATTGTTGCTCCAAGTAGAAAGTGATTAATTATTGTAACGAATGTTAGGTTAGAAAGCATTCACATTGTGCATCCGGTATCAGCGATGATAGTCAAATTCTTAATTCGTCATGACTATACGATATTGACAAAACAACAATTCGCCTTTTTACAAAATTGACGAATTCAGATAGTGGTAAATTGAGAAGTAGACGAACTACGAAGTTGGCAAATTATAGTCATGACGAATTAAGAAGACTACACGGAAAACAGGAAGTGCCAGCAAAGTACCCATTTCGTTTGTCTAAAATTTTAAGACTACATACAACCGAGACTTATTTGAAATTTATTACAGCTATGTAAATTATAGGCATGAGATTGCTTTGATTTATTTGATTATAACAAACAGCTTTGCAAGTTCTGCCCGAAATAAGTCGCTTGGTTGATATTAGCAATACAGTTGATTCATACATACTTGTCTTATTTGGTAAACAAGTTTCTAACCTCAAAATGCACCTTTTTAAGTAAATGCGCGCTCATCATGTCTGTTACTGCACATGTGCAAATAGCTGCCACGTCGTATCGCAAAAAGCCACACGCAAAATATACATTCAGCCAAACATGTTTTAGGGTTACGTAGCAAAACATCAAAAATCAAATGTTATTACTTAGTTCGTTTTTCATACGATCAAAATATATAAAGTCAAATTGCATAACGTACGACATAAATTACATGTTTCATCATAAGTTTAAAATTTCTACGCTCTAAATTCATAACGTTTATTATCTATACTGGTCACTACGTATAACGTTAAAATACATAAATTCACATAATACGAAATTTATAATTTTTTTATCGATATGAGACCCTTTTACAAGGAGTATTACCTAATACATAGAGACTTTGCTTTATCCTACTATCCTACTGATATTATAAATGTGAAAGTTTGTGAGGATGTATGGATGTTTGTTACTCCTTCACGCAAAAACGAATGGACGGATTTTAGTGAAAGGAATGGAGGCAACTCATACCTTGGATTAACACATAGGCTATGCTAGATAGATAGATTAAGAACATTATTCATTCAGGCTCTCAGTTTATGTCAAATTATCATATTAATTTTGTACTTCGATATTATATTCATTCGGCCAGTCGTGTTGTATGTATGTATTTTGAACGTTATACATTACGATCATTATTCATTTGGCTTTCGACATTATAGACTTATGTGTATCAAGTTTATAACATTTGATTTTAGATGTTTTGCTACGTAACCATTTAATGCATATTTAAAATTTAATTATTGATAAAAATCTAAATCTAGAGTACCTAATTAATAACCCATTTAATGAAGTACTACTTTTATAGTACCTTTTATATGAATGATAAATCTGTACTTGACTAGTTTGTTAAGGTGCTTGTAAGCCAGCAACTTTCTTGGCAATTTTCAATTTTAGCGTTCCCGAATAGAGGCGCTGGTCGTGTAAAGTTCTTGATCAACTAACCAAAATTAAACAAAGTGCACACATAATTTTTTTATTGGGAAGATATATACTTTCCATGGCTTGGTTCTGTCTGTTGCCCGCAGCCATATTAACTGGCTGCATTTGTGATTTTTTAGTCGATTGAAATGTATAATTAACTGATTCGGAAAGCGGAGTGCTAGTCATAATGACTGTCCCGTCTAGACTGCAACTAGCTGCAAATTAATAAAGATATTATTAGCACAATGAGCGCTCATTTCATTAGCTCTGTTAAATGATCCCTACATTTTAAGGAAACAATTTTGCTTACCTACTTATTATACAATGACAATAAACTATACCAGTGGCAGAGCGTGAGGGTAAGCTGGTATATAATTTCTATTTTTACCCATTAAATATTTTATTTACATCAAAAAATAATATAATATGCACTTTTTATGTTAATACAAGAAGTAATTAATAATATTATAGTGTTTGAGTTAAGAAAGTATACACCGGCTTACCATCACGCTCCGCCACAGGACTATACTAACTTTTGCCGCTGACTATTATAAGATATTATAAGATTTTATGGAGACTTATCGACAACTATTGCCAAATCAACCCCAATGGCACGGCACGCTAGAATCAAATTTTTTTTTTTGTTAAGAGATGTTTTGTACTTCATTTAAATATCTTTTTCTTGGCTTTCATAGCCAGTACGGGAAGCCTTATTTAGGTATTTTACATATTTGTTAATATAAAGTACTTATAAATACGTATAAAAATATAATAAATATATTATTGGGTGTCCTATCAAAATCTCGCCAATCATTTAGCAACGCTACGTTTCGCAACCAACGATTGACAAATACGTCGTTTATCATTTTATCATTTTACAACTACAGATTTCGCAAATGATCCATGTTTTCGAACAACTTACTTGACAAATTTTCATTTTGTATTGTATAATTTGTCAAATAGATTATTTATTATTTATATCAAATAGTCAACTAACGTTCGACCTACAAACGTTTGGTATATAATATTACTTTGTTTGTCATAGGTTTCATTCTATATAAGCTTTAATATAAAATAAGTAATAACACCCTTATTAGGTTAGGGCACCTAGAAAAGGGGGGGACGGGGGGCGAAGGCTTTCAAAAGGGGGAATGGGGTCGAAGCCCCTAATAGGGGAGGGGGATTGGGGGCCAAGTCCGTCTTTAAGAGGAGAAGGGGGAGTGGAGCCCCTCACGAGGGGAGAAGGGGGAGTGGAGCCCCTCATGAGGGGGGAAGGGATGGAGCCCCCTACGAGGGGGAGGGGGCGGAGCCCACACGAGGGGGGAAGGGGGCGGAGTCCCCCATAGGGGGGGTTCGGGGGGCAAAGCCCCCCGCATTATAAAACAAACAAAGGTAACAATTATATAATTGGTAGTTTAGGTTAGGGTTAACTTGTGTCCCTTACAGCGGAAATAGGCACCCCGCGTAGCGGGGTGACGTCGACTCGCTGCCGGTTAGGTTAGGCTAGGACGATAAGTAATGCACACCAATTACATACTCTGATAATTTCATTGTTTTAATAATCATACATAAGTGTAATCAACTTAAATATTACTAACTTTGACGACGCGGATCGCCTAACTAGTTGGTAGTGACCCTGCCTCCGAAACTACCGTCCCGGGTGCGATCCATGGTAAGGGCAAATATTAGTGTGAACGCCCCCCGCGGTATAAAACAAACAAAAGTAACAATTGTATTATTGGTAGGTTAGGTTAGGGTTAACTTGTGTCCCTTAGAGCGGAAATAGGCACCCCGCGTAGCGGGGTGACGTCGATACGCTGCCGGTTAGGTTAGGCTAGGACGATAAATAATGCACACCAATTACAAACTCTGATAATTTCAAATTCATTTTCTAAATGTCGATTTGCTAATCAGTGAGTTTGCCTTACGAATCTTTTTGTGTAATGAAAATTACATAAATGAAAATAAAATATTTGATACATTTATAAATTATACTATTTGGCAAATGACTAGTTGTCAAACGATAAGTTTTCAATCGACACATTCTCGCAACAACATAGTTGTGAAATGAATAGTATACGAAACGTTGGTTGTAAAATGAACTTTTATCAAACAAGTTTCGGTATTTCATTAGTGAACCATATTATTGGAATGCTCTCATAATGCTTGGGTGGTAAAATATCAAGAAACAAAATCTCTTCTAGCATCCGCCATATTGGATTTCATGTTGCGTCATATGCCCAGTGTCACTCGAGCATTTTGCCTGAAACAACACACCCCATTTGTTAAAATCTTTTCAGTAGTTTTGGCTTTCGGTGATGACTAATCGTGTGATCAGTTTTTTTTTAACATTGGACAGTATTGGAAAATCTGAAACCTTATAAGATACTTACCTACCTACAAGAAAACTGTATGCAATGTAAATTCCCGATTATCTTATATAATCACCTTTATGACTCATTAAAGGGAAAAAATAATACGTGATAATCTTAATACGTGGGTGGTAGGTATATATAAGTATTATTTGTAGGTAATTATTTGTAATAATAAGTTTCCAGGTTTTGATAAGGGTTTTTGCTCATTTCCCTTTATTCTACTCGATTCGCTGTGCGCCGTCGGAACGGGAACGGAAGTGTCCCGCTATTTTATAAAGTTACGCATTAAGAGGACTGTGAACCAACGGCAAAAATCATTATTTTCATACAAAAGGCGATAATGATTTCCACCCCTTAAATGTTAACCGATTTTGACCAATTTTTGATAGGTTATCAGTCAGAACAAAATCTAGGATTAAATATCAAATAATCACCGAAATTAGTTTTGTTTGAGACCACTGAAACAACAATAAAACTGAATTATTATAGTGAAAAAATCACTAGATTTGGTCCTGACTGACAACCTTACAAAAATTGGTCTACATCGGTTAACATTTAATGGGTGGAAATCGTTATCACCTTTTGTATGAAAAGCCGTAGGTTCAAATTCCTCTTAAGCTCTCTTAAATAGAACAATACCCAGAATTTCTTTAAGCCACTTCTATCTTAACTGAGGTCCTTAGTCTGCTCGATATTATTACTTGTTCATTCGCCTAGAATACATTTCACTAGAATTAATTCCAACCCGAGCATACACTTTAGCACTTAGTACCTTCCCGTCATTAGCAAGATTAGATAGCATAGAATTGTTTCCTACTAAAATAGACTGCGAATATTCCGCTGATTGTAACAATCCTACACCATTACGATAACACTCTATATCTGCTATTGAAATGACTTTGATGTTCACTGAGATTAGTTCAAGGCTCTCCTATGTTTAAATCTAAATAAATATCTATTTAGAGTAAGAAAATTTTATCCATTTATAATTAGTACATAAAATAAATCTGTAGAAAACGTGTATGTGTAGTAAAAGGTGTTATGTCTGTTGACCGAAATATGTTTGGTCGAATTTCATTTCCCACTCAACGGTTAGCAGAAATATTGTTTGTACGATCAACGTTTGGCACCCTTTCATTTGGTAACTGATTTATTTACTAAAATGATTGGTTGGCAGAAAAACGATCCCCAGATTCTGCTTTCATCGAATATTCATTTGGCAGGTTTGTTAGCTGACTACTCAACTAATTGTCGACTCTTATTTTAAAGATATATTTCAATGACACCGTCTCATTTTCACGATTTTAAAATTTTGCTTAGTTACTATCATCGAATTATCTTCTAGTTATATTTTATTAACATTGCGGGTACAACCTTGCGTAAAGAAGAGACGGGAGGCGAATTCGCTGAACCCCGATTCCACGTGGTACTGGTCTGTCTTACGCCTAGAGTATACGAGTATATAAAAAGTCGGAGGCGCGGAGGGAGAGCAGCCCTCGCCCGCCGTCACAGCGCGGGCCCCGTGTGAGTCGTAGCGACTGAGGCTGGTCACCGAAGGTGACCAGCAAGCCGAAGCTGCGGAGGTGAGCATGGGTGCCCGCGTTATGTGATGCAAGGGCAAAGGGGCTGCACTGCCCGCAGCCCCGGAGCCGTTGCAGAAGTAACTTTAGGTCGTAAATCCACGAAAAATATGTGTTTTATACCAAATGAAATTTAAATCTTAATAGTAATATTGTTCGTTATAGTAAGCGAAACGTTGAAAAACCATTCATTTTTTTGGCATGCGTATTATATGGGAAATAATTCTTCGGCAAAATGTAAAATGTTAAATAGTGCGTTTATTAAATAAAACAGTGGGCAAATCAATCTTCTGCGTTATGATAAGTAATCAAACAAAAAAAGGGGATGTGAAGATTTTGCATCATAATAATTCGGCCATGTAAAAATCGGCAAAACGTTTTCGGTGATATGAAAATCGGCTAAAAATTATTCGTTATTTCAATAGAGAACCGTAGTAAAACGAATTTTGGAAATAAGTATGTTAAGAGGGATACTTAATATTAAAACTCCAATAGTTTTTAAAAAGTTTTCCTTGTAAACTAATCAAATCATTCACGAGAAAAGTCATGAGCACGGCTATTTTCCAATAAATTTGGGGACTTGTCCGGTCAGATTTTTCGTAAAACAAAATTCGATAATTAAATTAAACTTAAATCCCCGCGGAATAATCAATCTGGTATCTTGCGAATCCCCCGACATCATTATGAGGCCGAGAGAGCAAATTAATTAAGTCTGGACGCTGAACTGCCTGCTAAATTAAATATCTAAGACCACAAAATATGGAACAACGGAAATTATTCGATGCATTAATTAACAACTGGAAAATGAGGCACGAGGCATTACAGCCTATGAATTGATTTTGGCTTCCGTTTTATTATTTAAGGGCGTTATATTTCAATTTAGAGGTTATCACCAGACTCAAGTTATGCATAACATAACAACATAAAAAGGTTCTGTAAGCCAGAAAATATAAGTGGTGATAATGTTACGCTCTTCATACCTAATGGAAAATCTACTAATATAATACTTTAATCAAGCTTCTTACCTAACGCGCAAGATAAGGATATGTTTATTCACTTGACTCTTTTGGGACTAGGGTTGTTTTTATTCCAATATTTAATTTCTGATATCCTAGGTAAGTCAGCCAAGTGTATGCTTATGCTTAATTGCATGTATATCTTTTACACTTAACCAGATTCTGTGATATGTGGATCGACAACGACAAACCTTATAATACAGCAATACAGGATAGATTTACCAGCGACACTAGCATGTCTGACACGGGGATAACTTAACCCCATCTTATCTCTCTAGCTATCTCTTTTGTCGGCAGAAGAGAAACACACTTAGAGATAGACGGTGTTAACTAATCCTCATGCCCTGCTACCATGGAGAATGCTATGGAATAGTGCTTAGGAAAGGGGTAATTACACAAAAGATCCCATAGGGTCGAAGTGTATCCGCAAGGACCCCACCCTCTAGGATAAGATGAGATAATCCTCATATCCACCTTGCTAGGGTCGCAGAGGGGTTAACCACAATCTTCATGCGACTCAAAGTGGTCTTAAAATGAGCTGTTTTTAAAGTAATAGTGTATATCCATTTGTTACACAGTACCACGTACTAAGGGCAAAGTAACGTACAGTGTAAATAGAATTTTACGACTCATTCCAAAATAAACTTCCATTTTCTGTCCCCAGCAAAACTATCAAAAAGCTCGTGGGGTAGTTGAGTCATTTTATAAACCCCCTCTTGCAATATGGACGGAACGAGGGAGTACAATGTAGGTCAATCAACTTTACCCTCTATACTCTTGAATTTTTCCCATTGATTCTGACTTTATATACTTATCTTAGAATTGAAAGTTTTATTTTAAAATTTATTTTAATTTCTTAATTATCAGTCTGCGATGCCGTAAAACAAAGCTCACAAGGTGATGGTATTGAATAGAAACGAAATTTAACGGTATACATCCTTAAGACCTAAACAGGCCCGCATGTAGGAGACAGAAACGCGGAAACAGTATAATATTAATACAATATAATCACCATTTAGACTGAGATTGATCAGATTGTTACCCAAATGGAGCGAAAGTTAAGAGTAAACCTAATTTCTTGTCCAAACTTCGATTACACTTTACGCTTGTCTTTACTGAGACGAAAAGTGTATCAAAACAAAACTTCAGCGTGTGGAGAATTATTTTCGTCATAGTCTTGTTTAGTGTTTATAAATGTTTAAACAAGATATGAAGTTAAGAAAATTTTATTACTGAAACCCGGAAATATAAATGAATTGCAAAGAAATTAGTTAGGGAGGCGAGGTAGCTAAATGGCGTAATTCAACGGCGCCGTCGAGACCTATCAAAATCGAAAGATAAAATAATTTCGAAAAGAAAAGCTCATATGGTAAAAACCATTTTAGCGGTGGGTTTGGCGTGTACGGTTTTAAAAATGTTAAAAAAATACAGTTACTTGGGCATTCTCAAGTGCGTCAGATATTCATACTACGTATGCCCCAAGTGCCTCTGATAACAACGGTATACTAATCTGCCGGTTTGCGTGGTGGGGGTAGGCATATAAAGTAGTCAAAAATGCAAAAAAAAAAATTTACTCGAGCGCGTCCGATTTTCAGAAGGTGTTAAGTAGGCCCCAAGGGTTAAAAAAACTGACGATTTCGGCGTGACGATAAGTTACGATGAATTTTTGAAAATGCAAAAAAAAACAAGTTTTTTTGAAATACTCGAGCGCGTCAGATTTTCATAGGGGAGGTTTATCTCGGTATCCTGAAAGCATATTTTCTTAATCTGACAAAAATGTTGGTGGGTTCTTTTAATCTGACCGAAAAAGGTTTTTTGGTTTCTTTTTTTTAGTTTCCGGCACATTCGAGAAATATACCGTCGGGTCTTTTCTCTCTCTTCAATCGGCGTCATACTGAGGGCACATAGGTCTACGGTAGGGGACCATAAACATATATATGTACATATATGCCGCAACGCGTTTTTCGGAAGACGACATGGCTCCTCCACACTTCTGATTTTGTATTTTTAGTAAGTTTTAGATTATATTCTTCAAAATAAAAAAATAAAAAAATCGCGCTCGAGAATGCCGGATTAACGTTTTTTTTTACAAGTTCGCGACCCTATAACTCTGCGGCGTCAATGACTTATCGTCAGATTAGTTAAATTTAGTCTTAAAACACTAAAATCAACCCCCAATATCTTAATCTGACGCGCTCGAGTTTTCAGACTATCGTTTTTTTTTTACTAGTCTGATCGTCTATCCTAGGCGCGCGTCACTACATATAGAGCTAAATACTTTACAAGGTTGTTCTATTGGGTCTAAGGTATCTCTCATATCTCAAACTGCCATCCTCGAGTATTACCGAAAATTCCCCTATTCGCCTCCCTAACTAAATGGTTTATTTTTACATTCCGATCACTATTCGAATCAGAGAATCGAACTCACGCTCTGCAGATTTATTAGATCGATTAGGATCGGACACAACATTCCGCCATCTTCCTTTATTTCTTTGTGTTGAGTCGTTTTTCAGTGCTATCATAATTTAGTTTTTGAAGTCATTATATTATCATTTTCGAGTATTTTTATTTTTTCAGGGAATAAATTGATGAGATAACCATTAAGGAAACAGTAAAATTAGTGCGAGTAAAATCTAGTTTTGTGGCCAATTCAGAACAGACGGCATAATTATTTACGCCGTTAAAGAGTATAAGATTAAAATAAAGTGTACTGCGTCTTTAGTATTGTTTGTAAAATAAATAGTTGGCGAATTTTAGTACTGCACATTTTTGGTATAAGAAAAAGATGTGTATGAGGTGTAGGAAAAAGATGTGGTAGGAAGTGACTTACTTTTAGAACAACACGTTGTGCTCTTTCTATTAGATGCCAATAAGGTTTTGGCATACCGCCCCAGACCGTAATGCAATAAACGATATCGGAGTTTTTTTATTATTATTATAAACTTCGTAACTCTATTGGTTGATAGTTTATGTGGGGTTGGGAGGATAAGGTATGGTTAACCTTTTGAACGCTACGGCTTAGTGCGAGAAAGTGTGCAACAGACGGCGAGTGACGGCTGTAGGTGACCAAATGTATGGAAAACGGCATGCCGTGGTGTCAGGGGCACGGAAATCTGCTGTCGGCTATAATCGACTGTGGCGTTCAAAAGGTAAGAAATTATGATGCCAAGATATTTGTTACTTTATTAATTTATTTGCTGACGATTTCAATCTAATTTCCTGTACTTTGACATGCGCAATTTATAATGTAATTTTTTGTTTGAAAAATAGTTAATCTAATCTAATCTAATCAAACCTTCTTGAGCAGATGCAAAAGCTTCAGTCCAGATATCTCCAATCATACCACGACATTGTATTTATAAAAAAAGAGCCTAAAGTGAATCGTATTTAGAGATAGCGGTAACGCCCCTGACCTGAATACATTGTCGTAATTGCCTCTGGCGGGATTCGAGCTGCAGTCTCAAGCTTCGCAGTCCAACAGTCTATAACCAGTATGGTCAAAAAATGATCTGCCTATTGCGTTCTAAAATTGTATTACTTATTACATTTACCATTTTAAATGGAGCTTCTGTCATGGCTGACTAAAGCACAATCCATTTTCAAACCTTGCATAGATCGATTATTCGGAGCAAGAACGTATTTAATGTGTCCAAACCACATTGGCTGTAACCATTAGTCAAACAGTGCTTACCCTTGCCTTATTGTAAACATCAGTGCGACGTGATTGCATGACATTGGTATATTGATACATCATAGACACTAAACGGTGGACGCATACCTACTAAGACAAGATTATAAAGATAAAACCGGGCAAGTGCGAGTTAAACTCGCGTGGAGAGGGTTCCGTTCCATACATGATTATCTGAAATTTCCTATGTAACTTTAAACACCATAGACTTCTCATAGGTTTTCCTGTAATCTATAGGTAAAGAACTATTTTCTGTATTTTTTTCAAAATTTTAGGCCCGGTAGTTTCGGAGATAAGGTCAATAATGGTCAATTTTCGCCTATTTTCCTAAATAACTTCCAAACCATTCATCTAAAAATTCCAAAAAAAACACATTTGAGATTCTCACAATAAGTTCTTTCATTTGATATGTCACATGATATAGTTAGTGTAACTTTTTTTAAAATTTTCTAATTTACCCCCAAAAAGTGGCCCCCATGTTTAAAATTAATTTGTTTACGTTCCGTGTTGCGGTCAACGACTTACATATGTATACCAAATTTCAAATCAATCGGTCCAGTAGTTTCGGAGCAAATTGGCTGTGACAGACGGACAGACAGACAGACAGACAGACAGACAGACAGACAGACAGACAGACAGACAGACACACGGGTGATCCTATATGGGTTCCTTTTTTCCTTTTGTGGTACGGAACCCTAAAAACAATACATAAGTACTTACTTTCTCAAACAACAAAAATTGCCGCATTCAACCGTTTCAGTGTTTATGCACCGGACCAACTTACAACGTACATACAAGTAGGTATAAAATGTTTATAGATACGAGTATATTGATCATAACAGGATGCTTCGCTTTCGTGATGACGCATTAATCATATCAAACCCTAACCAGCGTGTGCTCGCATAACCTACGAACCAATCCCGAACAATCCCGACGAATCCCGATCTCCTCTGCTGCACTGGGAGTGAAGAAATAACATAGAATGCGTGCAGATGCTTATCATCCTGGCATGTCGTAAAAGTCGACTAAGGGACGGGTCCTCTCCAACATGGTGGACTATCTGTATGGGCGATGGGCTGATCACCTGTCACCATACGGTTCATCATACCATCTTAGGACTAATTAATCGAACGTGGCCACAAGTAGTCTTGTGGCTCTGCCCACCCCATTAGGGATTTCGGGCGTGATGCTATGTATGTATGTGCAATCCCGAACAAGCAAGTACTGACATAGCGAAACGCAATCTCTGTCATGTTTTAACGGCAGCCTATAAAAATTTGTCTGTTTAAATCCATGATGGTTTGTCCACCGGTGTTAGGTAAAACTTTTCATGAAGAAGTTCATTCCATACCTAAACCAATTTGTTAAAATTGTCTTCAACTTGGTTGTGTCCTTTGTTGAACAAGGTTAATCATCATCATCATCATTTTAGCCGTAAGACATCCACTACTGGACATAGGCCTCCCCCATCGATTTCGAAAAGGGCCTGTTGGAAGTGGCCTGCATCCAGCGTTTTCCTGCGCTCTCTTTTAGTTCGTCTGTCCATCTTGTGGGTGGACGTCCTGCGCTGCGCTTACCGGTCCGTGGTCTCCATTCGTGAACTTTTCGGCCCCATCGGCCGTCTGTTCTGCGTGCTATGTGCCCTGCCCACTGCCACTTCAACTTGCTAACCCGACGGGCTATGTGTTGAACAAGGTTGTTTTCTCAAAAAGACTGTGTCGCTTCATGTTCTTGTTAGATTTACTCAGCAACTCTAATAACTCTTGTGAGTAATGTTTTCCCAATGTTAATAATATAAAATAACAGTGAAATATCTGTTCCCTTTAAGTATATTCTGTGTCACCACCAATGACAGCCGCCCTACATATCAAGACGATCAACCCTTTGCGCAGGCAAATTTGTCACGTCACACGCAGTTGATTGATAAAGGAAATCACATTTGATATTGAATTTGCTATAACAGACGTGTCATGACCGCGAAATCGTGGTATTTGCGAACTGTAACATTTTAAATCCCAAAGGTTAGCATTATAAAGAGGTAAATAGAAGATTATTATAATCAACATATTTTATAAAAATATATTTAAAAACAACACATAACTTTTTAAACAATTTGTTATCTTCACTAATTTTAAGGTAAACAAAACAATGAAAGAGTTTTTATCTACACCCATATCATAAAACCTCCATTGTTTAATCAAAAACCATAGGAAATGACCACCATTTTGACAACCAATTAGGAAAAACCAGTGCTGCAATGTTATTTCTTTATCGTTTTTAGTAAAGAAATGAGATTAAATTTGGAACAGCTGTCAAAACTCAAGTGGGTCTCTATTCTAGTATCCATAGATATTAAACAGTTATTGATACGAAACATCAATTCAGTATGTTTTTTTAATATAAACCGAACGACATTTGATCTCGAGTGATATGAGAATAGAGACTTCATTCGTTTGTCTATGATTTAAAAAAAAATGGTCTTGACGGAGGATCGAATTGCCGCCATGTTGGTGTTTTGCTGAACGAAAGTAGAATTGTTGTTGAATTGAATAGAAAAAGTTGTTTATAATTTACATTTTAGTTGAAAATATGAATAGTAAGTAGTCTTCTCGGAGTGTGTGTGATGTGAAAATGCGCCGGATATCGAAAATATGCAGCCACGATTGCAACAAATAACTTGTTGCCAGAAAATATTGTTTCTGAACCCATCATGGAGGATTTATAATATGTATGTAGATAAAGTTATGTATGCAACTCTGCATAATTTGGCCTTAAAACACACGTGCGATCTTATTATGAAACTCGCCTTTCGGCTCGTTTCATGAAAACCGCACTAGTGTTTTAAGGCCTATCATTATGCAACCGTTGCATAAACTACTATTTTATTATTATTTTGTGAATTGTAAGTTGTTACCTTATTTTACAATTGACTGCTTCAAAGCACATCATTAATTTTAATATCCCACTTTTTCGCCTTGAACATCGTTCGTACGATATGAGAAAAATTGCGATGTACACATGGTCCTAACGAAGAAATCATTTAGATATACAGCATTTTACATGTATTTTAGTCCCAAAACTACTATTTATGTATCTTTTTTGTTAACTAGTAGATCCGAAGATTGATAATGCATTTGCAGCACAGTAGCTGTCAGAATTACACATTACATAGGCACTTTAAAGGCGGTTTATTCCAACCTATATTTTCATGTCCAAGATAAACTCAACATGCCTGTGGTTAGCTGTAGTTTTAGTGTAACCGATGTAAAGTGTGTGTTCCGAGGAAGACACTTTGTAAGAAGATATCTACATCTTATGAATTATTCCAACCGACTTTGCTCAAAGATTTCCTTTCGAACTATTTTGTGAACTTGACATGGAATGACGTCGATGTTAGGAAGTACTTTAAGAAGTATGTAATGGTATGGATAATGACAGTAATAAAATACTGAAAGTAAATAAAATGTTACATGCATGACACAATAGTAGTTAAATACATAATATAACAGCAAAGTAAATTAAACCCACATCATGTTCAGAAATTTGTTAATTTCATAAAATAACACAAAATGTTTGCGACTTTCGCAACGCAACCCGAAAAGCTTTATTTCAATTCGAATTTCTGAGGCTGAATTCATGAAAGAATAAATGATTATTATAAAAACCGGCCAAATGCAAGTTGGACTCGCGCACGAAGGGTTCCGTACCATTATCTATAAAAACGGCAAAAAAATCACGTCTGTTGTATGCGAGCCCCCTTCAATATATTTTTATATTTTAATTTAACTATTTATTTTTAAATTGAATATAAAACTAAATATTCTGTGAATATTTCAAGCGTCTACCTGTTGCCGTTATCAATATCGAGCAAAAACGAGCAAAAAAATCACGTTTGTTGTATGGGAGCCCAATAAATATTTAATTTATTCTAAGTATTTGTTGTTATAGCGGAAACAAAAATACATTATCTGTGAAAACTTCAATTGTCTTACTGTCACGGTTCATGAGGTACAGCCTGGTGACCGACGGACAGCGGAGTCTTAGTAATAGGGTCCCGTTTTACCCTTTGGGTACGGAACCCTAAAAATAGCTGTTGCCAGTCTTGCCTTTCTAATATTCATTCCCATGCATTTCATCGAATAGTTCATCACACAGTCGTCCTCTTCGTACTTTTGACAAAAACAACTTTAATATCATATTTCCTTCACTTCGAATAATTGTAGTAAACAACGAGCAAGCTTCTTAAGAATTTTCGCATCGCTGAATACAAAGACAGGAATGATTGCTGCCGAAACAAGTATCATAAATTTAAACCGTACAATAGAGAGAGTCAACCGTTAGCGAAACGTAAGCTTGCATAACCAAGACTCATTCCCAAGCTTATGTATATTACGTGTAGTTTCATCCCACAGGCCGGTCACGTTTGACAAAGATGAGACATGGGAATCCCTAACGAATGTTTACTTTGACTTCGCATTGCTACAGCTCTGTATGCTGCGCGGTGTCTGAATATTTTTGTTCGGTGCTTGGAACGGCCTTTGAGTCGGACATAAAGTAGTTCGTATTTGGATTTGTCCATGTACTGATAAAACGTAAACGTCGTTTATTCATAGATATGTGTATTACTAAAATATGCGATTGATTAGCAATAACACCACCTTTATTTAGAAATAATACTGTTTAGAAGTGTGGTTTTCAAAAAAGTGTATTACTTTTATTGAAATAAAAAATAAACTCTAAATAAATACCTTAAATTTTTATGAGTTCACGAATAATTACCTCAGTGAAAAAAAAATATAGTCTCGAAAGATAAAATAGTTGTAGAAGATAACAAATGTACTTACTGTATTGCATTGGCTGGTTTAGTTGTCAATAAAAAAAAACAATCTTATATTTTGCTATAGGTAGATACTATCCAATTTTGCTTACGAAATCACATTCAAGGATTTTACATTAAAGACCATTTCCTGATAAAACCATTATTTATACGCATAAGAGTACCTAATGAATACCTACCGTACCGTCTAAAGAAACCCATCCGGGAGGGAACAAAAAGGAAACATGTGTACATCGTATGATAGGATACAGCCACTGCCTCCACGGACTTAGCTACTAACAAAGAATCTTTGTATGTTGTCTACCTACAGTATTATATCGGTATATGCGTATGTTGTGAAGGTAAACTGGATCTCAAACATTGTATAAAATCAGTGATTCATTAAACAACTTCGTAAGGCCCTAAATATATTCGTTTTTCTCCACATATGGAACGTTCTTTATTTACAAGGAAAACAGAAAAAAGCCGAACCAGGGTCATTGTTCCCATGTTCCTTAATTCTTAGATTCCGCGCCTACGTATTGTAACGAAACGTACCCCGACAAGTCCAGGGGAGAAACGTAAATAGGTATTATAGATAAATATATACATAAATAGGTCAATAAATATATATTATTAATTATAATTGGCCAGCGTGATCGTCTAGTTTGAAGGTAGGTAGGACCCCAAGTTGTACCCTTAAGTAACCAGTTCTTTTAGAGATTACTTGAGTTTGCTGAAGACCCTAACATTTTCTATACGACTTAAATAATTTTAAAACCTCGTGTACTCCGTTAGAAATTATTTATCTTTTTAGACTGCGATGGCTAAGAAATCCTACAAAACATCATCTAATCAATTCCTCACTAACAAAAATACTAAAGTGAATAGAACAAAAGGCCAAGTCTCTAAAGAACTAATTCATGTATGTATATGGTCAATTATGTTATTCGTATATGTAAATAGTTATTGGAATTTGATGGATTTAATGCTCAAATAAATAATAATAATTAATATTATCGTCATGTACCTTGAGAAGATAGGAACACGTTTGGATGTCCAGTAAGAAATTATTACGCTGCTATAGTTATTATTTAGTTATAATATCTTGGTTTGAAGAATAAATGAATTAGAATAACCTAAAGGCCCCTCCTTTAAAGGGAGAGGGAGACGTGCCCCTCCACACCTCAACCAGGCTTCCGCACGTCTCCGTGCGACTCGTCACCAGACTTGGTCATCGCTCCGCCAGCAAAGCATAAGTTGCTATCCCCAGTTACAAACGTCAAGGACGTAATAGTCAGTCGGTTGGGTCAAACCCAAAGACAGCCCTGCTATAGCAAGAAGTAATGTTGTTAACATGAGACAAGATAAATTAAAATAATCCTCGGCCAAGAATTCATTATCGTTATGTACCATGGACTAAGCTTTATGGGACATAATGGACACCACCTCAGCCTCATCTCCACAGCTATGACGTCCGACCTCCTTTCCACAGTCTAAGACGTTCGAGGGCATGTCCAAGAGTTCTCCAAGGCTGTCTCAATATAGCATACAAATCCGTTAATGGATTATCATATGAAGACTTTATGAATCCCACATCTACGATACAGCGACTCAGTCCAATTATTCGGTTCGAATTCTCAGTTCTAATGCATTGAAATTAGCTTCGAAGTCGGAGTGCCGATGTATTGAACGAAGTCCCATACCATAAATGGGCAAATTATTAATCCTTGACCTCACAATTTGCAAGAATCAATAACCCGTTTAATACAAACGGTGAAAATATAATTAACGTAAACAACACCACGACCTGCGTATAGAAACTCAATAGCCAAGTGGAAATACCATTAGTGTTGATTTAACCTTCTAGGTGCATAATAATAAAGGGTCTTTCTTGTATGTAATTCATGTATGTATATATGTTAACATATACATACATTATTTAATCTTCAAATCAATTTAAACGAACGCATTTATATTCCTATAAAAACAGATACAAATCAGAGTGCCGTAGGTTACAGAATTATTCTTTATGAATCCATTGACCAACTAAATTAGGGCTTAAATCGTACGCAAGCCGGTCTTTTAGGATTTGGATGCAATTCAAAGAGTATTTCTTAAGTATAAAACAAGTGTTATGTGTACATACTTTACTTAGTCATTGAATCAAGTCAAAGCAATTATTATTCATATTTTATTTAAATCGGGACTCGAACTAGGGTTCAACTTCATGTTATATAGTGAATCATTCTGTTAGGACACATAATCTAACGAATAATGACTGGGAATCGAACCCAAGCTGCTGCTAGCTTCATGCTTTTACCATTTCGGATATTTGATTAGGTTGAGGTTCGAACTCAATCTTGAAAACGAATCCTAATAGAATTAAACATTCATATTTATGTCGGGAATCGAACCCAAGCTCAGTTAAACGTTATGTAATGTTCCACACTGTTAGGGAACAAATTCATATGCATAATAGCTGGGAATCGAACCCAAGCGAGGCACTTGGTTACGCGAGCACAAGGGACGTGAGGACAGCGCTGAGTCCGCGATCCGAGTGTGGCCGCGCCCCGTCGCAAGCGCCTACTGCGGTATACAGTCCGCACACGTACAACGCTGCGCGCAAGTTTGGCTTTAACCGACTTGGACAGTGGAGGTTAATGTGGTTGAACTTGTTACCCCTGAGCACTGTGGCCAGTACAGTATATAAGGACATAAAATAACCTCTAGCGTTATCGATGTATTCTCATATTTCGAGTAAAATAGTAGTGTATTTTGAAAATCAAACTAGTTAAGCTTAGTTTCATACCCATTAGTAATAGAGTTGAGCGATAGTATTTAAATACTGGTGGGTAGGTACAAAGTATAGTTAATGTAAGGAAGTAATTTTAGCAATCCTGCAAAACACACATGTACAGCAATAAAGAATTAATAACAAAAGCGCTTACCTGCTTAATTCCCTGCTTAAATTATAAAGATATTAACACAGGAGAAATAAAATCAGTACAGAAATAGGTAGTGTGGGTAGCGTAAATCGGTCGTCTCGATAAATTTAAACCTTGGAGCTCGTAGCACTTATTCTCACACGAGTGCCCTCGTCACAAACAAACCAGTAGAATAATTAAGGAAATTAAGTTAACAGACGGCCAAACAACACCCCCCGCACTACACATGAACAATAGGATTAATATCCCTTTGACCGCCACAGTCGGCTGTGGCCGTCAGCAGCCTTCCGTGCCCCTGACGCCACGATATGCCGTTCTACCCACATTTGCGTCGGCTATAGCCATCGTCAAGTGCACGTGGCACGCTTTTCCCTGTTAGCCGTGACGTTCAAAAGGTTAATACAATACACATATAAAAAGGATAAAGGCAATCACAAATAGGAAAACAGCAGCATGCACATCCTACCTACCTAACGGCCTAAAGACGCCCTAACTGCTTGAACTGGGTTCCTATTTCACTGGTGCCAGTTCAAGGATAGGATAATAAGGATAAGGAAAGGTAAGGAGCCCCTCGATAGAGGAATGTGTGCTTCAGATCTTGGAACAATAACTGCGGGATCCTTCTGAGGAAGGACAGCTATTGACGCTTGGTGTCAACACGTGTGACCAAATCCACACACACTCATACCGACGCATGGCCAAGCTGTTTCAACATTCTGAAAAGAACGTTGGCGAATCCGCTTGAAGGTCCACACCGCCTTTCAGCGTTAGCCAAGTGCTATCGGTTGTCACCGTAGGGTGACCCGCACTTGTATGTAGGTATTGGGAAAAACAGTTATTAGTATAGGAAAAACCTGTTGCCTGAAACGCAGACTCACGCTTCAGCCAGTTGCCTGGGGTTAAAGGAGTCTTGACCACAACAGGGGGAGAATACATGTGTAAGGTTAATTGTATGTATGTGCACATTGCCTAAACAATGTTAAGTGTTACTGATTATCGATGACCTCACAGGATTTAGGGATTTATACTCACCAGTCTGGTTGTGATCGACTGCTACTAGCACGGCGATACGTTCCACGTCGTATGCAGGTTTCTCCGGAAAAAAGCCACGATCTACCTCCGTCTTGCTATTTATACCCACGCCACTTCCATCGTCACCAACAGGATCCATAGACACGACCCGGAACCATAGACACAATAGGGTCCATAGACAAAATAAGGAATCCCATACGCGCAATAAGTTTTTCATATATTCACACCTAAACGACGTTTCGACCGTATTGCAACGTCCGCGACCACGAGAAGACTGAAGTGGTGGGTATCAACATCCTTGAATCGCAAAAGTATTCTGAACTACCCGCACTTGGTCTTATCTTTCTGGATCCAGAGCATAAAGCTGGCGACACACTATACTGACAACAAACGGCGATTTGCTCGATGAACATTTTGACGCTTGCATTCGCTAATCACCAGATTCCACGAATTCGATAACTTATATTCGATACCTAAATCTAGACAATCTTTCCTTCTTAGGTATAAGACCCATAATCCATTAGCGTAAGTAAGGTAGCGCCTTTAAATATCCTCTCCAAGAAAGTAGGTCTTCATACTTCTGATATATGTAGGTAACTATGCAACTAAACATCTAAACAATTTAAAATATTCCTATCTATTTCTGTTGATAATCATAACTAATATCATAAATGCGAAAGCAACTCTGCCCGCACGCCTTCAACCCAATCCACTGAATCAATCCTGATGAGTTCTGGTATAAAATAGATTAAACCCACATCCTGAACCAAATCACAAAACTGCCCTCTCCTCAGCCACGCGAACAAAGCCGCGGGCATACGCAGTTTATCTATCACTAATAAAAGAAATAGTTTAAATATTTTGTTTCCAACTTTAATCTTGTTGCTGTTGATTTTACATAGGCGCTTCAATTAATTATCCTTGCTCTGTTTTAAATAATCTTTTCAAGCAACTTAACATATTATAAAAATAACTAAATAAAATAAGAATATAATGTAAAATTTCCGGTTTTTATTTTAACCTCATATACATATATACGCTATGAAATAGCTCTCTCAAAAATATTTAACGAATATTGCTTTAATATTTACCACTGAACCCTTCTAAAATTGCATTTCATACCTATTAACGGTGAGTGGAGGGGGAAAAAAAAAACATTACTGCTATGGTTCGTGACACCACCCCCCTTTGGACTTAATAATTGATCGAAATCGAAGATATTGTTCAATTAATATGTCCAAATATTTAGGCATACATTCATATTTGAAATATCGCCGAGAACAGTTTTTTTTTTCCGCTTGTTTTCGCTCACAAAATATGTGTTCTTTAATGTTTAAAATTTCCAGTAGACAGTTTATTTTAATGACTCATCACTCAACCTGCCTAAACATATATTTAAGAAATTAATAAAGGAATAATAATTGAATAATTTAATTGTATCCCACCCACCCACTGGAAAATAAATATATTACTCACAAAAGGAAAAACAATTATAAAGAAAATAATATATCTCTAAGTCAAATATGATTTTGATGAAACCGCATTCATAATAATTTAAGACCTAAGTTTTTTTTTTTTTTAATTTCAAGACGTGAAGAGATCAGGCTAACACCTAAACCACCTCCTGTAAAATTGACCTATTCAACCATACTCACAAGTACAACTAATATCTATAACACTTACTTACTAGCGGCTCTGTGAGCTGTATACCCCACGACAAACTTAGTATCTTCGCCATTTTGAAACCTTCGAAAAACAGAATTGACAAAAAAAAAAGTCCATAAAATTATCAAACCTGTTCATAAAAATTCACGAGAATCGGCTGAGAACCGCGACCCGCAGACGAGAACAAATGGACAGACACCGGATAGTCGTCGGGATGTCCGACGACTGGACTGGACATATGAAAGCATTTTTTATTCAAGCTGAAACGGAGACGCCTTGCTTGCTTCGCTCGCTCGGTCGATTATGCTCACCCCCCAAACTACGTAATTATTTTACTTCCTAAACCAAGCTTAGAGTATCGTATGGACAGACGCTGGACAGTCGATGGACATCCGCTGGACATACAAAAGCATTTTTGTCCAAGATGAAACGGAGACGCATTGTTCGCTTTACTCGCTCGATCGATTATGCTCACCCCCCAAACTACGTAACTGTTTTATTTCCTAAACCAAGCCTGGAGTATCGCTAGTATTTTAATAACAATTAAAATACATTAATCCTGATGCCTGCCGAATTACAACATGCCTGGACTTGATATTTGCAAATTTCAATGACAAGAATTTATACGCCACAATACAGGAATCAGGTATCTCGGATCACGCTGGAACAAGCAAGCAACAAACAAAACTTCGCTGTAAACTGAAAAGAACGTATAATAATACAAACATTTGAAACGAAGAACTAAAAATAATAGATCGTGCTAACTATATTAAATCCAACAAAAAATACTAATGATAACTATGAAGCCTTTCACGACACATTAATCATTATCAAAAACAAATGTATACCAAAACGCAAAATCAAACTAAAATTTATCATAAAAAATACTAACAGTAGGTTTGAAAATGTCAAGCAAAAATAAAAGGCTACTAAAAATATTTTCATTAGAGTCGAATAACCATATACTCCAACAATACTATAAACAATATGAAAAAATAAACAGAATAAAAAAAACTAAAAATAAAATAAAATTTATGTGGTAATATTTATGGTGTAATAAATGAGCGAACAACCTAAAAAATAAAAAAAAGACAAACTAAACATAATTTCAAACACGTTGCTCGTCCCCGCCCCGCGCTCCGTGGTCGCCCTGTGCTACAACCCACTGAGAATACCATGTTCCTAAATCCCTTTGCATATCGCGAAATTTACGATAATATAAAAAAACTAAAAACCCAAACGAGTCATGGCATAGATGAACTTCCGCCATCCCCAATGAGGCAATGCTCTGATGAACCAATCTTTTAACAAAGGCGTCTTCCCGGATCTATTTTTAAAAAACTGTAATAAAGCCGATCCATAAAGAGGGTACAAAACAAACCCGAATAACTATCGTCCAATTGCCCTGTTACCAACAGCTTCGAAGCTATTTGAAAAGGTTATGTGTGACCGTATATATTCCTTCTGTGAAAAATTTAAAATATTCGACGAATGTCAAAACGGTTTTCGCAAAACAGATCTCCAACTTTGGTAGTCTACAAATATATTCATGAAGTTTTGAATATAATCACCACAAAAAAAACGTAAGGTAAAAAAATACGTAAAGTAAATTATCAAATAAACTATATGGTATAGGGATCCGGTGACTTGCTTATAAATGGCTCGCATCTACTACATCAAAAACAGAACAGTTTGTAGAAATTGAATATTTCAACTCTAATAATGCGAAATAACAAATGTTTGATCGGACTGCAGAGTAGCGAATGCACCAATTGCCCAAGGAAGTGTTATCGGCTGGCTGCCATTTCCTATATACATAAATGGCTTTCCTAAAACAATGTAGGAGTCATGTGTACTATTTGCAGATTTCATCTTAATTACGAATAGAATGTTATTTTGATGTTTAAGATTCAACAATTGTTAATGTATATTTTAAAGGAAATGAAATTAGTTATAAGCACTATTACTTTTAATATAAAGCACGATTAAAGCTCAATGACAATAGTATATTATGTTTCTTTTTTTCCCTCATTAAGTGAAATGTAATAGTTCTTTTGTGAACCATAAATATCTCTAACCCGAATGTAAACCTCCAAATCTAACGAAGGTGAGGAATTACTTAACAGTTTTTTTTTTCCTCGATATTCACAAACAAATATATAATATTTTTATAAATTATCACTTTATTAACACTTTCCCCAAATGTTTTTTTTTTTTTTTGTATGGTGTGTTTTTAAACCAAATAGACCATGACAAATATTAGAGCATCACCTCCAAACTGTTCCTTAAGAACAAAGCTGACATATTAATCATGACCAATTATCACTCTCGCAAGGACATCTAATTTCTGCAGAGACGCCAGTTTGTGAGACTGACTTGCCCTAATGACAATGTATAGATACTTCCGATCCCAATCTGACCTTATGATTGCATCACGAAATAATTACATTCCCTTCAAAAACCAGATGACTTTACTAGTCCGAGCGATAACCACCATCTGATCAAATGTCCAGTTTAGAACTTCCACCCCAAAACCAGTCATTATCCTTTGGTGCTTGTACTGTTGCCGATTAAGATAGCCTTGCTTGCGTGTATAGTATGATCTTCCTGTGGTACAGTTTAACACTGCCAATTTTTGTCGGCTGACTTAACCTAATATCTATTGCCACAGAAATCTCATTGTATAGTGTGATGTCGTTGGGGTCAAGTATCAATAAATTGCGTTCCATAACTATTAAATAAGATGAATCATTAAGGCCCATTCTAACATAATAAAACATTAAATCTAGTCACAAACACCTGCCACAATTCCATTTATTCCTTTGATATAGGGTTCATGCTTCAGTCATTCTTCTACATTCTTTTGATCTACACTCCCCTAATGACCCATCAAATCATAGGAATGGAAAACTTTAAAGCAATAATAAACTTAATTTAGGCGAATGCTCCTGATTAATATACATTATGAATAAAATGATACATTTTTACTGGATAAAGCAATTCCTCCTCGTTTCAACTAATAATTAGCAATTTCTTTTATTTTCTACTAATATTTTCCGAACCGAACATACTAATAAAAAAGGTTTTTTTTTTTCCGAATATTACATGGCAAGAATTTTATTTATGCAATACTAACAGCGCCCCGCGGCGTCACCCGCGCGAAACAATGTTCTCAACCAATGTCACGTTCTTTGCACACTCACGCAAATGCATAATTAGGAAGTAGTGTTTATATAAATATTTTGCAAAACATGTACATAATGTATGTTTGTCTATTGCCTTGTATCCCCGAAACGTAAAATTATTTATCTCATCACAGTAATAATAGTAGCGAAAGTATGGATGTAAAGACGTATATGCCTAACAGCTCCGAATGGTGAAACTCATGAATAACCTATGACGAACACTAACAAACGTGCGAAAGAACCCCAATCTTAAATAAAAGAAGCTACTACTAGGCACAACCCGCATTGCATGCGAAGCCGCAAATAGAATCAAGTCACACACAGGTAATCAATTTCTGTGAATATTTGAAAGTTTCTATTATCTCCTAAACTACGCAAAAATATTGCCCATTTCACAGAAGGACACCCAAGGAATATCCTATACTCACAATTAAATGAACAACCTTAAACCTCCTTATAGTTATTAAAAATCATTCGAATAGATGAGCGCACTGAGCGTACATGTCACATAATAATAATTTCAGTAATATTTAAATTAAGTTACAGTAATTTTTTAACCTTAATTGTTTAGTGGTAAACCTCAAACTAAATTGCACACGTGTGTTTTTGACGACGTTTTTAATATTACGCGACCTAAGCAGTTGTCTATACGCGAATGTTTCATAGTAGTAAGGCCTGACATATTTTATCCATATAAAATATATATACAACGAATCAAAACTATTGAATATATCTCAAACTTACGTATACTCATAACTGTATTCTAGTATGAAAATTCTGAAAAGATATTATGAGCCAAATAATTTTCACTATAAAACATTACCAAATTCAAATTACGAAATGCCAATGACTTAACGTTACGCCCATTGCGAAGAAAGTACGGAAAAAATATGTATTCTCTATGAAGGCGCTCAACTATTTAATAAACTCCCTAAACTAATCAAGGATTAAAAATCTATAAGCCGTTTTAAAATTTTTACTTAAAAACCATATCCTGAACAAAATAAAATAAGACAAAAGGAAAATAAGTATTAGCGTTTGTATTTAATAAATCCCGACTTAATCTTCATTTCAAATATCATACTTCACAGTTAATAAGCTCAAACAAACATCTAAATCGGTTTAGCCGTTTCCAAGCGATGCATAGTCTAACAAACAGTCAAGAATAAACTGAGAAAATTCTAAACATATGTGGTCTGAACTAAAGGACATCTAAATGTGCGATTCTGGATATAGCTACCTTTTTTTTTATTAAACTTCCTTCAATATACATACAGTCACACCTCTGTTTTAAATTGTATAATAGTATATTTTAATTTACTATAACCACTACGTTTAAGTCTAAATTGTATCAAATACATAAATGTTCTCAATTAAGTGAATTATGTAATTATTATAACCATCTTAACCCGTATATAGGTTACCCAACAGATACAATTATAGACGCACAAAAGTAAACAAACTTTTTAAACCTGCATCTGAACGGATCGCACGTCTAATGTCCAAACAGGAAAATGACAAAAAGACGAATGTTCGAAGGCATGTCCAACCAGACGCCCGGCCAGCAACAATTCCGCCCAACCACAAAAACGTCCAACGATAAAACTGCCCAAACTTAATAATTACCAGCAATAAACTTGCTCAACCATAAAAATATCCAATGAAAAAATTACCCGAACTTAATAATTACTAGTACTAATATTGCCCAATCACAAACCTTCCAATCATAAAAATGACCAAAAATACGGAACCCTAAAAATAATAATCCCGGACAAATGGACAGCTTCCGAGGGAGCAGCGATAACCGACTTCTATGCGGACCTACCATGATCATTCGGTATTACAAGAGTAGAAAATAGGCCAAAGTTATTTCGATCAAATGATTATTATGCTAAATAAAAATTATGTATAATAATAATTACACAACCAACTTTCACGCTATCACTATCAGTATCTATCTAAAGAGTTTTGATATATATATATATATATAACCATAGTAGATTTGTATGTATAGACTAGTAGCGGCCTGCCGGGTTTTACAGTTGGTCACCTCTATAGCCGGACGCCACTAAAGCGAGTCATGCATCCGGACGGATACATCACAAGTTGGACACCCCCATGGACGGACAAATTACTGAACACTTGGACACCTTTATTTTCAGACACCAGTCACGCGGCGGATCTAAACTACGCAAAGCGCACGCATGCCAATTTAGATGTTACGACTCCGTATATTAAATATTCTTATGGCGCATCTAGTGTCGCTGCTCGCATTCCGTGCGGGTATCAACACATTAGTGTAGCAGAACTACCCTATTTTTATTCAACTTTTGCGCTTATCTGATACTTTGTAAATAAAATATGTAACCTTTTGTCTCATTAAAATATAAATATAAATAGTGTTTATTCTGTTCCATAATAGAAGAGAGGCATAACTTCTTTTTGTAGCCGATTAAAGTAACCGTAATTGTTAAACCAAAGCCTCCTACTAGTTGACTGCTATCGCTCACCATGACTCAAAGAATGTCCTAATTCAAAGAATCATTATTCCTAATTCGACTCGAGTACGGAAATGCTGCTGAATAATAAAAACCTTAGGTTAAAATTCCAAAAAATTAATAGTATATTTTATTCCAAATAACTTTAACAAGTACTTCTATTGTTTTCAGCAAACTCGTTCACCTCTTACCATCACACGTACAACAAATTGTAGGCTAAGCCTACTAGAATAAAAGCCGTAGTAATCTTGACCAACATCCTGGGTCATACGGCACCAAATTGTAACGAAACGTACCCCGACAAGTCCAGGGGAGAAACGTAAATAGGTATTATAGATAAATATATACATAAATAGGTCAATAAATATATATTATTAATTATAATTGGCCAGCGTGATCGTCTAGTTTGAAGGTAGGTAGGACCCCAAGTTGTACCCTTAAGTAACCAGTTCTTTTAGAGATTACTTGAGTTTGCTGAAGACCCTAACATTTTCTATACGACTTAAATAATTTTAAAACCTCGTGTACTCCGTTAGAAATTATTTATCTTTTTAGACTGCGATGGCTAAGAAATCCTACAAAACATCATCTAATCAATTCCTCACTAACAAAAATACTAAAGTGAATAGAACAAAAGGCCAAGTCTCTAAAGAACTAATTCATGTATGTATATGGTCAATTATGTTATTCGTATATGTAAATAGTTATTGGAATTTGATGGATTTAATGCTCAAATAAATAATAATAATTAATATTATCGTCATGTACCTTGAGAAGATAGGAACACGTTTGGATGTCCAGTAAGAAATTATTACGCTGCTATAGTTATTATTTAGTTATAATATCTTGGTTTGAAGAATAAATGAATTAGAATAACCTAAAGGCCCCTCCTTTAAAGGGAGAGGGAGACGTGCCCCTCCACACCTCAACCAGGCTTCCGCACGTCTCCGTGCGACTCGTCACCAGACTTGGTCATCGCTCCGCCAGCAAAGCATAAGTTGCTATCCCCAGTTACAAACGTCAAGGACGTAATAGTCAGTCGGTTGGGTCAAACCCAAAGACAGCCCTGCTATAGCAAGAAGTAATGTTGTTAACATGAGACAAGATAAATTAAAATAATCCTCGGCCAAGAATTCATTATCGTTATGTACCATGGACTAAGCTTTATGGGACATAATGGACACCACCTCAGCCTCATCTCCACAGCTATGACGTCCGACCTCCTTTCCACAGTCTAAGACGTTCGAGGGCATGTCCAAGAGTTCTCCAAGGCTGTCTCAATATAGCATACAAATCCGTTAATGGATTATCATATGAAGACTTTATGAATCCCACATCTACGATACAGCGACTCAGTCCAATTATTCGGTTCGAATTCTCAGTTCTAATGCATTGAAATTAGCTTCGAAGTCGGAGTGCCGATGTATTGAACGAAGTCCCATACCATAAATGGGCAAATTATTAATCCTTGACCTCACAATTTGCAAGAATCAATAACCCGTTTAATACAAACGGTGAAAATATAATTAACGTAAACAACACCACGACCTGCGTATAGAAACTCAATAGCCAAGTGGAAATACCATTAGTGTTGATTTAACCTTCTAGGTGCATAATAATAAAGGGTCTTTCTTGTATGTAATTCATGTATGTATATATGTTAACATATACATACATTATTTAATCTTCAAATCAATTTAAACGAACGCATTTATATTCCTATAAAAACAGATACAAATCAGAGTGCCGTAGGTTACAGAATTATTCTTTATGAATCCATTGACCAACTAAATTAGGGCTTAAATCGTACGCAAGCCGGTCTTTTAGGATTTGGATGCAATTCAAAGAGTATTTCTTAAGTATAAAACAAGTGTTATGTGTACATACTTTACTTAGTCATTGAATCAAGTCAAATCAATTATTATTCATATTTTATTTAAATCGGGACTCGAACTAGGGTTCAACTTCATGTTATATAGTGAATCATTCTGTTAGGACACATAATCTAACGAATAATGACTGGGAATCGAACCCAAGCTGCTGCTAGCTTCATGCTTTTACCATTTCGGATATTTGATTAGGTTGAGGTTCGAACTCAATCTTGAAAACGAATCCTAATAGAATTAAACATTCATATTTATGTCGGGAATCGAACCCAAGCTCAGTTAAACGTTATGTAATGTTCCACACTGTTAGGGAACAAATTCATATGCATAATAGCTGGGAATCGAACCCAAGCGAGGCACTTGGTTACGCGAGCACAAGGGACGTGAGGACAGCGCTGAGTCCGCGATCCGAGTGTGGCCGCGCCCCGTCGCAAGCGCCTACTGCGGTATACAGTCCGCACACGTACAACGCTGCGCGCAAGTTTGGCTTTAACCGACTTGGACAGTGGAGGTTAATGTGGTTGAACTTGTTACCCCTGAGCACTGTGGCCAGTACAGTATATAAGGACATAAAATAACCTCTAGCGTTATCGATGTATTCTCATATTTCGAGTAAAATAGTAGTGTATTTTGAAAATCAAACTAGTTAAGCTTAGTTTCATACCCATTAGTAATAGAGTTGAGCGATAGTATTTAAATACTGGTGGGTAGGTACAAAGTATAGTTAATGTAAGGAAGTAATTTTAGCAATCCTGCAAAACACACATGTACAGCAATAAAGAATTAATAACAAAAGCGCTTACCTGCTTAATTCCCTGCTTAAATTATAAAGATATTAACACAGGAGAAATAAAATCAGTACAGAAATAGGTAGTGTGGGTAGCGTAAATCGGTCGTCTCGATAAATTTAAACCTTGGAGCTCGTAGCACTTATTCTCACACGAGTGCCCTCGTCACAAACAAACCAGTAGAATAATTAAGGAAATTAAGTTAACAGACGGCCAAACAACACCCCCCGCACTACACATGAACAATAGGATTAATATCCCTTTGACCGCCACAGTCGGCTGTGGCCGTCAGCAGCCTTCCGTGCCCCTGACGCCACGATATGCCGTTCTACCCACATTTGCGTCGGCTATAGCCATCGTCAAGTGCACGTGGCACGCTTTTCCCTGTTAGCCGTGACGTTCAAAAGGTTAATACAATACACATATAAAAAGGATAAAGGCAATCACAAATAGGAAAACAGCAGCATGCACATCCTACCTACCTAACGGCCTAAAGACGCCCTAACTGCTTGAACTGGGTTCCTATTTCACTGGTGCCAGTTCAAGGATAGGATAATAAGGATAAGGAAAGGTAAGGAGCCCCTCGATAGAGGAATGTGTACTTCAGATCTTGGAACAA
This sequence comes from Tortricodes alternella, assembly GCA_947859335.1. NCBI lineage: Eukaryota > Metazoa > Arthropoda > Insecta > Lepidoptera > Tortricidae > Tortricodes > Tortricodes alternella. The sequence continues at coordinate 9,028,880 of OX401983.1, read as the reverse complement.
TAACTGCGGGATCCTTCTGAGGAAGGACAGCTATTGACGCTTGGTGTCAACACGTGTGACCAAATCCACACACACTCATACCGACGCATGGCCAAGCTGTTTCAACATTCTGAAAAGAACGTTGGCGAATCCGCTTGAAGGTCCACACCGCCTTTCAGCGTTAGCCAAGTGCTATCGGTTGTCACCGTAGGGTGACCCGCACTTGTATGTAGGTATTGGGAAAAACAGTTATTAGTATAGGAAAAACCTGTTGCCTGAAACGCAGACTCACGCTTCAGCCAGTTGCCTGGGGTTAAAGGAGTCTTGACCACAACAGGGGGAGAATACATGTGTAAGGTTAATTGTATGTATGTGCACATTGCCTAAACAATGTTAAGTGTTACTGATTATCGATGACCTCACAGGATTTAGGGATTTATACTCACCAGTCTGGTTGTGATCGACTGCTACTAGCACGGCGATACGTTCCACGTCGTATGCAGGTTTCTCCGGAAAAAAGCCACGATCTACCTCCGTCTTGCTATTTATACCCACGCCACTTCCATCGTCACCAACAGGATCCATAGACACGACCCGGAACCATAGACACAATAGGGTCCATAGACAAAATAAGGAATCCCATACGCGCAATAAGTTTTTCATATATTCACACCTAAACGACGTTTCGACCGTATTGCAACGTCCGCGACCACGAGAAGACTGAAGTGGTGGGTATCAACATCCTTGAATCGCAAAAGTATTCTGAACTACCCGCACTTGGTCTTATCTTTCTGGATCCAGAGCATAAAGCTGGCGACACACTATACTGACAACAAACGGCGATTTGCTCGATGAACATTTTGACGCTTGCATTCGCTAATCACCAGATTCCACGAATTCGATAACTTATATTCGATACCTAAATCTAGACAATCTTTCCTTCTTAGGTATAAGACCCATAATCCATTAGCGTAAGTAAGGTAGCGCCTTTAAATATCCTCTCCAAGAAAGTAGGTCTTCATACTTCTGATATATGTAGGTAACTATGCAACTAAACATCTAAACAATTTAAAATATTCCTATCTATTTCTGTTGATAATCATAACTAATATCATAAATGCGAAAGCAACTCTGCCCGCACGCCTTCAACCCAATCCACTGAATCAATCCTGATGAGTTCTGGTATAAAATAGATTAAACCCACATCCTGAACCAAATCACAAAACTGCCCTCTCCTCAGCCACGCGAACAAAGCCGCGGGCATACGCAGTTTATCTATCACTAATAAAAGAAATAGTTTAAATATTTTGTTTCCAACTTTAATCTTGTTGCTGTTGATTTTACATAGGCGCTTCAATTAATTATCCTTGCTCTGTTTTAAATAATCTTTTCAAGCAACTTAACATATTATAAAAATAACTAAATAAAATAAGAATATAATGTAAAATTTCCGGTTTTTATTTTAACCTCATATACATATATACGCTATGAAATAGCTCTCTCAAAAATATTTAACGAATATTGCTTTAATATTTACCACTGAACCCTTCTAAAATTGCATTTCATACCTATTAACGGTGAGTGGAGGGGGAAAAAAAAAACATTACTGCTATGGTTCGTGACACCACCCCCCTTTGGACTTAATAATTGATCGAAATCGAAGATATTGTTCAATTAATATGTCCAAATATTTAGGCATACATTCATATTTGAAATATCGCCGAGAACAGTTTTTTTTTTCCGCTTGTTTTCGCTCACAAAATATGTGTTCTTTAATGTTTAAAATTTCCAGTAGACAGTTTATTTTAATGACTCATCACTCAACCTGCCTAAACATATATTTAAGAAATTAATAAAGGAATAATAATTGAATAATTTAATTGTATCCCACCCACCCACTGGAAAATAAATATATTACTCACAAAAGGAAAAACAATTATAAAGAAAATAATATATCTCTAAGTCAAATATGATTTTGATGAAACCGCATTCATAATAATTTAAGACCTAAGTTTTTTTTTTTTTTAATTTCAAGACGTGAAGAGATCAGGCTAACACCTAAACCACCTCCTGTAAAATTGACCTATTCAACCATACTCACAAGTACAACTAATATCTATAACACTTACTTACTAGCGGCTCTGTGAGCTGTATACCCCACGACAAACTTAGTATCTTCGCCATTTTGAAACCTTCGAAAAACAGAATTGACAAAAAAAAAAGTCCATAAAATTATCAAACCTGTTCATAAAAATTCACGAGAATCGGCTGAGAACCGCGACCCGCAGACGAGAACAAATGGACAGACACCGGATAGTCGTCGGGATGTCCGACGACTGGACTGGACATATGAAAGCATTTTTTATTCAAGCTGAAACGGAGACGCCTTGCTTGCTTCGCTCGCTCGGTCGATTATGCTCACCCCCCAAACTACGTAATTATTTTACTTCCTAAACCAAGCTTAGAGTATCGTATGGACAGACGCTGGACAGTCGATGGACATCCGCTGGACATACAAAAGCATTTTTGTCCAAGATGAAACGGAGACGCATTGTTCGCTTTACTCGCTCGATCGATTATGCTCACCCCCCAAACTACGTAACTGTTTTATTTCCTAAACCAAGCCTGGAGTATCGCTAGTATTTTAATAACAATTAAAATACATTAATCCTGATGCCTGCCGAATTACAACATGCCTGGACTTGATATTTGCAAATTTCAATGACAAGAATTTATACGCCACAATACAGGAATCAGGTATCTCGGATCACGCTGGAACAAGCAAGCAACAAACAAAACTTCGCTGTAAACTGAAAAGAACGTATAATAATACAAACATTTGAAACGAAGAACTAAAAATAATAGATCGTGCTAACTATATTAAATCCAACAAAAAATACTAATGATAACTATGAAGCCTTTCACGACACATTAATCATTATCAAAAACAAATGTATACCAAAACGCAAAATCAAACTAAAATTTATCATAAAAAATACTAACAGTAGGTTTGAAAATGTCAAGCAAAAATAAAAGGCTACTAAAAATATTTTCATTAGAGTCGAATAACCATATACTCCAACAATACTATAAACAATATGAAAAAATAAACAGAATAAAAAAAACTAAAAATAAAATAAAATTTATGTGGTAATATTTATGGTGTAATAAATGAGCGAACAACCTAAAAAATAAAAAAAAGACAAACTAAACATAATTTCAAACACGTTGCTCGTCCCCGCCCCGCGCTCCGTGGTCGCCCTGTGCTACAACCCACTGAGAATACCATGTTCCTAAATCCCTTTGCATATCGCGAAATTTACGATAATATAAAAAAACTAAAAACCCAAACGAGTCATGGCATAGATGAACTTCCGCCATCCCCAATGAGGCAATGCTCTGATGAACCAATCTTTTAACAAAGGCGTCTTCCCGGATCTATTTTTAAAAAACTGTAATAAAGCCGATCCATAAAGAGGGTACAAAACAAACCCGAATAACTATCGTCCAATTGCCCTGTTACCAACAGCTTCGAAGCTATTTGAAAAGGTTATGTGTGACCGTATATATTCCTTCTGTGAAAAATTTAAAATATTCGACGAATGTCAAAACGGTTTTCGCAAAACAGATCTCCAACTTTGGTAGTCTACAAATATATTCATGAAGTTTTGAATATAATCACCACAAAAAAAACGTAAGGTAAAAAAATACGTAAAGTAAATTATCAAATAAACTATATGGTATAGGGATCCGGTGACTTGCTTATAAATGGCTCGCATCTACTACATCAAAAACAGAACAGTTTGTAGAAATTGAATATTTCAACTCTAATAATGCGAAATAACAAATGTTTGATCGGACTGCAGAGTAGCGAATGCACCAATTGCCCAAGGAAGTGTTATCGGCTGGCTGCCATTTCCTATATACATAAATGGCTTTCCTAAAACAATGTAGGAGTCATGTGTACTATTTGCAGATTTCATCTTAATTACGAATAGAATGTTATTTTGATGTTTAAGATTCAACAATTGTTAATGTATATTTTAAAGGAAATGAAATTAGTTATAAGCACTATTACTTTTAATATAAAGCACGATTAAAGCTCAATGACAATAGTATATTATGTTTCTTTTTTTCCCTCATTAAGTGAAATGTAATAGTTCTTTTGTGAACCATAAATATCTCTAACCCGAATGTAAACCTCCAAATCTAACGAAGGTGAGGAATTACTTAACAGTTTTTTTTTTCCTCGATATTCACAAACAAATATATAATATTTTTATAAATTATCACTTTATTAACACTTTCCCCAAATGTTTTTTTTTTTTTTTGTATGGTGTGTTTTTAAACCAAATAGACCATGACAAATATTAGAGCATCACCTCCAAACTGTTCCTTAAGAACAAAGCTGACATATTAATCATGACCAATTATCACTCTCGCAAGGACATCTAATTTCTGCAGAGACGCCAGTTTGTGAGACTGACTTGCCCTAATGACAATGTATAGATACTTCCGATCCCAATCTGACCTTATGATTGCATCACGAAATAATTACATTCCCTTCAAAAACCAGATGACTTTACTAGTCCGAGCGATAACCACCATCTGATCAAATGTCCAGTTTAGAACTTCCACCCCAAAACCAGTCATTATCCTTTGGTGCTTGTACTGTTGCCGATTAAGATAGCCTTGCTTGCGTGTATAGTATGATCTTCCTGTGGTACAGTTTAACACTGCCAATTTTTGTCGGCTGACTTAACCTAATATCTATTGCCACAGAAATCTCATTGTATAGTGTGATGTCGTTGGGGTCAAGTATCAATAAATTGCGTTCCATAACTATTAAATAAGATGAATCATTAAGGCCCATTCTAACATAATAAAACATTAAATCTAGTCACAAACACCTGCCACAATTCCATTTATTCCTTTGATATAGGGTTCATGCTTCAGTCATTCTTCTACATTCTTTTGATCTACACTCCCCTAATGACCCATCAAATCATAGGAATGGAAAACTTTAAAGCAATAATAAACTTAATTTAGGCGAATGCTCCTGATTAATATACATTATGAATAAAATGATACATTTTTACTGGATAAAGCAATTCCTCCTCGTTTCAACTAATAATTAGCAATTTCTTTTATTTTCTACTAATATTTTCCGAACCGAACATACTAATAAAAAAGGTTTTTTTTTTTCCGAATATTACATGGCAAGAATTTTATTTATGCAATACTAACAGCGCCCCGCGGCGTCACCCGCGCGAAACAATGTTCTCAACCAATGTCACGTTCTTTGCACACTCACGCAAATGCATAATTAGGAAGTAGTGTTTATATAAATATTTTGCAAAACATGTACATAATGTATGTTTGTCTATTGCCTTGTATCCCCGAAACGTAAAATTATTTATCTCATCACAGTAATAATAGTAGCGAAAGTATGGATGTAAAGACGTATATGCCTAACAGCTCCGAATGGTGAAACTCATGAATAACCTATGACGAACACTAACAAACGTGCGAAAGAACCCCAATCTTAAATAAAAGAAGCTACTACTAGGCACAACCCGCATTGCATGCGAAGCCGCAAATAGAATCAAGTCACACACAGGTAATCAATTTCTGTGAATATTTGAAAGTTTCTATTATCTCCTAAACTACGCAAAAATATTGCCCATTTCACAGAAGGACACCCAAGGAATATCCTATACTCACAATTAAATGAACAACCTTAAACCTCCTTATAGTTATTAAAAATCATTCGAATAGATGAGCGCACTGAGCGTACATGTCACATAATAATAATTTCAGTAATATTTAAATTAAGTTACAGTAATTTTTTAACCTTAATTGTTTAGTGGTAAACCTCAAACTAAATTGCACACGTGTGTTTTTGACGACGTTTTTAATATTACGCGACCTAAGCAGTTGTCTATACGCGAATGTTTCATAGTAGTAAGGCCTGACATATTTTATCCATATAAAATATATATACAACGAATCAAAACTATTGAATATATCTCAAACTTACGTATACTCATAACTGTATTCTAGTATGAAAATTCTGAAAAGATATTATGAGCCAAATAATTTTCACTATAAAACATTACCAAATTCAAATTACGAAATGCCAATGACTTAACGTTACGCCCATTGCGAAGAAAGTACGGAAAAAATATGTATTCTCTATGAAGGCGCTCAACTATTTAATAAACTCCCTAAACTAATCAAGGATTAAAAATCTATAAGCCGTTTTAAAATTTTTACTTAAAAACCATATCCTGAACAAAATAAAATAAGACAAAAGGAAAATAAGTATTAGCGTTTGTATTTAATAAATCCCGACTTAATCTTCATTTCAAATATCATACTTCACAGTTAATAAGCTCAAACAAACATCTAAATCGGTTTAGCCGTTTCCAAGCGATGCATAGTCTAACAAACAGTCAAGAATAAACTGAGAAAATTCTAAACATATGTGGTCTGAACTAAAGGACATCTAAATGTGCGATTCTGGATATAGCTACCTTTTTTTTTATTAAACTTCCTTCAATATACATACAGTCACACCTCTGTTTTAAATTGTATAATAGTATATTTTAATTTACTATAACCACTACGTTTAAGTCTAAATTGTATCAAATACATAAATGTTCTCAATTAAGTGAATTATGTAATTATTATAACCATCTTAACCCGTATATAGGTTACCCAACAGATACAATTATAGACGCACAAAAGTAAACAAACTTTTTAAACCTGCATCTGAACGGATCGCACGTCTAATGTCCAAACAGGAAAATGACAAAAAGACGAATGTTCGAAGGCATGTCCAACCAGACGCCCGGCCAGCAACAATTCCGCCCAACCACAAAAACGTCCAACGATAAAACTGCCCAAACTTAATAATTACCAGCAATAAACTTGCTCAACCATAAAAATATCCAATGAAAAAATTACCCGAACTTAATAATTACTAGTACTAATATTGCCCAATCACAAACCTTCCAATCATAAAAATGACCAAAAATACGGAACCCTAAAAATAATAATCCCGGACAAATGGACAGCTTCCGAGGGAGCAGCGATAACCGACTTCTATGCGGACCTACCATGATCATTCGGTATTACAAGAGTAGAAAATAGGCCAAAGTTATTTCGATCAAATGATTATTATGCTAAATAAAAATTATGTATAATAATAATTACACAACCAACTTTCACGCTATCACTATCAGTATCTATCTAAAGAGTTTTGATATATATATATATATATAACCATAGTAGATTTGTATGTATAGACTAGTAGCGGCCTGCCGGGTTTTACAGTTGGTCACCTCTATAGCCGGACGCCACTAAAGCGAGTCATGCATCCGGACGGATACATCACAAGTTGGACACCCCCATGGACGGACAAATTACTGAACACTTGGACACCTTTATTTTCAGACACCAGTCACGCGGCGGATCTAAACTACGCAAAGCGCACGCATGCCAATTTAGATGTTACGACTCCGTATATTAAATATTCTTATGGCGCATCTAGTGTCGCTGCTCGCATTCCGTGCGGGTATCAACACATTAGTGTAGCAGAACTACCCTATTTTTATTCAACTTTTGCGCTTATCTGATACTTTGTAAATAAAATATGTAACCTTTTGTCTCATTAAAATATAAATATAAATAGTGTTTATTCTGTTCCATAATAGAAGAGAGGCATAACTTCTTTTTGTAGCCGATTAAAGTAACCGTAATTGTTAAACCAAAGCCTCCTACTAGTTGACTGCTATCGCTCACCATGACTCAAAGAATGTCCTAATTCAAAGAATCATTATTCCTAATTCGACTCGAGTACGGAAATGCTGCTGAATAATAAAAACCTTAGGTTAAAATTCCAAAAAATTAATAGTATATTTTATTCCAAATAACTTTAACAAGTACTTCTATTGTTTTCAGCAAACTCGTTCACCTCTTACCATCACACGTACAACAAATTGTAGGCTAAGCCTACTAGAATAAAAGCCGTAGTAATCTTGACCAACATCCTGGGTCATACGGCACCAAATTGTAACGAAACGTACCCCGACAAGTCCAGGGGAGAAACGTAAATAGGTATTATAGATAAATATATACATAAATAGGTCAATAAATATATATTATTAATTATAATTGGCCAGCGTGATCGTCTAGTTTGAAGGTAGGTAGGACCCCAAGTTGTACCCTTAAGTAACCAGTTCTTTTAGAGATTACTTGAGTTTGCTGAAGACCCTAACATTTTCTATACGACTTAAATAATTTTAAAACCTCGTGTACTCCGTTAGAAATTATTTATCTTTTTAGACTGCGATGGCTAAGAAATCCTACAAAACATCATCTAATCAATTCCTCACTAACAAAAATACTAAAGTGAATAGAACAAAAGGCCAAGTCTCTAAAGAACTAATTCATGTATGTATATGGTCAATTATGTTATTCGTATATGTAAATAGTTATTGGAATTTGATGGATTTAATGCTCAAATAAATAATAATAATTAATATTATCGTCATGTACCTTGAGAAGATAGGAACACGTTTGGATGTCCAGTAAGAAATTATTACGCTGCTATAGTTATTATTTAGTTATAATATCTTGGTTTGAAGAATAAATGAATTAGAATAACCTAAAGGCCCCTCCTTTAAAGGGAGAGGGAGACGTGCCCCTCCACACCTCAACCAGGCTTCCGCACGTCTCCGTGCGACTCGTCACCAGACTTGGTCATCGCTCCGCCAGCAAAGCATAAGTTGCTATCCCCAGTTACAAACGTCAAGGACGTAATAGTCAGTCGGTTGGGTCAAACCCAAAGACAGCCCTGCTATAGCAAGAAGTAATGTTGTTAACATGAGACAAGATAAATTAAAATAATCCTCGGCCAAGAATTCATTATCGTTATGTACCATGGACTAAGCTTTATGGGACATAATGGACACCACCTCAGCCTCATCTCCACAGCTATGACGTCCGACCTCCTTTCCACAGTCTAAGACGTTCGAGGGCATGTCCAAGAGTTCTCCAAGGCTGTCTCAATATAGCATACAAATCCGTTAATGGATTATCATATGAAGACTTTATGAATCCCACATCTACGATACAGCGACTCAGTCCAATTATTCGGTTCGAATTCTCAGTTCTAATGCATTGAAATTAGCTTCGAAGTCGGAGTGCCGATGTATTGAACGAAGTCCCATACCATAAATGGGCAAATTATTAATCCTTGACCTCACAATTTGCAAGAATCAATAACCCGTTTAATACAAACGGTGAAAATATAATTAACGTAAACAACACCACGACCTGCGTATAGAAACTCAATAGCCAAGTGGAAATACCATTAGTGTTGATTTAACCTTCTAGGTGCATAATAATAAAGGGTCTTTCTTGTATGTAATTCATGTATGTATATATGTTAACATATACATACATTATTTAATCTTCAAATCAATTTAAACGAACGCATTTATATTCCTATAAAAACAGATACAAATCAGAGTGCCGTAGGTTACAGAATTATTCTTTATGAATCCATTGACCAACTAAATTAGGGCTTAAATCGTACGCAAGCCGGTCTTTTAGGATTTGGATGCAATTCAAAGAGTATTTCTTAAGTATAAAACAAGTGTTATGTGTACATACTTTACTTAGTCATTGAATCAAGTCAAATCAATTATTATTCATATTTTATTTAAATCGGGACTCGAACTAGGGTTCAACTTCATGTTATATAGTGAATCATTCTGTTAGGACACATAATCTAACGAATAATGACTGGGAATCGAACCCAAGCTGCTGCTAGCTTCATGCTTTTACCATTTCGGATATTTGATTAGGTTGAGGTTCGAACTCAATCTTGAAAACGAATCCTAATAGAATTAAACATTCATATTTATGTCGGGAATCGAACCCAAGCTCAGTTAAACGTTATGTAATGTTCCACACTGTTAGGGAACAAATTCATATGCATAATAGCTGGGAATCGAACCCAAGCGAGGCACTTGGTTACGCGAGCACAAGGGACGTGAGGACAGCGCTGAGTCCGCGATCCGAGTGTGGCCGCGCCCCGTCGCAAGCGCCTACTGCGGTATACAGTCCGCACACGTACAACGCTGCGCGCAAGTTTGGCTTTAACCGACTTGGACAGTGGAGGTTAATGTGGTTGAACTTGTTACCCCTGAGCACTGTGGCCAGTACAGTATATAAGGACATAAAATAACCTCTAGCGTTATCGATGTATTCTCATATTTCGAGTAAAATAGTAGTGTATTTTGAAAATCAAACTAGTTAAGCTTAGTTTCATACCCATTAGTAATAGAGTTGAGCGATAGTATTTAAATACTGGTGGGTAGGTACAAAGTATAGTTAATGTAAGGAAGTAATTTTAGCAATCCTGCAAAACACACATGTACAGCAATAAAGAATTAATAACAAAAGCGCTTACCTGCTTAATTCCCTGCTTAAATTATAAAGATATTAACACAGGAGAAATAAAATCAGTACAGAAATAGGTAGTGTGGGTAGCGTAAATCGGTCGTCTCGATAAATTTAAACCTTGGAGCTCGTAGCACTTATTCTCACACGAGTGCCCTCGTCACAAACAAACCAGTAGAATAATTAAGGAAATTAAGTTAACAGACGGCCAAACAACACCCCCCGCACTACACATGAACAATAGGATTAATATCCCTTTGACCGCCACAGTCGGCTGTGGCCGTCAGCAGCCTTCCGTGCCCCTGACGCCACGATATGCCGTTCTACCCACATTTGCGTCGGCTATAGCCATCGTCAAGTGCACGTGGCACGCTTTTCCCTGTTAGCCGTGACGTTCAAAAGGTTAATACAATACACATATAAAAAGGATAAAGGCAATCACAAATAGGAAAACAGCAGCATGCACATCCTACCTACCTAACGGCCTAAAGACGCCCTAACTGCTTGAACTGGGTTCCTATTTCACTGGTGCCAGTTCAAGGATAGGATAATAAGGATAAGGAAAGGTAAGGAGCCCCTCGATAGAGGAATGTGTGCTTCAGATCTTGGAACAATAACTGCGGGATCCTTCTGAGGAAGGACAGCTATTGACGCTTGGTGTCAACACGTGTGACCAAATCCACACACACTCATACCGACGCATGGCCAAGCTGTTTCAACATTCTGAAAAGAACGTTGGCGAATCCGCTTGAAGGTCCACACCGCCTTTCAGCGTTAGCCAAGTGCTATCGGTTGTCACCGTAGGGTGACCCGCACTTGTATGTAGGTATTGGGAAAAACAGTTATTAGTATAGGAAAAACCTGTTGCCTGAAACGCAGACTCACGCTTCAGCCAGTTGCCTGGGGTTAAAGGAGTCTTGACCACAACAGGGGGAGAATACATGTGTAAGGTTAATTGTATGTATGTGCACATTGCCTAAACAATGTTAAGTGTTACTGATTATCGATGACCTCACAGGATTTAGGGATTTATACTCACCAGTCTGGTTGTGATCGACTGCTACTAGCACGGCGATACGTTCCACGTCGTATGCAGGTTTCTCCGGAAAAAAGCCACGATCTACCTCCGTCTTGCTATTTATACCCACGCCACTTCCATCGTCACCAACAGGATCCATAGACACGACCCGGAACCATAGACACAATAGGGTCCATAGACAAAATAAGGAATCCCATACGCGCAATAAGTTTTTCATATATTCACACCTAAACGACGTTTCGACCGTATTGCAACGTCCGCGACCACGAGAAGACTGAAGTGGTGGGTATCAACATCCTTGAATCGCAAAAGTATTCTGAACTACCCGCACTTGGTCTTATCTTTCTGGATCCAGAGCATAAAGCTGGCGACACACTATACTGACAACAAACGGCGATTTGCTCGATGAACATTTTGACGCTTGCATTCGCTAATCACCAGATTCCACGAATTCGATAACTTATATTCGATACCTAAATCTAGACAATCTTTCCTTCTTAGGTATAAGACCCATAATCCATTAGCGTAAGTAAGGTAGCGCCTTTAAATATCCTCTCCAAGAAAGTAGGTCTTCATACTTCTGATATATGTAGGTAACTATGCAACTAAACATCTAAACAATTTAAAATATTCCTATCTATTTCTGTTGATAATCATAACTAATATCATAAATGCGAAAGCAACTCTGCCCGCACGCCTTCAACCCAATCCACTGAATCAATCCTGATGAGTTCTGGTATAAAATAGATTAAACCCACATCCTGAACCAAATCACAAAACTGCCCTCTCCTCAGCCACGCGAACAAAGCCGCGGGCATACGCAGTTTATCTATCACTAATAAAAGAAATAGTTTAAATATTTTGTTTCCAACTTTAATCTTGTTGCTGTTGATTTTACATAGGCGCTTCAATTAATTATCCTTGCTCTGTTTTAAATAATCTTTTCAAGCAACTTAACATATTATAAAAATAACTAAATAAAATAAGAATATAATGTAAAATTTCCGGTTTTTATTTTAACCTCATATACATATATACGCTATGAAATAGCTCTCTCAAAAATATTTAACGAATATTGCTTTAATATTTACCACTGAACCCTTCTAAAATTGCATTTCATACCTATTAACGGTGAGTGGAGGGGGAAAAAAAAAACATTACTGCTATGGTTCGTGACAGTATACATTGTCCAATATGCAACCAAGTAACATGACCACAAAAGTTGGAAACACAATACGTTCACGAGGACGACAGTGCGGCAAACACTCGTTAACTATGGCTGTGTCCAGCCCCAGCTGAAGGGAAGCTTCAAACAAAAGTAAACTGGAACAACGGAATACATAAGTTACTAGGTTTCAGAGTTGATGGAAATTATGTTTTGCCGTCTGCGGGATGAATTTTCATGTTTATTTAAATGGATTTTGAAAAGAAGCTTATAGCTTTTTCCTTTACATCCATTAATTTAATTAAAGTTTATACGTATATATCTTTCCAATCTGTCTTTATCATGTTTTTTTACGATAAGTGATCTCTTCTTATGTTTTATAATGGCCTTTCCCAATATTCAATCCACGAATTAATATGGTTACTCTGAGTTAAAATTTGACTTTTACTTACCGCATACTAAATAATATAATTTTTAAATGGTAGCAAACAAAATTAATCCACGGATTGAATATTGGGAACGGGTTTAAGCCAGCCTCCTATGCCTTGATATTAAATTCTTCCTGTTTAATAAGATTACTAGCTTTTGCCCTCGACTTCGTCCGCGTAGAATTCGTTTATTGCTATTTCCTCGGGAACTATGCATTTTTCTGGGATAAAAAGGACCCTATGTCGCTTTCAGGCCAAAAAACTTTTACGAAACAAAATAAAAAAATTAACGGTCCAATAGTTTATTTAGAAAGTTGGTCACAAGTGGGATGTTTTACTCGTCACATTAATAAAACAAAATAAATCTACCAGCGCTTTGGACAAAAATCAAGTCGATTCGTTGCTCCGTTGCTGCGTGAAAAAACAAACAAACAATCTAACAAACCGACAAACTGACAAACACACTTTCGTATTTAAGCATATAATATTACCAGGGATGGGGATACCCAAGATTATTCCAGGCAAATAGCTGATTGCAACTGTCTTCTCAGTGCTATTCCAGATCGCTTCCGTTGAGCCGATTGGAGTGTTACCTACACGATTCCGTTTTCAACGCTCGTCCACCTCGCTCCTCCACTAGGCTTTGCGTTTGTTATTCTCTTTGATGGACACTCAAAGTGCTCTCTAATATCGAACATGGATATATTGTATAAGGCACTTATCTTGATCGTACAAGTTTTGTGATGCCTGTAATTGAGGTAAGTAAATAAAACTAAGCTGTCACAGCAATTCTAAGTGAAAATAATAAACCTTCAAAAATCATCCACCATCAGTCGTTAAGCTCAAAAGATATCGTTACCAAATTCTAGGGAAACCATATAAAAGTTTCATGCGGCCCTATACATATATTCCGCAAAGAACGTATAATGAAAGCGAGTTACGAGCTGGAAAGCTAGAAGGTACCTACCCCGTATTTATTCATTTCAGTAAGCATTTCAAACAAGTATTTCCATAAGTAAATATTTCTCTTGAAGAGATCTACAAACAAGATAATCCGCGTGCGAGTGCCGTACGTGACAATGCCGGGAACAAATCTTTAGAGCGAGCGGAGGAGTCAAGCAGAGCATGCACCGGGAAACGCAGTACCTATCGGTAGAGTGCGAATATGACAACTGGTTTCGAACCAATGTCCAAACAGGTTTTTATTTTCCTTCATTCAATGATCACGAGATACTGATAAAGCTAAAACACAAAGATACTTCTAGTAATAGTCTTTCATGTCCCATTTTGAAATTTAACTCTTATGGGTTTCTCAAAGTATATTAGCCTTATAATTTTAGTGTATTGTTTAATTTAAGAGAGAAAACACTAATATTATTAGACTGATATGCTTTGAGAATACGGCCTATGATATAAACCATTACGTAAGTAAAATGTATAAAAAGAATTTAACAAAACACAAGCGATTTTCAGTTGGGATCTAAGCAAAATGCAGATTTGGATCGGGCTCTAGAAAAGTATTGTATCGAGCATAGAATCGTAAGATTGAATTGCAGAATACTTTTAGAGCACTGAATGTGCTTGTAAATTTCATTCTTCCCTGAACAGTAAATAGGTAAGTGCTTGCTAAGAAAACATCAATAAATTTATTTTACTGCAATTAATGCATTTGCTTTTTTAAATCATTTATAAACGGCCAAAGTCTATGTCAATGATTATCTTCGTTATATTCAAATTCGTAAAGTTTGAAGTTATTTTATTTTATTTTTTATTGTTTCTTGCTTAGGGTCATCCATAAAGTATGTCACACTTTTTTCGTGTTTTTTTGACCCCTCCCCCGTCCTTGTCACAGTTGGTCACATTTGTGAGACCCTCCCTCCCTCGTGTGACGTCACATATTTTGCAATTTTACATCTAGATATTATTAAATTAAGACAGCTGTTTCGAAATTCAGATCAAATATTTGAAAAAACGCGACCGGCGCGTGACAATAGTGGACCGAGTGTGAACTCTCCAATAAAACTGTTTAAACCTTATGCCCATGTATTGATGTATTAGATTTTGAAATGTGACGTCACGAAACTTAGGACCCCTCCCACCCCTTGTCACACAATGTCACACTTCGTCTACCCCCTTTATGGATGACCTCTTATTCTATCTATACTTTTTGTTGGTAGTCATGATGATTCTAAAAACTGTATGCTAATATACGTATTTCTTTTATTTAATTGCCACATTATTTACATTTCTTGTTGCAAGATTTGCCAGATTTGCTTAAAATGTGAGACTAAAGACACTAGGTTTAGGTATGCAGAGCGGCAGTAGGCGGGAAGGGTAAATATTCGTTAACTATTCCTTTGTCGCATCTTGTCGGCGTGATGAGCATGTCAAAGCCACCTTACGAGCACATTTTGCTAACATGCCGGCGCAACCTGAAAATATTCAAACGCGAACATTATCTGCTTTATGAAACCCTTCTGTATCCATGTTTGAATAGTCGTCAAGTAATCAAAGGCATCGTTTAAGTAAATTGAATCTTTGAAGTGTGCTTATGTTTGTGTTCCAAATTTTTCATTTTACTGGATAGGTTAACTGCTTTAAAACATCGTAAATAATTGGTAACTGATGATACGGGGACATTAGTCCAGCCCCTTCATCATGAAAGGATACATGTGCCAAGCGGGACTTATATTTGTCAATTATGTAGGCAATGTTGTTAAATCTTTAAAAAAAACTGGATATTGCATTTCCAAAAAGTAAATACATAAAACAAGTGACGGAAAAAAGCTCATTAATATGTGTAAAGCCTTATTAAATTACACTTCCAATTTCCTTAGAAGTTTTCACACAATTTCTACTTCAGCACACACAAAGTTACAACAAAACCGATAAAAACATTGTGCCAACATAACAAACACAATATTACACAAGTTTTAGTGTGGCGGTTATTCGGGCCGGAGCACTCGAGCCAGCGTATAGCACTAACTGGCACTTAAGTTCATACATTTTGCGGACGTCGGGCGCACGGTGAACGCAGCCAAGCGAAACTTGTTGCTTGGATTACAAGTACAGTGCGACAAGCCGACCTAGTCGGATGCGGTCAGGTGGTACCAACAATGCCGAAGCGCTTGTGCTCATTTCAATCGCTACCGGCTTTTTGTACCAATAGCGGTTTATTGTCTTACTAGCTTTTCCCCGTTACTTCGCTATTCCCTCGGGAACTGCGTATTTTTCTGTGATAAAAAGTAGCCTAGGACACTCTCAGGCCCATAAACTATCTGTGCAAAAATCACGTCTATCTGTTTCTCCGTCTGCGTGAAAGAAAAACAAGCCAACAAACCAACAAACCCAATTTCGCATTTATAATATTAGTAGGGATTATTAGGATATCAATATTAGTAGAGATGCTTATCTATCTTCGAACAACAGATGAAATCCGGATGAAAGTAAAATCTAGGTTTTTTACGAAAAAATATCAAAAATCTGGCAATTTAAGTATAAAAAAAAGAAAATGAATACCTACTTGACATATGTAAATCTGAATGTTTTAAGTGTCCTGCGGCCCTAACATGCATGCTACAAAGATAAATTAGAACCGTTTATCTCTATATGACTATCTCTTTCATTGGCTTAGAGATAAACGGTTCTAATTTATCTTTGTGCCATGCATGTTAGGGCCGCTGGTTCTTTAGATCCAGGTACTTCTAAACTGGTCATACTGAGACTCTCGTTTGAATAAGTGCTGCGCACTTACTACGCACTTTGTATTCGGGAACGCTACGTGATTCTGTAGCGACTCGTAAGCCAGATTTCTCATCCCACTCTCCCGCACGACGCGTAATGCGTAAGAGCGAGATGAGAAATCTGGCTTACGAGTCGCTACAGAATCACTTAGCGTTCCCGAATAGAGGCGCAGGAATTGATTAAATATTGTAGCTTATAGCTTTAATATTGTGCTAAATGAATGCGGGTATCCATCAAAATATATTTATTTTAGGTCTGACGCGATTGTATCATTTACAAATTGAACATAAAGGGCTTTCAAATTAGTGAAGCTTCTAAAAAACCAATTTGCTATTAGTAACGATTGTCAATTGAAAAAGAAATTTCAAGTTGCTAAATATAAAAATACTCTAATTATTTTAAAATATTCATTTCACGATAAAATGTTGAAAATTTAAGATGAAGCGGCTTTAACAACTTCTAAGAATTCACTTATTACAATTAAACATTATTGTTAAGGTTACTTACATTTATAATTATTTTTTATAGCATGAACCTCACTTCAGCCAGAAAGATGGCAATAATTGTTTATTTACAAAGAAACCAAGACCTTCGAACCTATGGTAACTCAGATGAATTTCGTTTATGAATATAGTGAGACTGTGATCGTTCAAGTTTAATTTCCACCAAACGACCCGCATTGCTTCGGGTCGGAATGGATGTTACAATCTTTAAACGATATTAAATCATGCACAGTAGGTATTTAAAATCTACATTACCTAGCCGCGCACACCTGCTTGACCGCGGGCGTCTTCCGCGACACGCGATCGTAGCCGAAAGTATGCTGCGACGCGCGATCGGCTGCGTTCGCCTGTCGTCGTATCCGATCGGATCCTTTCTGCTGTCTTCGCGTGCGCTCGAAGCCATGGCTGGGCGGCACCATTCATTCTCAGTGTTGCCAATTTAACTAATGCAGTTAGGTAGTTTTTTTTTTTGTTGACTTCATAATTTTAAAATCACAATAACAATTGGTCTGTTTTTGATGTTTATTGCTGGATTTACCAACTTTTCTGTCGACTGTCAAAGTTTTTATCCAAGCAAAATGATACTTTATTTTAATGAAATAATAGGTTTGACAGGCCACATATAGTTATAAGGTTAGCCAACATAACACATGAAGGTGTTTGCCACATAGCATCAATGACACACCTAATGGTCAAAATATTGAACTGAAATATTTGACTTATACCTATATAGTAAATATATTCACACATTCAAAAACGACTCCCTCATCTGATTTACCTTTTTATTTACTTCCAACAGAGAAATGCTTATTAAGCCACTACCGATACCCCCGTGTTAACCAGTCAATTCATTGCTCTCTGATTTCTTTTTGTAATGTTTATTAAAAACTAGTTAATTTTCTCATCTGATCCCCTTTGCAGCAAGTATGCTGTTGGCTGGCCTTTTGGCTGAAGGTGTCTAAACATCTCTCCATCAGGAGAGATCTCAAATAAAACACATGCTTACTCTTCAACGTATGGATCTATATTGATTAAATTATTCATATATAATAACAATTTATATGGGTGATTAATATAGGTACCATATAAGACAGCTGACCTAATTGGAAGTATGTCCACATAACAATGCGATAATAATGTATGTATTCAGTGTTATTTATGTATTCATTGTTCATTTGCAATAATAAGGGTCATCACTTTGTTAATGCTAAAAAAATACTAACAAAAGAGAGCCCATTTAACCATTTATACTAATATAAAGGGAACAACTAAAGACTCCCTACAGAGTAATAAAAGCCTGTTTACGTGACCACAAATCGACCACGTGATAATCCCAATAGGTATAGTTAAAAACTAATAAACAGCCAACGCCAAAATTATACCGCTTTTGTGGATGATAATTAGTTTTGACTTTAGCTTATCCTTCTGTATTTGGGTCGGAAGTATGAGAAAAATAATCATCGAAATTAGCTTTTACATAATACTTTCCAGTTTCATACGAGTATTGTTAAATTCTATTAGTAGTATTAATAAACAGGTATATCTACTCAGTTTTCACGAATATATTTTTTCGATAATTATAAAAATGTTGATAAATTATCCAGAAGATAACAATATATTTTTCATCACACTTGCTCGGAAATTATAAGCAAGCGTATAGAGCCGCTGTAGCCGATTCAGTATAGGGTCAATGTAGGGTCAATATAATTCAATGTAGAGTCAATATAGAGTCACTGCGGAGTCAATGTAGAGCCAATGTCGAGTCAATGTAGAGTAAATCTAAGGTCAATGTAGAGTCAATGCAGAGACAATGTAGAGCAAATTTAGAGCCAATGTAGAGTCAATGTAATGTTTCACGTTAAATAATTTAAAAAATATATCTTATTTTTATGTTATTTCCTCACAAATGTGATGAAAAACATTTTGTGTATCACGGGCAGCAAGGAGAATACAAACTCGAGTCTCGAAATAGACTCTTGTTAGTTATCCCCTTCTTACGGCCCTACTAGATGCACAATGTACTATTATTTGCGGTAATGCAATTTATCTTATATCCGACACAAACGAGCGACATTGTCGTCAATATTTCATTGTGACCATGTAAAACATCAATGGAATTGATGATATGAATTTAATAACTCACAATTAGACCTGGTTTTAATGAAATATTTAATTATTCACCACTTAACATTAATAACTAATGGTAGGTAGTTCTTAAAATTAGTCTAACAAAAATGTAAGTGTTTGAGTCTTTTAAAACAAGAAATTAATATGAACCCTAATAGCTTGTCATAAACCTATGCTGCGAGGCGTATAAATAAAGCAAAAAACGAAAAGTGCTAGATGTCAGGGTGGAAGCAATAATTTTCCTTCTCATTTCCTCCCCGAGCGCCGCAAGACTTTCCGTTCTAAATGATCATAAAACTCTGTCGCATGATTGACCTAAAAGCAAACAGATATTATGCAGATCATAAAATAACACACACGGGTACATATATGCTGTTACACGACTTCTTTCGAGCACTGACAAAACTGAGCTCATTTTTGGAAGACAAGTTATAATTCTCTACAAGTAATTAAACACGATCCAAAAAGACGTTATACAGAATTTGATATCGAGAAAAGTCCGTACGGGGACATCCGGAACTATATCAAACAGAGAAATTACTTTTATCTACACCCATATCATAAAACCTCCACAGTGTAATCAAAAACCGTAGGAAATGACCACCACTGTGACAACCAATTAGGTAAAACCAGTGCTGCAATGCTATTACAGTATCGATTTTAGTATCGAAATGAGATTAAATTTGGAACAGCTGTCAAAACTCAAGTGGGTCTCTATTCTAGTATCCATAGATATTAAACAGTTATTGATACGAAACATCAATTCAGTATGTATGTTAATATAAACCGAACGACATTTGATCTCGAGTGACGTGAGAATAGAGACTTCATTCGTTTGTCTATGATTTTAAAAAAAATGGTCTTGACGGAGGATCGAATTGCTGTCATTATGTTGGTTTTTTGCTGAACGAAAGTAGAATTGTGGTTGAATTGAATAGAAAAAGTTGTTTGTAATTTACATTTTAGTTGAAAATATGAATAGTAGTCTTCTCGGAGTGACTGTGTGATGTGAAAATGCGCCGGATATCTGAAATATGCAGCCACAATTGCAACAAATAACTTGTTGCCAGAAAATATTGTTTCTGAACACATCATGGAGGATTTATATTATGTGTGTAGATAAAGTTATGTATGCAACTCTATATAATTTGGCCTTAAATCACACGTGCGATCTTATTATGAAACTCGCTAAAGCTCGTTTCATGAAAACCGCACTAGTGTTTTAAGGCCTATCATTATGCAACCGTTGCATAATAGTAAACGCGGCGCGGCGCGTCAATAATGGCGGCCGTCCGTCAAGACCATTTTTTTTTTAAATCATAGACAAACGGATGGAGTCTCTATTCTCACGTCACTCGAGATCAAATATTGTGCAGTTTATATTAAAAAAACATACTGAATTGACGTTTCGTATCAATAACTGTTTTAATATCTATGGATACTAGAATAGAGACCCACTTGAGTTTGACAGCTGTTCCAAATTTAATCTCATTTCTTTACTAAAAACGATAAAGAAGTCATGTTATTTCTTCATCGCAGCATTGGTTTTTCCTAATTGGTTGTCAAAATGGTGGTCATTTCCTACGGTTTTTGATTAACCAATGGAGGTTTTATGATATGGGTGTAGATAAACTACTATTAAAGAACCAGAGGCCCATTGCATAACTACTTGTAACTTGTAATACATGCGGAAGTCTCTTTCTAGTAAAAGAAGTTGAAAAGAGGCTTCCGCTTGTATTACAAGTTACAAGTAGTTATGCAATGGGCCCCATATCGTTGTTTTTAAAAATCAGAAAAACTGCGTTCTCAAACACGAATTGTTTATATTTGCATAATAATATTTTATTATTTATTTATTTATTTGTTAAGAAAGGTTACATTATATATTACACAGAACAGATGTACTATAAACTATTACTAGTTTTTCTACAAATCTGTATCGTCGGTAGGCGACGATATACTTAAAAACAAAACTAAACAAAAATTATATACCCTCATATGCGAACTGATATATAGATAACAAATCTTCCGGAATTATGTAAAGTATTAAAATGCAGCGCTTTCTTTTAGTTGTAGATCCAGGTTCCCCAGTAAAATTATTCTTGATAACCTACACTATGAATTGCTGTAATAAAATGGGTTATTTTCCAATACGCGATTCGTCAAAATTCGCTTTTCGTCAATGGTGGGTTTGGTCAAATTGTGTTTGGTCAAAACTGCTTTTGGTCAAATTGTGTTTGGTCAAAACTGCTTTTGGTCAAATTGTGTTTGGTCAAAACTGCTTTTGCTCAAAATAGACTTTTTGTCAAAGGCGCGTTTGGTCAAATTGTAGTTTACATTACGCTAGTAGCCCATAGACAACAATTTTCTGGGTGTTATAAGTAGGACATAGTGACTCTCTCTCTCCACTCCTTTGACGAAAAGAGTATTTTGACGAATTGCACTTTTGACCATGGGCAAATAACCCACATTGTATATTTTATTCTAAACATTCAAACAAAAGCTTCTCTAAACTTGCAAGTATACCTACGCAGCGTCTTAACTCCAACTTGAATCTCCGTTTTCCATTGACCCACATTGATATCCACTACCCACTCTACAAACGCTTTTACGTTCATTGCAAACTGAAAACTTCAAAGCGTAAACATAACTACAAAAGTAGGCGAGAGACAATGCGAACGAATAATCATATCGTTTACTCGCTTATCAAACGATACCTACGAGTGGCTCTACAAAGAGTGCATTAGATTGTTTCTTTGTACAACTTAAAATACGCGAACGGAATAAGGGATCGAGTATGTTTGTAGTTTGCGTAGTTGCATGTACTTTCATATCGTCGGATAATACGTTTAAGCCTAATTGAACTTGCAGGTTTTTTGACGATTTATATCATAGTATAAAGAGTAGGGAAGTAGGTTATCTTCATACAAACGCACCGCGCGCGCCGCACGCACTCTTAAACAAAATCTCGACCCGTTTCCCCTTACTACGCGGGTCGAGATTTGTTTAAGTGTGCGTGCGGCGACGCATAGATACTTTGGCGCACACGTACAAGCCGCGCGCGGTTCGTTTGTATGAAGATACCTTACTTCCCTTCTCTTTATACTATGATTTATATAGTATGTTGATACAAATCTGCAGCCCTAAGTGCGTCTCTCTCACACTAGTGCCGACGAAAGAGATAGTCATAGAGATAAACGGTTCTTAATTTATCTTTGTGCCATGCATGTTAGGGCCGCTGTGCCAAACTTCGATAAAATGGGTATGGAGCACTTTGTTGCTGTATGCCAAAATAGTTCAAGTTAGATGAATATAAAATAAAAAATATAGCGCACTTATAATGTTTGTATTAATAAAATCACGGTAAAGCTAACACAGAGTTGTTAGCAAAATCTGCCAACATAATATTTTTTACTATCTGTGCCCGCGACTTTATTTGCGTGGTATTGGGGTTGATTTTTCATACCCACAGCAGTACCTATGTCATATCTCCGAAACCCTTTGAGATATCAAAATAAAATAATGCCATTACCTAAGTTAAAATTCACTAAGCCGCGTTTGGAGCTTATTCAGAACAAACATTCGGATAGACAGACACACGACAATTCAAAAACTGTAATTTAAGCTTGACATCATGTATATGGCATTTTAGACTTAAATTTAGTATTAATGTATAGATAACTCGCTCGTCTTATAGGTTTTAGCTCAAATCGATGTTCTAAAACGAATTAAAAACACCTGGCCTTCGAGCGGTAGCGTTTATTAGGCAAATAAAATACAAGCAGCAATGCCAAAATGGCGGCTTGAAGCCGCCAGACCTATGTCAAGTGGTAATTACAATTTACCACCTCAATCGGCGAGACAGCGACTCGCCCAGGTAAACAAACGCCTTGGTCTAATTTAAACGTTATTATTTTGAAAATTGTTTCAAATTATTGAAGTAATCCTAATGATTTTCAAGCTATAACGGTCGCAGAGTCGGAGCTTATATTTGACATAGGGCTAAGGGGCTCAGGCGCAGTCACAGCCTGAAATTTGGGGGGGGGGGGGACACGAATAATAAAATGTGTCGACGATTTGACCGTGTACGATTTTGGGGGGGTCATGTAACCCTGTTCAAGGGCGAGTCTAACTTGACCCGTCAGCATAAGCAACATTTTCGTGCGTGTCTTCAATATTGGTCGTATTCGACGCAGCTCTGGCAAGGTCGTAGGTACCTGACTCTGCATAAAACCTACAAGTGCGCGGGTCATTTTATGATTATTGGTCGAAATGAGAGGCGAAATAAGGGACGATATTTGTTAACAGAATAACATAGGTATTTCTTAATGATCACTTGAGTTTGAAATGACTTTTCTAAGCACATAAAGTAGTAGCAATAGAATGCAGGGTTGCAGGGTTTTTAGAATCGTTAAATTGAACTAAATATTTATATTGTTATTCATAAATCCATACTACTTTACTAATATAATAAATACGAAATTAACTCTGCCTGTTACGTTTTCACAGCTAAGTCGCTGAACCAATTTTGATTTAATTTGGTATGGAGATAGTATGAGTCCTGGGAAATAACATAGACTACGTTTTTTTTTTGAAAAAGTGCTGGAAAGTCGATTTACGGGAAGTTCGTGCGTGCTGATAACAGCCCGTGACGTCTTTTTATATATTTGTGCATGTAAGGCTAAACCGCTAAACAGATTTTGATGCAATTTGGCACGGATATAGTTTGAGCCCTGTGGAAGGATATAAGCTACTTTTTTAAGGCAACAAACCCCTTAAAGGGTGATTTAGGGGCTAGAAAATTTACTGGCCGTAATTTGAGGGAAACAATCTAAATAAAAACTCAGTTACATTAGAATTCGTAACACCTACGAGTATCTATATTAAAGATACATTTCCATGCAGATGAAGTTGCAGGTAAAAGCTAGTTAAAGATCTAACATCGAAGTGATCGTTAGGAAAATGTCTTCGATTTGGAAGGTTTGAAGTCTTATTATAATCTGCCTTAGAAACATTTATTGACCATTATTATTACTATTCACCTACCACTACCATTATCACTTTACCAAGTTTGAAACGATTTTCGATAGGTCTTTTTAGGTAGAAAATGAAAAGAAAACGGCCGGCCTATCATTTGTTTCGTGGTAGCGAACTTA
The DNA here is from genome assembly GCA_947859335.1 of Tortricodes alternella. Classification (NCBI taxonomy): domain Eukaryota; kingdom Metazoa; phylum Arthropoda; class Insecta; order Lepidoptera; family Tortricidae; genus Tortricodes; species Tortricodes alternella. Next base: position 9,004,266 of record OX401983.1, on the reverse strand, counting down.
GCACTCTATCCACCGTGGTGTTAAAAATAGCTATGCGCGATACCCAACACCTCTTAAATAACATTTTCCGCCCGTGATGCTTAAAACTGCTATTACCGTGAGGAGGCTGTAAAACATATTTTATTGTTCCCTTCTTGTTTATACCGTTGCGAGAGCCGAGTAAATTTTTATGGGTGTAACTTTCTTAATTAAAATATTTCGTTTAATTAAAACTGTTCTAGTCTATGTAGAATAATTAGTAGCTAGAGGTGCAGCGAAATAGTTCATTAAATTATCTTTAGTGGAATGGAACTATGGAAATAGCTTTAAGTAAACTTTTACATAAAGCTATTCATATTACGGGGACGTGTTATTGAAACCTTCCGGCTTATTGTATAAAGCAAATGCTTATTATATAATATTATTGTGATAAACGAAGATAATAAGTTGCTAATAATAACAATAAGTACCTAAATAATGTTATCGTCATGCGTTTTAACTATTTATGTCTCTATTATATCTCGCGGCTTCCACCATTGAATTTCCCGTGCCTGGGTAGCATGACGCAACTAGAGTGTCTATTCGACATTTCCCAAGCTAAAAAGAGCTACCATATCGTAGCAAAATAATTCGTGATATCGCTCAGGCAATTGTCGAATAGACGCCCGGTTTATATCTGATCCTCGTATATACAACTCCATAGACCGAATTCCGGAGTATCGAATAACAAAGAGATCTTCAAAAGATCCGTCGCTTGAAATCAAGTCTGAAATTTCACCGGCTTCTGTGCCGTATTTGCGGATTCGTTAATCGACTTCAAGGTAATTTATTTGATACAAGCTTTGTAATTGGACTAAAACATTTATTGAATATTATCCACAGATATAAATGTTTTAGTATCACGAACAAATAGTTCTAATAATTTCTAATCTTTACTCAACAATAACGGCGTAAGTCAAACTCGAAACGTTTATTCAGTGAATTGCCACCCGTGGGCTCTTTTACTTGTCACATGAATACATTAAAATGGGTAAATCTACCAGCACTTCGGACAGAACCATCGTTACTGAGAAGAAGCGCCGCAAGAAACTCAGTAGACGTCATATTTTTAAGTCAAATATTTATTTTTACATCATATATAAAAACCGGTCAAGTGCGAGTAGGACTCGCGCACCGGTTCCGTACTATCCCAATTTGGCATGGTCTTAACCAATGAGAATAAGAAAAGAAAATCTTATTATCTCATAAACTACTAAAAATAGCAACTTATATTAACATACCAAATGCTTATCCGCCTAAAATCTACCAAAAGTGGTCACGCCGAGTTACAGTTATCTACATCACACTTTTCCTTGGTTTAATTTTCCACATCTTTAGAAACCTCGCTGAAAGTCGTAGAGGTTACGCAAAATACTTTCTTTGAAAAAAACATACGGTACGAAATCTACAAACGAACTTATAGAATCTAGAAACGAACATCGTTAGCGCGTTACAGCTCGCGTACAGCGCCATCTGTTGCGTAACGTTAAAAGTTTAAGAAAGAGATTGCTGTTATCAATAACAGACTTTATGTTGATGATATAAGAACTTTGACAGTTGCAACTAAGTTGGCAGATTATTAAGCTGCAGCGGTAATTTTCTGGTTTCATTTCAATATATTTTTCACATTTCTATAACAGAACACCATTGAATTTATAATATAGAGGATACTATGAAGTATCTCTAGTCAGGTTCAGATATCCCACAAAACTAAAAAAAAAAAAATATAAACTTAAATATACAGAAAATTACTAGGTTTTTTTGTCATACCAAAACTTTTTTATCTGTTCATCAATTACTAACGTATTAAGTATTTAAAGTATTTCTTGAACAATAACGAGTAACACGCGAACTGAAAGGAATAAACGATGAAATGTGCTGTCTAATAAAATTACGTGTTCCTGTTACAGTTTCACGCTTCACCAATCACGGGCTAACATCAATCTTCGTGTCATTTTCTGGCAGTGGCCTTTAGAAAAATGACTTCATCGACTTTACATCCTCAGAGAAATTCCGAACTCATTAATCTTCCGAATAAAAGACGACGAAGCTTATTTGTTTTCCCGAGGAAAATTTCATTTTACGGTTTTTTCTAGTCTTGAAGGGATTCGATTTTAACTTTTCTAAATGTCTAAATGATACTAATTTATGTCTCATTTATATAAAAAAGCGGCCAAGTGCGAGTCGGACTCGCCCATGAAGGGTTCCGTGATTTATGACGTATTGAAAAAAAACTACTTTCTAGATCTCGTTCAAACCAATTTTTGGTGGAAGTTTACATGGCAATGTACATCATATATTTTTTAGTTTTATCATTCTCTTATTTTAGAAGTTACAGGGGGGGACGGGGACACATTTTACCACTTTGGAAGTGTCGCTCGCGCAAACTATTCAGTTTAGAAAAAAAAGATTTAAAAACCTCAACATCATTTTTGAAGACCTATCCATAGACCCCACACGTATGGATTTGACGAAAAAAAATATATTCTGAGTTTCAGGTCTAAGTATTATCCCCATACTTACAACCCCAAAAATGTATTGTTTTTTCTATTTTTGTGTGAAAATCTTAATGCGGTTCACAGAATACATCTACTTACCAAGTTTCAACAGCATAGTTCTTATAGTTTCGGAAAAAAGTGGCTGTGACATACGGACGGACAGACAGACAGACAGACAGACGGACGGACGGACGGACGGACGGACGGACGGACAGACAGACGGACAGACAGATAGTGTGGATTAGGGCTTACCTCAGTGGTTATGATGTTTTTGTCGGCAACATAGGTGTGCAAAAGTACATTCAGTATAAAATCACACGATACGAGGCCACTTAAAATTGTTTCGCCAATAAAGATGTATAAGTGAGTGTAGGGTAAAATGAAATTTGCCGGCAGTATCGAAATTAGCGCGGTTACGCTCATAAAACGTGAATATTCGAATCCGGGACATAAACCTTATTGGATTGTTTCCGAAAACTCCATCATAACCGTTTCAAGTGCTAATAAATTAATGAAAATTGTTTTGGTTTGCCAGCCGCTTTTGATTTTTTCGTGGCAACTTTAGTTTGATTGGTTTTGACAGGGTGATACATCTAGAGTGTCTCGTATCAAAATTTGAAATAAACGGAACCTTTATACCATCACTTTTTGGTTCGTCTCACCGTCGGTCCGTCTGGCACGTAATAGTATTTAAAATAACCTAACAAATTGAAGTGAAAAAGAATAATATTTACCATGTAGAAAAAAAAACAACATGCGGTATGGCATGTGAAAAATCTTATAAGTAGAGTTAAGGTATTTATTTTTCTATTCTTATTTTGCATCGCATGAGAGATATTCGTCATCTTTTGAGAAACGTTAATATACCATGTTAGAGAAATCTCAAAAAATAAGAAATACTACAAATCAACTTATACATGATCGGAAAAATACAATGACATGTATAGCTTTTATAATTAAGTACGGTTTCACTCACAATATTTTATATTTATTATAATGTCTCACAAAAGTGAGGTAATTTTGATTAAGTAATCTTTCCGTATCGAAAATTGCACGGTACGGAACCCTGGGTGCGCAAATCCAACTCACACTTTACCAGTTTAAAAAATTTAAGTTACTTAATTAAAATAAAATAATATGCTGCCTACTTTCTTCTTTTTCATAAACGCCTACGTTTTAATTCATTTATACATATAATTTACTATTACACGTCTTACAATACTTGTAAGGTCTTGCAATGTAAAGTGAAATTGTTTAATATTCAATCGTCCACTATGCTAATTGCATAGTGGACGGCGCTGAGGACGTTGTCAAAAGATCGCAATTGCGACGGGATCCAAGCAAGAGTCTTGTTAAACCTCTTTAAGATCAAAAGAAATATGGACTTATCGAGTTATCCAATCTCAACAGTTCGCCTAATTATAATAAACAGGCACTTGAGGTGACTGATACTATCAACTGACGAAATGTAGCAAGGTTAGGTTTTCCACAGTTGGTTCTGTATTAATACCGAAAGAAGTTGAAACTCAGAGCAATATTTGTTTTTGATTACAATAATTGTTAACTAAGTAATTCAGTTTGTCCGGAGTTCAACTTGATATTTAAACTTATATTTCGGTAATGGAAAACATCGTAAGGAAACTTACATCAGCGAAGTAATTGAACTTTGTGGGTTAAGTTCCCAATCCACACTGGGCTCACGTAGGGACTAATTTTCAGTCCCTTTCATATGATAGGAGACCAGTGCCCAGCAGTTTGAAGTATAGAGGCCGATGACCATGACAATTTGACATAGATAGGTACGTGAAAAAAGCGTTATGAAAAATGTATCCAATATTTAATTTATTGCCAAACAATTTTGTACCAACTTTCTATTCAAATGCAATCATACAAAATAAACAATTAAACAATAACAATTTCGAGAATGCTGAATACTGAATTGTTTGAATATGAAGCTCACCTTAACATACTGAAATACCATAGACAAAAACCGGTCATATTCAATATTACTTAGTACTATTTTCAATAGGAATATAGTTTTGGCTGTGGTGGGTGGGGATACGTAACTTCAACGAAAATGACACCTTAGCTCAATATTTCCAAAATTTTCCTTAAAAACATACTTGTAATGTTTTTTTAAAGAGCTATATCCAACAACTCATTTGAGGTTGTATATGAAAATATATAAAGTCACCTTTGCCTTAGGTGCATAGGAGCTACCCCAATAGGAATATTTTCACTCATTTTATAGTTTGTCTGCATGCGCGAGGCCATCTTTTATCTTGTACAAAATTTCAATGGGAAAGCTGCATGAAAATCAAAATCAAGTTTAAATGATATATTATGAAAGTAAATGTAAACCAAAGCATGTTACAGAAAAACACAGATCATTTTGACTGTTCATTTTTAAAATCAAAATTAAAGAAAAATATATATTGCTGTTTATTTTGAATTTTAGTTCTTTGCACATCCTCGTCAAATTTATGCCATGTTTTATTTCTACGATGTTGGTCTAAAAACAATATTTTCGGAAATAACTGCAGATTTCGTTTAAACACCATACATTTTGTACAGTCTAACGACAGCTGTGACGTCATAGCTGTTGTCCATTTATAATGGAGTGTTTTTGCGAGTGGTATGAACAATGACTTTTCCACGCTTCATAACTCATGAAATTATCAACATAAACATGTTTTACGTACACAGATCGGTTTCTATTACTCAGCACTTTTCAATACAAGATGAAAAAAATAATTATGCATCTCCCCTATTTCGATACTTTAATGTTTTTCTTAAGTTAAAACTTTAAGTAAAAGGGGGTGTGACATACGGATCGACAGACAGGCGGACGGACACAAGGAGAGACTCAGAGGAACATAGCGAAACTATAAGGGTTCCTAGTTGGATTACCGAACCCTAAAAACGGAATTGCAGCTCATTCTCAAATATTTACAATGTATTTCGTGGACTCCATTTGCTTTCCCATTTTTTATTCCCCGAGCGCCGTATCCAGGTGCGTACCTGCGGCTAATAATAATTTAGGATGGGGAATAACTATTTTCCGGTAACCAGAAGGGCGTTAGAAGTAATAGCTGCAATCTGGGGCGACGCCGCCGTCTCCACGCGTCTGCCGAATTTCCCTCGAGGCTATCTCAAGTAATATTGGTTCACGAAAAAATCAACGCGAGCTTTGTGAGGTGAGTTGGAATCGACAACAATTTATCTCGCTTATTACAGTGATTCCATTAAATAAATCAATCGAACAACACCACAGCGCAAGTACCCTACACAATGCTCAAATAATTTACTAAAAAAAGATACGCTGATAATCGTTATAACCGAATGCGTGAGTCTCAATCATTTTGTGCGATTGTCAAAACTAATCAACACTCAAGTATAGTAGAACAAGTGTGTCACAACAACAAACATAACAAGCGTATATAAATATGCGGTTGAACGCCTTCTTAAAATAATGTGGTATAATGTGTCGAAGGATACCTGGTTGGCTGCAGCGAGTCTTAGCCGAAAGGACCCCATCACTAATTGCTCTCGAGATAGACTTGAATGCAAGCTTGGCTATTTAGGGGACGATTCAAGCTGTGGGTTTAGTATCAGTATTTGCCAGTAAGCGGTTTGTGGTTACTTTATCTCGTTTGTTTTATTGCCTATTTGATAAAACAACAAGAATAACTTGCAGCTTTGCTTTTATTTTAAAATATCGAATAACAAAACATCTTGCAAAGTTACGCAGTTTGTTTTTTAATATATCACACGCTGATAATATAAAGTTCTGGATAAAACAAACCATTGGTTGGATTTTAATTGAAACAGGTTGAAATGGTGTCTTCAGGGGATTAATAAACACAATACATATTGGGAGGGACGTGTGCGTCGCACCTTCTCGTATTTATTTGCCAAATTGACTTTGTGATTGCTTGCATCACGCGTTTCACTATTTGAATGTCATTTAAATTCCTTTTTAACCGACTTTTTAAAAAAAGGAGGAGGTTCTCAATTCGGATGTATGTTTTTATTTTTTTATGTGTGTTACTTCACAACTCCGTCATTTATTCATCGATTTGAAAAAATCTTTTTTTTAATCGGTAGAGTATACTTCCAGTTTGGTCCCGTTGTCGTCAAAGTCGAGTAATGATGAGAGGATCTATGAGGAATCGATAGAACTCTTCAAATATTATAGGCAAGAATATAGCAATTTTAGTATTTTCTGTAATAACTCAAGCAGTTACGTTCCAAAAGCATTATTTGGTGCAGTGAAACTGTTGATGAAGACCATAGATGATCACCGGAACTCCTAAATGTTGAGTATTTCACGGTTGGTGATTAAATTGCTGTATAAAGTTCTGAAGCAACCTATGTCCATGAAAATGCATGTAGTAAAATTGAAGAACCAGGAGAACTACTCAACGATTGACATCTTTGCATCGTGGATAGCAACAGTTCGTAAATGGTGATGAGGAATTAGCATTATGGTATTGTTACTTGGTGTAGTAAATGTGTGTCTTTAAATCACAGGATAATAAATAAAACGTGAAAAAAAGCTTAGGTACTTTTCAAAGGCTATTTGAAGTCAGGTTTTTTATTTTTTAAATTATAGATTATACGTCATAATATGTTGACTAAAGTTCAACAACATGATTTGAAGGCAAGTGTGGTGAAAAATCTTGTATATTTTTACTAAGCTTACAAAGATTTTTAAATAGAACATTTCCGAGGAAAGACCTCAAACGAAAAGAAACAAACATTTCCCTGCCATTCACAGCCATAACTGCGAACTTCACAAAATATATTCTCGACCTTATTAAGACAGTAACGTTTTATTTAATTTATCTGACGTGAACTCGCTAAGACGAAAAGTTGTTTTCTGTATAATATTTGAGTTTTGGGTTATTTTGCCCGAGCTGTCCGAAGGAAGGCAACGGTAATGTATAATTAGACTGTGACAAGGGTCTGACAGTCGTATTTGGGACAAGAAAGCACGATCTCACTAACAATTTGGAAAGGTGCACCTGCGAGGAAAGTAGCTGCGAACCAATTTTATTGCCTAATATATTTCTTTGGCATTTACCTATGTAATGGCATAGCATTAACATTGTGCATGTGTGTAACCTACATTTGCTAAATATCCCAATTGGACTTCCCTTAGTAATCAAATCAAGTCATTATATTTTCAAATGTTTATCATAAATTAAATATTCATTTATTTTTCGACACGAGGAGTGTTTACAAGTGCCGAAACACGTTTCTCTTAATGTTGTAATCAACATTTTTACTTAACTATATTATCTTGTTTGACATTACATATTTTGTCTGTGATATTGTGCAAAAACTCCTCAACCAACTATTTAAAAATGTTGCTTAGTAAAATAGTTTTTGTTAAATAGAGGATCGCTCGCCCTTCGCTGTCGATAAACTAGTATGTTACAATTTGGGAGATCATTTTTATGACAAAGTGCGAAAGGGACATACTTATAAGGGTTACCTGCGATATTTAGACACACCTGCGACGTGGACCTGGTTTATTAATAATTCAAGAAAACGTTCAAAACATACTTTTATACCATAATCATATTAGTTAAAACATTAGAAGACATTACGTATTGTAACATATTGTTGTATCTGCCTAAAACTTACATCCTTTTCGGATTTTGTCACAAAACATCTACCAATGTCTAGCGATGAAGATTGTTCCTGAAGCAATTTCAGGATAGGTACGGCAAAAATACAAACTGTTCCACTGGTCATCGGCAGAAGAAAAAATGTTTTCATCGAACAGGCTCCTCATAAAAACGGCTCTATTACGCTGGCCTTAATCCTTTCGAGAAGTCATTTCCGCTTAAATTCTAGAAGGTTATAAATCTCACTTTCCGTTTGTAACCTTTATCAACTCAGTCAAGTGACGGTTGCTGTTGGCACGCAATAACTTTTGACAAATGCGTCCCATGTTACGCAATAACAATTTCACCTGTTAATAATTAAAGCTAAGCTCTCTTTCGTGACATGTACTTGACCTTTTCAACGTCAAGGGTCAACTGGGGTTAAATGTTACAAAAAAGTGAGGTGTAGTTATTAGAATAAGGGCTTATTTACGATTCAAGGTTGAATGTGAGTGAGCATTAAGCCTAAAAATGATTGAAGTACATTTAATTTGGTTTAACTTTCTGCACCTCTATTCGGGAACGATAAGTGATTCAGTAGCGACTCGTGAGTGAGATTTCTCATCCCACTCTTTCGCATTTCGCGTCGTGCGGAAGAGTAGGATGAGAAATCTCGCTCACGAGTCGCTACAGAATCACTAAGCGTTCCCGAATAGAGGCGCTGACATGCGAAAGTAACCTCTGTCTGTCTATATTCTCAGCATTTCTCAGCTTAATTTTTCATTACATTTCAATTTTATAGCATGAATATAGTTTAAGTCTACAAACTGCGTTATCTGAAACTCATATAAAATTCAAATATGAAACTTCATTTCACAGAAACCCATCAGATACCGCTACCGCAGCTATGCTATGTTCTAACTTATTCGACATCTTTTAGGAAAATTGCACAGTGGCCAAAAAATAATCATATCCTACGTGGCATAAGTCTCAAGGAACAGCTAGGTTTGGTATGTTTTATAAAACTATTTTCATTAATAGAAAAGTACATAAGGCAGGTAAGTAGGTGACTTAGCAACGATTCTTAGATTACATCTTCATAACTCTTACGAACGCATTGTATAATGAAACAAAAGAATCGTCTTTGCTGATCTATTTGCCGAGGTCCTGGTTTAACATGTAAATGAATTCATGAACAAACACGGCCTTCAAAATTCCTGATGAAATATATTAATGAAATTGCTATTCATTAACGCAAATTTAGGTGAGGATCAAAACATTTAAAACAATTGGAATGATTTGAATTTATTTAGTTACTGTATTCTCAACAGTAGTTATTTACAGTTTAGCAAATTGTATTTGTTAGCAATCGTAAGTACTCGCTCTCATTATTTTGTTTAACCGAATAATACAAGTAAGCTTGACCTTTGTTGATAGGACGATTAATGGGTCGAATAAGTAACACTTATTAAATTTTACTGCTTTAATAAATAATACTATCCGACCTTTATATTAACCAACTTCTCTTGAAGGTCAGTTTCTTTCTTAACTAGACGAAGTGTTCCAGTTCGATGCCTGTTCTTAGTCTATTACTTTTAGTAAAAAAAAATTTAACTCCTATATTTTACTATACTCCTATTTTTACTCCTCCGCCACACGGGGAGTGAAGAAATAGCATAGAATGCGTGCAGATGCTTATCATCCTGACATGTCGTAAAAGTCGACTAAGGGACGGGTCCTCTCCAACATGGTGGACTATCTGTATGGGCGATGGGCTGATCACCTGTCACCATACGGTTCATCATACCATCTTAGGACTAATTAATCGAACGTGGCCACAAGTAGTCTTGTGGCTCTGCCCACCCCATTAGGGATTTCAGGCGTGATACTATGTATGTATGTATGTATGTATGTATAATATTTTAAAAATACTGTATATCAAAATAACCAAATAGAATCTCATTTAGATTTCGACGGGAAATCGTAATTTAACAGTTTCGTGCGATACGTTTACACATTCCTCTTCACAGAGGTGCGTTTAAAAGCAGTTCATTTACTTTTTAATATCACAGGCAATCCATCAAGCGCTGTCGGCTCCCTACTCAATGGAATGTCGATAACACAAGCTGAGGTGCTGTTTCTTGTTCCTCCATCATTACATTCTTTATCAAAATCTGATAAAAACTAAGTATAGGGGCAGTTGATGTATTAGCCTTGAAATGAAAAGGCATTAAGAGAAAATAAAGGAATAGACAGTTGTATATTAGTGATACTCAATGGGAATGAATTGTATTCACTCGATTCGATAAGTGTACAGCAAGATGACATGTCCTAACATAATAATTATAAACATCATTCTATAAAAACCGGGCAAGTGCGAGTTAAACCCACGTGGAGAGGGTTCCGTTCCATACATGATTATCTGAAATTTCCTATGTTACTTTAAATACCATAGACTTCTCATAGGTTTTCCTATAATCTTTAGGTAAAGAACTATTTTTTGTATTTTTTTCAAAATTTTAGGCCCAGTAGTTTCGGGAATGGTCAATTTTCGCCTATTTTCCTAAATAACTTCCAAACCATTCATCTTAAAATTCCAAAAAAAACATATTTAAGATTCTCACAACAAGTCCTTTCATTTGATATGTCACATGATATAGTTATCGTAACTCTTTTTTTTTAATTTTCTAATTTACCCCCCAAAAGTGGCCCCCATGTTAAAAATTTATTTATTTACGTTACGCATCCGTGTTGCGGTCAACGACTTACATATGTATACTAAATTTCAAATCAATCGGTCCAGTCGTTTCGGAGCAAATTGGCTGTGACAGACGGACAGACAGACAGACAGACAGACACACGAGTGATCCTATAAGGGTTCCTTTTTTCATATTTGTGGTACGGAACCCTAAAAAGACATCCATACACTACTTTCGTTCTTACAGTGTTGAATACCAATTTAAAAAGCTAAGAAGCAAAGATATTTACGGCTTTTAAGCTAATAATTTAGATTTCAACAAGGACTTAAAAAATATTTGGCACATGAATAAGGTTACCCAATTTTCGACCGTAGGAACTTCTTTATTATTTTGAAAACAGTTATTCTGCCTGTTCCTGGTGAAACAATAATGTGATTAGAGATCCAAGATGTAATTATCAGCAGTAATTATCTCGATTTTGGTTCGGTAAACTGGAATTTAAACTCGAAATTTGTTTAGATTTCCACCCAGTGTAATTAAAACTACCCTGTCAAAGACAGGTTTTGATTAAATAATCGATTTGTCTAGTCTATAAATAGACTCCATTTAATAATAATGCAAAATACAAAAGGTATGAAAGGTTACTATTAAGACAGAGACCTTGTTCCATAATAGGTAATTAGTTACAAAATTCACGAACCTTTTCTAGAAAGACTATTAGCCTCCATTGTCAGAAGAGAATTTCCATACAATTTAAAGATCAGAAGTTTCACATTAAAATGTCTTCACGAAGCCCCTACCATTGAATTTAGGTTCTTACTAGACTTCTAAGACCTTTTTCTGACTTCTTCCAAAGTAAGGCTTTTATACTGGTATTAGAAACTACTTTTATTTAGCAAAAACTTTTGTAAGTTTATTTTGAACAATGGCTCTGATTTTAAAAGTGCTGTTATTATCAAATACCTAACCCAATAAGGGCTACGTATACAGTAGATACATTACTCGTGTACCAGATTTCCAAGGGTAGCGAAGATTTCTCGAGTGGCGACTGCGTACTGGAAGGCGCTGCGTGGTCATACCAACCACACGGTGGATTGACGACCTAGTAAAGTTTGCGGGACTCCGCTGGGTGCGATTAGCACAGGATCGGTCGTTTTGGCGATCATTAAGGGAGGCCTATGTCCAACAGTAGACATATTTCGCCTTAAATGATGATGACACGGAAGAGCACCCTGTTATTACGAGATTGAAAAAAAGTATTTAATAAAAAACAGGATATAAACAGGTTTGTATGGTTATTAAAAATATTTAATTTTTATATCAAAAATCGTAATGTACAAACCTAGTTTGTCTTTTATCTATATTTTTGCAAAGTTTCTATGCGATCCTGTTAAAAAACTGTCCAAACCATAACTGTACTACGTTTGTATGAAGCGCTACCCAGCGACAGGGCTCTTAACATCCTTTCATTAGCGGAGTTAAAAATACCTTATTATATTAAAAATACATTTCGTCATGATTGTTTAAATCTTTGTAGCATGGTATACGTATTGAACTCAGAAAGCGTCCCATTTATACAAACAACCAATTCAACGCAATAAAACAAAGTCCGGTCCGTTTTTCCTCAGTCGAGGAATTTACCCTTTCTCCGGAATTTTAATTACCTCTTTAAGTCGTTCGAGAATTGACTCCGAGGCGCCAAAGCTGGAAAAGTTAGGTATTCCATACAAATGAATAATACTATAGGAATAAAAGAATCGGGACATGTAATATACGGGTATAGATGTATTAGTGAGTCCGTAGAATAGGCATATGTAGTGGTATTTGTCAGGGGCGTGCATAGGGATTTGAATCAGGGTAGGCAATGAAAATTAAAAGTTAAAAAGATACTCGTCACATTTCTGGGCGTCTATTCGGGAACGTCTAAGTGATCCTGCAGCGACCCGTGACCGAGACTCGCATCTCACTCTTACGGATTACGCGTCGTGCGGAAGAATGGGATGAGAAATCTCGCTAACGAGTCGCTACAACATCACTTAGAGTTCCCGAATAGAGGCGCTGATATTAGTTGTATATGTATTGGAGCCGGCGGCGTTTCAGTTCTTTACAATGCAATGAGCCTAATCAGACCACCTCGTGCATCTAACTAAGTTAGCCAGTTAAAAGTTTTATAATATCTAGAATGAAATTTACGAGTTACATACCCTTCTTTTGCGATAACTGCAATCAAATTCCGACATACATCTGCCTTTTTGAATAACTTTCAATTTATCATTGAAAGACAATTTTGCGAATTCACCGTTATTTAATATTTGTAAACACACACTGTCAACGCAAACCTCACAACTAAATGACATATTTAGGAAATATTGACACTAATAAACAACAAATTATTAACTTTAAACAAGAGAAAAGCATAAAATAACAATGATTCTTTACGAAAACTTTCGCGTCACAACAAAATCAAAACAAAACTAGCGAGCAAAAAAAACACTATCAAAATATAAATGTAATTTTATTACATGACAAAACGTAATCGAAGCGGACTTCATATTCAGCCGCGTTATACTTACCTAAGCGTGCGCGCGCATGCGCGGGTCACGTGGACCAAATTGAACATCGTTTTAGCATACATTGCTGTATTTGTTCTTGAAGTTGCGGGAGGAATTCACACGATTTGTCAACACGTAATGGACGTAAAAGTACATCCAAGTCAGGCGTGCCTCTGTGATTTTGTATGAAGCGATTTGTTTTTGTGTGCGTATCGTGTTAATGTGTGGAATTGCTCATGTTCGTACAGAGTTCATAAACAGTCATTTGCACACATGTAACGGTGTTTGTGTTGGTTAAAATGAGGCACTGTCCGGATCTGCCTCTTTCGCAAGGCGCGAAAAAGGTGACTAGCTAGCTACGTTTCGCTGGACGTAATATTTCAAATTGTACGTTAATTGATGATCTCTTCACTAGCTTTGAATTAATAATTAATTTTAATATGAGATATAAGATTGAATTTAGTTTGTTGGTTGTTGGGATTTTTGTTAACATGGAAAAATAATTATTTTAGGTATTTTTGAATCGTAGAAATAATTTAATGCGAACTACGAGTTATAAATCAGACGCAGTTAGGGTAATTTTGCGAGGGTAGGCACTGCCTCAATGCCTATATGGACTGCACGCCCCTGGTATTTGTGGTCTTTTGTCCAGCCGTTTATGCGGGCTTGCGTGATGACAACCATTGCCATAGACTTCCATAGTAACAAACACCGTGACGGACTTTCGAATCTATAATAATAGTAGGATAGGATCTTTACATCAATTTTCATCTAAATCCGTTAAGCCCTTCAGGTATAAATGAGCAACAATAGTTGATTGTTGCACCAAGAAGAAAGTGATTAATTATCGCGGCGAGCGTTCGTTTGAAGCCTGAGCGCTAGCGAGGGCTTTAAAAACACAAGTGCAATAACACATCACTTGATGCGAGGTGCTGCTTTGCTTTAAACTACTGCAAAAAGTTGTTAAAAATAGAAAAACAAAGTAAAAAACTAAAACCCGGCTAGCGACGTAAAAAGCATTTTTGCTCCTGGAATGACGCATCCTTATAATTTGTATTGTATAGCCTATGCCACTCGCAAATCTTATATGATACCCCGTTTATTAAAATTGCCAGTGGTTCAGAAGCTAAAGTGGAACATCCGAAAATTTTCACAGAAAGCTTGTATCTGGTCAATTCATTTTCATATTACGCCATTTTTATTTTTATTTTTTAGTAACCTATACTATATTATCAGCCAGTAACATTTTAGACTGGGCTGTTCACAGTTCGATATGGCCATCATCATGTGGACTGTCTTCCTAACAGCAAGTTCAAAAGTGGTCAGCTGTGCTGTCGGACTGTGAATAGGCGGATTGCGTGGCCAGTGGTGTAAACTTCTTGATCAACTAACCAAATAGAAAAATAAAAAAACAATAATGAACAACATAAACAACAACATAATGAATTTTGTGTGCAACTTTATTGCTCTAGAGCAAATAAGTGCCGCTTTGTGCTGAGTATTTAAGGCCATAATGATGAAATTAAAGCTTAGTTGGAAGAAAAATTCATTATTACACTGTATGCAACTTTACTGCTCTAGACGAAATATGTGCTGCTTTGTGCTGAATATTTAAGGACATAATGATGAAATTAAAGCGTAGTTGGAAGAAAAGATTCACACACACACATACACACACATATCATTTATGCATTTTTACTTTTATAATACCTACTCGTATTAATAGGGTTCACGAGTTAATAATGACCCAATTCATTTCATCATGAGATACTTTCTACATATAACATTCCCGAATCTGAGGTGTAGAGCTATTGAAATCAATAACAACCGGCGAGACACGGGAAGATAATAGATATTTGCTGTTGGAATATAAACATTATTATTAATTTGCTTGGAAGAATTAAGGCACTTCAATTAAGTAATAGTACATTACTGAAGAAACTAGTAAGTAAGCTATACTGGACGAGTACGATTTGAACGAGTTGAATTTCTTTGTACGAGTCCAGTATGGCACTTATTTCCACTTTTATTCCCATTGTACACCGTGAATTACCATCAGGTGGGTAGAATAAACTGTACGTCGCGATCAGCGCGGGAGCCGGCGCCGCCACCTGGGGCAGGGGTGCAGAGCATGTTATGAGATTTGTATCGTTCTTACTGTTCACTTTTTCATTCCGAATTCAAAACCTCTCTACTTACCGGACACTTTTGATCATTGTCTGGTATTCTTAACTTTCTGGTGACTTTTTAAAGATGTTATGGCGACTTTACGTATCATTTTTGAGAAAAGTTAAATTTTGTGATGTTTCAAATAATAGCGATTGCATTTGGTCACTGTATCTGTATCTGCATTGGGTGCGTCTTGTGCGTCTTCCTCCATCAGCAAAACATGACTGAATACTTCGCGGAAGTTAACAACAAGTTCCCTCAAGAGAAGTTCGTTAGATATTACTTCGCTCGCAGGGAAGGTATCATTTTAAGAGAACCTGAACTGATAAAGCATGTTCTGATCACTGACTTTAATAAACGGCTTTGAGATCGACAGTGACGCCATCGAAGATGACGCATCTACGAATGCTTTCCGTAAACGAGGTAAGCGCATTTTCACTTACCGATAATTTCTTGTGAATCGACTAACATGGATATCACCATCAAAATGTTACGATTTCATCGCCACAGATTGAAAGGAATTGGAACAGCTATTGACAAAGGTGTTATAGAACTAAGGACCTACAAGCCTCGAATGAGTTTCAATAACTTGCTGCTGGAATTGAAGAATACGGGAAAGATTGTTGGAGAATCTATACAGAAGAAATATGCAGACGACTCAAATCAGATGGCGGAGTTACAGCTGTCGATTTACTGATGCATTTGTTGGTGTTCTTCGCTGCAGTATTTGAGTTTACATCGCCAGCGACCAGATACACGCTGTTTCAGCTCGCTTTCCACCTGGAGGCACTGTTATTATGAGATGGACGAGGTAATCAGTCGATATGACGGTGAACTATGCTATGACGTTTTTAAAGAGTAGAAGTACCTATCTGGCAGTATGCTTCAATTGAGTTACATTTTTCTATTTAGTATTTAAAGAGTACAGAGCAAGATCTGAAGCTCATGCCAGTTTGCCAGGAAAATTGCGTGTGGGGTGTCAAATTTATAGGAACCAGATATATTTTTTGCAGTATGGATATATTATTTGATCTTTGTTACATTGGACTGCTTAAAGATAATTTGATAGTGATGTTAATCAATTATCTTCAACAAGTCAAGATATCAGTGACAGCATAATATTCAATTATAATAAGTATATAAGTATAACTGACTCGCAAAACCTGCTCCGCTTACTTAGTGCCGAGACTGTGGAGCTTATACGTAGTGCCGAATTGGCTGTGAGTCAGCCAATGAGATTAATAGGTAAGAAGATTAATTAGTTACTAATAAGATTGCTTATGTCTATTCATGATGATGTCAAATCGATAATAGCCAATCAGAACAAAACAAGTGTCAGTAACTTTTATTATTGGTGAAAATGTATAAAACTGCGTGAAAACGATGAAAACTTCAACGTGACATGAATTTCGCGAGCTTTTAGCTTAAAAGGAGTATAAAACTACGGCTTTTCATAGAAAAGGCGATAACGATTTCCACCCCTTAAATGTTAACCGATGTTCACCAATTTTTGGTAGGTTGTCAGTCAGAACCAAATCTAGGTCTATACGTTTTGATTTTTTAACTATAATCTTTAAATTCAGTTTTATTGTCGTTTCAGTATTCTCATGCAAAACTAATTACGGTATTATTTGACTTTCTTGATCTTTAATCAAAATTCAAAAAAAGTACATACCTAGATTTTGTTCTGACTGACAACCTATCAAAAATTGATCAAAATCGGTTAACATTTAAGGGGTGAGGGGAGGGTGAAAATCGTTATTGCCGTTTATATGAAAAGGGTGATTTTTGCCTTTGGTTCTCTTAAAAAAAAAAAAAATTTTTCGTTTGCTATTTAAATACTTTTCAAAATAAGACTTAACTTTGTGCGCATGCCGAGTCATGACGAGTGTGCTCTGCCATGCGATTATCTAACTTGCGCAGCGGCTAATCAGCGGTAAGGGACACATTCTAATTTAGACCGAATGAGTTTGCCTTTACAGTCTAAATTAATAGTTTCGTTTATCCGGTGATCTGCCGCTGCGGAGGGAAAGTGCCACTATTTTAAATGTCGTATCGTTTGGCGTTAGTCTTCCATACCATATTTGGGTCATACATACGTTTAGGTTCAGCACTGTCCCCTCCTGTTCCCGAAATTGAAGGCCTAATGTTTTTGCTTAGACTATATCCGCATGTAGGACATTAGGCCTAGTTTTGGCCTGTATGAAGATTACTTAACATTAAGCAGTCGTTTTCGTTAACTTTTGGTCACAGGGGGGACAATTCTTTTTTTTTTTTAAGTGTGTATTACCCATTTAG
The DNA here is from genome assembly GCA_947859335.1 of Tortricodes alternella. Classification (NCBI taxonomy): domain Eukaryota; kingdom Metazoa; phylum Arthropoda; class Insecta; order Lepidoptera; family Tortricidae; genus Tortricodes; species Tortricodes alternella. The sequence goes on along the minus strand of OX401983.1, from coordinate 8,986,417 downwards.
TTGATGAAAATAAGTGGTTTTATTTAGTTTTTATTAAAAATAAAAGATTTAATTTCACACTAACGTTTTTTACATGCTTTATAAGTACAACCTGCTAAACTGAAATTAAATGAAAAATAAGATTTGATAATAACTATTTCACATATATTTCAATAATTAAATAAATATCCACTCTTTTAAAGCTATCGCGGTTGTTGCTGATGCGGAATAGCTATAATAATTTCCCTTGAAATCAAACAATATAGTAATCAATATATTTTGGTTTAGGTATCATCAGACATTTTAATCAATTATTTATCTTGTTTTCTGTCACGCTATTTGCTCGTTAAGTGAATTTTACCATGTACGCATTTACTTAGAATATTAAAAAGCACTGAATTAATTTACTTAGTTCGCAAACGTCTAGTTTATTACATACATTCAGCTAGTAGTTCAACATAACGAGTTAGCTAAATAAGTGAAATTGTATTATCATTGCAAACGGATTTTTTTGGTTCCCCTTGTTTACGCATAATTTTTTATGTCATAATTCTGTATCGCATAATCAATATAAGCCTAATTGTATACGCGCAGAAACTAATCTCGCATAATTATATTTCGCATATTTTTGTCACGCATATCCAAGCTAACCCGAATGTTTTTTACGCATAATTTGCGAAGTCCGAATAGTGCTTAGGCAGAAAATGACTTACGCATACATTTGTTTCGCAGAAAGTTACTTTCGCATAATTTGGTTTCGCAGAGATGGATTATAAAAAAATACATGATTATAAAATTGTAGTTTTTTTTTTATTTAAACTAACGTAACCTAATTCAATCAATTTTTATAGAAACTAGTAACTAGAGATTGGTTTGGTGTAAGGGACACAACTTAACCCTAACCTAACCTACCAATAATACAATTGTTACGGTTGTTTATTTTTTACTGTGGGGGGCTTCACCCCCCTTCCCCCCTTTTTGTATGTTATGCAACTAGATTCGGACATAGATTCGGACAGGATTTCGGGCTATCAAAATTCTGCGAAATTATATATATGCTAAACAACATTATACAAAATAAAATTCGGCCATATCAATATTATGCTAATATAATATTCGGGAAAACAACCATTCGGCTAATAACGAATTATGCAGAATAAAATTTCGGCAAGTTTAAGATTCGGCGAAAATAAAGTATGCGAAACCTGTTATGCCTAATAAGTTTGGGACATTAAAAATTATGCCAAATAGATGGCATCCGTTTTTTTTTATCTTTCCTTAGGATCAAATACTTTCAAATCTTGTAAGACAATTTTGACCTACTTCTAAGTTTGTTAAACATTTACATGAAATTTTGACATGCATGTCGAATTCCGGTGATAATGGGGCCAATTCAAACGTGTTTTCGCTAAATTTAGAAGTCGCTAAATTTGAAATAAGAAACGTTAAAGTCGATTTTGAACCTTGGAGCTATACAAAATCGAGTTTGACGTTTCTTATCTTAAGTTAAGGCAATCTTAAATTCAGCGGACACCGTTTCGAATTGGACCCAAATGCAATATTATTATTATTCTAACAGCAGTTTCCATAAACTCTGTTTTTATAAGGCCTTACAACGCCTCACCCTAAGTTTCACTAACAAGAATCATAACCAAATATTTGTAGGTAAGAAAGCAACTAATTTAAAGTTTGATTCATGAGTCATGATTCTTTCATCTCGAAGAATTCTTGATTCCTATGTGGGTCATATGCACACTAAAGCTCAAAATGCATGCATGGGCATTACTGGGCATAAGGTTGGTTTCCGCCTAAATACAGAAAACTTTAATTGAAACAACCTGCGTCTTTAAAATTTGGACTCGGAAATTGCAACTTTTTTACTTTTATGCGTGAAGCATAACCCGTTTGGTTTTTGTAGCCCATATGCCGAATAAACGTTTTGATTGTGTATAGAATTTTTTATTTGAATTTGCAGACAAGCTGACGTGTGACTAAATTGTATACGGCAAAAGGGTAATATTATTATCAGGTCTGACCACATTCTATTAATAGCGGTATAATCAGCATGTTATTAGGATTCATTTAATTGACCACTCACATAGCATTAGGTAAGACGCCACCAACGCAACCACCGCCAATTGATAATAAACCCCGGCACGTGTTTCCTTATTCTAATTCGCGGCAGAGTAAACGTTCTTATGTGTTTGCTTTCTCCTTCAGATAAATAGGGTATTTTTGAATATGATAAACCATTTTGCCCACGACATTTCACAATATTTAAATTTGTGTTCTTTAGCACTTATTAAATAACCCCGGTAATCTTTTAACATCATTCAATTCTCATTGCATAGTTGCATCAAAATAGTTAAATTTAGTGAAGACAGATGGCGCTAGTATAGACATATTATTACTAACATATTTTTTGCAAAATTTTCATTTTCTACTTGATTTAGTCTGTAACTACTGTCAAGTTGTAATGTAATAGTAGTAGTACTAGTAGTATATATTTAACCCAGTCTGTTACAAAAGATACACAGATTTAAATTTCTGACACGGATTTCGTTATAAATATTAATCGCTACTTCTTTTTTCTTAGAAGATGGCGTTGGTAGGTACGCCATTCTTCTGGCCAGCGTATACTATAAGGGTAGGTTAATGGACGTTAATGTACGTTAATGTAATGTAAAGGAAAGATTTAAAATTGAATGATATTATATACTATCACTATTATCCTAATTTTGATTAAATGAAACATTCCATATTAATTCCGATGTTTTATTACAGTATTGTCTGAAGTCAACAAATTGTATCTTATCCCTTATACGCTTATATAAAAATATATTTACATGCTGATAGTCCACATCGATTTACATACAGACATTTATATTATTTACAGAATCCGTGGATCCGTGGCAGCCTTATTTGATGTAGGGTGGACCCAGCAGCAGGTCGGGCCTGTGGCGGCGGTGCGCGCCGTGGTGCCGCAGGTGGATCACCGCCTCACGCATCTTCTGCTCCCTCAATATTTTAATATACTCCTCATCAATAGAATGTCTGTTTCCCCCAATCCGCTTATCCGCCCTCTCACTTTCCTTAAACAAAACACACCATAGCGACTTGTCCTTATTGTCCCACAACAACGATTTAGTGTACTCCTTCAATCGACGACTGTTCTCCTCCACTCGGCGCATCGCTATTTCTATTTTAATCAAGTCTTTGTAATGGTCCGACACCGGCGTCGAGCCGTTATTGCCCTCCGCCTTAACGGCGCTTATATTAATTCTCGACAAGTAATAATTCTCATATTGGCCGGCCGAGCCTTTTTGCAACAACCACACGACACTCGCCACAAACGTGCACGTCACTATGACAGTTAATATTAGGAGAGTCAGCCGGAATACTGCGCTTGGAGACGTACAACTCATATCACTTTTTGTTTATGTTTGCCGACGCACTGTGGGATGGTATCGTACATAACGCGTTGGCGTAGCTGCGCTACGAAGAGCTTCAAGCGTCCGTCCGCTACGAGGGCCGCTACGAACTGGCGGCGGCGGCCACCGAACGGTTTCAGCGCACACTCACTGTTTATCTGTACTGTAATTTGCAGTCCAAAGCTGTATCCAACTTGCAGCTGCTTTTAAATCTCTACGTGCGAGCTTTCTTTGTGCTTTTTGCGAAGTCATTGTGCTGGAAGTTTTTAAATTCGTAACTACGCCAGTCATAATTGCTTGCAGAGTCGATGCATATTTTTCACACGCGAGTTGAAATAATTTAATTCAACATTTATACTTCTGGAAGAATAGAAGCAAGAGCACAAACGGCTCGGCCTAATATGTAACACAACATAACAGTATTACAATAATAAAATAACAAACTCACAACCAGCAACTAATAACATTAATACGCAAATTAATTACTAAAATTAGTAACTGATACATATCCATTATGACTCAATTATCCCAGGTCTGCCGCGGTAATGTCTACTTGAACTTAACCTAACCTATCAATGGCAAGGCAATGGCAATTACCTACTTCATTCCTCTCCCAACCACTGGACACACATGCTTACGCTTCGCTACCCATTTTAATTAATGTTTCTCTTTTAGAAAAACTTCCAGCTCGTTCCACAACATATCAATAATAAAATTAAGGTGAATTCTATGTTGAAACGATAAGCGAAATGGGTCGTCAGTTTTGAGGTTAATTCAGTAATTTGGCTCGAAAGCGTTAACGATAAGAATCGTTGCTGCAATTACATGGGCCTTTTGTGTCAAAAAAACCTGTTTTATACAAAATTATACAGTAAATATAGGCTTCACGCCAAGGTGAGATCGACGTTAGGATAAATTGAGACACTTTTTTTCAATTTCGTTTCAAATCTCAACTGTGATTGATGACGTTCTTTTTCTTTTTTTTTGAGTTTATTTGCAAAAGAGACTTCCGTCAACGTAAAAGTTATTAAAGTTTATTTTCCTTCTGATCCTCAAGCATTGAGAATAAGAAAACTTTAGTTAGAAATTTGTAGATGAAATGAAGCTTGAAGCTTGAATATCTATATTTGCCTGAATAATAATACAAAGGCAAGTCCCTAATATTATGTTTACGATACCGCTGCCTATATTCTTGGTTAGGTATTACCTTAGAGGGCTCACACACAAACCTATACTGTGACGTCTTAATACTGAAATCTCTGACAAATGACGCCTCGCACAAGCTTGCGACTTGCGACTTGAATTATTAAATAATAACTGTGCTCCACATGCGTTGCAATGTCTGTTTTGATGACGACTACTCACCAAAGATAATTAAACAGAAATGCATGCCTTAAAGATGAACAAACAAACATTTATAATAGTAGATAAAGGGTTGAAATTAAGAATTTCAAGAGTTTAGGGACATTTGTTACTTTTTCCCATACTAACTACAACCCCCTTTTTTACCGCTTCCAGTTTTATTACCAAAAGTTTATATAGCCTATTTCCTGCCTTAAGTTAGCTTTATATAATATAGAAAACCACATTGAAATCCGTTTAGTAATTTAAAAGTTTATCGCGGACAAACAGACATGGAATTTGGAATGTGTTGTGTCGCTCATTCTGAAGCATATTTTCATTGTTACCTTCAATGGACTGACTTTTTCCAATTAGCGATTTTATTATAATTATGTTGGTATAGATAGATTAAACTAGCTTGATGTTGTGTGATTTACAATATAGAAGGTGGACCGTGTGCGTAGAGGCACGATTATACTCATGCGATTCGAGGCGCGCATTTTTACTTACCTATAACTATAATGCCTCGGCGATGGCACCAAGATAAATTGTGACGCAAATTTCTCAAATTTATGCGTAGTGATGTCAGGTAGCAGATGTCATGTGTATGAGCCCTTGCTTTTGTCGGAATTTGGGAAGCCTTCAATAATATCAAAATCTAAGCTAATAGATCAGATGATGTTAATACGAGTATGTATAGTTAATTATTAAATTTAAAATAACTAGATTAATTTTATACACATATATTTAGGTATGCTTTAAGCCTACGAAACCAAGCCTTTAATTTTTACTCAATCCGCAACTTGAATAGGTTAGTGAACAATAAACTAGTAAAAGACTGTTGGTTAGTAAAAAGAAAACTTAAAAGAGAGTTAAAATATGTTGTAATAAGAAGCCTCACTTTCAGATTTACCAGGTAAAATGATTAAGCATTCCGGACAAAATTTCAAAACCATAATTATAATCATCTGCAATATTAATTTTCATCATCATCATTATCTCAGCCGAAAGACGTCCACTGCTGGATATAGGGCATCCCTTAATGATCGCCACAACGACCGATATGTGCTGTTCGCATCCAGCGGAATTCCACAATCATCACCAGCGCCTCTATTCGGGAAAGCTGTGATTTTGTAGCGACTCGTAAGCGAGATTTCTCATACCACTCTTCCGCACGACGCGTAATGCGTAAGAGCGAGATGAGAAATCTCGCTCGCGAATCGCTACTGAACCACTTAGCGTTCCCGAATAGAGGCGCAGGTCATCATATTTATGCGACAACGCGGCGCGGATAGACTAGTTGGTAGTGACCCTGCTTCCGAAGCTATATGGTCCCGAGTTCGACCCCCGGTAAGGACAAATATTTGTGGAATGAGCACGAATATTTGTTCCTAACTCTTTGATGTTTTCAATTTATTCAAGTATTTATTTATCCTATATTATGTAATTATGTATATCGTCGCCTAGTACCCATAAATGAAATAAATGGTTATTATTATAACACTTACTTTGGGACTAGATCGATTTGTACAATTGATTTATTTGTTATTTGAAAATTAAAATGAAAATGAAAATATTTATTTTGCAAGTAAGCCACATGGGCTCTTTTACATGTCTGAAGCTACCAGCGCTTCGAAAGGTGACATCTGCTGAGAAGAAACGCCGCAAGAAACTCAGCAGTAAGTCTTTTCTTTCCCAACTTTTACATTAGAATTTTAACTAAAACTAACACATGAAAAGGGCAGCAAACATCCTAATGGGTAAAAATGTATTATAATAAATAACTAATAAGGGAGATGTATAGTCTCCGCGTTTGGTTCATTTAATTATATAGTATATTTTTACATACATATAAATGCGGCTTAACCGAGTGTAAAAATGCAAAATACGCGCGCTTTCGTGCAAATAACTAAAGGCTAGTTAACAACTCATAAATAAATGCAAGCAACCATCCACAACACAAGATTTTGTATATGAATGGTTTATTTCCATATACTACTTTTTCATTTTATGTGACTGTGTGCAGTGTAAGGTTGCGTATACGTTTAAAACTGCTAAATCTTTACCATCATTTATAGCATTCCTTTAGGAAGATTTGAGTGTATAAAACACAACCGCACAAATTGTTGGCGGGTCGCTATATCCTAATTATTAACAAGCTCCTTATATTCTGCTGCCTAAGCAAACATGCTACGTTACAAATTTATTGTATAAAGCCGTCACGGTTATAATAATCTAGATTAACTGGAGGCAACATTCGCAAATTGATTACACACCTCAATAACTGCCAACATCCAATTAAAGTGCTTAAATTCCCAGCCTTCGTAATAATAGATTCATTGAAATTTGACTATCATATAACGGTCCAACAGGCATTAGCCGAGAATATCGTGCCTGTCGATACGTCTCATACAATGTGTCTGTCCGCCATTAAATATGTAACGCCACCGAATTGGATTCAACCATATAATAGTAGTTTATGCAACGGTTGCATAATGATAGGCCTTAAAACACTAGTGCGGTTTTATGAAACGAGCTTTTAAGCGAGTTTCATAAAAAGATCGCACGTGTGTTTTAAGGCGAAATTATGCAGAGTTGCATGCATAACTTTATCTACACACATATTATAAACGGCGACATGGCGACGATGGGGCCCCGCCGGCTGCGGCGACGGCGGCGCGCCGGCCTGTAGATCATATCTCCATCGTTATGACCATTACGGTACTAAAATTGATACTGTAATAACATTACAGTACAGGTTGTCGTACAGTAATGGTGGTCATTTCCTACGGTTTTTGATTACATTATGGTGGTTTTATGATATGGGTGTAGATAAAGCATTTTTTTATTGACCCTGCACACTGTTCTCGCGACTTAGTTAGCGTGGGATTGGGGTAAAAGTATACTATGTTTTATTCTAAGATATGGTCTATCTGTCTGCCAGAATGGGCTTGTTTCCTGAAAAATTCTAATTAGTCCGTCGTTTACATTATAAAAAAATATTCAATACATATTTTTTCTTTTGTCAATTAAACAAAAAATGACGAAGATATAGTGCGTTGAAGTTCCGCGTGAATCACGACTTTGCACACTTTTTACCATTAAGTGACGTCATGAGCCCCCACTCCCGAACTTTGATGCGCGTTATCTTTGTCAATTTTGATTGATTTGATAAAGCAAAAAATACGTATTCAATATTTTTTGATAATCTAACTCACGGGCTGATTAGAATTATATCTATTTTTACCCAGGAAACATCCCTATTAATTTAAATCCGTCCAGCCGTTTGATTGAGGAAGAAACGTCCAACACACATTTATTCTGTGTCGGAGTGGAATTTATAATATTTAATATAATTAGTAAGATTTAAACTCTACAAATAAAATATTACTTAATGATCCAACACGAATTCTGATAGTAATATTTTCTTATTCTTATATTTAACTGTTAACTAATAACGTGTAATTAGCTATATCGCACTTCCATTTCTAAGGTTTAAATTACTGTATGTGAATTTCACACTTTTATTCAATTTAATTGTATACCGGAATTAATTATCCTTAATTACAGACGTGGAAACAGAAAGTTCTTGATTAAATTAATACGTCCATACGTGGCGGCCGGTTTCATATCCCGACGATGTATAATTTGATATTTAATCAGTATAATTTCACAGTACACTCAGACGGCTGACAATTAATACAAAAACGCCACTTTCAGTACGCTGAAATTCCATGACAAGACTTGAAGTTCGTGCTAGTAGGTTTAAAAACCTACTCGTAAAGAACGGGAAGCACGGAACCGGTGGGAGGCGAAGGAGGTTCGCTTCCTTACCTAGTTAAAGTGTTCTTTGGATACACCAGCGGTAAAAAAACGGTTTTAAAATCTATGTAATCACTTACATCCCGCAACTGTCGTATGTTTAGTTTCTGTTTAGTTTCAAATATACATACATTTTTTTACTGAAATATTTAGGTAAAATTAAAAGTTTTAGACCTAATATTTTTACGATAGTACCTTATTAATCTCGTCATCGATGAGCTCCGTACGTACCTACATTACACTACCGGATGCGGGCAATTTCCGACACTTAGCCACAACATCCGATCTGCATTGCAGCGTTGCAAGCTACAGTTCGTACCTTTAAATATAGGTCATAGAAGAATCGATTTATAATAACATTGAGGTTATGACAATCCGCTTGCACTAAGTCGGCATACGAAGGATGAAATTTGTTTAATAAAATCCAAAATATTAACTTAATTAGGACTTAACGGTTGGCATTATAGTGGTGGCACTATACTATGCCGATATTATACGACTGAAACCAGTTACCAAGAAAATAACAAATACATAATATGCGCTTTGAATGAAAACTTTAAGTATTTCAACTACACATTTTTATACTTACATGACTTACGCCCCCAATAGGTACGAGTATAGATGCAGGGAGACACAAAAAAATTGCAGTATCTTCCTTGCCTTCTATTAATATAATCCCCAGGGCATTAAGTACCCCCATTTATTCCTTACTAGTTTTCGGGATAAAGATTCCTTTCTCCTATTCCAAGACCTGAGGCAACTATATACTAAGTTACGGAGCTTAGTGGTAGCAAACATACAGACACAACACATACAAACTTTTGCATTTATAATATTAGTCGGATAGGATTTAGTAGCCATAGTTAGCTTTGAACTTATGCGATTTATAAGACCAAGTGCGAATAATTTGAAAACCACACCCAACTCAAAGATGCTGACACCCACCACTTTCGTCTGCTCGTGATCACAGCGGTTGATATACGGTCGTAGGTAAATAAAAATTTATTATCGCGGATAACTTCTGTTTTCATACAAATATTTAATACCCACTAACATACATACATACATAGCATCACGCCCGAAATCCCTAATGGGGTGGGCAGAGCCACAAGACTACTTGTGGCCACGTTCGATTAATTAGTCCTAAGATAGTATCATGAACCGTATGGTGACAGGTGATTAGCCCATCGCCTATACAGATAGTCCACCATGTTGGAGAGGACCCGTCCCTTAGTCGACTTTTACGACATGCCAGGATGATAAACATCTGCTCACATTCTATGCTATTTCTTCACTCCCAGTGCAGCAGAAGAGTACCCACTCACAAGAAAGAGCAATTAGCTATAAACTAAGCGGCCGTTATACCGTAACGGTAGAATTGTATTTTTTGTATTAAGTATGTCTTTCTGCTGCCTTATGTGCGCGGCTATACTATAAAGATTTTTCACTACATCACCTGTCTGGTCTTGGTCTCGATTTGAATAATAAATGGATGGTGAAGATTCTGCCCATTCATTATTTAAATCGAATCGTTTTAGGCCAATTCGTACTAAATATGAATTCTTTACTCGTTCTAGATTTGTAACGAGGTCACGTATATTACCCAAACGTAATCAATAAATTGCCACTACCACACCAAAAGTTAACGACTGCAAAGAGAAGAAAAAAGAGTTTATATCCTCTTTGATAAAACGCATTTAAGTACATTTAGCGTCTCTCTAAAAGTCGGGACTAGAAACAAGACACTGAAGTGAAACCTAGCTAGCTAAGCTGTCGTGAATACCACTCCTAGGTAGATTACTTGAGTAATTTCGGCAGCGCAATTCGGATTATGGCGAGTCTATTTACTCGAAAGCCTCCCACGTCGTCAGTGGAATCTCTTCACCCTATCCCCATTGCCCGAAACCCACACACAGATTCGATTTCACTCAAAACCTAGTCTCATAAACAAGAAAAAACGAATGAAGCTCACAAGTGCCACTGAATAAACCGAGATTCGAGAATTATTCATGTGAAAAGTGACAAATGAACCAAAATCAACTCTGCTGAGTGAAAACCGCCATTCGAAATTGAATTAATCGCCGTTGAATATGCAAAACTGGACATTGTTCGACGTCGAACGGTTCGTTCGATTAAGTCCTCATTGTTTTCCCGCCTGATTATTGTTCAATGTTACAAATTGTGGCTTGATTATCTATTGTGAGGGCCGCCCCGAGGGCCCCTTCGCGTGTATTGTTCGGATTGACGACGCGACATTAGACGTACTTATACAGTGCAAGGACCTTTATGTGAAGCAGTATTATCGTCTTACGTTTCATAGACATGACATTAATAGGTATGTCTTTGTAAAATAACGTAATCTTTTCCAAAGATGCCGTATAAAAAGCTTCATTATATAATTTTCTTTGAAGTAATTATTATGAAGACTTTGCTTAGGTACATCTGAGTATTAAATTTTCGTCCATTGTTATGTAATAACAAGGGGTTCAATTATCCCTTCATTCAATTTGTAAGACGATAATGGTCTTTTATAACAAGCGTTGAGTTTATTTTATTCATAAACAAAAGCTGTACTTATCAAATCTTTCGATAGCCAAGCGCGTTGAATGAAACTTAATTAATTTCGTTTAGCGGAAGCCGAATTTGTTACCTATTCATTTCTCGATTTACTCAAACGCAAAACACAATTTGCGGATCGCGGGATGAAATTGAAAAAGTTTTCAGTTATTTATTTGAAACGTTTTGCGATGCCGCAAGCCCAGGCATTAAATTATTTTTGAGCAAACTCAAAACACTTGAAGAATCTTCTCTAAATAAGATATTTTCGGAAAGATGAAAGCCTTATGAAAGCCTTGGGAATTCAATTTTAATTGGATTTTTGTTATTTTGTAGCAAAACAGATATAATGGAACTAAATAAAGCATTTTTATATTAAAACGACCGAAATAACGATATTGTTATCGTATATTGAGCACCAGGAGGATAATTGCATTATTTCATTTAAGTAATGCTCGCTAAAAAAATATAATGTACCAACTTAAATATAATTTTATAAAATACTAAATGGACTTGATGATGTCAGCTGTTGATACTTTTTGTTGTTACTTTACCTAAATAAGATATTTTAATAGTTAAATTATATTTAATGTTACTTCAAACTATAGCGCTTGACATTGGAGTTATTTATCTTATTTAGGTAAAATAACTACAAAAAGTATCAACAGTTGACATCATTAAGTTTGATTGGCTATTTGTCTAGTTTGACGTAACATTATATACAATTTAACTATTAAAATGTTTGCCTGAATTCTTTCACTGCTACACACAACCCTTGTAGCGTTTTTCCGTTTTAAAGCTAAAACTATCTTTATCCAAAAAACCCGAACACCAGCGCCTCTATTCGGGAACGTCCAAGCGATATTGTAGCGACGCGCTAGCGAGATTCTCATCCCACTCTTCTGCACGATGCGTAATACTTAAGAGTGGGAAGCGAGTCTCGGTCGCGAGCCGCAGCAATATCGCTTGGACGTTCCCGAATAGAGGCCCAGGTCGGTCGTTGGCAATGAAAGTGTTTTATTCACAAACCCTGTAAAAAATGCTTGAAGGAACTACTTACACCGTCTCTGTAGAATACGAGTATATAGCGTACTTATTCTCAAGTGAGATGGTTAACGCAATTATTTACCATACAAAACGTTTAGCAAATTACTCTGAGATTGAGATAAGGAGGGAAGAACCCGTTAGGGCGAGCGCCTCGTGAGCCCCTGACGGCATAATCGCGGAGGGTGGGCCGTGTACATTTGCATATTAGGAAATTAAAAGGTCCACGCAGAAAGAACTTGTAATTAAGTAAGTAGTGAGAAAGTCAGCTATTTGGATAAAACATGGTTCCTTTAAGTAAAATGATCTAACTTAAGGATTTAAAGCAGTTCCCCTCCAGGGCCTTTAGTTTTTTCCATCCTGTGTATTGCGATCATAAAATAGTGCATTGTGCATCTAGGGCCGTAAGAAGGGGATAACTAACGAGAGTCTGTTAGAAGCCCGACGCCGATAGGCGAGGGCTTTTATGACTCGAGTTTGTTATCCCCTTACTGCCCGTGATACACACAATGTTTTTCATCACATTTGCGAGGAAATAAAATAAAAATTAGTCGAAAAAAAGTATACATATTAATTTTATTCCCATTTTACACTGTGAATTACCATCAGGTGGGTGTTCATAAACTTTAAGTACGTCGCGATCAGCGCGGGGCAGCTCCGTCGGCTTGCGGCTCACCTCGCGGCTCCGCCGACTGTGGCTCCCGAGCAGCTCCGCCGGCGTGGGGCACGCACTGCCAGCGGGAGTTCGAAACCATACAAAATCCATGACTCCCTAGGGAGTTATGCATTTTGTATGGTTTATAACTCCCGCTGACGGCGGGGCCCGTAGAGGAGTTAAATCGGCTATAGCTGCTCTATACGCCTGCGTATAATAACACCCTTTCCAAGCAAGTGTGATGAAATAGTAGTTTATGCAACGGTTGCATAATGATACGGTTCATCATACCATCTTAGGACTAATTAATCGAACGTGGCCACAAGTAGTCTTGTGGCTCTGCCCACCCCATTAGGGATTTCGGGCGTGATAATATGTATGTATGTATGCATAATGATAGGCCTTAAAACACTAGTGCGGTTTTCATGAAACGAGCCGATAGGCGAGTTTCATAATAAGATCGCACGTGTGTTTTAAGGCCAAATTATGCAGAGTTGCATACATAACTTTATCTACACACATATTATAAATCCTCCATGATGGGTTCAGAAACAATATTTTCTGGCAACAAGTTATTTGTTGCAATCGTGGCTGCATATTTCCGATATCCGGCGCATTTTCACATCACACACACTCCGAAAAGACTACTTACTATTCATATTTTCAACTAAAATGTAAATTACAGACAAATTATAGGTAGCCAAGCAATTGGGTAAAGAATAGTATCATATGAAAAGGCTTTGTTTAGATATTTCAGAACTATTGTACCTAATATTTTTTACTTGAGTATTGTTTTTTGATTATTAACAAAAATGTCCAGAAATAAACTTTTCCCCTTACATATCTCTAATCATAAATAATAATAAAATATAATAAAATAATAAGCATATTATACAAAAAAAAAAAAAAAAACCAAGTATGAATAGTTTTTGATAAAACTACAATAAACGGAATAATATTTGCAAAGCCGTATCGTATTCGACATTGCATAGAGGGGCAGGCGTTTGCGAAAGTTCACATTCGTTTATTTTTACGAGTATATAGATAAGTACGGAACACTCGGCGCGCGGCAGACTCGTAATTGTCCCGTGACCCACCTTTCGTAATTATCTCCGATCCCTTAGTGAATACACAATAATCACAGCAAAATTCCAAGAAAAGATCAATATTTTTTTGTTCGTAGGTACCTCCACGCAAGTTGTCAGCCACGGTATTACGAACGCAAATATTACGTCCAACATGCGCCAACGTTGGCCCCAAGCTGTATGCTAGAATATTGCTTGTTTACTGAATAGATAACTTGAGCTATGCCAACTCACGAGCTCATTAACATTATAGACAGCGTTTACCAACTTGTCGTACAAGCTGCATGTTTCGGGTTTATGTTTAAGTGAGACTCATAGTTACCAGTTTGTAACAAGAACAGCTTTTGTGTCTAGCTACGGTGTTCATACATTTTGAAGAATGATTTTATTAATGTAAATAAAATAAAAGATGCCGACGAATTGAGAACCTCCTCCGTTTTCCGTAGGTTAATAACGCAAAACCAAAGTCAGTTATCTAAAGTAAATTCATTATATCCTCAAAAAGGTTTGATCGCGAATGCGAAGAATCAATTATTCACTTTCAATATTTAATCAACGCCACAATCCACACACGAACAAATAATGGATTTCGGTGAGACCAAGTTAATTTCCAACTTAGGATTGTTACAGTATGGCAAATGGGTAAAGTTTGTACACTCTTAGTAAACTTATCAATGTAATGGACTTTGCTCAATCGCTTTCCAAATGATACCAATTAACAGAGACCGCCAATAAAACCATTATCACGTTTCAATCAATCCCATGTCCAACGAAATTATTTAATAATGTTCATGTAAATACATGAATTAAAAAACTCAAAGATCGTCATTATTTTGAGGCGCTACCAACATATTGCACTAGTAATACATTTAGTGATAGACATTATTGCAGTACTTACATAATAAAAAGTTGTCATAATAATACATACACCAATAACTTTCTACGTAACTGCGCCTCTATTCGGGAACGCTAGTTGATGTTGTAGCGACTCGCGAGCGAGATTACTCATCCCCCTCTTCCGCACGACGCGTAATGCGTAAGAGCGAGATGCGAGTATGACAGGTTCTAACGCCCGTTCCCAATATTCAATCTTTGTTAGTGTTGGGCGGGATATGAAATTAAAATGAGTTTGAAGAAGCAACGCAACTATCTTTTTGCAAAATGAGATGGTACAATGCCCTACCTCAAATGAGGCGAGGTATACCTCAACTAATGTAAAAAGAACGCTGACGGTCATACATTTTATATGGCAGTCAGCGCTCTTTTTACATCGGGCGTTGTATACTACACAGTGCTTTTGCCTCACTCTGATGTCAGCGTATCATACGGTACGGAACAGACAGCGCCCGTTTTTTTTACTCACACCCTGAGTTACTCGCCACGTTGTCTACGCTACGCCATCATCTAATTCGCCGCACTCGCATGATTCGCTCGGTTCGTTTTCTATCAGTCATAATCATTCAGGTGAGACATTTTTGGAAAGTCAAGTGTTTTGACAATCTAACAAAGTGTGTGACATTCGGGGTGCCTCATGTATGAGTAGCTCAACATTAATCTGTGTGAACAGGGCATGTACCAGACCCACCTTGCCGCCTACGGTAATCCTCAAGTATTTACAAAATATATGGAATAATATTATTATTATTATACAAACCCAAGTGTGGTCTGAATGAGCGGCCAAATTTTACATGCTAGGTCGTGTCCGGTCCAGACTTTTCGCCCTGATCAGCTACGCAAGTATTTGTGCGCAAGCTGCTCTAAAGGCCCGGACAAACCAAAGCGTTTGCGGCGCGGCGCGTCGGGTTTCTAACGCGGGCCCGCGCGACCTGTGGGGCGGCGGGGCGGATTTAACTTAACATGGCACACCAAAGTAGCGTGGGCACGCCGTAGAAATTTATTAACGTTGTTTTTTCTTCCGTCACCTAACTGCTTCAATAGTCATGCATAATCAAAGTCGACAATGAAGTAAAAAAGTAGACGACATTTCCAAAATGTTGGATCACTATGTATGGTGTCACAGAGGAGATCACTTTGTCACCCAACTTATTGTTTCGAATTTTGAAAGTCAGAAATTGATTCACATAATTTTTCTAAAGTCATTAAAATTATAAATCATAATGCTTAATAATTCTAAGATTATGATCCATAATGTTAAAGTTAAATTATAATTATTAAAAGTCATAAAATCAATATATATGACATCCAAATGCATATCGATAATTATTCTGAAATATGTTAGGATATCATTGCCCAAAAGTTCATTAAAGTAAGCGAGCCCAACGAGCGAACACGTCTGCCTAATAAAGAACCAACTCTGTTAGGTTAGGTTCAGAAGCCTTCGATGTTCGGTTTATTTTTTGTATATGCCCACAGAACTATTACCACTATTAATTTTAATTTAGAAAATGTATAAATGTTTCAACCGCAAATGGCCTTAGGTACCTAGTTTAAAAACATTAGAGCAGTTTGAAAAACAAAAAGTGCACTAAGTGGTTGCTTATTTAGCCCTCGCTAATCTGCGAAAGTTGAGTCGGGAGGGACAGGCTTCATAAGCCGTATAAAATTAATTAATACTAATGAAATGTACTTAGTACTGGAACGCCCTCGAACTCCCTCCCATCCAGGATTCTCCCCTGGGAGCAGTTTAATTTCTTCCTCTTGAATATACACAGTTTCAGCCGAATTTGAAGGACACTGTGGCTAAAACTGACAGCGTAAATGTTTCCTTCGAGCTTTGAGTTTCTGCAGCAGAGATCGTTGATTGAAATTTAAGTATATAAACTAATTTTGTCAATTTCACATGCATAGAAATCTAGTCCCTTATGACTGTATGAGAAAGGTTATTAAAATCTTATCCTTATTATTAACTCCAGACTGGCTCTTGCAGGAGGAACCGGATCCGGACCAATACTGGACGTGGCTTTTGGAATCGAGACACGTAACAAGATAGCCTTGTAAAGGACAGTTCAATTTGGAACGGATCTCACTCAAAACCTGTGTGGAAAGCATTACTAAGTTATGTCGTAACCTGAAACCAATACCTGTTACGCATCATATTTTGACAAATAGACATTTCTCAAATAATTACCCTAGGATTTTATATGAACAATTTAATTATAACAGTTATAAATTGCAGAATGCTGCAATGGATATATTTTGTTCACATTGATCTGACATCAAAAGTGAATATGTTAAATTTGTGGCCGCTTTTTAATCATATCATTGAAGCTAATGAGAACCTTGTAATTATTAACATATAATATGTAACTCTGGATTATTCGACGTTCATGCCAATATCGTTTCTTCCTATTCGCAATTCTGCACAATCTGAATACTACACAATAGTATTTCCACCGCATTCGCTACTATGCACGCACAGTCATTATTTGTCTATAGTAGCGATTCTTCCTATTCGCAATTCTGCACAATCTGAATTCTACACAACAGCACTTAATCACATTCGTTATTTTATCCTCGTTTTCTGTCGTTACATACACATAATCGTGATTGTTCATTATACGAAAAATAAATAAATATTGACAATTGCCCATCGCGAGATTCGAACCCGCAACCTCAAATTTCGCAGGCACAGGTGCTTCAGCACAAAAGTCTGTCGTTTTTTTATGGGAGGTGAGGTAACACTTCATACACAATACTGAACACAGATGCAAAATTCGCTCCCATGAAGTCTGCGTAAGGCAAGTCCTGTAGTATATTAATACATATAAAACAGTAGCGTGACTCGCTAATAGACAACGCAAAGCCTAAACGGGTGGTCCTAGAGGTTTGAAATTTGGAGAAGACATTCCTCGAGTACCCTAGAGGTGCACTAAGTAGGGATTTTTTGAAGAGGTGACAGAGTTTGTATGGAAAATACCGTAGGCGAAGCTGTGGCGGATCCACTAGTAATATATATATATGTATATATATATAAGTACTTAGGTGCCAAGTTTCAACGACTGAAAACGAGGACAAAATAACGAATGTGATTACTGTTGTTGTGTAGAATAAATTCAGATTGTGCAGAATTGCGAATAGGAAAAATCGCTACTGTACACAAATAATGACTGTGCACAATAGCGAATGTGGTGGGTACTGTTGAGTAGAATTCAGAGTGTATAGAATTGCGAATAAGACATAGGACAATATTGGCATGAAAGTCGAATAATCCGTTAATCTAATAATATATTTTATTGTCTTTTGTAACCGGTGAAGTAAAAAAAATAGAAATGTAAATTTAGTGCCAGTAATTTTTTCATTTATAACACAAAAACTGTATTTTTAACACTCACTAAACTTTCAATTTGGTCTTTAAACGATTTGGATGCCTAATGCACATTTGGTCTCACCTCTATTTATGATTTTAAGGTACCTACCTATGTGTCAAAAGAAAATACTGAGCAAGAAAACATAAATATAAATAATTTCAATTTATGTGTATGCCATTATTGCTTATTCACTTAAAGACCAGCATAATAACGCTTTTTCAGAATCAATAACACTTGAAAGACTCCCACAAGCTTGTCAAATATTTCTCAGTCTCGTTTCTTTAAATGCCAAAATCAAAATGTTTGCCAACATAGCTTTTAAATTTACAAACAGACAGTCTTTGTAAAAAAACTTGGCTCTTAGCTTGTGAATTTTCAAGCGTAAGCATGGAATAAGTTACACTAAAAGGATGCCGGTCGCCAGCTCTGCCGTAGGTATTCCTTACGATCCTTTAAGCTCAATTTGCTTCATAGAGATTCTGAGTAATCGGAACGCAGGAATCGAATGGAAAAAGTTGAATCAAGTGACGGACTTAACGTATCCTTGATAAATTTTACTTTTAATATTGACACCTCCCTCATACTAATGGTTTTTAGTCGTGCGCGCAATGTAAATGCACTCACTCGACCGTTCAAGGGAGTCTAATTTTAACGCTATTTCACTTCCTTTACATATTATATATATTGTTATCCTTTTCATGATCACGGTCACGTAAATTATTGTAACTTTCAATCGCTGCAACTTATCCCAAAGTGCGTAATATTGAGTCTCATAGCTATTTATGCAGACATGGCATTAGCAAGAATCAATTTAGACATGTTGACATGTAAAAGTAAGCAATTCATTTCCTTTCAAAAATCAAATTGCACGCTTCCCCGCACTCTCCTATGCGACGCACCTCGTGGTAATCTACCGGAGTACGAGCACCGATGAAAGCTGACCCGCCTAATCGATTTATAGCGGGGCCCGATTCAGAGGAAAATATTTATTTACAATAAAAACAAAATAGAAAAATACACTCCGCATTTCCACTTCCATTACCGCGCGATTCGAGAAATTGAATTTCTGCAGGTGGGCTGTTATTAATTTAGTGAAACACTTTGCAGATAAACTGTGCGAAGAGAAAATAACTTTTCTCGGAAAGGAGATGGGTTTAATTGTGGTGCAGCTGTTGCTTAGTGAGGTAATTTCTGCATCGGTCTTCTTTGTACCGAGGAGTAGATAAATAAATAACATAAAAGAGCCTTTTATTTCTTGACGTTACAGTACCATGTCATTGATTAGATTTTATAGTCTTAATTTAAAACAGAATATAATATGCAGTCAGTGTTATTAAATTGTTTGATAAATTGTGTCTCTAATAGTTCCTTTATGATTTTAACATTGAGAAACTTGTACGTCCATAAATATATGTAATTAAAACTATTTAGAAAGAAAGCAAGAACCCCTTCTCAGGTGAAGGCCTCCTCCAGAGTTAGCCAATCCTATCCTGTGCTTTCTGTATCCAGTTTGCGCATGCAATTTTGGCTACTATATCAAACTGGAAATTTTCATGGCTTCCCATAATTCCATTAATTTCTCGTGTGATGATAGCGTTCGGACATTACAAGTGACAATGTAGAGTTTGTTGTCATGGCTATTTCTCCCTGAAGGGTTTTGGTCATTATCTCCCTCGGTGACCAGCCGGCGTGGGAAATGTTTTTCTGTTTGTAATTGTTTCGATTTCGGTGCTAGAGAAAGGTACCGAGGAGTAGAACGACATTAAAATTTCTATTACCTCATTCACATGCAGCCGAAGTGAGCAGGGAAGTGGGCATGGAAGTGTGCAGCGCGAGTATGTAAATGGGCCACTTCTCCTGCTCCAGCCGCTGCTACTCTCGTTGCTTGGCGCGCAGTGAGTCAGGAGCAGCATGTAAACACCCACTGCCTCCGAAAGCAGTATGCGGGAATTATTTACGGTAGCGCGAGCAGCAGTGGCAGTGGCTGCATGTAAACACCCACTGCCTCCGAAAGCAGTATGCGGGAATTATTTCTGGCAGCACTCGCAGCAGTGGCAGTGGCTGCATGTAAATGAGGTATTTCACTACGGCGGCTGTAACCATACGTAATAACAAATTCAAAACCAGATTATTTTATTAGAACTATCTATGTACCTACTCTCGTCGTTTTACGCAGGCAATATTTTATTCAAGGCAAAGTAAACGTATACAAACTGTATTTGTATAGTGGCCATAGTGCGCGGTCCAGCTTTTAGTGGGAGCAAACATTACTCAAACGTCATCCGGTATGCGGACCTCGGGCCGGAACACATTAATGCCAATCCAAAATAAACACTTTCTCGTACATACTTTTGTTTAAGAGATTCCTGGCTTAATTACCCCGGCACGTGAACTGAGTGTGCAAATAAAAAAATAACTATCCCATTTTTTACACTTTATAGAGAATGATTCCGGGTTAGAATAATGTTCTTAAAAAAGGGCTTGATTAAAATCTAATGAAACTATTTGCAAATTATGGTTGGCATTAATATCTCATAGACTTAGTGAACTTGGACATTCATGTATGTTTTTTTATCTCTTCATGATTATTGCTATGTTCCTTGAAGCAACCATAGTTTATACAAATTAATATACCTACCTACAGTAATCAAATCATTTTATAATATGCGCTATTCGCCCGAAGGTATAATATAAAAACGTGAAGATTACATTTTGTTTATATTTGGACAAATAAATATTTGCGCTTCGCGCACTTGTGTCCCAACGCTCGACTGAGAGAGATAGCAATAATGAAGTTTCGAATGTCTTCCGAATCGGTTTTCAAGTTTCTAATCCAATAAAAATATGGATGAAAAACCTGCGCCTCTATTCGGGAACGTCCAAGCGATATTGTAGCGACGCGCTACCGAGATTCTCATCCCACTCTTCCGCACGATGTGTAATGCGTAAGAGTGGGATGCGAGTATCGCTCGCGAGCCGCAACAATATCGCTTGGAGGTTCCCGAAAGGCCCGGTTTTTTTTTAAGCATTAACTTGGCGTATTTCGTTGCCTAACCTACTTCCCTAACTTATATTTCGACGTCATCGCATTATTTGTCGAACTATCATCTACATAAAACGATATATTATAATGTTAAAATAAAGCAACGAAACGCCAAAAACCCCAGCCACCAACGAAACGCCAGAAACCGAAAAAAACTCAACCAAGACGATTTTGTTAAACCAACGTGTAGTGTTTTTTCAGTGTTAATAAATATTCATATAAATAGTTATTTGCAAGCAAAATCTTCGACTTACCAACTACGCTAGTTCATGAAGGTACTAAGCTAAGATGTGGAAGAGGCACTTACGCCAGCCGGGGAAGTTTGCTTGATTGGATATCGAGCAGTGGCCGCAGTAAAACTTGCTGCCAACAAGAGATGAGCGTAATAAACGTAAGCCGTGTAAATTAGATCTTAGTGAGGCTCCTCACTAACGCGCAATGTTCTGAGCATTTGGCGTTTCTAGAACTGTTAAATAAAATGTAACAATAGTAGTTTATTCAACGGTTGCATAATGATAGGCCTTAAAACACTAGTGCGGTTTTCATGAAACGAGCCGATAGGCGAGTTTCATAATAAGATCGCACGTGTGTTTTAAGGCCAAATTATGCAGAGTTGCATACATAACTTTATCTACACACATATTATAAATCCTCCATGATGGGTTCAGAAACAATATTTTCTGGCAACAAGTTATTTGTTGCAATCGTAGCTGCATATTTCCGATATCCGGCGCATTTTCACATCACACACACTCCGAGAAGACTACTTACTATTCATATTTTCAACTAAAATGTAAATTACAAACAACTTTTTCTATTCAATTAATTCTACTTTCGTTCAGCAAAACACCAACATGGCGCCGATTAGATCCTCCGTCAAGACCATTTTTTTTAAATCATAGACAAACGGATGAAGTCTCTATTCTCACGTCACTCGAGATCAAATATTGTGCAGTTTATATTAAAAAAAACATACTGAATTGACGTTTCGTATCAATAACTGTTTTAATATCTATGGATACTAGAATAGAGACCCACTTGAGTTTTGACAGCTGTTCCAAATTTAATCTCATTTCTTTACTAAAAAAGATAAAGAAGTCATGTTATTTCTTTATCGCAGCACTGGTTTTTCCTAATTGGTTGTCAAAATGGTGGTCATTTCCTACGGTTTTTGATTAATCAATGGAGGTCTTATGATATGGGTGTAGATAAAGTTATTTTCTTCCAACTATGCTTTGCTTTTTTTTTTTAAATTTCATCATTATGGCCATACTCGGCTCAAAGCAGCACTTATTTACTCTAGAGCAATAAATTTGCATACAAAATTAATTATTGCATTCTTTTGTATTTCTTTTTAAATTTGGTTAGTTGATCCAGAATTTTACACAAACAGCCACCCAATCCGACTATTCACAGTCCGACGGGACAGCTGACCACTTTTCTGTGGACTTGCTGTTAGCAAAGACAGTCCACATGTAGTTTTTTGCGGCGTTTCTTCTCAGCAGATGTCACCTTTCGAAGCGCTGGTAGATTCAGACATGTAAAAGAGCCCATGTGGCCTACATGCAAAATTAGTAGTTTATGCTACGGTTGCATAATGATAGGCCTTAAAACACTAGTGCGGTTTTATGAAACGCGCTTTTAGCGAGTTTCATAATAAGATCGCACGTGTGTTTTAAGGCCAAATTATGCAGAGTTGTATACATAACTTTATCTACACACATATTATAAATCCTCCATGATGGGTTCAGAAACAATATTTTCTGGCAACAAGTTATTTGTTGCAATCGTGGCTGCATATTTCCGATATCCGGCGCATTTTCACATCACACACACTCCGAGAAGACTACTGTTCATATTTTCAACTAAAATGTAAATTACAAACAACTTTTTCTATTCAATTCAACAACAATTCTACTTTCGTTCAGCAAAACACCAACATAATGGCGGCAATTCGACCCTCCGGCAAGACCATTTTTTTTTTAAATCATAGACAAACGAATGAAGTCTCTATTCTCATGTCACTCGAGATCAAATGTTGTGCAGTTTATATTAAAAAAACAGTGAATTGACGTTTCGTATCAATAACTGTTTTAATATCTATATATAATAGAGACCCACTTGAGTTTTGACAGCTGTTCCAAATTTAATCTGATTTCTATACTAAAAACGATACGGGAATAACATTGCAGCAATGGTTTTTCCTAATTGGTTGTCAAAATGGTGGTCATTTCCTACGGTTTTTGATTACACTATGGAGGTTTTATGATATAGGTGTAGATAAAAATATTGTCTTTTTCAGGCGGCCATATCGAACTGTGATTACCTCGTCTAAAATGTTATTATGCTCAAAGTACTGGCTGATAAGACAGTATAGATTACGAAAAGATTGTTGCTGGTTGAAATTGGCGTAAATATGAAAATGAATTGACCAGATACAAGTTTTCTGTGAACATTTTCGGATGTTCTACTTCAGCTACTGAACCACTGGACTGATTTTAATAAATAGGGTATCTTTAGATTCGGGGAGGACGTGCGAGTGTCATAAAAATTCTAAGGGTGCATCAAACCAGAAACAAAAATCTTTTTTACGTCGCTAGTCGGGTTTATCGTAGTCAGAAAGAAAAGCAGATTATGCACCTCGCATCAAGTGATATATTATTGCACTCGTGTTTTTAGAGCCCTCACTTGCGTTCGAGCTCCAAACACTTGGCGCAATAATGAATCACATTGTGCTTGGTGCAACAATCTACTATTACAACCTACGAACGAAATCCAAGTTCATGCATTAGAAGTACAATCTGAAAATACCTTTATTTATTTATGTCCACTATATCCGACAGTTCTTTCTTTCTGACTTTCAACAGATGCTTTAGTGTTTTTATTTGAGCTTTTGCTCTAATCACAATCTCCTCTGGCTCCGTAATAAATAGGCTCTGTCTAGATACAAGCCATCCTCAAAAACACCGGCCAAGTGCGAGTCGGACTTGCGCACGAAGGGTTCCGCACCATTATTTATAAAACGGCAAAAAAATCACGTTTGTTGTATGGGAGCCCCCTTAAATATTTATTTTATTTTGTTTCTTAGTATTTGTTGTTATAGCTGCAACAAAAATACATCATTATTAAAAAGTACGGATATTGTACATTCAGGCAAGAACTTAACGAATCCGGTTTTGTGCAGTATCGGCAACCATTTACAAATTAGTCGATCAACAAAGTTCCACTAATAATCAAGTTTACCGATACCTTCTAATGCAGACTCGCCCGTAACACGTACGTAGGCCCTTCTCATCCCTTCTATACGAAATTGAGTTATTGAGTTACCCAACAGAGTTAATAAAGAGGCCTGAGCGTGACTCGAATCACAAACAATGCGTGAGTCTAAAGAGCAACTCGAAATTAGAGAACCAGTGACCATTTCGAAAGAATAGCCCTCTCGATGGTTATTGCGATTTGTATATAGAATACGGAATTGAAAATCGCCTTTTACGATATCAGATTAAAGGGAAAACGTTAAATAAAAACACAAATCATAACGTAACGAAATTATGCATTGAAATAAAACCATTTCATCAATGATATTTGATATTTTACGAGTTGTATGTTTATTGCATCGAATATTCAATTTCACTAGAAATAAGTTGACATTGTAATTTTATCTACACCCATATCATAAAACCTCCAAAGTGTAATCAAAAATCGTAGGAAATGACCACCATTTTGACAACCAATTAGGTAAAACGAGTGCTGCAATATTATTCCCGTATCGTTTTTAGTATAGAAATGAGATTAAATTTGGAACAGCTGTCAAAACTCAAGTGGGTCTCTATTCTAGTATCCATAGATATTAAAACAGTTATTGATACGAAACGTCAATTCAGTATGTTTTTTTAATATAAACTGCACAACATTTGATCTCGAGTGACATGAGAATAGAGACTTCATTCGTTTGTCTATGATTTTTAAAAAAATGGTCTTGACGGAGGATCGAATTGCCGCCATTATGTTGGTGTTTTACTGAACGAAAGTAGAATTGTTGTTGAATTGAATAGAAAAAGTTGTTTGTAATTTACATTTTAGTTGAAAATATGAATAGTAGTCTTCTCGGAGTGTGTGTGATGTGAAAATGCGCCGGATATCAGAAATATGCAGCCACGATTGCAACAAATAACTTGTTGCCAGAAAATATTGTTTCTGAACCCATCATGGAGGATTTATAATATGTGTGTAGATAAAGTTATGTATGCAACTCTGCATAATTTGGCCTTAAGCCACTCGTGCGATCTTATTATGAAACTCGCCTATCGGCTCGTTTCATGAAAACCGCACTAGTGTTTTAAGGCCTATCATTATGCAACCGTTGCATAAACTACTATTATATGATTACCAAGAAAAAATTTCGTAATTTTAATCTAAGCTAAACCGTCGTAGTGTTAAAAAGTCATTTACAGAGCATTCTAAAAATTTCGTCACAAAGTAAATGATGGATCACGGGGCGGCGCTTTACAGCTCGCCCATCAAAGTTATGGCGGCGCATGAAATATGGCACTAACTTTCCGGCCCGATTTTTTTTTTTCAAATTTACACTACGTGACATTCATGCGAACGTCAGTATCATTACGTTGAACGACCTTTAGGGAGTCACGTGAAAATAAGCTTATTTCTTTTCTTGAAAAAAGGGGTTTTGTTTTGATGACAACGAGCGAAGCCCGAACGCGACGTGCATAGCCCGGATCATTAGTGAATGAGATACTCTGTAAATGAACTGTACTACTTAATAGCTATAAAAAAGCTTAGAAGTTGAAACACAGACAAATAAAAGAAATAATATTCGATGCACATCACCACTTCTTCTTTGGCTTGCAACATAATCTGAAATATATTTAAGTCCTAATAACTCGTCCAAGGCAAAAAGAGCGCTGGACGGCAGTGGAGGGGATGGATCCGCGCATGTGTACAGTCACGCGCGAAATTGCTTGGCTATTGTTTAATATTAGAAGTGTAATGTATTGTAGAATAATAGTAAACCGGTGTCAGTTTTTAGTAGTGGTAGAGCCAAACAGTAATCCTCACTAGATGATTACTGTTCGTATGGGCCGGCTCGACCGGGGTAGTACCACACTCTCACAGAATATTTTCGTAAAGTAATAGCTTGCTATTGCGTTTCGTACGGTGAGTGACGAGATCCGGAGGCCTATTCCCTCATTCCCATCCCATCCCCATTCCCCATCCTCTTTAGACTGGCAACGCATTGGCAGCACCTCTGGTGTTACGGATGTCCATGGGCGGCGGTGACCACTTTCCATCAGGTGGGCCGTCAGCACGTTTGTCACTCAATTGACTAAAAAAATAAATTACCGGTTTACTATCAGACTCCGACTTTTACCTTAACGGGACTAATCCGGAGGTACACTCTTTCGATTAAAAAATATATATTTTACAAATCGGTTCACAAATGTCGGAGTTATGAAGTAATAAATATTAAAAAATATATACATATTAAGAATACAGATGAATTGAAAACCTCCTCGTTTTTTAAGTCGGGGGCTGGCGACTCAACGCGCGACCAATAGAAAGACGGCACAGACATACCGCGCGTAACCCCCTCCGTCGCACTTGACCTCATGTCATCAATTTGGCCGGTAAACCGACTACTGCGCAGCCCCACCGCCAGCGCGCTTTTTCCTTTGGACGAGGTATATATGTGTTCTCTTCTATACAGTTTTACAGACCTTAAACCAAGATTTTAAAAAGTGGATTATGGAAGGTTCCAGTGACTAGTTTCACGAAGCTACAATTTTAAAAGCAAAAACTGACAGCACTGGTGACGTATCTCACGCATTTGCCTTGCAGGGTTGCCAGTGTTGCCTGTAAAATTCTAACTTGTAGCTTCTTGAAACGGGGCACAGGTAGTATCAAATCTTTGTTTAGTTGTACGTACAAACTAAAACAGGAATTTTAAATTAACAGTGAAGACGGCCGTGCACAGCTATCAATACATATAAAACAGTACCGTGACTCACTTATAGACAACGCACAGCCTAAACGGGTGCTCCTAGAAGTTTGAAATTTGGAGGAGACATTCCTCGAGTACCCTAGAGGTGCATTAAGGAGGGATTTTTTAAAATTCATTCCCTAAAGGGGTGAAAAGGGGTTATAAAGTTTGTATATAAAATACCGCGGGCGAAGCTGTGGTGGGTCCACTAATTATAATATATAATAATAATATTCAGCTTAAAATCGTCACAATGACAAAAATAACTAAAAAGCGCTTGCAATGTTACGCTTTTCAGCCTTTGTCTTTTACAATAAATAACTAATTCGACTTTGAGGGTTACCAAATTAATTATTTCTGATGCTTTTGCACTGTGAAAGAGAAACATGATATTGTATTCCACAAAATATAATTAGTATATTGAGGGTAATTGTTTCTCAAATTCTCAGACACAAACGAAAACAAATGAAATAAAATAATGGGTTTTATAGTTTTTTTAATTATTTTGTCCGGTATATATTACCACAGTTTAAATATCCAAATATATGTACACCACATGAATTACGTATAGATACAGGTATAGCGGAGTTTTGGGTTTTCAATCCTCTAAAATATTTGAAGTTATTTATTAATATAAATTTAGTAGATACATCAAACTCTTGAATAAATGTAAAATAATCGATAATATTAAAAGTTATATCCACGACACAAGAACCACACGTCATACGTCCAAGTAACCACGTGTGACACGTGGTTCCTACGCCGTTGATATTTCGTTTAATATTATCTATTATTTTATTATTTTGAAAGGTAACTAAGTTAAGGCATTCTCAGAACAGAATGCCTCAACTTTGTTCCAACTTATTATTTGAAATAACTTTGTAGTAAATTTATTATTTGAAATAAGAGGCTTATTGATTTTAAAAAGTATTTTAATCAAGTCAGAGCGGATGACCGAAAACAACAGGATAAGTTCGCAAGCAAGAGAAGAACAAATTTTTGATAAACTTCATAAATTGTGTTTTTCGTTTGAGTGAACTTTGCAGCTGGAGTCGGGCGACTCAAAGTGAAATAAATAACTTTTGCTAACTCAGCGTTCATCTACGGAACATGACCTTTATAATAAATTATATATATATGTTGCTTAATAAGTTTTATATTCTCAAAAGCGCTTTTTTCCTATAATTTTAATAACAAGATTGCCTTAAACTTTCGCACACATGCTAGTCTAACACCGAATAAATCATTATTTATAATATGTTTAACGTATGATATAAAAACTCGAACTCATTCTTATAAAACCGTTAAGTTTATAGACAATCCAAAACAGTTTAAAGGCAGTTTAAAAAAGTATTCTAGGTGCATATTTTGATCGTATCTAACTATCGCAAGCATGTAGACAGAACAGACATAGTACCTATCATATTATATGGAAGTCTTAATATTATTTCATATCGTAGAATAGTATGCGGAAGTATTCCATTTGCTTCCGTCTAGGAAACAAAGCAAATGGGGTGTATGAAGTCAGAATATATGAGAATTGTAAAATATAACAAACGATCTCTATTACCGGTGGTAGTAATAGAGGCATGCTGTGTGCAAAAACCATTTTAATATTATAAGCGCTGTCTTGGCTTTCTTTGAGACACGCCGTAATGAGAAACAGCGAAGGCAGGTCGTGGTGCCTATCTGTTTCACTAAACTTGAACAAAACTAGCAAAACTAAAATAATGTTATATTTTTAGGGTTCCGTACCTCAACAGGAAAAAAGGAACCCTTATAGGATCACTCGTGTGTCTGTCTGTCTGTCTGTCGGTCTGTCCGTCTGTCACAGCCAATTTGCTCCGAAACTACTGGACCGATTGAGTTGAAATTTGGTATTCATATGTAAGTTGGTGACCGCAACACGGACGCGTGACGTAAATATATGAATTTTAAACATAGGGGCCACTTTTTGGGGGTAAACTAGAAAAGAAAATTAAAAAGTTATGCCACCTATATCGTGTCAAATGAAAGGACTTATTGTGAGGATCTTAAATATATTTTCTTTTGAATTTTAAGTAAAATAGTTTAGAAGTTATTCAGGAAAATAGGCGAAAAATGACCATCCCCCTCCCCTTATTTCCGAAACTACTGGGGCTAAAATTTTGAAAAAAATACAGAAAATAGATCTTTGCCTATAGATTACAGGAAAACCTATAAGAAGTCTATGGTATTTAAGGTAACCTAGTAAAATTCAGATAATCATGTTCGGAACGGAACCCTCTCCACGCGAGTTGAACTCGCACTTGTCCGGGTTTTTTTATTATTTTTTAATTTGTTAATATATATAGTCTGGATAAAGTACTGTTAATATGATCAGCAAAGCAAAAAAGGCGACGCCTAAGCTGCAATTCGAATCTAATTTTTTTCCCTTTACCGGAGAACGCGCTCTGCTAATTAAGCTAACATAATATTATATGTACCTATATGCGGTTGATACGATGTTTGGCGATCTTTTGTCGCTACTATTCAGGGTAATAAATACTCGCTCATTTAACATTCTCGCATTGTCTACTGTAATATTACTTTGTTGAGTTAAGGAAATAATCTTTTTATCATCCGTTAATTCCGCAAGACCCTCATACTGTCTTTAAAACTTCTTAAGACTGGAACAACGACCAATCTTTTTTATTATTATGTCAGTTTAGCCTATAATCTGCGATGGAATTTGAAAACTTTAATGTATCAAAACATAGTTAGAAAGTCTAACATTGCTCTCAGTAATTCAAAATATTGGCAAATCATGCTCGTCGCCTAAAGTACATTATAGGTAAAATATAACCGTTCAGTGAAGGGAAACCTCTAGAAATGAAACTATTATGCGCGTATACGTTACCCAAAGCAAACAGCAGCGGGTCGATTTAAAACGACGAGCGCTATCGGGTCGGATGTCCGCCGGGAGGCGAGTTTTAGCAAAATACTACCAGATAAGCCTGTCAAAACGTGCAACTCAAAACCATAGGTGTGGGATTACAGCTAATATTCGCTGTGAATAGTTTCGTGTATCGCCTTGTCACTGATTCCAACTATTTCACATTAAACTTAGGAATGGAAGTAGTGTTAGCGTATGTATTAATTAGTAAAACGTAAACGTACCGTGTGGGCATCTTTGGAGGAGGCCGTTACTCAACCTGGGGACCTAGCGTAATGCATAGTAATACCTAGAAATAAGTCATTTAGTACTATTAGAAAGATAAATTTAAGTACGTATTTTTAATATTATTATTTTTTAGTATTTTATAAGAGAAAATTTTAAGTATGTAAATTTAGTCAACTAAGATTCTTGGTCAAGTAAAAGGCTTTTTGTATTTTATTATTTATTTATTATTATATATACGTACGGTACGTAAGGATTTGAACACATTACAGACAAAATACACATTTTTTACACGCAGGCTTTGACAGTAAGATAAATTTCAAAATGTATTTTGACTTCGTTGCTAAAGTAGCAAAGTTACCCTTTTTCATAAAATCAATATAGCATAGCGAGTAAATTCGTATTTCGTGTCTGAGAAACGGTGAAATAATATCTGTAGCATTGAAATTGACGCAGAGGAAATAACTAGGTATTCAATTTACTCCCAGTTCTTAGATTCATGCTACTTTGAAATATTCAGTAATAGTGTGACATTCGCCAACATACATTATGATAAACTTAGCATTATCGTTCAAATCATGTCATCTTAGAAAGGCTTCTGTCTTTTATTAAGCTTTTCTGAACACCGTTTTTGGTTGGAAATGATGTTGAGTTGTCGTAACTGTAATAGCCTATTTTGATTTTTAATAATTATACAGAAAATGTTGTTTTACGTCCTACTAATCCGTATATTTAAGACGGGCATCGAACGAATCGAATGTGCCAAAATAATTTAGTAGCAGATTCCATGAGTGCACCGAGGAAAAAATGTGATTTATGTCCAGAGCGTGCCTCGATGCGCGTTCATTACGTCTGCTGCGATCTGCTGACTCAGCCATAAGATAACACGTTATACCGAAAATAAAGCCTTTCGCAGACTCATACGTCTTTGAGTAATTTGTTCACCGCATAATCTTTCCAAAAGAGCATACACTAGTTCTACTGAATGTAAAAGTTCTTATAACATGCGAATGAATTCGCGGACACTTTGGTTTGAGCAGGACAATAATGGTTATAATAGAATACATGAAAAGTATCAAGTCGAAATAATAAGCCAGCTGTTATCGTTCATTGGAAATCTATTAATTAATTCAGGACATATCCTATTACAATGAAATTTCAAATTTGGTACCCACGGCTTTAAGGCTTTCCAGCATCCCACAAACAGTTATGAATAAATATAATCATATTATAAAAGTTATTAGGTATTTGAATTGAACAACGCCGGACTGGCGCTAAATTTAAAAATTGTTTATAAACTCGTACCCACTAGTATATTATGACTCGGATTCACACTAATCAAATTAATTTTATAAATGCGATAGTTTGTGCGTGTATCAGTTAGTATGTTTGTTATTCCTTCATGCTACAAAAGCTAGGCGGATTTGGATTGGAATGGAGATAGTTTATACCATAACATACAGGCTAAAATCAAAAGTTCCCGAGCGAGTAACTATAACCGAATTTCACGCGAATGATGTCGCGGGCAAAAGCTAATTGTTATATATAACTTATAGTGCAATAGCCATTTTATATCTAAACGTAAAACCTGCAAAATCCTTACCATATTTTGTAGTTCAATTTTAAGTGATTTCAAAAATAAAAGTCCACTTACCTACACTCTCTCCGGACTTAGAGGCTCGCCAAAAGTACCTATCTAATCATTAATGCAAGTGAATAAATATTTGACAGTGTACTTCGTGTATTCAGCACGGCCGAGGAAAAAAGAGCCAAATTAAATCAACATAAAGTAACGGAGGGTTCTTATAAATAATGCGGTCATCAGGACCTGCAACGAGAGAGGTTACTTAAAATTTTACTCCTGCCATTTCTTGAGCCGTTGTTATGACTCGGGGAATAATTATGTAAATATTATACTAGGGAAAGTTTAACGTAAATAAGCCGGGGTTCGATCAACATCAAGAGAGAAAATATAATTGAAATGAGGAGCGAGACCTCGAGAGTGACGTTTAATTTTTTATCATCTCACTTTTACCCCCTTTAAGGGTGAAAAAGTTTTAAAAGAATATTGCGCCGCCTCGGTAAGCAACTCGATTCGCTATCGCAGCCATATTCATTAAATTCTTCGTGGACGTGGTTCTGCGTCATACTGCACCTAAACTGTTATTCACTATAAATTTAAGAATAACCGTTGATAATGTAGTAGTGACCAGTACCATTACCATGAGTTGCGCAAACCGTTCTCGCTTGCGTAAACTATTGCTCGGTCCCTTTTACTTGTATCGGAAACAAGCAGCATTTCCGATAGTTTACGCTAGCGAGTACGTTTTGAGCAACTCATGGTAATGGTACTAGACTCAAGGTTGCAAGATAGGTAGGTTTTAAAACCTACATATACAACTAAGATAACGTACATCTCCATTTAACCTACATTAATATATATGTATGTTTCTTTGTATTAATTTTTAACTGACTTCAAAAAAGGAGGAAGTTCTCAATTCGTCGGTATCTTTTATTTTTATTATTCTGACCCTTAGAGTTTTTAATCATCTCTAAGTCACTTAAATTAACTTGTAAAGGGTTGTCATCTCATTTATTATTGATGATTACTTGTCCAGAGACCCTGTATATCTCTGCGACTTTTAGTTAAGCGTTTCTACTGATGCGGGGACATCTTCCCTATTAGTTATTTGTAGTAATTATTTTGTGCCTATTAAGTTGTCCGTTGCACTTTTTAAGTGTTAGTTTTAGTTGAAACAGTAATGTTAAAATTGAAAAAATACACTGCTGAGTATCTTGCGGCGTTTCTTCTCAGCAGGTTTCACCTTTTGAAGCGCTGGTTGATTCAGACACGTGAAAGGGCTCTTGTGACCTACTTGCAAAACAATTATTTTTTTGTTGTAAAGGTGTAATAATTGAAATATCCATTAAAATGAATGTCATATAATAGAAAAGTTAAAAGCGCTAAGAGGACAATTATGAAACAAGTAAGAAGCCAAATTTTATTTCTGCCTGATCAGAAATCTTACTTGTTTCATAATCGTCCTTCTAGCGCTTTTACGTTTTCTATTTCCTATTATATGATCATGATTTTAGATCAAACGTGCTACCTATATAAAAGGCCTAAAGAAAAATAAAATGACATAACAAACATTTTACGCTATTCAATATGAAATGAACATAAACAAAACGTCGTAATCCAAATTATTCCACGTAGGCGCGAGGAATGTAGCGCCCTAGGTTATGTTCCTATTTCTAGAGCACGAAATACTTGCACGAGCAGCATACTTATGACTTGTTCTCGCTGGAGCCTTGTTGTGTAACCCGAACTTGTACTGGCAATATCATGTTTATACGGTACTTATCTCTACAAAAATTTAGAAAAGAAAGTAACCGACGTATCCACGCACAGCAAGCTCTATAAGCAAATGCAAAAATTGTAGGTAGGTGGAATTATGTGTTATATTCTTTTGAAGACTTGGAGGTTCAATAACTAATGTTTATTTTTGATTTTGTATGTTTCAATGTGAAATTCAAATCGAAGTGAATGAAGTCCATTAACTATTGCCTAAAAAAAATCCTTGAAAAGGCTTATACAACCTTAAAGCAAAGCTTTCAGCACCAGTCATTTGGATTTGACATAATATTTGCTAGCCAATTCCACGTATACCCAACTGTTGTCCCATCATTTTTCGGGTGGCCAAGCTGACGCATCAATATTTAAAATCTCCATCGGCAGTGTTAAACTGTATTATCTCAGCAAAATTGGGATAACAATAACGAAACGCAGGATAAACTGGGACTCGTATAAGTAACTTCATACCTATACTGCCATAACAGAGGGTGACGAACGAGTTCGCTGAAAGGGTGGGACTAAAATGTTCAGCCGTTTTTAACCTCCGCGGGTGATGCGTCAATGATATTTGCTCTCGCTAAAAGCCCCCATATACGTCGAATGATGTTACGTCGACCACCCCGGGATGTGTGCATTTCGGTACTAAAAAAGAGACCGACAAAAAATAGTCTCCTTTGACATTGTAGTATTATTCTTCTCTTTTTTATAATTATGCCTGACATCTTTAATCACATTAAAAGTGTTCCATATTGTTAAGCTCTCACAATGTTACAGTGCATATGAAACTTCTCCGTGTATTCAGAACTCAAACCTTGTTTCGAACGTAGTAAACTTGTCACTGAGACGATTCCCTCTCGGTATTTTACTTAACACTGATAAAACTTAACACAATTAATGCTCGAAGCGTTTATTTGTATGGAAGTTTGTACAGAGTTTATTTAGTTAAGTAAAGGGAGTCACAGACCCAATGTATTTTTTCACAAAATATTATTTTCAAGTTGTTGTATGCATTCAAGTCTTAACGCAATTCCGCGTACATTTTAACCCGATTCTCGTATTTTAAACATTATGTTGGAGCAGTTATGCCATTGGAGTTCTTGGCGCAGTAAAAGAACCAGTTTATAACTATTGAGTTGGAATGGAGGTGCCTGCCGCAGACATTCAGCCATTCCAACTGTTCGAAGTGGCAACCGCAAAGGTGTTTTAAAGACACTTACCGCTTATCTTAAAGAACTTATTTCGAATTTGAAATCGATTGGCTGCAACTGACAGCTGTAATCGAGTCCAGTTTTTTGAAGTCGTTTTTGTTGGTTTCCCGAGTTTCCTGACCCAGGCAACCGAGCTAAAGCCAATTGGCTCGAGTAAGATGGCTGCTAGGTGAGCCGTTATAACAAGTATAAAACATTTATACCCTATCTAATTAATACCTTTGTGCAAGTGGATGTACAATATGACTGCATTCAACTTCAGTGTGATGGGACACAAGTGTTAATTATTAAATAGTACTCAGTGCCTCTATTCGGGAACATCTAAGTAATATTGTAGCGACTTGCGAGTGAGATTCTCATCCCACTCTTGCGCACGATGCGTAATGCGTAAGAGCGGGATACGAATCTCGCTCGCGAGTTGCTACAATATCACTAAGACATTCCCGAATAGACGCCCAGATCTAATAATTATGTTGATTTTCAGCCGAGAAACTTTAATTATTTCCATGTCTCATATTTTTAGCTGCTCTTTATTCAATTTGCATTTTTAAGCCTTTTTTTGTGTCTAGAAATCACGTAAATAAAAAGTTTTTAGACCAGATTTTTATGCATCTTTTTCTGCACTCTGATTCAAACTAGTCAAAAACTAAACAAAGTAACAAAGAGCATAAATCCAGAACTGTATGCAGTATCTGACTAACGTGTTTTTCATCTTGGAGCAGTGCCATGTTGTTTTGAAAAATTAGAGTGGCTTGTGCTTGGTCGCGGTCCAAGAGGCGACGGCCGCTGATAACAACCCGATATGTCTTATTTACTCGATAATTAAATTTCCTGGAATTCGCTATTGAAATTGACGCCAACCTTTTTTAAAGGTCTAGGGGTTTGCAGTAATATTTTCGAGAATTGCAAGTATTTATAGAATCAGACGACTATACAATACAAATATATGCGGGTCATACGAAAAACATCCAAGAAAGTTCAGTTGAGAGTTTAATAATGACTGTAATGAGGGATACAAAAGAAGCAGTTATCGCCAATAAGTGCATAAACCAGAAGACTGCTAAAAGTAATAAAAAAAGGACATGGAAGATTGCAAAAACACATGACACGTCTTTGCAAAAGAAAATAATGGCAGGCCATCCAAACAAAACAGTACATGCCATGATAAAACATCAAGAAACACCATCTCAAGTAAGGTCGATTCATTGACAATCAGTTATCCAAGCTTAAAATTAAGCTTTTTTGATAATTAAGGGTATACACAATAAATTCATCATATTAAAATATTCAGGACATCGCGTGTTAGGAAACGAAACAGCGAGAACAGCGCGGGTGCTACCCCTCACCCCTCGCCATTTACCAAATTGACCTACATGCTGACCCCATAAATGTGTTACCTGTATCCTGTGGCATCGAATTCGTGGTTATCTCTAGTTAGATCAAATGCTTTCAACTCGAACTAATTTAGGAGCATGCAATCTCTATATAAATGATATAGTCATTTAACAGTGACCATCCAAATGTTTCAATAAGGACAATTTACAAACAAAAAAGTACTTTGTGATAGTGATATGTTTAGAAAGCTCTCGTTAACCCGTCACACGTTCTTGATTTACTCAGTGAGTTATATATATCAATTTGATAGATGTTATTTTTAGTGCTCCTTTCTCTGCTGCACTGGGAGTGAAGAAATAGCATAGAATGCGTGCAGATGCTTATCATCCTGGCATGTCGTAAAAGTCAACTAAGTGACGGGTCCTCTCCAACATGGTGGACTATCTCTATGGGCGATGGGCTGATCACCTGTCACCATACGGGTCATCTTACCATCTTAGGACTAATTAATCGGACGTGGCCACAAGTAGTCTTGTGGCTCTGCCCACCCCATTAGGGATTTCGGGCGTGATAATATGTATGTATGCATTTTTAGTGACCTACAGACATGTGTGTATTAACAAACAACCTCTCACTATACTCCACGCTGCCACACGCTTCAACAAAACAAACAAATTAAGAATAAACTTTATAAAGTGCACACACAAACCAAACATCCTAAATAATAGGCTAGTTTCCTGTAAAAGTTCCTGTCTAATTAGTCCGTCATTTACATTATAAAAAAATATTGAACACATATTTTTTCTTTTGTCAATTAAACAAAAAATTACGAAGATTATAGTGTACTGAGTGACACTTTACGTACACTTTTTACGTATACCATTATCCCCCCCGTCATTAGCCCCCACTCCCGAACTTTGATGCGCGTTATCTTTGTCAATTTTGATTGATTTGATAAAGCAAAAAATACGTGTTCAATATTTATTGGTAATCTAACTGACGGACTAATAAGAATTACTA
This sequence comes from Tortricodes alternella, assembly GCA_947859335.1. Taxonomy (NCBI): domain Eukaryota; kingdom Metazoa; phylum Arthropoda; class Insecta; order Lepidoptera; family Tortricidae; genus Tortricodes; species Tortricodes alternella. The sequence goes on along the minus strand of OX401983.1, from coordinate 8,949,138 downwards.
TTTGTTTACCCAGGAAACATCCCTCCATCATCATCACGATATTTTTATTGGACTTTTTTTCTATTTCACCGCAAAAACAAAACCTTAACCAACAGTAAAAGCAATAAAAGTCAAATTACTCCCCGAATCATGCATCACCAAAGTTTTGGGTGCGAAAGTTGCAAATTGAATAAAATTAAGGCCGGTTCCCTCCTTATATGTAAACGTCGAACTTTGCGCGTTACTAGTATGCTAACATTTGTTATTCTACCCTTCAACTTTTCCCTTCAAATGAATAGCCGACTCATTTCAAAAGGTCCTAGGTGCCTGAGAATTTTTTGATACATTTCTCGGAAAGTAAATTTAAGAGACGAAATGGCTTTCTACTTTCCGAGAAATGTATGTATGCTGGCGCACTAAATAATAAAAACATCGATTTCCTTGTTAAGAGGCTACAGCCCAAAATGGGCGCATTTTCATAGATTTCGGGTCGGTTAGGTTGTTTTTTCTTAAGATATAATTTCCTAAATAATATACCTCATTCTTCGATCTTTCCTTAACATTTGTAAGAGACAGAAATGTTATCATTGTTCGTTTCTAAACTGCGTAACAAAAGGTAAATTTTTCGTATCTACTTCGTTATTAAGTCATTATGTCTATATTATAAGTAACAATTCTAAGTATAAAACAAATAAGGCTTCAAACGTAAGAGCCAGAGTTTTTAATTGATTGGTCATATTATATGCTAAAAAAACCGTAAAAAATATTGCTACGGAAATATGGATTTTTTTAAGGTATTTTTTTTATTTGTTTTTGTTTTCAAATGTCCAATTGGTACTAATAACTAACTGCCGTCATTCCGATGAGGGTCCGTTGGATCAAAGTCAAGGTCATTCTGAGATATTAGCGCCTTAAGTGTACACCAATGTAATTTGTGTAACAATAAAAAACAACGGAGCGATTTACTATTTTAATTATGAATAATGCATATGTTTTGGCTTCAAAGTAACCATGCTTCACATCAAACGCGGATAAGGAAAGAGAAAGTAAAGAAAAGAACAACCGTAAGTCCCTTTGTTGTATTGTTTAGGGTAAAATTTATTTACTTACACGTGTCGCACGCCGTGGTATTTAGAACATTCCCGTTTCAATAGTTTTTACCTAATTAAATAGAGGCCACGTGGTTAGTAATATTATTATAGATATTTGGTAACCAGCAGGAAATTTAGTTCTTACGGCTATGTGATATGACTTAAAATACTCTAACTACTTAAGCTAAACTAGAATAACAAGACTGTAAAGATAATCGCATATCTCGAAACGTACCTCTTGATAACACACTATTAGGAATCGGTGCCTTTGCCATGCTACGGCGTAGCGCGTAGGGGATGTTCGTAGCTCGTAGCACAACTTCGTAGTAAAGTATTACAGTCCCTCTTGTAGACAAACGAAATAATTATAAATACATTTTCATAACGGAAAGCAAATACTTATTTGTCTGAGTTTTATTATTTTTCCCGAACACTTCTGTTAGCAGCTTTCAGAAAATAAAGCTTATAAATTGTTCTATTTTCTTGTAAGTTTCTTGTGCCATCAGGACTGCGCATTTAAAGTACGTAAGTACATATCCATATTTAATTTACTATAGTCATTCGAATTTTATGAAGAGCTATTCTATTTCTTTTTAATACAAGCTTATTCAGATAGATTATGCATTCTTTATAACAGAGAAACTTTGTAAGTATTAACTTGACTCTGGTGCCAATTCGAAAATGTGTTCGCTAAATTTAATACTCACTAAACATGAAATAAGAAACGCCAAACTCGATTTTGACAGCTTGGTGCTATACAAAATCGAGGGTGACGTTTCTTATTTTAAGTTTAGGAAATGAAATTTTGGCGAACCCGTTTCGAATAGAACCCATTGTTAAGTTATTTACTATATTGTCACTAAAGTACCAAAATCATAAAATTGAAGTGAATAAAAGTGAGTCAAATACAAAACAACAACACATTCGCAGTACCTTAGTGTCCTTAACTGATTATATGAAAGCATTAAAAGGAAAGTTATAAATAAAAGTTATATGGTAACCGATCAATTTCTGTATAATGGTTATTATACCTTGATAGGTGCCTTTAACAATAATCAGTGTATTTCTATTCTTCACCATTCCACAAACGTCAATAAGACAGGAGATATACTTGAGCAAAGCTATACACTGAGCCATGGCCAATTTGTATTGCTGCAACGCACACATGCTGTTGTGAATTTATTTCATAAATATCGTGTTATTATTTTACTCCGTATTGTTGTATAAATTGTGTATGTGCGATTAAAATATCGAATAAATGTTTCATCTATCTATCTAAAGTCTGTTCGCCGAGAGTTAATAATTATGATATCGTCTTGAAATAGCGACTGTCGCTTGCCTATCGCAAACTGCATGACGGGCGTCGCTTATCGCCACGCGCACTGAGTTTCGTGGTACGAGGGACGCAGTTGTGGTCAAGCGCGGCGCCGCACCGGGTGAGCGCGTGCCATATATTGCCATTCCGTTCTGGAATACGCTTCGAGTGTGTCGTTTGGATGTTCTTGTGTTGTTTTAGACGAAGCAATTGAACGTTAAAGTTTCATAATAAACTTCACTGACTCCGATTGTTCCTTCGTCTCTGAGACTTCGTTATAGTTGTCGTCCGATGATGTGCCAGCAATGGAACATATACTAGGCTATTCAATAATAATATTCTATGAAAAAAAATATAGATTTTCCCTTTAATTTTTTATTATCATCGATAAAAATAATTAGCAGGCCGCAATTTGAAATAAGTTAAGAAGCCCTATTTTTTTATCATCTCTCGGCGAACAGACTTTATCTAGGTATGACTATAACTTCACAACTCGTGTACGCTGATGCAGCGGCTGTCAGTTGTGCACGGAACCCCACTGTCGCCTCGAGTCCTCCCGTGATTTATGTCTTAAACGATTTTTCTTGTTTCGCTTTGTGTTATCTCAAATATCGGCTTGTTCGAGTTAAGTTTTTTATTTCCATGTGATGGAACAGTGTCTGAATTTTGGGGGGTTTTACAATAATCTTGGCAGTTACGTATAATACTCGGAGGACGCTGCTGCCAATCCAGCTGGACCATGTTGGCATAATGATGGATTCGAGCAGCACAAGATCCACTGTTGTGTCAGCATCGGGGGAGGCCTTTGTCCTGCAGTGGACATATTTCAGCTGATATGATGATGATGATGGAAGAGTGTGAAGTTAGTGATGCTTTGGTCTTGCATACTCTATACTCGATCCTTACACATAAATTGTGGTTGTATGGAAGAAAATTAAGGAGATGGGCAGTTCGGACCTGTTTTTGGATAAGTATGTATGTTTGTTTGTCAAAAGATAACTTACGAAACGATGATTTTTATTTATTTATAATTCATGGCAAAAACATAAAAATTAACAATTTTAAAAGTTTATTACAAAAGTACTCAGTTAATAAGTGCTACAAACTACAAACCGACAAATTAAAACTTAATTAAACATAATTCCAACTACTTTAGTTTTTATCTTAACAATTATGTCACAGCTTCATTAAATTTTTTTAAAGGAATTTAAGCTTAAGTAAAAAATATCAATGTCTTTTCATATCTGATTAAAAGACGAGCACATGCGTGCCAAAGGGCAGTGCTTAGAGATATTGCTGAGATCCAATGAACACACACACACACATGACTATGATGAGATGTAATGAGAACTGACTGGGCTTACGGTCTAGTTTAAAGTAAACGCGGCGACGAAGGTTTTAGATTAAATAATTGTCTATTTTATTGTTTATTGGTATTTGAGTATTAAAATTGTATATCATAATATCCCTACCCATCTCTTTCCCCTCACTTTTATCGTACAAATTGTGATCGTATTAGTTAAATCTCTATGGAACAACACGCAGAACGTGGTGCTTCGAATTATATCAGTTGTTAGAAACTCGAAACGATTGAATAAGTTAGGGTTAATACCTTTAGCTAATACTCAAGTCTGAACTAGACTTAGTAGGCTGCTTAATAATAGTAATCCACTTGAGAGAATTGAATTTATATTTGACTGAAGTATCCAACTCGCTTCGCAGCAGTCTTATTATTAAGAAAAAAGTCTTATATATGTATGTATGTATTTTGTTTCTGTAACTTTGTATAGGTGGCGATAAGAATGGATATATCCGATCAAAATATATCGGCGGTCAAAAGGTTAATTTGATTTATAGCCGGAAACCAATAATAATGCACCTAGACAGGAGCTATTTAAAAATTCTCAGTAAGAATGGTAGAACATACATAGTGTTTTTAATGAAGTTAATGAATACCTTTCTACTCCTGTTATAAATCATATTACTGTACTGTCTCTCCTTTGTAAATCTTGAAGAAATATGATTCTATGTATACTTAGTGGTTTTAATAATATAAAACTGCAATATATTGACGATAATAAATAATAATACAGACGTGGATACAGGATTTCGTTTAGGGGTTCAGAAAACACATTTTTAAATAAACAAGCGGTCCAAAAAAAGAGCTTTGGTTGTAAGAGTGAGAGTGAGGCGAGCAAGTGTAGTAAAAATATTACGTCGTATTTCACAAATTTTTAACTTCCGAAGCAAAGAGAGGATGTGTATCTCTCTGTCAGTTTATCGTGTGTATCTGTCTGTAGCATTGTAGCTCCCAGACATTTGAACCATTTGATGTAGATTTTTGTTTGATAGGTTACTTAATCGAGAGTGTTCTTAACTACGATTCAAGAAAATCTGTTCTTGAATCAGCTATTTTCAAGTTGAAGAAGGGATGTGAACAACTTCCAGAGGTGTAATCAATTCGAAATTTGGTATCCTGTTACTTCAATGACATTGCAAGAGCATGATAACCTTGACCTGGTGCTGCAGCATCACCTGTAGACCGCAAGTTCCCAAATTCCTCACGAGGCGGGGATTTTTAAATTTTTAACACATTATTGTAATAGCATGTTGCATCATTTTCTCCTGTATTTTATAGCGGTTACTGTTTCCTATGCATTAGGTATCACACTCATATTATATCAGTTAAAGTTTGTGCGTTTGTGTGTGAGATACTATGTTTGTTATTCCTTCACGCTTCAAGGGCTGGACGGATTTGAATGAAATTTGGAATAGAGATCACACCCTGGATTAAAATGTCGGTTTTGTCCCGGAAAATGTAAAACTTCCCAAAGGAATAAGTATAAAGAATTCCACGCGAATGAAGTCTCGAACTTAAGCTGGTATATAAACATGTCAATATTGTTATTTAGGAATTTCTACGCACAAGATGCTTTTATAAAATAAAGTATTTTGGTACAATGCAATAAAATACAAATATTCCTTATTCAACACCCCAAACAACTTATTTGAATGGGAAATAAATAGGTAACAAGGTAAACTATATAAATAGATGTTGTGTAGTTTAGCAACTCTGTAGGTTTGCAATCATAGCAGTTGAACGGAAATCACTTTATCTTCGGAGCGCTGCCGACGTTTCAATGTGTCAAAACATCAATAATTCTATTCGGGAATAGATTATTTGTGAATATCACACTGAGCGATTGCGGATCACGTGTCGGCGACGTTAACGATGAGCAGGGTTGCCACTTATTAAAACTACTCTGTTTTTTTTAAAATATTTTTGATAATTTTTCTCGAGCGCGCGTATAACACTTCACTAAAATTTGCGTAATCGGATAAATGGTATAGGAACGCATAAGAGACAAACAAACGAACGGTTTCAATGCATAATTTCAAGGGTTTAGAGAAATCCGTTATTGTTATCTCATACTAAATTTCCCTCTTTAACCCTCTTCCAGTTTTATGTCCAAAAGTTGCAAGCCTACGAGTATATCCTCCTTGAAGTTATCCTTAATAAGTATATAATATCGAAAGCGCATTGAAATCCATCCTGTACTTTAAGTCTTTCGCGCACAAATAATTAGACAAACGTACACGAAATTCAAATCCATTGAGATGTGTTGTGTTGCTCATTAAGGGAGGCTTCCCTTAGCATTTTTGTTACGTTCATCTAACATCTACAAGCATTCGATTCTGGTTTGTGTAACTTCTAACTGAGTAACTTGAAATTAAAATCTGGTTACTTCATAATGTTGTGAAGGTAATCAAATTGTTTGTAACAAGCGTAAATAATTAATTTTGAAAAACTTGTTTTGAACAATATATAGTATATAGTATACAACGCCATTTGCCATTCAACCATTTATATTATGGTGTTCGAAACATACGTAACAACTTTTTTATTTGCAAAGCTTTACATGATTTACCGATTTCATATTAAAATCAAATTCAACTGAGGTATTTAGTATGAGAGTGTGCGTACGTGAACAACGTTATCAGTCTTGAGTACAATGTATTAATACATATTGTTTTAAATCTTCATCGTTACGTTTTATAAAGTCTTAAGCACCACACTGGTAACCCTACAGGATAACATTGTTCAAAAGCCTGACGCGGAATATCAATCAGCGCCTCTATTCGGGAACGCTAAGTGATTCTGTAGCGACTCGTAAGCGAGATTTCTCGTCTCACTCTTCCACACGACGCGTAATGCGTAAGAGCGAGATGAGCAATCTCGCTCGCGAATCGCTACAGAATCACTTAGGCGCTGATCATTATAATGGTTATGTAATGTCGATTTGTTCTATCCTTTATTATGAAATTATATTATTTTAATCTTTTTCTTTTCTTAGACCGCATTCACCTTAGGGAATAGGAATTCAGTACACGAAAAACCACAAGCCCACTGCTATCTCCACAATTAAAGTTAGCGTATCGCTAACTAGCCCCACAGGGGCTCTCCTACGACTTTGTATGTATCTACTGTCGCTGTAAGTATGGAGGATGTAATGTGTTGGAAGAACGGATTATTTCTCCCAGAGGAGCAATTTAAGGTCCGATAGATATTTTTGTTTTCGCAAACATGCCATGTCCGTTTCAAAATTAATTAACGAAACAACCGCGTGACCGCCCCGTATTTCAGTCGAGCTCAAATGAAGCTCGTATTTTCGCGAACGTTTTATACGCAAATTACCTGGTTGATTTTAAATGGGCCCAATAGCTGTGATGATATTTTACGTCTACGAACCGTCAACGTAGCACGTCATGGAAATGAAAAAAACGCTCCATTTGCATATTTCACACTTAGTTAATTGACTTCGGACCGGGCGCATAGAGACCGGACGTCCGACGTGCAGACATGCCAGCGCCGCGGAATTCTAATTCAAACAAATATGTCCCTTATTCCAAGCGAATAAGACTAGTAGGAAGGTCCGATAGAAATGGATGTGCGTTCTGTAGTCTAGGACACAATACACAGCCGTGTCTGTTTTTTTGTGTCAGTCGAGATAATTATTTAGGCGGGTATGTGCGGAATGCGTGTGGCCGCTGAAGTCTTTTTTAAAGTGAAGTCCGAAATTTTACATAGTTACAAGGATATTAAAACCTGGAACGACACGGTAGTTGCTATTCTTTTTGTTTTTCACTACATTCCAATTCCATATAAATAGAACCTGCACAGATAAAAAGGATTATACCGATAAAGAAAACGCACTTTCTTGAAATATTTCGTAACTCCAAGAGAATGTATCTGTCCAAGCATTATTATATTTATATCAAGTGTCAATATTTTCTCCAATTAAAGAAAACCATTTCGAACTAAAAACAAACGCTCTTATATCAGAAACACCATAGGTTTTTATTGTTTTTGGTGGAAGATGAATTGTCTATAATAAAGTGTAACTTGTCTGCATAAAAACAATTAATTAATAAATTCAAGAGAAAATATTAGTTTCAATTTATTTATTTGGTTATACAGCATTACAGTCTGAACTAATTCACTGTGAAACTACAATAACTTAAGATTAATACAAGATGTGCACATCATGTAAAAACAAACACTACGCCTTTTATCCATCATCTCGCAAAACTAGAAGTATTCATGACATACAGCCATCCATCTCCACGCAAGCAGGTCAATGTACGTATATGATGCAGACATATCTCGAGTCAATGCAATTTCCTTTAATACAAGAGAACCTGTCCTATTTTAAGAAACCCCTTTACCCGTGTGTGAGGTTTTCGGACAGGGTGTAAATAAAATTTTTAGTAGGTAGAACAAAATTGTATACAAACTAACGTTCACTTTAAAAAGGAAATCGAAATGAAATGTATGGCATGACAGAAATAGTATATACCTATGTATGTCTACTCTTTATTGCACATAAATGACACATAACAATTATGCATCATGACATAATTATAACAGTAACCTCACAAATGATCTTTAGTTTAAAATGATACTTAGATAAAGTATTAGTGAAATGAGGCAACCTAATGCAAAGCACGATTTAAAAGTATATTGCTCAAAGAGGGAAGTCAAAGTTTTCAAAGTTATTAAGTCGCATTAAGAGTTTGCAGTAATCTCATTTAAATTGCCTCTTTTAATAATAATAATTGGGGTAATAAAGCTATATTATGTTAAATTACTTTGTATTTATATTGCTGGGGTATATAAATTTAACCATTGAAATTTAAGATAAAAACCATTTAGTCATGACGTAATATTGATATAAAGGCGTGACTACAGCGATGTAATAGTATCTGGCCTTTAATTATTAGAACGTAGGTTTAATTTAACCTATTATGTCAATTCAATTACGCACGTTCCCAATATTCTATCCATGGATAGATTTGGTTACTAACAGTTAAAAATTACATATTTCGTATGCGGCAAACGGTTACCAAATCTATCCGCCGATTAAATATTGGGAAAGGCTATTACAATTTACATGTCAAAGAATAATGCTTTCACAAAAAGATCGCCACTTAAAATAAAAGAATATGAAAATAAACTAGAAATAATCAAAATGTCACAAAATACATGAAACAAAAAAACATACGTCAGAAAATAAAAAGTATAAGAAGAAAAATCAAACAAATGTCATAATAATAACTAAAATACCTAATAGCAATAAAATAATAATGTCAAATTTAGCCTTCACTATATTCTTTGACGGAATACAGTGATCGCGTCAGTAACACTTGTTTAAGTCGAAAACCAAATTTTTTGGTTGGAACATGTAACCTTTCATTCTGTATAACTTAGTTCATAAATGCGAAAGTGTGTTTATTTCATTTTCACGGCTCAACTACTACCTAGGTACTTCAATTATTTGCTAGGAACTTTGAGATCTGGAGAAGGAAATCTAATATATTTTATCCTTGAAATATCACAGGCAAAAGCTAGTGAAAATATAGCAAAATGACAAAGGAACGGGTGTAAAGATAAAATAATTTCCAGTAAATATAAAAATAAGTACATTTGAATTGAGAGCCTTTATTGCATCATATAACTGTTCTTCATAATGATTTTTTTCTCATAATAATTATTTCATATAATTTTTATTCTACTGAAATCGTAAAATTTTAGGTCTTCATAAATAACCATTATTTAGATATGTCGGGGCTTATTTTATCACAATAAAAGTTATTTATTTTGGCGTTAACCGAATTACGCGGAATAAAAAAAACATTACACAATACAAAACAATAATTACACGATCCAATCCCTACGAACCATTTTTAAATCGTCAGTCAGGGATTTATATATATTGCGTGGGAGAAAAAACTTTTATTTTGCGATTGTGGGCCACGAATGTTTTATAAAACTTATAATTCTACAATGTAATGGCTGGAGTTTCGATAGTTTTTTCCGAGAAGGTTCCTTAATTTGCCAAGTTTGAAGCGACCACATTTAGTATTCGAATAGCGAAATGTAAACTGAACAAACTTTTCGAAGTCAGAAATAACTTTGACAATAACCAGTCTCGAGGAAAATCATGCAAGTTTCGACTACAAACCGCACACAAAGATTCATCTCCTCGGTGTCGTTAGGGCAGCTTTAGAACTATTTGTAAAGTATAATATTCTTTAAAATGATATCTGAAAACTGTTTCAGGAAATTGCAGTTTATTTCAATTATTGCCTACGTAAAAATGTATTTGTGAGTTGAATACTTCTTAGGTAACTAAGTAATAGTAACCTGTTGGGCCTCTCAGTGTAGATTTACGATATCTAGGAAGACAAACTCCAGCGCTAAGTGATTCTGTAGTGATTCGTGAGCGAGATTTCTCATCTCGCTCTTACGCATTACGCGTCGTGCGGAAGAGTGGGATGAGAGATCTCGCTTACGAGTCGCTACAGAATCACTTAGCGTTCCCGAATAGAGGCGCTGTCTATTCACAGTTGATTTACACCCTTTATTAATAGACTACATTCAAGACTTATATTGTACTTTTTAGGGTTCCGTACCTCAAAAGGAAAAAAGGAACCCTTATAGGATCACTCGTGTGTCTGTCTGTCTGTCCGTCTGTCACAGCCAATTTGCTCCGAAACTACTGGACCGATTGAGTTGACATTTGGTATTCATATGTAAGTTGGTGACCGCAACACGGACGCGTGACGTAAATATATGAATTTTAAACATAGGGGCCACTTTTTGGGGGTAAACTAGAAAATTAAAAAAAAAAGTTATGCCACCTATATCGTGTGACATATCAAATGAAAGGGCTTATTGGGAGGATCTTAATTTTTTTTTTTTTAATTTTAAGTAAAACAGTTTAGAAGTTATTCAGGAAAATAGGCGAAAAATGACCATTTCCCCCCCCCCCTTATTTCCGAAACTACTGGGGATACAATTTTGAAAAAAATACAGAAAATAGATCTTTGCCTATAGATTACAGGAAAACCTATAAGAAGTCTATGGTATTTAAGGTAACCTAGTAAAATTCAGATAATCATGTTCGGAACGGAACCCTCTCCACGCGAGTTTAACTCGTACTTGTCCGGTTTTTATTTTTTATAGGCAAACGCATACTCTAGCTAGCATGATAAGCAGTCTTGAGCAAAGACTAGCACTAGAAATCTCTTCTATAAAATTCATACGCTGGCTATTATATTTCACTTTCATAATTCGATGAGGCTGTCTTATTATATATTGATAGCCAATACATAATTATAAGTTAAAATAAAACTTATAATTCGGTTCTTGACCATTTTAAAACAATGTTTTTGGCTGCTTGTTAGCTCATTTTAGATTATATAAAAATATTTCACAATGAATTTTTCACATTTTCAAGGGAAAAGCACTAACAATATTTTTATTTTTAAATTTGCCGCTAAACCTCTATTTTACTGTCAGCCGTTGCGTGTGACTTCAATTTACTAAAACCACTCGCAAACGTCATAAAAGCATAGTCTGGATGAGGATGCGGTCCGAATAAGACTTAAGGTGATCACAACGATTAAAGTGGGCAGCGTGATTCGGAACTCAACCGACATATGCAAACGTGATACGTCGTCACTGGTATTTAAAGTCACGAGACTAAGAAGTAAAAGTTTAAGTTTTTAGTTTTTTTTTTTTTAAACTAATATTAAAATAATACAAATAAATATTATGTCATTTTTCTAAATTAATTATTACATTTCGTCCGAGTTATTACATTACATTCCTTATTTGTTATTTGTGCCAAATTTAAATTGTAAGAATAATAGATATTTGCCGCCTTTGTACCTGTCTTATTTCCTTATTACATTAATAATTACAATGAAGTCGCTTTAAAATTATGACTTACTTATTTTATTCTAAATAATCTTGTTTTATTTAATAATTATTACTATAGTCAAGTAACCAATTGTAGAAGCATTATTTTGCTTTTACTCATAGGTGATGAGAAAAGCAGCATGTCACTCGGTAGCAAAATTATTTTCATCGATAATGCTGAAAATCCAGTATACCGCCCCCGCCGTAAATATTTAATTTTGCTCCCCTGTGACACAATCTACTATTTCTTTGCGCTGTACGCAGATGAAACAACTACGAGTATAACTGGAGTTATACCATTAGACGTAATTACCCTGCGGAATAGTCCCGCTTGTCTATTTCTTACCCTCTTCAAGGTGATAAGAACGCGGCTGTTCTAATTGGAATACGCTGTTCTCGCCGGGATCTAAATGCACGGCTGCACCTGATGAAACTGCACTTTAATAATGTCTCAAGTGAGTTCCGGGCTTTATAACGTACTTCTCCTTAAAGACGTTAATTAATTTGCGTCAGTTTACGCAGGTAATAAACTTGTTTAACGCTATACAAAGACAATAGATTGCTGTGATAAATCTTTGTTTTAATGTGAAATGCCTGAATGTTTATCTTTTCATTTTAGTCTAGTCCATAACTAAATCTAACACGTATTTACCTAAACTTCAAAAAAAACTAAACATTTAAGATTCCCGTAGTCAAACAAAGTCATACAGCAACATCAAAATAAACTAGTATTGAAAATGAAAATGAAAATATTTATTTTGCAAGTAGGCCACATGGGCTCTTTTACATGTCTGAAGCTACCAGCACTTCGAAAGGTGACATCTGCTGAGAAGAAACGCCGCAAGAAACTCAGCACTAAGTCTTTTTCCCCAACTTTTACATTAGAGTTTTAACTAAAACTAACACATGAAAAGGGCAGGAAACAATCCTAATGGGTAAAAATTAATTATAATAAATAACTAATAAGGGAGATGTATAGTCTCCGCGTATGGACAAGTTAAGTGACTTAGACATGTATAAAGCCTCTAAGGGTCATAATAATAATAATTAAAATAAAAAAATAAAGAAACATCTAAATTGATTACCTAATCTAGGTTAAATGGAGATGCAGACAGTCTCCACGGTCAAGTATAAAGGAGATGTAAGGTCTCCAGATATCAAAATATTTGAATAATTTGAAATAAAATATTTCATGTCCTAATAATTCAAATATCGAATATGAAACACTATAGAATATAGTATAGAGAACACTATGAAGTCTCTCTAGTCAGGATCCGATAACGCACAAACGAATAAATTTAAAGGTAAAAAATTTAAAAGGTCCTTGCGAGCATGAACTGTCCGAACCCCACAGACAGCACCCGTTCACGAGTATGACGCGTATCTCAGCCATCGTCTTCCTCAACCATGTTTTAGGGAAGGTGGCGACCCGATCAACGACGCCGCCGCAAGCAAAGACCTTTGAGCGAGCATGACAAGCTCAACCTATTCATAACATTATTCAGAAAACTAGCGCTAGGTTGGCAAACATGAATTCGGACCCTACCCAGGCAGCACACAAGTTGTACAAGAGCTTATACAGTCCTTATAACGCTCAAACTAGGGTTAAAATGGTTGTATAAGCTTTTATACAGCTTGTGCGGTGCTTGGGTACCTACATTGTGCATTGTTCGACATACACTTGGCTGGTTTTTTCTCAAGCCCTATAAAGTTGATCTCTTAATTCACGGCCTTTCCTATGATTTTGTTTTTATTTCCATCTTTGCTTTTACATTTCTCCAACTCCAACTAAAAATAAAAATAATAAAACAATGCAGTTATTGTATTTAGTGATTGCACGTCGTAATTAAAAACGTACGCGCCAGTAAGACTGCAGTCGCACTCGATTCGTTCGCAAGTATTTAGATGAAGTTGTGCAAAGTTGTGCTGCTAATTAGGGCCTGGTCCGCTTCGGAAACGTTTCGCCAACCCACTTTATTTTACGACTCGTGTAAAGATGCAGGGTTTTGCACTTGTTGTCGCAAAAGTTGTTCATTGAAATGCGATCGATTATCGGGCTACCGACCTAAGCCTGTATACGTTGAGAGTAATGTTCATTGTCCAATGGAAAATACTTTGGATATTACTTAATTTTTATTGTTTTCTTCTGTTGGTTGTTCCTTAAATCGAACATTACCGAAGGAATTACTCTCGTTTCTAATTTGTATACCTAAGACAAGAAATACGCACGGCTTTACTCACGATTTATTGTCAGAAATAGTCCGACATGTTTCGGACTCATATGGAGTCCTTCTTCAGGGGTTGAGTGCGGTCGCGCTCACAGCAACCCACGCACTGCCCGGCGCGCGGCCCGTTGCGCCCGGGATGAGGGCGCGGGGGCGGTGGGGGGCTGCACTGGTGTTGATGATGCACCAGGCTGCGGCTCGTTGTTGGTGGTGAACGGTAGCAAACATGCCGAACTCACAGTGTCCACAGGAATGTCAACACGTTCAGTATTCCGAATCGCTGGGACAACGGGCTTGAACGCGACCGCACTCAACCCCTGAAGAAGAACTCCATATGAGTCCGAAACATGTCGGACTATTTCTGACAATAAATCGTGAGTAAAGCCGTGCGTATTTCTAGTCTTAGTAATGTCTCACGAAAGTTTTAATCTGACTTTTGTATACCTAATCTCTTTAAGATTTATATATATAGTGATTAAGCTATTTCTATCACACATTATTAGTACGACCCAGATATTAAATAAATACTTATGACCAAGGCTTATTTCACCATTAAAACCAGTACTTTTGAGAAAACCCTAAATTTCTTATTATAAAATTAGGCAAAATAAACAATGGAATCTTAGAATAACATTTCGTGTAACTAATATCAGTAACATCGTTACAAAAACCGGAATATAAACTTCTCTGAATGCCAGCTGAATAATATGTTCACATCGCAAATTCTATGAAATACTTACATGCAATCAAACGACCCACTTGGCAAGGCGCCCGCTGCACCCTGCACGGCGCGTTACAAAAAGCTTCGCTCATTGTTGTCAACCCTGCAGCTTGGCCAACTTTAATATGACTTGCTTATATGAGCATGTTATGTTATGTATCACATATTGATAGTTTACTTATGAATGCTATGCTCCTCTGCTGCACTGGGCCTGAAGAAATAGCATAGAATGCGTGCAGATGCTTATCATCCTGGCATGTCGTAAAAGTCGACTGAGGGACGGGTCCTCTCCAACATGGTGGACTATCAGTATGGGCGATGGGCTGATCACCTGTCACCATACAGTTCATCATACCATCTTAGGACTAATTAATCGAACGTGGCCACAAGTAGTCTTGTGGCTCTGCCCACCCCATTAGGGATTTCGGGCGTGATGCTATGTATGTGTATGTATGTATGTTTATGGCAAAATCGGATAAAACTTATTCGCTTTCGGACAGTGCTTATTTATTGAATATTCTGGTAGGAGCACTTCAATATTGACACTTGTTTATAATTGAAACGTATTTTCACATTATCACGATCAGCGTTAGACTGTTAGATTTGGTAAAGGTACCTATCAAAGAGTTAAACATTAAAAAGAAAAATCCCTCCACAACCTGACTCTACTCTGTCTATTAGATGTTGAACAACGGAATGGAACAACGTTCAAAGATCTAAGACAGGCATCATAGGCTTAACTGTTCGTGTCGTGTGATGAAGCATTGCCTCTCTAATTCGCATTTTGCTCCTCAAGTCAAGCGTTCTGATCGCTTTACTGGATAATCGCTAAAAGGCTCTATCATTTGCTTCTAGCCAGTCTAATAGCTACATTATTTAAGGCATCACCTGAATCAGATTCCAAAAAAAAACATGACGTAACTATGCAAAAACTAAGGCAAATATGTAACCGCATTCCTTTTTTTATAAAACCCATAAAGAGCGATCAGCCTTCACGAATTCTGATTTCATATTCAAACGTACACAGTTAAGGCTAGTAAAATCGTGCGCAATTATACCGAAACAAGTAACGGTTAGCCGCGATCCGGGAGCGGTGCAGTGTAAAATGAGCAACGCAATTATTCGCGCCATTGTTCGCAGACGGGGACAATCGCGGCCGGAAGCATTCACTTCAGTAAGACCGTGTGCACGATATGCACCATCGTAGCATCATAGCTATAAGATTAAAAGTACCCAAAACCGATGCACAGCACTCGGCCGAACAAAGGCAAAATATAATACACTTCGAATAATAAATCGCTGTCTCTCTCGTAACGAACGCATCAGTCAGTGGCAAAAACCGAACCAGCCGAAGTGTTTTACTTTTGGCCAGGTTCTGTTCTTTCGTGAATAGAGGGATGGCTGCGAAGGAAGAGACTAAAGGTTTATAATCCGAACCTATGAATGACGAGTATGTTCTGTGGACGAGGGGGCCGCCCGACGTGTAGATCCTGTTCGCGATGGGGCTCGTCGATTACCGGATACACTTGTTCTGCCTCTTGATGGCAAAATATACTTTTTCACCTTAATGGTAGAGAGATGCAGTACGGGGAACGGGCAGATGTTAATATGAAAGACAATTTATACTTTTTTCCTTGTATTTTAAGACCAACTGATATAATGGTGCCTCTTCAGCGGCGCTGTGATGAATGACGATCTGGGCACGAGTGGCCTACGTTCTAATAATGTTTAAAATTTGAATTAAATTAAGAATTAGAAAGACAGTCACATCGGCAACACACTTTACCAGTTACAAAAACTCTCAAAGCCTTGCTTGCTTTACATAAATAATAATAAATAAATAATACCTACCTACCCCCTGCACCCAAAGGAAACAGAAAGGAACTCATACTAGTTGAACCTACCTATTGGTTGGAGACAGAACAAAGCAGATCTCATCTACCAGCTAAGTAAAGACCTTTGTATTAAACCAGCGCTTATTAGGTAAGTTCAAGCGTAATAAACGATATTCCTGTAGACATAGCACACTCGCTTTTATTGCATACATGGAGCAAACTGTCACTTTTGAACTTATTAGCTTGTGCGCCAGGAACGAATTGATTATGTGCGCTATAAATATTGTAAGCCTGAGACTGGCTGTAAAAAACAAGGTTAATTATTTAGCAAACCATCATCATGATGATCATGATGATTCACATCCACTGCTTGAAATAAGCTTCGTCCAATGATCGCCACAACGACCCATCGTTTGCTGCTTGCATCCAGCGGAATCCCGCAAACTTCGCCAGGGCGTCTATTAGGGAAACGTCTAAGTGATACTGCAGTAACCCGCGAGCGAGACTCGCATCTTGCTCTTATGCATTACGCGTCGTACAGAAGAGTGGGATGCGAAACCTCGCTCTCGAGTCGCTATAACATCAGTTAGCGTTCCCGAATAGAGGCGCTGGTCGTCGTCCACGCTATGCCTTCCAGTACGCAGGTACTACTTGAAAAACGGTTCGGCCCCATTGGCTATCTGTTCTACGAGCAAATTTATCCCGCCCACTGACACTTAAGTTTAGCAATTCTTTGGGCTCTATTTACTCTGTCTAGTTATTTTACGGATCTTCTTATTTCTAATTTGATCTCGCAGTGAAATTCCGAGCATAGCCCTCTCCATTGTGCTTTGGGTGAGCTTGAGCTTTCTTCAGAATAGAGTCTAGCCAAGAATAGCCTTATTGAGATCAACAGAATTATTTAGATTAATAGTAACAATGAATTATTCCATTGTGACATACTAATTAATATAGTAACTTAACATCTAAAAAAGTTTTACGTATTGATTTATTTTCATTAGGGAGCGTTCAAGTATTACGTAACGCAATATTTGGATTTTTTTGACCGAAAAATAAGTAAACTAACTTCTATTTATAAACTATTTTTATCTACACCCATATCATAAAACCTCCATTGGTTAATCAAAAACCGTAGGAAATGACCACCATTTTGACAACCAATTAGGAAAAACCAGTGCTGCGATAAAGAAATAACATGACTTCTTTATCGTTTTTAGTAAAGAAATGAGATTAAATTTGGAACAGCTGTCAAAACTCAAGTAGGTCTCTATTCTAGTATCCATAGATATTAAAACAGTTATTGATACGAAATGTCAATTCAGTATGTTTTTTTAATATAAACTGCACAATATTTGATCTCGAGTGACGTGAGAATAGAGACTTCATCCGTTTGTCTATGATTTAAAAAAAATGGTCTTGACGGAAGATCGAATTGCCGCCATGTTGACGTTTTGCTGAACGAAAGTAGAATTGTTGTTGAATTGAATAGAAAAAGTTGTTTGTAATTTACATTTTAGTTGAAAATATGAATAGTAAGTAGTCTTCTCGGAGTGTGTGTGATGTGAAAATGCGCCGGATATCGGAAATATGCAGCCACGATTGCAACAAATAACTTGTTGCCAGAAAATATTGTTTCTGAACCCATCATGGAGGATTTATAATATGTGTGTAGATAAAGTTATGTATGCAACTCTGCATAATTTGGCCTTAAAACACACGTGCGATCTTATTATGAAACTCGCCTATCGGCTCGTTTCATGAAAACCGCACTAGTGTTTTAAGGCCTATCATTATGCAACCGTTGCATAAATTACTATTACTAGAATTGAATAAGTATTTCTTTGAAATTGTAGGTCGGTAAGGGTCTTCGAATTCGATCAGTAACGTTGCAACTGACATGTAAAGTTAACTTTTAATGGTTATTCATTCCATCTTGATTTTTACTTAGCGGTGGTACTACGGTGGTACTACGACATTTTGCATAAGAGAGGGATTCGATTTATTTTTAAATTACAGCAAATTTGAATACGCGTCACCCCAAAACATTGAGAAAGTTCGACCGAACCGCGAACGCGGCCTAGATTAAAAATATAAAGGCCCTCATGAAATTATAATTTAATTTGTTTCCAGAAAACTCATTCCCCTCTCAATCTTTTCTTGAATATATGATGCTGCATGATTACACACAAAAGCAAAAGGTGCGTAGCGTATACATTGTTACTTTTGGTATGATTAACTAGTGGCTTACCTACTTACTCATGCGCTTTCAATGAAGGGAATAATATTATTTGTACAAACAAAACTAAAAATCTCATTGCCTAAGGTCCTATAAAATTTGCAAACATATAACATGTAAACGTAATTACGTATACAGTGTAGTGAATTCCAGGTATGACAAAGGATTGACTATCTCTCTCAAGATATTCTAGAGCGCATACCGCCTGGGACAGATTATATTCAATTAAACCTCAACTTTATGGATAGCTCGAGCCGAAACTCTGTTCACTCGAGACCAACTTCTAAATGGTTTTCGTAAAGACCATCTTATCTGTAAGTACACCTTCATAGACAATGTATTAAATTACTGATAAAAGTAGGTAGATACTTAAGGAATAAAGATTATAACTTGTAAGGGTATTCGTTGATAAACATGTCTGAACAACCTCGAAATGTTGAAGTAAACAAATTTCGAAAAACACTTATTGTTCCACATATTCACGCAAACCATAACAATACTTATAAAATCCGACAGCGAGACAAGCCTCGAATAAATCTTGAACGGGAATAAAGAAGAAAAATTACTGCTTGCCTAGTGAAGCTTCACGCACGATATAAACTATAACATATCGCTTTGCAAACAATACTGCGCCAGATTTGGAATTAAATTTATGTTTGTTTACAACGTTGGTATAGGAGACCAATACAAAAATCGTTTTCCACTGTTTTATGGCTTTAAAATGTATGTATCAGTTTTATAACACAATTTCATATTTCTGAAAGAACCAGTATTAACTTATACCGGATTTACTTTTATTGTAGAGTTTAAAACACGTTTCTGTTGTCACACTTTAGGTACACTGCGTCGTTGAAACTACGACTAATCATGGAAATGCCACAATGAACACGTTCGCTGAGTTGGACTCGACTAAATAATTGTTTGAATAATCCACTTCAGATTCAATACCCGTATTGACCCAATCTTAAGCCTCAGTTAAAACAGCTAGGAGTTAAAACGAATCATGTGAACGGCCTCAACACGAGTCTTTTAAGTAACGTTTGCCATAAGACACGCTGAGACACGTTACTTTGAAAAGACGGTACCTTAGAGAATCTTTCAAACTGCTTACAATTTCGCCGGATAGTTATTTCTTCCACGTAAGTTTACCCGTCTCGAGTACAGGGCATGTCAACCCCTTGGGAGGCAAGGCTGTTTACAATGTGCATGTACGTACTGCTCCAGTGGGCTTTCCACAGCACCGAAGGTAGATTTCAGGTAATCACGATAAGAACTCTCGGTCGCTATCCTTTTAGCGAGCAATCAGGATATCACGTGTAACTTCGTGTTTTATTGTACCGTAACATCAAAACATTAGACCTTTTTTTATCGAGTTAGCCGGGTGTCGACCCTTCGTGTCCCTGTGATGTTCTCCGTAACTTTATTGAATTAGGATAATTTACTGTGTTTGTTGAATGTGCCGATGCCTTTTGCAACCTCCACATTGAAATTTAAAAAGCTTGGAAAGTGAAAAATTTACATAGTCATCCCGCATGCATACTCACGTCGCACCGCGTAACGGAGGTTGAATTGTGCTCATAAATATAAAGCAGTTCTGCCTCATCATTTGTTGTTTATTTTATTTTTACAAAGGCCAAAATGTAATTAAATTTTTACCTGTATGTACATTAATTATTACACTAAACAGTTACCTTTAATTATAAGCTAATGTCATTCCGCGTGAATTAAAGAAAAGACTCCCCGGAATATTTGGCGAAACTCAAAGAAGCAAGAGATGAAGTTTAATAATAATTGTCCTATAGTTTCCTTGACGGCGTCAGAGGAGATGCACGGTAAATGGTTACCTTAGAAACCGTTGTTTGCTGCGAATATCCTTAATAAATAAATATTCTCGCCTAATAGGTAACACACATGTTTAATTGGCAAAAAAAATTAATTTCATATGAAATGAAATCTTGAGGCAAAACCTAGGTATAAAGGTTTTGCGTCACGGCGTGAAAATCAAAAGGCAGGAATATGTTGTGTTATTCACACTATTTCACATTCACACTATCGCAAACTGTATGACGGGCGTCGCTTATCACCGCTCGCACTGAGTTTCGGGGTACGATGGATACAGATGTCGTCAACTGCGGTGTCACGCCGGGCGGACGAAAAAAATATAATTGTTTTGTTCATAATATACACAATCACTATATTGCAAATTAATGTCTTATATGTGCGCGTCAAATGTCACATAAATTCAATAATCTGCACTGGCTTTGGCCAAAGAAACGAAAAAGAAAAAACTATGACACATGTTTAAAACGCGTTGAGTATTGATATCACGTGTCTTGTGTCTTTCTACATACCTATAATAATGTCATTGACTTCGAGTGTATCGTTGGGGTGTTCTGTTCGCGTGTTGCTTTCTGTTTATACAGTTAAGCTATTCAATAATAATATTACATAAAAAAAAAAAAAAATTATTATCATCGGTAAAAATAATTAGCGGGCCGTTATTTGTAATGAGTTAAGAAGCCCTGACTTTTTACTTTTTTATCAACTCTCGCCGAACAGACCTTAGAGGCCCCTGAAATACTTACCATTAGAATGTTTTAATGATTTCAATTTGATAGTCACAGGTTTACATAATGCCATCTTATCAATACCATTTTCTGAACTCCGTGGGGGGATTATCATGTTGTTTTGCAATATTAACAGGTTCACAGTCCCGAAGAAATGTGCAGCGTTCTTTCGACTTCATAGCAATAATGACATTAAACGCTCATACAATTTCGTATAAGATACGTCATTTCCCTTTAAAGTATTTTATGATACAGAATGTGTCATGGTCATTGTTAGATAGATAATATTGATTATTATTAATAACTTTTTAAACTTTTGACATATTTACTTTAAACGAAAAAAGTATGTTTTTGTAAGTAAAGATCAAAATTACTCAGACGTTAAAAATGTTAATGAAAACAATTCTGGAAATTAACACATTCATTGCCGAGAACCCGATAGTTGGGTTCACCGTTCGAAGCGCATTGTCGCTACATAGCGGAAAAACGCGCTACGCTACTCCGCTTGTCGGCACTGAATGTGTTAAATTATTGTCTGGACAAGGCTTGTATGAATGAAATATTATCGTTCTCCATACAAAAGGTTATAAAAGCTCTTAAGAATAGTACTTAAGTTTAATAAAAATAATCCTTACTAATATTATAAATGTGAATGTAAGTTTGTTTGTTAGGTACGCTTTCACATAAAAACTACTTAACCGATCATGATGAAACTTTGTACACATCTTCTCATAGGTATTGGGAAGGATATAGAATACTTTTTATCCCGGAAAATTTTAAAGTTCCCGAGGGAATAACTATAATCGAATTCCACGCGGATGAAGTTGCGGGTAGAAGCTAGTATAATATAATAATTAATACAATTTATTGTTTATCGAAAGAAAAACTGCATTATCTATATAACTGGCCATGAGGCACATGTGCCAAACCCACAGGACAGCGACAGGGAACCTGTTAAAGATAAAAAAATACTTACATCTTAGTAGAGTAAAATCTAACACGTTGCCGCAAGTTATAAAATTAAGTTTATTGTGTTCATAGCCCCTCTATTCTCATAATATCGTACGTAACATATTCAAACAGGCTCGGTAGTTGCGGCCACGTATGCCAAAGATTTTTTCAGAAACCATATTCGAAATTTATCGCTATCTTTTCGGCGGAGGCGAACCTCCATTGAAAATAATTTCACACTCAATATTCTGTTCAAGACATAATATTTGCGTAAATTTACTACAGCGCTATATGCTTACGTTTTATGTGTTCGTTGCAAATCCATGGTCTCAGCCGTCCGAATACGTTACTTGGGCTACAACGAACGAGTAAATATAAAATTCCTTTGAAAGATTTTCAGGAGAGAAGCGTGCTGTAATATTATTTACTTCTTTTGCAAATGAAAAATTATTTTAAGATGTTATTGTGGCGTTATAATAACGCTATAATTAATTACTTAAAAACCACCTTTGTATAAATAACCCCTATGGAAATAAGACAATAACACGCCGTTCAAATTTTATTTTGTTATACTCCGATAGGTTGAATCGACGCATAAATATGCTCCGAACTATGCTGTTCAATAAAATATTGATGAGCACAGCTTAAACTTGCACAAGTACCCGAACCTGAGCTTGCTCACGATTCAAATTTTTACCGTTCTTTCCCGTAACCATTTAAAAAACGTGTCCAGAATACATCGCAGATGAAATCCCTGATTTTACAGAGAGGAAACTGCTAAATGAAGCCGCTATGGCAAAATTGGCTGGCCGTTAATTACATGCTAACTAAGTTTGTTTCATTCCCACCGTAAAATTGGACACTTGCACTGAATAAATTACCTTCACCACAATAAAAGTAGGACCAACATTTTTTGAATTGCAAATAGGTACTTCGCAGGAAATTAGTTGTATGATCAAATTACGACCACTTGAAAAATAGATAAACGTTATTTACCACATTTATAGCACGAGCTACTCACTATGGTGTCTTAACAAAAGTTAATTAACGAACTTAATCTTTTAAATTACTTTAGAGTAAAGACTAGATAGTCTTTACTCTGATAGATTTTATTAAGACAGATGACTTAATAAAATCTATCATATTGGTTGACTACAAAACCTCTTAGACGTAAGTACGCGCATGAAACCTTAATCTTTTCATTGATAAATAGATGAGCCTTTCTTGACGTAAATCATAATATTGTATTACGTACGTGAACGAACGCGTCTGAGTAGGTACCGAATATTGATTCGATCTTTTTGTCCAATCATAATATTAAATAACAAAGACGGTTGATCTAATATGAAATTGTGGAAGGAATATTAATGACGGCGGGCTGAATAGTTTTCGTATTTAAACGTCTATCGGGGCTTAGGTCGTGGCTCCACACATCGCGACCATCAATCAACGAGACTTATCGCGTCGCCGGCCGCCCATACGTCTTACGGTATACGCGAGGTGAAAAGTTCATTTACTTTACTTTGGTCACTTTTAAAAGATGACTCGGAATTATTTGGGATTCAGGTTCTTCACTACCTTCTATCTCTCTATCTTCTTCTAATTCTTACTTTCTCTTCTTTCGAGGATTGTCTGGAAGAGATCGCGATAAGACCGCCGATTGTCTACCTTGTAACTTATTTCTTTATCTTTTTCCAATATAACTATTTTATATGGTGGTTCAATAAAGAATACTTATTTGTCTGGTATAGTACTTTACCTTGACATTCCATCTTTTGTCTACTTACTTCTGAAGTATACTACCAAGGACCCTCTCAAGGCAAATTAAAGTTCGTAGAAACTAATACTAATAGTAAAACTGAAACATACAATAAAAACTCTGTGTTTATACAAAAATCACTTCAATAGTACTCTTTCCTTTTTGCCGTTTATCTTAATGTTGATCTTGTCCTATCTTCCTCATGCGGGTTTCGGTTGAAAATTATACCTAATAGGGATAGATAGGGAATCAAATGGGGATCATGTCGTGCCGTCTCTAGTAATGAGAAGAGACGTTGAAGAATTAAGCTGGAGATACCTATTATATATTTTTGAAATGTGGTAAGTTGTTATGCAGCCTATTGGCTTGTTCCAAAAGAAAGTAAAGTGTTTCTCAGAACCAAGAGGAACCCAGACCAGCGCCTCTATTCGGGAACGCTAAATGATTCTGTAGGGATTTGCGAGCGAGATTTCTTATCTCGCTCTTACGCATTACGCGTCGTGCGGAAGAGTGTGATGAGAAATCTCGCTTACGAGTCGCTACAGAATCACTTAGCGTTCCCGAATAGAGGCGCAACTGGTCGTTCTTAAACGGTAAAGGACTGCAATGTTGATGAAAAATTGTACCATAATGTGTGTTAGAATCTACAATAATCTACCACAATACTAAAGCAGCTACTCATACATACATTTAAGACCAAGCTATTCAAATGGCTGTTGGAACGTAGATTTTATTCAATTGATAAATTTGTAATAATAATCCGAATGAATAATAATTTATAATTTTAGTGCTTAATATATTTTAATCATCATTCATTATTTCAGCCGAAAGACGTCCACTGCTAGACATAAGCCTCCCCCAATGATCTCCACAACGACCGATTCTGTGCAGCTCGCATCCAGCGCAGACCCGCAATTTTCACCAGGTCGTCAGTCCACCGAGTGGGTAGTGTGCCCCCGCTGCGGCTTCCGTTACATGGTCGCCACTCAAGAACTGCGACCCCATCGGCCATCTGTTCTACGAGTACTCCGAATTGACCGTGTGGTGTCGGATAAGAATATCAGCGCCCCATCTCATCCCGTGGGTGTGGTAAAAGGTGACTAAGGGATTAGCCGGAGGATGGGCAGCAGCGTCCTCTGAGTAAAGTTAGATCTAACTGCGATCGCCAACCCGTCTGCCAAGCATGGCGATTATGGCAAAACCACCCCCCAAAATTATTTAGATACTTATTTTAATATTCCAATTAATTAAGAATAAGAATAAGAATAATTTATTTCCCACAAAGAGTACAAGTAACATCAATATGAGTGTCCAACGGAGCCCAAACTAGGCTGGGCCTGTATCTTGGGAGTCCCTAGAGTGAGGTATAACAATTTTTTAGTCTGACTTGACATTTTATTTTATTTCTATTTTGATGCCAATAATAGATGACTGATTGATATTACGACGTTGCACTTGCGATGGCTATTTGTACCGCGCGTTTTCGTGACAAATGCCACATTGCTGTCACGATATTGTCACGAGTCAGTTTCAATTCTAGCTTGAACCACCACCAAACTTTCTGCGAGTGCACTAGCCCTTTATTAATTAACATTGCTAAACTATATCTAAACTTCAGACAGTGTAAACTGTTCAGTTTGCACACAAACTACTCTTAATCGAACGATACGATATCTTCTTATTGTACATATTTTAAAAGTGTCAGCGCAGCGATACAAAAACGCGGCATTGGGCGATAACAAGGAGCCCGTGTGCACGAGCGCTGACACAGTACCCGGACATTTAAACTTAATGAAGTAAGGACAAGTCAGCACATATTGAAATAGAATAATTCTAAAAGAGCCTTAATACAACCTTGTGTTAAACCTGCCTCATTTTTTCATATTTTTCTGTCTAGACTTCAGATAATATTTGATCAAACGCTTTTGCAAACAGAATTCTTCCCAAGTACATTAGTACGAGTTATTTATAAAAACGTCTATTTTGTACGCGAGTGCGTTGTAATTTAGTAGGTATTCTTAAAAAGTTTTAACAAAGCATGTTATTTTAAATTATTTGTTGTATAAAATGAATACGGAACTTAAATTAAAATTAGTTTATATGGAACTTCATCGTAAAGTGAAGTGTCGTAGACGCTTGGTAGAAACTGTGATGGCGACACCACAAGCAAATAACCAAACAACTGAAACTTTTCCAATTTTCTGTTGCATCTCGAGAGCGATGTTTTACATTGTATGCCATCATCCTTGCGTGAAACCAACACAAACGCTGATTCACTGTTCCACAGCAGCTCTGCTTGATCAGTGCTTAAACGGCTGCCGTCTCGCTGGTGGGACTATATATAAAAACCGGACAAGTGTGAGTTAAACACGCGTGGAGAGGGTTCCGTTCCATACATGATTATCTGTAATTTACCACGTTACTTTAAATACCATAGACTTCGCATAGGTTTTCCTGTAATCTATAGGTAAAGAACTATTTGCTGTATTTTTTTCCAAATTTTAGGCCCAGTTGTTTCGGAAATAAGGGGGGGAATGGTAAATTTTCGCCTATTTCCCTAAATAACTTCCAAACTATTATACTTGAAATAAGGATATTCATTTGATATGTCACACGATTTAGGTTGCATAACTTTATTTTTTATTTTTTTTGATTTACCCCCCAAAAGTGGCCCCTATGTTGAAAATTCATATATTTACGCCACGCGTCCGTGTTGCGGTCACCGACTTACATACGTATACCAAATTTCAATTCAATCGGTCCATTAGTTTCGGAGCAAATTGGCTGTGACAGACGGACAGACAGACAGACAGACACACGAGTGATCCTATAAGGGTTTCGTTTTTTTCCTTTTGAGGTACGGAACCCTAAAAAATCCGAGAAAACTACACAATTGCTTAACGCTTATGTAAGCGTTTTTTTTAAGTTAAAAATTCACTTAAAAGACATTGATTGCTGTAATCGATCGTTATGAAAGTCTTTGGAGGAGAATGTCAAATAGAATAACGTCGCCCGGGTGAAATTATATGTATCCCCTCGGGATTTAATTAAACTTAGAAACACTTGTGCTTCGGACGGCTTCGTAGCTTCAGACATGTGAAAGAGCCCATGTGGCCGGCCTACTTGCAAAGGTTTACTGTCATTAGGTACAAATGGAAAATCGTCCACGTGAAATAACCATGAATTTGCGTCAAAAGTAATAGTATTCAAAGTGAATTTAGTCAAAATGTAATTATGCTGAAAAGTATTTATAACCAAATTTAGTTTCGTTCTAAATTAATTAATTAACGAATAATGGACGTGGACGTTCAAGTGGACGATTTTCCACTTGTACCTAATGAATGACAGTAAACCCTTGCAAAATATATATTTTTATTTTCATTTTCATCCAAATCCGTTCAGCCGTTTGCGCGTGATTGTCGAGCTTTAATATAAACAACTTCACATCACAATTTCAAATTGATATTATTACTAACTTCCGCCCGCGACTTAGTCCGCGTAGACACCCTAATCACCTACCGGTATGAAATATACTTTAGGGCCTATTCTCATACTTACCAAATATATAATAACTCATAACAATCGGTCGAGCCGTTTCGGAGGACTGCGACCACAAACACCGTGACACGAGATTTTTATATATATAATATAGACTAGCTGTGCTTGGCATGCGTTGCAAAGCTTTTTTTTTCTTGATCCCAAACCGTGCCCCACAAGTCACCAAAGTTTCATCGTAATCAGATCAATGAAATTGGAATGCATAGGAGACGAACAAATAAACATACAAACGAACAGATATTAATGATAATAATACTCTAAGTACGCAAAAACATGGCAACCCAAGATTACTTAGGTACATATGGTTGGCTGATATTTATACGTATACTGTGGACTATTGTTTCACTTAAAGGCGTCTGGATGGTCTCTATAACATTACGTGGCTGTGGTTGTATAAAGCTCACGGTAAAAGTTACCGTAGTTGAGTCCCAGGTAAAGTAACATCTCTAATGCTCAACTTGAAAGTGTTTATTAACGTTACCTGCGGGCTTATTGTAAAAAGATATCGCGGTTGCTGCGTTTGACACCTGAAAATATGGTCGAAATAAGCGTTGGGCGGATTCAGCGATCGAATACAATACGAGTCCTCTTTTTTTTCTAAATCTTTTAATTGATATTGAGGCCAACTCAAAAGTGAGTTCGCTAGATTTAAAAGTGGTGGGTGGAAAAGTCAAACTCGATTTTGACAGGTTGGTGCTATACAAAATAGAGTTTGACGTGTCTTATCGACCGAGCGAGCTATTTCAGCTTGGGCAAAAATGCTTTCGTATATCCAGTGGATGTCCGTCGGCTGTCCGGCGTCTGTCCATTTGTTCTCGTCTACAGGTCGCAGTTCTCAACTGATTCTCGTGAAATTATTTGAGCAGGTTCGATAATTATTTAGAATTTTTGTCGATTCAGTTTTTCGAAATTTTTCAAAATGGCGTAGTTATGGGGGTTTTTGCAATTACAAACTTATTTGCGGTGTTGGTAAACTGACATAGGTATGTCGATGTATGGGGATATCAGATTCCAACGGCAAAGTTAAGTTTGTCGCGAGGTCTACAGCTCACGGAGCCACTAGTTTTAAGTTTAGGGAACTTTAAATTTAGGCGAATCCGTTTCGAATTGGACACATTGTATTAATTCATACGTTAATCTATAAACGCCAATGTATCATGAATCTGACGAGCATTCATTACCAATGGGTGATACAACCAAATAATTATTTCTTGATGTTAAATGAACTGTTAGCAATGAAAGCCAACCTTCTAATACTGAACAAGGTTAAGCTCTCCCTAGAACAGCAAATAGTACCTATCTGATTTATCATGTTTCTGCCGGAAAACATATTGATAACCAATATAATATTACATTTCTGTTAACAAAACTTTTAACTGGGTACATTTGAACAAACAGACGGTACGTTCGAATCGGTTTGGTTAAGGCTTTATTGTCACGTAAATTGTATAGGTAATGGCAACATAGTGGTGCTATCAAAGGCCGCCAGACAAATAAATCAGCTACAACATTCACACAGGATCAACACACATGGATTCAAGCCTGAACACTTTTACACTAGAATTAAAAAGCGTCAAATTTGTATTTAATAGCAATGTGCGAAGCTCTGTGGTTTATGCCAATATTTTTGTGGTGTTTCTTAGTATTATCACAGATTGGACAGCCATTTTAGTTACATTTAGATACACACGTCTGTTACGTTAGTTAGATTAGGTTAGTTTATTTATTGCTTCAAATAAAGTTTACAAAACGTTTTAAAATAATTTATTTCACCAAAATGGCGCGGCATGCTCTTATCAAAATCTTTTTTTTAGATCATGCTAAACAATACTGTGGTTCAATGCAGTAAGAGCTTTAACAGTCCACTAGAGTCTGCAATTGGAAGACCTAATTAATGCGCCAGAAATTATGAACGCTTATAAATTATTCCTTGTAATAATTTACATCACTGTAAAACTGAATGCAGACAAAAAAACCTAAACCAATTGCAATAGACACATCTTTAAATTGGACGACCTCACCGGGCATATTTGTAGACCGTTATCTAGATTTCAAAAGTGGTATAATACCAACCGAATAATTAATAGTTACGGTACCTAATTTTAATATAGACGATGTTACTGGTGTTAACAAACGGTAGGTATTATTTTTATTATTAGTGCCGTTCAAATATCATAAAAATAGAAAAAGAACTTCTTTATCTAAGCGTTTAGCTTATACTTAATAATTACAGAAAAATTTATAAGGGTAGTGACATAAAAGTGATAGCAACAAAAAGACAAAACAGCGACTAACATTATGCGGGTCATTCCGTGAAGGATCCAACAGCTTTATATAAATAGGCACATTATCTGTTTTGTCAGTTGTGTGTAATTATGATAGTTCCAGGCGATACGATTCAACATAAAGATGAGGCCAATTATGTCCTATATAAATCCAGATATTCAGAATATCAGCAAAGCTGATAATCAGAAAACCCAATGCGTTTACAATCAATTTCCAATGTCGCGGACAATGGAATATGAATTCATTGGATTGTAATTGTATTGCCATCGAGAAAATGGCGTTATATTAAGCTGATAACAATAATAATAATAATAATATCACATCCCCCATGATGACAACCTCGTGAAGGACGAGAAGGACAAACACAGCAAGTACCTTGACTTGGCTCACGAGGTGACCGCCATGTGGGATGTTGATTCGACCATCATTGTGCCGATAGTTGTTTCTACGAACGCTCGCATAGCGAAGAGTCTCGACCAACACCTCAAGAGACTCTCCATTCATGGCTGGATCAAGGGTCAGATACAGACGGCGGTACACCTGGACACGGCGCGCATCGTCAGGAGGTTCCCCTCTCTGCGGCTCTTACCACCAGTAGCTTAAGCCCTGCCCCGCTGTCGGCAGTGCCCTAGGTTAGGTTTTCATAGTGTTTGTATTTTTTTTAGTGATATTGTATTTTTCTGTTTATTTAATATTATAAAAGCCTAGCCTAAAGTTCTAACAAATTGTCACGTTCGTCGCCGCCGATACCGCCGAACATTCCAGACCCGGTGACGTCACAGCGGCCATGCTGCAGAGCGCCAAGCCCGCTGTAACCCCCACCACTCACGTCCGCACCGAGCGGGTATAAAACGCCGCCGGCATTCAGTCTCAGGGGGGGGGGGGGGGGGGCCAAAATCCGATTGTTTATATCCCCGCTTAACGTCCTAAGTCCGAGGTCGGCTCAATAGGAGCGCCCTTAGGCATGTTAAGTAAAATTCCCCTTGTTGAGCGCCATTCAGGCTGCTCGCATCCTTCCGGTGAAGTTGTCGAAGTCGTCAGAGACTAACAGCATATGTCCATTCTAAAAAAATTCTCAGGGGCTTTAGTCGATGAGCTCCAGTCGCGAACAGACGTGTGGCGGGTCGTGTACCTACGATTTCGCCCGTCCTATAGCGAGAGGCACATCGACTGATGCTCTCCTCTCTCCGCACCTACTTCCTCTCCTCTAACTAACAGTTCCAGACAAAGCCGTGTGGCGGGTCGTGTCTTACGATTTCGCCCGGTGGAGTCTCCCCGTTCTCCTCTAACTAACCGGTCCAGACAAAGCCGTGTGGCGGGTCGTGTCTTACGATTTCGCCCGGTGGAGTCCCCCCGTTCTCCTCTAACTAACCGCTCCAGACAAAGCCGTGTGGCGGGTCGTGTCCTACGATTTCGCCCGGTGGAGTCCCCCCGTTCTCCTCTAACTAACCGCTCCAGACAAAGCCGTGTGGCGGGTCGTGTCCTACGATTTCGCCCGGTGAAGTCTCCCCGTTCTCCCCGTAACTAACAACCCCGGGAAACACCGCGTGGCGGGTCGTGTACTACGATTACGCCCGGTGAATCCGTTCTATCCCGATATCCTCTCCCACCAACGAATCCCGACCGACAAAGACGTTCGTAGCGTAGGGAATCACTCACCGCCGCCAGAATAGGGACCCGCGCGTGTGTACCCAGTGTTAATTCTAAGAACCTAAGAATCTGTGACATTAATAAATGATATTGCATTAATCTTGGTTTAACTTAGGATTCCAATCAACAATCCCCTGAGCTAGACCGTATTCTAAATCCCCAGTACATCTGTACCGGGATTCTTTTAATGTCAGTGACGTGCCCCCAGGCACTACATTACAAAATAAAGGAAGTAATAATATAATTCAATATGATAATGACATGTACAATTACCTATAAATGATGTCTATGTCTATTACACTCATAAACAGATAGTAATTCATGTCTGGTATCAAGTCAGGTACGAATGACACGAGTTAATGATGTTTGATTACAAGGACCCAGTTATTTCAGGCCCAAAGTTAAAAATCTATTCATTACTCATATACTTTTGTACAATTCAAAGTAAGTAAAAAATTGCTTATACTAGCTCTTTGCTTCCCGTACAGCACGCTTTTCTAACCGTAGGTAAATCAACAATTTAAAATAATGTGTATACACAGCAAAATGTTGTACCATTTTTTAAATTGCGCGATCGTGCAACATTAGCAGTTTGATTTCGAACTGCCGGGGCGATACAGGGAATTGTGTTATAGGATATAGCAGCCAGCGAATTAACATTTGCTCGAGGCACTGTTTACTCTTAGTTTGTTTTGCATCCGCTGTTTACTCCCTTAAGTATAAGCCCAAAGCGAATTTATACTCTACTTACCTTACAGACGGGCAAATTAAGAGGACATTTTCTCATTCAGTTAGCATTATGTCTGTAACAAATACGTATGTTCGGAATGAAACTGACCAGGGAACTAAGTGTGCTCACAGTTAATTAATTTTAATGTAGGCTTCGGGTGTTAGATACGAAATCATACATTTTACTTACATGTGACTTATAGCAAAAAAATTATACCTGTACGTATAATAACTTTGTCGGTTCATTTAACAGAAAATGTTTCAGTTCAGCTACAAAATTATTTTTTGTTTATTTCCTTTAGGTACTGATATATAGCTACTCAATTGTATTAACTAGTAAATAGCTGTGCTGCTCGTGCATTGAATAGAATAGAATAGAAAAATATTTATTCGGCGAAGCCATCAACACAGCAACTTAGTAATAAATGGTAAAATATAACACGGTGATGACACAAGTGTGATGTGAGCCGAAATGGTCTCCACTCAGCAATGCAGCTAGCATGGTGGTGCTAACGGCGCTGGTTTTCTGTGGAGCCAGAGCGGGTTGTTCGGGACAGCGTACTGTGGTTTAAGAGAAAGAAATAAGTTTGGAATAATAAAAATGTTTGCAGAATATAAATAATAATAATAGAAAATAAACAATGTCAGTCAGAATATATAGGTTCGAATATGGGATGCGGAATGAAAGTTAAATTACATATTATTATTTTTAGGTTTAAATGATATATTATGAAAGTAAATGTAACCAAAAGCATATAAATAAATTGACTACTAGTTTTTTGTTTATTGCCCGTATGCTAAAGAACTTAAAGATCGAAATCATTGCAATGTTTCTTACTTTTTGGTCATATAGGAATGCTTAGGAGACGAACAAACATTCACTTTATATACCTAATTAGACTAGTTGTGCCCTATGCGTTCCAATGCTTTTTTTATATTAAATTTCTATTTCTTCTGGCCTTTCCGAGCGTGCCCACAAGAACTCGCCAAAGTTTCATCGTAAGCCAATGAACGGTATAAGAACGCATAGTCAACAAATTTTATTTATACATGAGATTAGGTATGTCTTATCATCTGTTTCTATAAAAACTACTTTCCTGCTGCTCTGTCTTTTAAGTTAAGGTCTTACAGTGTACATACTAGTCATGCATTGCATACAGTAACCTGAAACTAAGCCAAATAAAAACCGGCGCCGGCGTCTACCGAACGAGATGAATGTCCGCTATTGATGTGACGTCACGCGCAGAAACTCACTTCCGCTTAATGGATCGCTAGGCACGCCCGCCGCCGGCTAGCTTTTTGATTTCCGCTTTTTCATTTCAGTTTTAATCCGCATTGCTAAAACTGCGTAATTTCATTGACGCTAATCTGTACCGAGCCGGAATTATTGGCGCGCACGTAGCCGCGGTCCGGCTCATGAAAGCGTTAACTGCGCCGGCTTAATTTACTAAATATAAATGTCTCATTCAGAACTTGCAACAATAGTTATTAGCGGCGTAATTTAGATTGAAACAACCATTACTATGAACATAATTCCTATCTATACGGAAATTAGTAAACGTTATGTACTAGTTTTTAGTCTTTGAAAACAATAAACGAAACTACAAATCTGCGGTTACACAAACCCCAACACCAAAATATAGAACAGGGTCATTACATGACATTTTGGTAAGTTAAATATGAGTAATTTGATGACAGGGATTTATTAAATTTGTTAGTAAATAAACTTAGAGCGTTGTTGGTGCACTAATTGTTCAACAAACAGGCAATTAAAAGGCATTTGCTTTTATTTAAACAAAACAATATATGCCGCAGTATAAAATTGCTAATTTTCTTTAAAATGTCTGCCAGCGTTTATAATCGGCGTGTTTACACAGACGCTGTCGTATTTCAAAAGCAAATCTATCTTATAATAATCTTGAATAGAATTCAGTTCAAAAAGCCTGTTTACGTCGCAAAGATAATACCGTCTTATTCCTTGCTGTTTCTCATTGACCCGAAGCGGTCAAGAAACAAAATAACCAAAAAATAAAGCAAACTCCCAACAATAGTAAAGTTGTCTAGTTCGCTCTAGTTCCACGAGCCGCAGCTGGATCATTTACATTTCGTCCGACGCATTTACATACTCTTTGCGGAACAACAAGAATCGCAACATCTCATAAAATGCAGAAACAACACGATGCTTCTTGAATTATTGAAGCACTGTATTCCGACAGTTAACGACTATGTAATTTTATCCGTGGTATTATCTTGGATTCCCGCGGCGGTGCTGTCTCGTCCTCTTTCGCAAAAAAAAACAGGGACACTTATTTATGACCCCAAACATGATGTCTCGTGTCGCGTGCACCCCGGCGCCTCCTGCCTTTCAAATTAAATAAAAGATTAATGTTTTCCCCGGTCTTGTAATATGACCAAATTGTTGTAGGGAAGCAGATGTTGCGCCACGTTGTTCTTTGTAATTACATTTAGGAATTAAATACGTACTAGCTGACCCGTGCGAATTTTCGCACGTTATCAAACACTGGATAATAATAATAACAAGATAATAAAGTGAGAATAAGTAAATGCAAGTATTATTAGTAAAAGATATTTTATTGAAGATTAAAGATAGAGATAATTGTACTAAGACATTGCCTATTTATACAATAGTACCAGGATGACCGAGCCTGGCTCGGCATTTTTTTTTGATAAAACGTGTTTTTTTGGAAAAAAATATGCGTGGATAAAGATAGTTTTTCTCACAAAAGAAAAAACTTTAAAAAAAAAGGAAAATTATAATCCACCACCACCTGTACTCGAACCGGGGTCTTCTGGCTTCGGAGCCGATCGACTTCCCAAACCGAGCTAATTACAACTTTGTGAATAGTAATGAAATTAACCTTCGTATTCAAATGATATTATATCAATTTATCGCCCCCAAAACCCCCTGCATACTAAATTTCATGAAAATCGTTGGAGCCATTTCCGTGATTATGATTATATATATATATATTAATAAGAATACACGGGGGATGCACGCAGCTTCGCGCGAGTGGTTCGCGACCAGCGCGCGATCGGCGTATTCGTCAGATGTGGACGCACCATAATATTTTTTAACTTTCCTATGCTACAAAACTTCTTTAAAAAATAATGTTATGCAGTTACAATGTGATCATCGTTGACTGTTTGGCCGTAGGTCTATTTAACACAAACATAAATATCACTGAATTTAGGAACTCGTGTAAAAGCCACATATAATTGTCCATGCGAAAAAACAATTGTTAGTTAGTTAAACTTTTTGTCAATAGATGGCGCTTGCGTGATCGTGAGTAGACTATATCGACGGCCGATATCATCCATTAACGACCAATAAATACAACCGTGCAAAATCACTGGTTGTACAATATATTGATCGTCATTAGATCATATCAAATAATGTAGGCCAATACCTAGCCTACCCGACGCGCAGCGCCATCTGTTGACAATTATCAGCATCATCACATACGTAGTATCGTCTAAGTAGTCTGTGGCCATCACAACGTAGTTAAACAGACTATCAATAGATGGCGCTTGCAAATCGCGTGGTTTTCTATTTATTTTTTAACGAAAACGTTAATTTTAATCTATTTTTGTATTTTTAAGACGAATCGGAGAACATAAGCTTTAAAATGACGTTTAAATCATTAATTTTGGTAAAGAAATAACGGAGATCTTGAGCGTCTTCAAAAAAATACCTTTTAGAAATGATATATATATGATGATGATGATGGTTGTAACACCTTTAGGAACATTCAATGGTTTATTGAATTCATTCAGATTGTATAACTTATAGAATCGATTTGCAATTCTAATGGCCGAATTCATAGAGGCCTTTCAATTTGATATATAAATTTTAGTTACGTTTATATATTGACCGCTAGTTGAAGGAGGCTCCGACGCGCTCCGAGACGCGGTCTTTGAGAACACAAAATTGCCATACTGCTGTGCAGATGAGCGCGCGCTTTATGCGCAGTATGTGGACGCCTATGGATGGCTACTAATAAGTCTTAAGGCTATGTTCAGGTGACAAACGTTGAACGCGCATTGAGCGCGCATTAAATTTTTGCGTAGTGTACACATGGCGAGCGTTTTTGGGGCGCTCAGTACGCGCTGCAACTGTTCCGCTTGTTTAGATGACAAGTGTTAAGCGTGCGTTTAGGCTTGTGTGCACGCCAGTCTTTTCTCGCCTTTGAGTTCAAAATACCTCAGTGATTGCGTAAAAAAGCAAATCTCATTAAATATACACGCACCATGATTACACTTTCGCTAGAATCTAATAAATAAAATTTCATATTTTTTGCTTCTTTGTGTTAAATGTATTTTTTTCTACTAAATACGGACAGATCCACCTTACTTGCCTGAAGGGTTCATGCATGATTAAGTAAACATACAATTACATTTTAAATATAACCATAGCTGTTTTAAACTTCGCTTTAAGTATACCTCGGAGACTGAGCATACCCCGGGCCGGTCGTACTGCACACCGGAAAGTCGTTGGTTTTTCCGGAGCGTGCACTGAAATAAGTTTGCTTTATAGCTTCCCTACGAACGGACGGCAATCCAAGTTGGATAATATTATATTTTTAACTAGCTATTCCCGCGACTTTGATCGCGTGGGATTGGGATGATGTTTTAATAGCATGTGAATAGCATTTTTCACTATGAGAATTGTGTTAATTTTGAAATCACAGACAGATGACCGAATTCAGAAAGGCCACTCAAATTGATCTTTAATTAAAGTGACGTTTCAATGACGTTTCTGTATAGGTCGACAAATAGTTGACGGACATTTAACTATTTAATATCTAATCAAATGCTTTTAACTGGCCTTTCTAAATTCGGCCAAGAGACGTTATTTATTTTCTTAGATGTACTAGTTTTTACCCGAAACTTCATCGTCATGTAAATGTGTCTTTAAAATACGATTAATTAATTTTCAGGGTAATTGAGATTCTTTTTACACAAATTACGAGCTCTCATAGAGCACGCATGGACTTGCCGTTAATAAATTTTTCAGAGTATATTTAACGGTTAAATAGGGTGGGTTATCTAAAAAAAATAGCCTAAGATCTTCTCCAGGACTCAGACTGTCTCCATAGGAAATTCAATTGAAATCAGTTGAGCCACAAAAGGGATAGGTCAATCACACCACAGAAGTCAATCACATGTATGTATGTACTTCACTTTTCATGCCTACGCTCGGCGGTCGCGCTAAGGTTGTCAACTATGGCTTATGCACAAAAAACAATCATGGTAGTGGCATTTGTATCTAGCTGATTTACTGTGGAGTATGAAACGGGAAGAATTAAAGGCTATCAACTTAAAAGACGACTACATTAGCCATACTATTAATTGTTGGAGCCATTCATTAATTAACTTTAATTATACCTTTCTATTTTTGATAACGTGTCGTTTCAAAGAATTAGGCCAATTACTCGGAGCAATGGAACTAGCATTTAAACCCCGCCTGAATGCTATACACAACTTAGTATTAATAGTTATGAAGTGTTATATTGCTACGTAATTAAGTCAGCGTATTGAAATCATACCTTATTTTATTCGAAATGACTTTTTTTTATATCGTAATTTTGAAGACGTACATGCAATATTGTAGAAAACGGTAACTTATTATACACTTTCTCTCTTTCAATCAATTCGTTTATTAATCTCAAAAAATATATTAATGTTTCGTTATGTTTTGTTTGCGCGTGTGTGTGTGTGTCGGTATGTTTGTTACCACTCAGCTTTGTAACAGCTGCACGGATTTTCATGAAACTTGATATATAATTACCTTTGGTTCTAGAATAGGATAAAAGGTACCTTTTATAATTAAATTAAACGTTCCCAAGGGAATAACTATAACCGAACTCCACGCGGGCAGAAGCCAGTATTTAATAAATGTTACGCTTTCAGCGTATCAACTGCCACAGGCCGCAGTATGCCCCGGCTTATTGGCACAACATGATGGGACACGATTTAAAAAGGATTATCCGAAGCACTGGCCCGTTTCAACGGACCGATAAAAGTTAAATCAAATTTAGATTCAATAAGGTTTACTTTGGAGTTCGAACTTCCATATTTATGAGCAAATCGACTATGCATTTTACGGTGCCGTAGCCAAAGCAAAACCTGTTTTACAAGCTTATAATGATATTAACTTGTTGGTTCGGTTCCGCTTTTAGATATACGAATAGCTTGATATTTGATTTGATATATGGCATGCATTTTTAAATTGCTAAATTAATGCTTCGTTTTATAGGTCACAGCCATTTTGGCTTTCTAAAGTAAAAGGATATGGTGGTAACTTATACCATTTATAGATGGGAATTACTATCTATGACGTTTGCCCTAATTTTTTAGGGTTCCGTACCTCAAAAAGAAAAAACGAAACCCTTATAGGATCACTCGTGTGTCTGTCTGTCCGTCTGACCGTCTGTCCATCTGACCATCTGTCCGTCTGTCCGTCTGTCCGTCTGTCCGTCTATCCGTCTGTCCGTCTGTCTGTCTGTCCGTCTGTCCGTCTGTCCGTCTGTCCATCTGTCCGTCTGTCCGTCTGTCCGTCTGTCCGTCTGTCCGTCTGTCCGTCTGTCCGTCTGTCCGTCTGTCGCAGCCAATTTGCTCCGAAACTACTGGACCGATTGAGTTGAAATTTGGTATACATATGTAAGTCGGTGACCGCAACACGGACGCGTGACGTAAATATATGAATTTTAAACATGAGGAGGGTCACTTTTGGGAGGTAAATTAGAAAATTTTAAAAAATAAGTTATACAACCTATATTGTGTGACATATCAAATGAAAGGGCTTATTGTGAGGATCTTAAATATATTTTTTTTTAAATTGCCCATTCTCCCCCCCCTTCCCCTTATTTCCTAAACTACGGGGGCACATATTTTTAAAAAAATACACAAATTCGTTCTTTACCTATGGATTACAGGAAAACCTATAAAAAGTCTATGGTATTTAAAGTAACGTAGTAAATTTCAGATAATCATCTACGGAACGGAACCCTCTCCACGCGAGTTTAACTCGCACTTGTCCGGTTTTTTTTTGCATCTAATTGATTATAACAAATATTTACCGTAAAATTCGGCTTATATGTAAATAAATAGTATTTACACGTAACACGTGTTTTTACAGTGAATATTAATTAGTTTCCTTATACAGGACTTTTATTATTTGAATGTGGTATTTTATTTCATTTCACTGTCCCTTATATTGCAAAAAAGACTTCACGCAATGAGCGCTTCAAGTGAGAATTTAGCTCGCCATGTACATCCACGAACAAAGGCAGCCTAATGATGTCATTGCGTGGCCTGAATATATATAAATTTGATTTTATTTATGCCTGCTGTAAACCAAACCGCAAACGCATAACAATTGCAGAACTCTAACCATAAAGGATAATATAATTAATTATGTAGGCAATAATAAAAGGATAATCGCTGAATTAAATGCTATATTACTGCTCGACATGTCCTGGGATCAGAGATGTTTTATCTAAAAAAAACTGCGCGTAATACTTGTATAAGCTTTGGCTTTTTCATCCTTTTATTATTATGACATTATTTATGGACCCAGGATCTTAGCGAACACAGCACGAACCATACAAACCATCCAAAATGCATGCGCCCGATTCTGTTACAACATACCAAAGCATACACATATAACTCCCTATACCTAAATTATAACGGCATGCTAAAGATGGCAGCGCGAAGAGAAACTCATTATGCGTCCATGTTTATAAGGTATGAAGACCTAGAAGGCCGGAATACTTTTACAGTAAATTCATTTGGCCATACAGATCAAGATTGAGACTGGGGCGTTAAGAGTATGCAACAACAACAACAAGAAGTAACAGATTTGTAGCGTCCAAAATCTGGAATGATCAACCGCCTCCGTCGCGTATTAATAACATGTCCGTTTCTACGTTAAGACTAAAAATACGGAGACATATTCTATAGACATTTGCAATATGAAATCTTAAATAGAACCCACCAAGCCCCCCTTCAAATGTTTTAATAGCAAAAGAAACACTGTCGTATAATTTCATAATGACTTCTCTGCTGCAATTGGAGTGAAGAAATAGCATAGAATGCGTGCAGATGCTTATCAGCCTGGCATGTCGTAAAAGTCGACTAAGGGACGGGTCCTCTCCAACATGGTGGACTATCTGTATGGGCGATGGGCTGATCACCTGTCACCATACGGTTCATCATACCATCTGAGGACTAATTAATCGAACGTGGCCACAGGTAGTCTTGTGGCTCTGCCCACCCCATTAGGGATTTCGGGCGTGATGCTATGTATGTATAATTTAATTTACTCTGTGTTTTCATACATTTTCAAGCCCTACCTGGCACTAGTACTATGCTTTTGCCAGTGACCTAGGTTCAGAAAAATCAGCGCTGTGCGCAATCCACAGCTTAATATTCTACCATTACCATGAGTTTATGCCCTTCTTATAATAGAAAGCTATCGGGTCAGATGCCTCGTGGTCCGTCAGTTCTGTCAAGCTGATTTAATTTGACAGGCAATCAGATGTACTCATAGGGTAAAACTATCGAGAGGGATACTTTAATACAAGTTATTTATATAACTATCGCTCAGTCCCTTTTACTTGCATCGGCAACAAGCAGTATTTCCGATAGATTTCGATAACGAGAACGGTTTGCGTAAACTCATGGTAATGGCACTGAGCCGTGAGCATATTGCGACATCAACCAGTATTCATAATAATTTAATTCCTTCTAGTGTTATTTTACTATAAAACAAGGTCCTAAGGTAGAGCCGATTAATGCGCTTCACATTCCTAAATTTTTCTCTTTTTTTGGCTAGTCATGTTTATAGTGCAGTAACGACAATCAATTTCAATGCGGATGAACTCGCGCGCATAATAAAGTATATAAGTATATGCGCTACAATTACCTAAACGCAACGTAATTTTCAAAGTCGTTCAATAAAGCTGTTTTAACACGTTAGACCAAACGTATCGACAATCACTGCTACAAGAAATTATGTTGATTACTACCCTGATGCTTAAATTGCTACCCCTATGCGATTACCAAGAACTGAATCGTAAAACATGGTCACAGACAATATAACATACAGTCAGTGTTTTTAATACAGCCTCAAAATGGTCGTAATGGAAAGTATTAAAAAAAACCGGACAAGTGCGAGTTAAACTCGCGTGGAGAGGGTTCTGTTCCATAGATGATTATCCGAAATTTCCTATGTTACTTTAGATACCATAAACGTGTTATAGGTTTTCCTGCAATTTAAAGGTAAAGAGATCGATGAATAAAATTATTAAGACACCCAAATACACAGCAATACGTTCTCCTGCGATTATCACACATTTTTCATTCATTTAGCGGTGCCGAAAAGCCGTGACGCGCGAACCTCGTGCGGTGTTACTCCCGACTGGCGCACTGAGAAACGGGTCGAGATTTTGTTTAAGTGTGCGTGCGGCGACGCATAGATACTTTGGCGCACACATACAAGCCGCGCGGGGTGCGTTTGTATGAAGATACTTACTTCCCCCTCTTTATACTATAAGAATAGTCTGTCTACCTTTTGCAATAACGACATTGATGCGTAAATTATTTTTGTGATTCTGCCCTTCCGCTTGTATGTGCATGGTGGTTAGGCAGCCTTCACTTCAACGTGTATGGGAGCTCATTTGTAAAGATTTGTCGCCGAAGCCACACATACCTGCCTATTACGGCTCAACCTGTCCCCGTTCCGTAGCTCTGGGTAATTCATGCAATTTGTAAGCGAGTTGAAGAACCCAGACTACGTTTTCACAGATATGACACCAGCTAAAACATTAAGCGAAATAATAATATACTTGAAATTCCATTTTCGATCAGCGTGCAACGAAGATATAATTTTTAGATTTTCGGTCCGTAAGATAAAATGCCAAATCAGTAACGTCAAAAACTGTATTGATTTACAGATATTTTATCTGATAATTTTACTAACGGATTTTTAAAAACCGAGCCTAAGATTTTATGTTTTACTAACTATGGTACCATGCTGCGGTATGTATGCAAGATCGTTATTGCATACCTTAAAATAATATACCTTTCGGGTCTACAAACTTCTAAATGGTTAGTAAAGCTTAAATTTCTCATACTTACTTAAGTGTTTTTTAACATAGGCAAACAGCTTGTTGCATTTTACAATAAAATAATAGTCTTTCGTTATTACAATAAATAGGTCATTCATCA
This sequence comes from Tortricodes alternella, assembly GCA_947859335.1. Lineage (NCBI taxonomy): Eukaryota > Metazoa > Arthropoda > Insecta > Lepidoptera > Tortricidae > Tortricodes > Tortricodes alternella. The sequence goes on along the minus strand of OX401983.1, from coordinate 8,906,720 downwards.
TCATCATTTCAGCCGAAAGACGTCCACTGCTGGACATAGGCCTCCCCCAATGTTCTCCACAACGACCGATTCTGTGCTGCTCGCATCCAGCGGAGACCCGCAATTTTCACCAGGTCGTCAGTCCACCGTGTGGGTGGTCTGCCGACGCTGCGCCTTCCGGTACGTGGTCGCCACTCAAGAACTCTGCGACCCCATCGGCCATCTGTTCTACGAGCAATGTGCCCCGCCCACTGCCACTTAAGCTTAGCAATTCTTTGGGCTATGTCGGTTACTCTTGATCTTTTGCGGCAATAAATAGGTATTACAACGAAATTTCATCTCAATATTTACGCGAAGCAAAATCTAGATTTTCAATATTTTCAATTTTTGCTGCTCTGTCTTGACAATCTTAACAGTTAATTATTATAAAAAAGTCACAGCCTTCATTTTTATCTAGGAATACGTGAAGCTGATGTGAAAAGTGTTAACGTAAGTAGATCCTGTATCAGCGCTACTGTGGAAATATAAAATAATTTGAACAATGTTTAACAACGATCAAACCAAGCAGGGTAGCTTGCACTGAGACTGGCACTAACTAACTAACTTAGCTGCTGGTTCTCGTTACTAACTTAGTAAGTGGGGCGTTTCAACCTTCTGAACCGTTCACGAAATATTGACTTCAGGATGGCTAGCATAAAACTCTTACAAAAACAGAAGCTGTATCGGAAGCAATTCGTCCCTTTTGCAAAATGCTGGTAAAATATGACAGATGCTCTAACACTAGTATACTAGGCCTTGAGGAACTGGTTTAATATCAGCAGTAATAGTACCTAATCATTCCTTTCTTCGACGGTTAAGTCAAAATAATGAGTAGCCATCGCTTATATATTATACGCGATAGTATGTTTGTTTATTTATACTTCTTTTACGCCAAAACAGAGCAACGGATTGATGAGATTTTTTGAACAGAGACAGTTACGAGTAATTGTTCGTACACAGTCATGTTTAGGATTAGAACTGTCCCCTCCTGTTCCCGAAACTTAAGGACCCTGAGGCTTGATTTTTTTCCGTCGACTATATCGGCATGTAGGACATTGGGCATAGTTTTGACCTGTATGAAGAAAACGTTAAATTCAGCAGTCGTTTTCGTTAACTTTTGGTCACAGGAGGGACAATTTTTGTTTCTTGAAGTGTTTATTACCCTAATACACTTTTTATTACAGAACTAGGTATATCACGATAATAAAAAAATATATTTGTACCTCGTTACAATTTAATACATAATTTAAGGAATTAGGTTCTAAACAATTTTTTATTGGTAGTGCAGTGATAAAAAGTCGGACCGTTTACTTAGTGACCGTTCGAAATAAAGGTAAGCAGGTTGAATCTGGATCCGACCCTTTTTTATCGCAACCGAATCTCGATTAAATCTGCGGCCGCATTGGTTCCTTTCCTCAATCTAATAGATAATGGCCCAATTTTGGGCCCCGATTCAGCTGACTAGCCTAGGTTCGGTTCTGAACACGCCAAAAAAATAATTTTTTTGAACACAAATAATTACCTTGGAAAATACCATGACAATATTTTTATACCAACGACGTCAACATCATGCGAATCGAGCTCCTTCGTCTATGTGAAAAGTAGCCTCGTCTTTGGGAACACTCTCAGGCCTACATCACTCATATTATGACAACCGCTAATGACAGGATTGATGTACTAGGCCTTGCATTGAGCATTGACGCTTAGCATACAGAAAAATATGTGCTTTAAATAACAGCGCCTCTATTCGGGAACGGTAAGTGCCTCTGAAGCGACTCGTAAGCGAGATTTCTCATCCCACTCTTACGCATTACGCGTCGTGCGGAAGAGTGGGATGAGAATTCTCGCTCACGAGTCGCTACAGAATCACTTAGCGTTCCCGAATAGAGGCGCTGTTCAGTGTCAACTAAGTTACACCTCCATCAAATAATTCTTTAAACATTATGCCATTATGGTTATTTTGTGATGAATGTAGCAGTATTAAAGGCAAAAATAACTTTCTTTTTAAGTCTACCGCAGAAGGAAGAAACATTTTAATCAGTTTGTTACGAGTCTATCTATATTCATCATTTCGTTACGTTTGAAACCTACACCAAATTATTTAACGCAAAAACATTATTTTCGAGGCAACAACAAATATCCACTCGCAAAATTCGTCTTATAAAGTTATTACGATGTAAAAACTATTTCATACTGACACTGATTACTTTCCACAACCTCCAATGCCGCTACGCTGTGTCCTGAAACTACTAACTACGAATAGGTATTATACATTGGATTCATATTTACTTGTCTTATTTGATAAACAAGTTTCTAACCTCTAAATGCCTATGTTACTAAAACAGGTATTTGCTCGTAATAAAGGACCGGACAACCGGAGACAATATTTTAGACATCACTTTGCCAGTTTTCTTCATCTAGGATTAAACAATCCTAGATGAAAGTAGGATTTTATGGAGAGACACCCCCATGGGCACGGCAGAATCAATTTCTGGTTTCTCTTTTTTTATAGTTTACCTATGCATTCTGGTTTCTTGTTTTTTTTTATTAATAGTACCTGCCTCGCTCAGTGTTTTTTTTTTTCAGGGCTCACACTCATACCTATCTACATAAACTTGGAAACAAGAACATTATCTATTTACAACATTCCATCCAAATCGTTAGAGCCGGTTCTACGAAACCAATTACGAAGTAAAAAAAATCGTAAGTAAAGCCGTGTTTATTTCAAGTATTAATAATGTCTCCGAGAAGATTTAATTTGACTAATTACGAAGTAATAAGATTTTTTGGGTTAATTATTTAGACAGTAGAAAGACCAGGCGCCTCATTCGGGAACGCTAAGTGATTCTGTAGCGACTCGTAAGCCAGATCTCTCATCTCGCTCTTACGCATTTCGCGTCATGTTCAGTGGAATGCGAAATCTAGCTTACGAGTCGCTACAGAATCACTTAGCGTTCCCGAATGAGGCGCCAGGGCGTCTATTCGGGAACGTCTAAGTGATACTGCAGCGACCCGCGAGTGAGACTCGCATCTCGCTCTTACGCATTACGCATCGTGCGTGAGAAATCTCGCTCACGAGTCGCTACAACATCAGCGTTAGCGTTCCCGAATAGAGTCGCAGATCCAAAAGGGTTCAGGTATGATACGGCTTGCAAAACCTGTAAAAGATAATCCGCCCATTTATAGCGGATAAAATTCCCCGCCCTTGCTTCGAGCGAACTTATTTTGAACTCGATAAATGCCGGTGCAGCCTACAGTTATGACACAAGAAAGCTTTTAGTGTCACTCATGCATGGCGAAATTGCACATTTCTTTGCATACTTGGAAACTTGGGAATATACTTTTACAAACATGTATCTACTAATACTACGTCATGTTATTTATTAGGTACTAGCTGTGCCCGCGACTTCGTCCGAGTGGAATACAGCTTTTAATCCCCCCCTTTCAACCCATTACAACCCTTTTTTCGCTTATGTCCTTTCTCAGGCTCTAGATTATATGTGTACCAAATTTCATTCAGATCCGTTCAGTAGCATATTTCCATACAAACTTTTATCCCCTATTCCCTATTGTTATTTTACACCCTTGAAGGTAAAACTTTTACAAATTTTGAATGTTATATTTATTTGTATCGAATCATCAGCCTGAAAAATAAGTTTCAAGCTTCTAGCTCTAAAAATGACGATATTTCCATACAACTTTTCATCCCCCCTTTTGACCGCTTACAACCCTGTTTTCGCATTAAAAAGTAGCCTATGTCCTTCCTCAGGCTCTAGACTATCTGTGTACCGAGTTTCATTTAAATCGGTTCAGTAGTTTTGGCGTGAAAGCGTAACAGACAGACAGATAGACAGACAGACAGAGTTACTTTCGCATTTATGATATTAGTATGGGTATTCTCCAAGCTGAAGCACTGCTATGTTATTCACTAACAAACGTCTCTCCTTACGCGCGACAATCGTAAATTGACCCGCGCGCTTTTAGCCATTATGCAGAGTTAGGTACCTACACAGAACTATATCGAGATAGAAGGAAAGAGTTCGTCGATTTGTATGGAAACCGAGCGTGTAACATTTTGCGTAGGTACTTTGACGTCACGAGAAACTAATGATGGGAAACGTAAGCCGCGCGAAAACGATTCAAAAGCATCGATTAGCACGCGGCGGATTTTGTATCGATTCAAAGTCAATTCGATTTGTGATAGTACGTAGGTACATTAAGTCTGAAAGCGAATTCTAATAATCATTTATTATAAAAAGCATTGATGGTGGCTTAGGTTAATAAAAAAATACAAAAAGTATCAAAATTCAGAATGCTCTTTTTATTCTTACAGTATGAGGGACACAAAAATGATGATTTTCAGCCTAATGTGTACCTTCTCATCATTTGCCATAATCACTACATCAATAGTCGGATAAGCTGCACTGATTACTCGTCGGTACTTTAATGGGCCAATAAAGGTGTCTTCGTGAAAATGCTACGAACAAATCCGGCTGTGTTTAGAGTCCATTTATTTTTAATATGAGGATCATTCGGAAAACTGACATTAATTTGCAATATAGAAGTAACTATAACCTGTTCGTTACTTATATTTTCTTTTCACTACGTACATAATAATATAAAAATGTAATTATAATTTCCTCTGCTTTCAAAATCGATTTTAATAGAGTAAGAAATCGGCATTGAAAATTGCAATGTACCGCACTATTCTTGCTTGCGACAGAAAAAATGATAAATCGACTTTGGACGCGTCTCGACAGTTTAGATTGCTTATTTTTATATCGCTGGTTTTCAATGCACGCCAAGTCTGACGCGTCAAATTAAAGCCGCAATGGAAAAGTAGCGTTGGACACACAATCGCCCGCTAGTGTTTCGATGAAAATGATACACAGCAAACAAATAAATTGCTTTATAAATAATAACATATATTTTAAGACAAAAAGTACTTACCGATGAAAGGACCTCGATTAACAGCTCTAACTTTTTTGGTGATGTTTAAACAGTTAATTATTGCACAACAAGACATTTTATTCTTAACGTCACATGTCATACGCGGAAAGCGGTCGGTAGCGGACTGAAGTTCGTGGCGAGCCAGGATGATCTCACGACATCGTTTCGGCACGCGAGGTACATACACTCTTTCCTTCTATCTCGATATAGTTCTGTGGGTACCTACGACCTTGGCCGGCTGTGTTCCATGGCGATCTCATAGCGATAGCGATTTGACAAGATGGCTTGGCTTCGATGGTAATAATCTCTCCACGCTCCTCAATTTCAACGTTCTGTTTCACAATGCGCACATTTGAAATTATTGAAATTAATGGTGTCCTGCAATGATTATTATTTCACTATTTAAATACTTTGTTTAATGTAATTTATAAGCATCATTTTAATAACAATAAATGCGTTTATTTTTTGCATTTGATTCCATTTATATTTTTTTACAGATTAATGTCATGATTCGTTGAAATGTTTCATGTCTCAAACGGAAAAATAGCACCTGTGAGCGATAACTTCATATTTGGAGCATAATAATACAAATCCTAGCTTTGTGTCTACTTGTTTCTACATTATTATTAAATTGCCTCTAATCACAGGTTTAATTGTTTTAAATTACTGATCAATACTGTTTTTTTCCAATCATTAGTTACAATTATGCTGTAGGTACTAAAAACTCGAGTTAATTGTCACGAAAAAACTTTGTTACGTTTGCCAGAGTAGTGGAAATATTTTATTATTTACGGAAGTGGTTTTACGTGTATCACGTGACCTGACTACGTTCCATTTGCTGACTACTGACTACTAGAACCTGTTATTGCAATCTGTTTTACATGATTGCGCAATCGAGGAGTGTAATGTTTGCAGGAAGGTGTATTTTCGTTTAGTTTTTTTTTCATCATAATTTCTAAATGCCTAAATCCATTTAGATCATTATTTAGTGTTTAGTATAAACAATCAATAAAATCTGTAAGTATTAATAATAATAGAAAAATATAGGTATTATCCGCCAGATTTTTTTGTGTTTTAATGCAAGAAAGGAAAATTATTATTTTAACAAAATATTGTACGTGTTTTACGTACCAATTATAAAATACCGAACTATGGGTGAAAACAGATGAAAGAGGAACCATTAAATAATTATAAACATCTACAAACGATATCAAGCTTTTTTACGACCTTTATCTTGTTGGTATAGTTTTTAAAATACTACCTATAAAATTGCTTAAACGAATTACTTAACTCCTCGCCTTTACTTAAGCGACATATGGCCGAATTAAGAAAGGCCACTCAAATTGATATTTAATTTAAGTGACGTTTCTGTATAGGTTGACAACTTGTTGAGGGATATTTAATTAATTAATATCTAATCAAATACTTAAGTGGCGTTTCTGAATTCGGTCACTACTTGTTCAAAGTATTTTTGAAAGTCTCTTAAGGCGCCATCTATGAATTAACTTTAAAACTCCTACAATAGAATGGAAACTGTATATCCAATACACCGCTGCAGACATGACAGACAATAGGTAGAGTACATGCTTTGGGAACGTGCTCCTAGATGTCGCTCACTGTAATTTACATACAGTTGAAGAGATGGCGCTAAAACCACAATTTTACTAACAATATATAGATGGCGCCCATAGGCTATTTCATACATTTCCTAGCGTTTTACCTTTTCCACCTTTGATTAAGGTTTATAACCAAGCCAAAATTAGGAGTTGTGAATCTTATATATTAAGTAACATATTTGATAAAAAATACTAAATCTAATTTCCACAAATGACATGTCAGTGAATTAGCCTTGATTCAGAATGTAGTAGGTATCCTAGGCTATAATGAAGTCACCAAAAATCGATTACGGCTTTTCAGCAAATGAATACACCTAAACTGTGCTATTGCTGACGATACTTTATAAATCTTAATTGGCTGATAAATGATATAGAGAACTTGGTGAACTTCCAATAACAAATATGGTTACATAGCGAAAAGAACATCCTTATTCGGTGAGCACATACCTATTTCAGTCACATACGACCTACCCGCCCTAGATCTCCTGGAATGGAACCTAAGGTTTCCTTTCATATTAGATTACTCAACTATCGCCCTTGACCCTTATTCAGTTACATTTGTTTCTTTGCTTTAATAAGTGTACTTTGAGTTACGTAGTGTACTCATTCCCACAATACAAACAAATACTCGCGCGAGGGCACTTGAGAATTGGACACATTCTCAGCCCAATGTACAATGGACCCTCGGATTACACAATAAGCGATTCTTGCTATTTTAATGTGCGTTGTTCGTTGTTGCCTACTAAATGCAGTGTTAAGCTGAGATCGGTTATTTATGAATGTAAGGTCAGCAGTTAAATTAAGTTTAAATACTAACTAATTATTCTTAGCGTACCTATATCCATTTTAATTATTTGAGACGATGCAAAAGTGATTTTCTAAATCCTACTTGAATAACTAATTTGTATCATTATCTTTAACTATTTAAATAGTTTAAGATATTAATGGCACAAGAATATAAATCCAAAACAGTCTCTTTCGGGGGTACCTATAAGTACCTACTTTTATAAACAGTAAATGTACGAAAGCGTTATGTATGTTATAAATAGCCCGCGCTCAAGATCGATATCATACTCAAGTAAGGTTGAAACCTTACTTGAGTATGATATTGGTCTTGAGCGCAGGCTGAAGTATGAGAAAATTGTTAATTGAGTACAGTATCAATATTTAGTCAAGACTAATACGAGTCTTAACACTATGTGGACTATAGACATTCCCATTAAGGCTGCGGCAGGAGCGCGACGCGACCACAGCCATTGGCTGTCTTATTTGGAAGTCGTTACAGACTTCATGTGACGTACCTATCACGATATTTTCATGTGACATCCCGATATGTGTGACGTCTGTTCTGCCGCACCCGTAATCTGACGGGGTCTTAAGAGAGTTATTTTTCTTTCACTAGCAGCAATACGTATACGTTTCTACCTACTACTATTTTCTTCCTACTAAGCTTTAATTTCATCATTATGGTCTTCAATACTCAGCACAAAGCAGCCCTTATTTGCTCTAGAGCAATAAAGTTGCATACAAAATTCATTATTGCACTGTTTTGTATTTTCTTTTTTAATTTTGTTAGTTGTCAAAAAGTTTACACCACCAGCCACCCAATCTACCCATTCACAGACCGACGGGACAGCTGACCACTTTTCTGTGGACTTACTGTTAGCAAAACAGTTTTCATGTCGGCGGCCATATCGAACTGTGATTGCCCCGTCTAAAATATTATGCTCAAAGTACTGGCTCATAAGATAGTATAAGTTACAATAAGATTTTTAAAAAAATTGGCATAACATGAAAATGAATTGAGTAGGTAGATACAAGTTTTCTGTGAAAATATTCGGATATTCTACTTTAGCTTCTGAACCGCTGGACCGATTTTAATAAATAGGGTGTCTTTAGAATCGGCGAGAACGTGCAAGTGTCATAAGGCTATATAAAATTCTAAGGGTGCGTCATACCAGGTGCAAAAATCCTTTTTACGTCGCTAGTCAGGTTTAAGTACACTTTTATTTTTTTTATCAACTTTTGCAGTAGTAGAAAGAAAAGCAGATTATGCACCTCGCATCAAGTGATGTGTTATTGCGCTCGTGTTTTTAGAGCCCTCACTCGCGTTCGCGCTCCAAACTAACACTCGGCGCAATAATGATTAACTTTCTGCTTGCTGCAACAATCTACTATTGCTGTGCTAAAATAAGGTTTCTTCAAGCATCGAAATTTGCAATAAGTACCCAGTTTTCCATGCTAAATAGTGCAGTTTTTCTTTCGCTAGCTTAGCTTCTGTATTTATTCGTAATTTCGTATACTTTCGCACGCGCTTTGGTCGTCATGTCATGAACAAAAACAAAGCAAATGTATCTTCAAGAGAACCGGGTCGGGTCACCCTTTTTCCTAACTATTTTGTTGATTATTCCGTGACTCTGCTAACGGTACTGTACGTGACCGTAACGTAACGTGGCAAACGTACATAGATATGCCGCATTGTGCACCGTCGTTATTGATTTATTTTTAAGCAACAGCAAAAAGTTAAATTTAAATCATCAAGCAGGTAGCTCTTTTATATAATTTCAAATTATAACTAGTGCTATACAGTAAAAGCCATGTTAAAGATTCATAATGTAATTTTATTCTCAATAGAAAAAAACGTCGTAACGTCAGGGATAGTGCAATACCGGGGGTAACATTACAAAAGGGTGCGCATCTGCAAAAGTCCTAGTAGTAGTAATTGTACTTGCCGTACTTACTGTACCGCGGATTTGCATTAAAGGCGCGTTTTTCAGTCCACGTTGGAAGTGCTCTTTCACCCCTTTATCGCTTCGTTACGTGAATCGGAAATAGGTATCTCTCGAAGCTGTTAGGCTCCTTTACTTACGCCCAGGGCCGGATTTAGGGGAGGGCATCCGGGGCCACTGCCCTGGGCCTCCACAAAAGAGGGGCCCCCACAATAGGGACCGTCAATATCACTACGTCATATTATATTCTAGGGGGTCTCCAAGGTCCTTTGTTGCCCCAGGGCCTCCAGACCTCTAAATCCGGCCCTGCTTACGCCTCTTTATCGTGCTGAGTTTCTTGCGGCGTTTCTTCTCAGCAGATGTCACCTTTCGAAGCGCTGGTAGCTTCAGACATGTAAAAGAGCCCATGTGGCCTACTTGCAAAATAAATATTTTCATTTTCATTTAAATCGCGAGTAAAATTCATTTCACTGCATTAAGTGGAGGGAATATAAGATCTTATGTTTATCGTGCGTATATTTGTGTTTTTTCTGTAAGTAATACCAATATCCCACAAGTTAGACTATAGGTTGTATACTATTAAGGAAATGACAAATGGTGTCAGATAGAAATAAACGATCGAGCGACAGCAATTTTTCGATAATTAATTTATTTAAAAGTACAGTGGATTCATCCATACCTCCTCCTCCAAACCTCAAAATGTGAAATGTTTGTGCGAAAGAGCAATTTTATTTTAAAGCAATCCTAGGCTAAAAATTGGCAATGTGACGCCTAAAATATTGTCGCCGGTTGCTTTATTTGCAAGGAAATTACTGTTTTAGCCAACAAAGGTACATTTTGAGGTTAGAAACTTGTTTACCAAATAAGACAAGTATGGATGAATCGACTTTACTTACTATTATTTCCTGACCTGATTTATTATTATCTGTACAGTGCTCCCTACATTCGCTATCGACTGCCGGGGGACGTTCCCTATTCACTAGTCGGCCCATTCATTCTGCCGTGCTGGACTCTTGTGGACTCGACTGTAAACCTTTACACGTCTTACTTACCGACACGAAATACATGTACATTCATATCACCAGCAAATAAGGTCGATACTGGCTTAGCCGTCTCCAATAGCTGGTGTGTATAAACGTGTTTTTTGTAGGATTAGGTACGTTTATGCTTTAATATGCAGGACACGTTTTCACAGACACTGCGGGTCAAGGAAGACCAGGAAAACACGAGAAGGGAAGGGCTCTTCACGTGAAAGTACCTACATTGTTATAATAGCTTAATTTAGAACATCAGGCTTTTATCGTGTTCAGAAGGAAGGCAGGCATACTCTCCGATTGATACATTTGAAATAGGCCTCCATGCTTGAACTCAAATAGAACTTTATTCCCAAAAATGTTGGAACGTGTTGTCTGTCTCCAGGCTGTATCTCGTGAACCGTGATAGTTAGACAGTTAACATTTTCACAGATGATGTATTTCTGTAGCCGCTATAACAACAAATACTAAAAATCAGAATAAAATAAATATTTAAGGGGGCTCCTATACAACTAACGTGTTTGTTTTTTTGGTTGATTATAATGGTACGGAACCCTTCGTGCGCGAGTCTGACTCGCACTTGGCCGGTTGTAGTTTTTTTTTACTCTAATAACTATAACCGAATTCCACGCTAACTAAGTTGCGACAGAAACTAATTTCTCTATAATTACATCGATTGAAATTGTTACAGTAAATAATATAATACTTCAGTAGAAGTTGGGATTTTTCGATTTCTAGCAAGTTATGTTGTTGTTATATACAACCCTCCAATTGCAGGTACCCGGCTTCACCCCTAACAGGTGAATATACCTTGTCATCGAGTTTACACAGTCCATACGCCCATCATTCGTGGAGGGTTGATACGTTCATGCTTCCAGTACCGTTATTGATCGTGACGTTATGACAGTCATTTCCCATTTTATTGTTTAACGTTTATGAAACCTAGCGTATCTGATTGATTGGTTCATGTAGACCGTCATCGTAAATTTTTGAACGTCATTTATTTAAATACAAGCTCAAAATATCACTGATCCGTCAGATTAACAAAGCTACAAAACTCTAAAAGATGTCATATTTTAATACCTTTAGTCACTGGGGTATAACAGAAGGTCCAAATTGAGAATGACGATTATGATGCACTTCCAGACGTTTGCGTTGACAGCGACACCCTGACAGATTATAGTGCATTGTGCATCTAGGGCCGTAAGAAGGGGATAACTAACGAGAGTCTGTTAGAAGCCCGACGCCGATAGGCGAGGGCTTTTATGACTCGAGTTTGTTATCCCCTTACTGCCCGTGATACACACAATGTTTTTCATCACATTTGCGAGGAAATGAAATAAAAATTAGACAAAAAAAAGTATATACATTAATTTTATTTCCATTTTACATCGTGAATTACCATCAGGTGGGTGTTCATAAACTGAGCGTACGTTGCGATCAGCGCGGGGCAGCTCCGCCGGCTTGCGGTCGCGTGCCCCGCCGGCTGCGGCTCCCGAGCAGCTCCGCCGACCAGGCGCACTTAACTGCCCGCGGGAGTTCGAAACCATACAAAATGCATAACTCCCTAGGGAGTTATGGATTTTGTATGGTTTATAACTCCCGCTGACGGCGGGGCCCATAAAGGAGTTAAATCAGCTATAGTTGCTCTATACGCTTACGTATAATAACACCCTTTCCGAGCAAGTGTGATGAAAATTTAATTTAGGCTGGATTATTTCTTGCATGGGCACGTGTGACTTGCAAACCCAAATTTGGTTTTGAATGTTCGATTGCAAGAAGCACAATAAACCTGCCCGATTGAGTCATATGTATGGGTGTAAGAGAGCTTGGGCTGAGTTTGAAATCGAAAATAGCTAGGCTAAATCAGCGGCAGTGGGTCGAAGGGTTTAATACAATAATTTATTATTTAACAAATTTTATAGTGCATGAAACTCACGAAAACGTTCACACAATGAATAACACTGTCTGAATAAACATCCATTCTGAATTGGCTTAAAATGATTCTAATGTTGTCTCTGACCTTGAACTTTCAACTGCAGTCCTTTTCTTTATCAGACAGGCTTTTTGTGCGACTTACGGATAATTTTAGACATGACAACAGTAACATACGAGGATAGCAACGAGATATTTGAGCTCCCTTTTGCTGTTTAACCTTTTGGCAAAAAATAACAGTCTTCTTATCGTACTGGTATATCTTATTGATAAATAAATTATTTTATTTTTATTGGTAAGAACGTTAAACAGTCAAAATCTACATGTCGGTCAATGATGGACATCATGGACACTACTAAGTACGTTAGAGTACATTTTCAAGAAGGACACTTTACCTAAGGACACTTTTCCTTCTGAAAGGCTCTAGGAATCTCCTAGAAAATTAAGTCTAGACACTCGGTCGTGTGGACGTCTCGTCTTGAGTCTCGCAAGTCCAAGTTGCGAATCTACCGCGGCATCTTATTAAGGATGGTTTACCACCAGAGCTGTGCGAGAAAGTGAGCGGTAGATAAGCGAGAACAAAATCCTCCAATCAGTGTCATACGTCTACAATAAACCTTTCCTATTGGTGGGTTTTATTCGCTTACCGCTTGTTTTCCGCGCTCAGCTCTGGTGAAAGCCAGCCTTAGTGTTGATTTCGCTACCGCGACATCGCTGACAAAACTAAATTTTATGAAGAATCCATTTCCAATGAACGTCGAGGCAAAGGTCCCTCCAATCAATAAGTTTTGTAGAATGCTAACGTACCTGCACTGATTTCGTTTGGCAAACAAGAATAAAATAACAGATAGTCGGATATCTATTATCAAAACCAAAACACATTGAGTTTTAACTGGTATAACTTCCTGATTACAAACTTCATTCTTATCATATCCAACTTTTAAGTTCTTATCTAGAAATAAATTATCAAAAAGCGTTTATTCAGCTGACTTTCGCATGAACATGTAATTAAAATGTAAATACCAACCTAATTGGAAAAGTTTAGGTTGTAGGCCGGCTCTTCAAGTCGCTTGAACTAATCGCAGTCTTATATAAGTTTAGCTGGTGGAAATACAACTCGAAGTTTTCAATTACGTATTACTTATTCGCAAGGATTTATATTCCTTATACTGGTATTTAACTACCTAACGAATAGCATATTTAATTTAAGAATGTCACAATTTCATCATTAGAAAAGATTCGGAAGCAGTGCCTGCTCGTTCTTCATAATATCCAAATATTGCTAATATACTCTCTCATTTGACACTTCGATTTGGACTAGACTCTATACCAATCATTTCTTTCTGGCTACGAAAAATGACGAAATGATCATAATCTTATTCTCTTGCTAATGTTTGAGAAGGGTATTAAACCGATTCTACAGCACAACTCCGTCGTAACAATGCTCTACGGCAACTTAAGCTTTTCACGTCACTAAACATAATGCAAGGAAGTTGATTCCGTCAGGGAAATTTGAGGCACAAAATTATGAAAATGAATCTACCACTTCTCACGTACGAGATTTCCTTAAATACATTGCTTAAAAGACCTACTGACACTAATTAATATGAGAATGCAAATGCTATAATTTAATACAATTCCGACTCTCGTTCTTTGTTTTGCAGTTTCATGATTGCCATGGGATTGTAAATTATAATTGAATTTTGCCGTTCATATAAAGCGGACATGGAGTTAATACTGCTCTTATTTTCATCAATTCAGATTCTAAATAAAATTGGCAATATCTATGTAATTGTTTCACTTTATAGTTAGTCAGTTGAGTGGGCAGGTTTTTCCTCTTAATGGACCGTTACGAGTTTATTGCCGGAAGACGTGACCCATTTGCGTGCGAATTAAGCACAGGAAACCAGGTTACCGAGGAGTCGACCTCAATAATCTGCTCGACGACTTTCAGGACACGGAATCAACCTGAAATTACTTCCTTTATGTAGCTACCTTTATATTTATAAAATCTTTAGTGATTCGTGGCTTTTACAAAACAATAATATTCTCAGGTGAAGAAAACATTGTTTGAAAAATTAATGCTTCGTACAAAATTAAAGTCCCAAAACAATTCCGCTTTCACACAATTTGTAATTTGTGGAGGATCATTTTCTTGTCAGCCCTGACTTCCTCAGTCAACGGCACACATCAAATATTATTTTATTTTAAAATAAAATTACGGTATTAGGCAATTCTAATATGCAATTAGGCGTTTGTTCACATGTCGACCACCCACATAGAGCCTGAGTAGAGTGGCCACGCTCACATTCATAGTAGGGTCTTAGAATTCTCATTATGCTCCGTTAAAAGGCCACGCGTTTTGGTATAACAAACAAGCGTAGAAAGTACCGTACTCCGTTGTTAACTCGTTATTGTTATTATGTCAGTCAAGTCTAGACGAAGCAAAAACAGTCCGTCTAATTTTTGAGACATGAGTCAAAGCCAAAACAGAAACAATAACTTATATATTGATAGATATATTGTACAACACGAATAGTTTAATACAGCTAAAAAACGTCGTCGGGTCTTGAATATTCTATTTAATCACAATATCGCAAGAATGAGCCTTAAAACATTCTTGAAACTATTCTCTTTATCTGTTCATAGTTAAGTATAAGCACGGGCAACACGACTACTATGGTCAGTATTTTAATGCAATTTCCACTATCCCGATGATTGATTAAAAAAAAAATGCGCATTACGTAATCATGAAATCGAAATATTTACAAAACATTTGAAGTTTGTCTTAAAAGCTTCAAATGCAATTTCGATACCTTAATAATTGGACACCCTACAAATGAGATTTTGAATCAAAACGGATTACACTGTGCACGCGACGCTATAGGATGCACTTCATCCAGTCATCACATTGTAATCATGTATTCAATTACCTGTTCTTTTAATGTACCTTCTATATGCCACCCACCTCTTACCTCTTCGGTAAACAATTCATAGAGTTCATATTGGTACCCTCCTCACTGGAAATGAGCACACGACTATATATATGTAGTGGCATATATCGTATGGTGGTAGTAGTCAGCTAGATTTTTAGGGTTCCGTACCCAAAGGGCAAAATGGGACCCTATTACTAAGAATCCGCTGTTCGTCTGTCACCAGGCTGTATCTCATGAACCGTGATCAGGGCCGTCTTAAACTAGGCTGGGACCCTTGGGCACACAAGACTTTGGGGCCCTTTTGGAAAGTAAAAAAAGCGAATTATAATAAGCGAATTATGTAAGAGAAATTGTCGGTCCTTCGGAGCCCCTTGAGGAGGGGGGCCCTGGGCAGGGCCGTCTTTAACCTATTGGAGACCCTGGGCACCTTAGGGCACATTGGCATAATGGGGCCCCTATGACTTATCGTTTGGTGATCTCGCAGGAACTAGGGGGGCCCTATCAATCGCGAGGCCCTGGGCACTTGCCCAGAGTGCCCAGTGGGAAAGATGGGCCTGGCTCTGGGCAAGGACCCCGTGTGCCCTTATGGTGAAGACGGTATTGACCGTGATAGTTAGACAGTTGAAATTTTCACAGATGATGTATTTATGTTGCCGCTATAACAACAAATACTAAAAAATAACCCGACAAGTGCGAGTTAAACTCGCGTGGAGAGGGTTCCGTTCTGTACATAATTATCTGAAATTTACTAGGTTACCTTAAATACCATAGACTTCTTATAGGTTTGCCTGTAATCTATAGGCAAATATCTATTTTCCGATTTTTTTTCAAAATTTTAGCCCCAGTAGTTTCGGAAATAAAGGGGGGAATGGTCATTTTTCGCTTATTTTCCTGAATAACTTCTAAACTATTTTACTTAAAATTCAAAAGAAAATATATTTAAGATCCTTACAATAAGCCCTTTCATTTGATATGTCACAAGATATAGGTAGCATAACTTTTTTTTAAATTTTCTAGTTTACCCCCAAAAAGTGGCCCCTATGTTTAAAATTCATATATTTACGTCACGCGTCCGTGTTGCGGTCACCATATATGAATACCAAATTTCAACTCAATCGGTCCAGTAGTTTCGGAGCAAATTGGCTGTGACAGACGGACAGACAGACAGACAGACAGACACACGAGTGATCCTATAAGGGTTCCTTTTTTCCTTTTGAGGTATGGAACCCTAAAAACAGAATAAAATAAATATTTAAGGCGGCTCCCATACAACAAACGTGATTTTTTTGCTCGTTTTTCTCGATATTTATAACGGCAACAGGTAGATGCTTGTAATATTCACAAAATATTTAGTTATATATTCACTACAAAAATAAATAATTAAATTAAAATAAAACATTTTTTTAAGGGGGATCTCAAACAACATACGTGCTGCTTTTGCTGGATTATAGATAATGGTACGGAACCCTTCGTGCGCGAGTCCGACTCGCACTTGGTCGGTTTTTTTAAATTAATAACGGTATAAGTTGGTCCCGTTGTCAGTTATTTGTTCACTAACGCACGCTCCCAATATTCAATCCGTGGACAGATTTGTTTAGTAGGTACCAGTTAAAAATTGATAAATGCAATTGATAATTGCAAATGACAAATTTTAAACTGAGTAACCAAATCTATCCGCGGTTTGAATATTGGGAACGGCCATAACGAACCCTCATAGACTAACACATGACAGTATTTACTTCATCCAATATGAAAATACTAATACATAACTACATAAAAAAATACTAGATAAACGATAACTTTAGTTAGCAAAAATGTTTGTTAGTTTGGCCTTTCGCGCAGCAACGCATATGATTTTTCATAGAGGTTGTCCCATAGGCTACCCATGCCCATGCCGAATGACAAAGAAGAATGACATAGGTTAAGTTTTATCCCGGAAAAGTGCACAGTTCCCAAAGGAATAGCGATAATCGAATCTCACGCGAACAAAGTCACGGGCAAAAGCTAGTAAAATATATAATTGCCTGGGTAACACCGCAGCTTTGCCCAAAATTGATTTCTAGTACAACCCTGACTAGTCGTCGACGATACTTATATAATTATAAATAACGATTATCTGAGACGCAATACAACTTTTAATTGCTTGTTATCATGAAGTTCGTGTTCACGCAATTGTTTCGGCGAGTGTGTTTAAACTCGGTGGAGACTCGACAACAATCCCAACATTCGTTGGTTTAATTTCCAACTCATTAACAGGTCGATTCAGTGCTTTAATGAGAATTAGTTTCGTTAAATTTGCGCTTCGTTACGACAACCATTTTAAAATCTAAATGTATCATTTCACACTCAATAGGTACTTACTTTCTATCCAAAATAATACGCTTTAAATCTAAAGTGAAAAAATTTGGTACAAGTCATAGTATATTTGGTATAGTGACAAAGCCGAAGCCACTACAGAATAGACATGCTCATTAAATGAGAAAAGTAATCTGCTGTTTGCATCTCTATTTTGATGGGCTAGTTATTTTCGAACAGAGCGAAACATCTTCTCAATTGATAAATACTTAAACATGACCAAACAGGAGGGACTTTTCACAGTATTTTACCAACCTTAGTTCATTGACTTAAAAAAGAATTGGTTTCTCGTTGCCAGGACTACAAGGTCGTCAACAAAGGGTAGACGGTGAAGGCTGGTAGCATGTAGCGCCGATATAAATAAATAGGTGAAATAGGTGTTTTACGGCCCGTGCCACGGTGCCACCCCGCGCTTTCTGCAGTGGTATGATTCTCCAACGCGCGCAGCGGCGGATCAGCCGAGAAATGAAACTATTCATAAAGAACGTAAAGACAAAGTTATTTGGTTCAAATTTGAACGTGTCCCTATCACTGATTAGCGCAGCGGGCGCACCTTAACACACCGGTGTCGCGGATTTTACCACGTTGAATAAATTTAGGCAAAAATTATGCCTTAGCAACTGAAACATGAAACGTTGTAGAATTTCTATACGTCATTCTCGCTTTTAATGAGCTATTTTATAATGTTACTTAAAAGGTTGTGCAAATCACGAACCACTGATTCAAAGTTGCCACGTAGTTGCCAAGTATCGCCCTTAATTTACTGACCATTTTGGAGATGTTTGGATGTCTCAGTTCTTGCAGGAGACCGTCTCTAATGAACTTTTAGTTTTCAAAACTTGTGTCACAGTTTAAACTTACTAGTATAGGCACGGTTATATACTTATTTCTGTACAATAAACGTTTTCATTCTAGCTTTCATTTAATTTTGAATTAGGCCCATACTATTGTCGGTTATACAATGTAAATCCTTTTATTGAACAGGAAAATTACAAATATAATTTACACATAAGCTGGATTAAACTCAATGACTAAAAGACGTATAGAAAAAAATTATATTGTAATTTCATTCAAATGACATATGAACCAATTATAAAGCCACAAACAGTTCGAAATATATTTAATCATTATTACACACTAATTATATCCTTTAAATTTTAGCTAGCCCCGAGCAACATTACTTATATTATAATAAGAGTTATCAGTGGAAATTAAGGTAGGCAATATTTAATGGCACCTCATTACTGATTTACCCATTTGTGTGCTCCTGCTGTCCAATTGCGAATTGGAACCGGAAATAAAATATCGCCTGACGGGGCCCCTAGCCTAATAAATGTGAGGTACCAGCGTGAATGCGGTGCAAGCGCTAATAGACGTTCGACAAACTGATTAGCCAATTGGTGCATTAATTTGAACAAGAGTGGATTTTTTACAAGGCATTTTATTACAAAGCAAAATGAAATATAA
The DNA here is from genome assembly GCA_947859335.1 of Tortricodes alternella. Lineage (NCBI taxonomy): Eukaryota > Metazoa > Arthropoda > Insecta > Lepidoptera > Tortricidae > Tortricodes > Tortricodes alternella. Next base: position 8,887,680 of record OX401983.1, on the reverse strand, counting down.
ATTGTCAACATTAAAAGATGGCATGAAATAAGGGCAGAACGCGCTTCAAGGACTGCAACCTATAGAGTTATGTTCAAAAAGTATCCACATTTGGTCTAGGTTTCGATATTAAGAATAAGTATGTACATTGTACATACTTGACATGGAACGTAGGGAAATCACTGCACATTTTAAATATTTTCTTGCTAAAACGCCCTGATGGCACTGAACTGCATGGAGCGACATCCCACTTCTCATAATCTGTAAAAGAGTAAAACGCTGGCAGTTTCATTTTTAAAGCAAAGATTTAAAAACAAAACTGTTTCATTACTCTTTAAACAAATGAAGTAAGTTTAATATTAGTAATTGTAACAAATATAACAAGTTTACATTACATACTGACTGATGTGGGATTAAGTTTGAATGTAAAAGCTGCATAAAATGCTATACCTTTTGCCCTTTCTGCGATTATAATGTAGATTTATTTGAGGATCTATGGGCCGAGTTAAGGCTCTTGAATCCGGAGGTTGTGCTCCTTAATTACTGTGGTTTAACGACCACGACCACCCAGGTAGTCATCCCGGCACGGTCATTAGTCCCACTATATGTATTAAAAGGTATACCTATTACATTTAATGGTTCCTTTAGAGTATTATTTTCAATAAATGCATTAGAAGAAGCAGGAACGCGTGTGACGTTAAGCATTACTTGTGCCTAAGTACAGGTACTAATTATCAATGACATGGGTCAGGATAAAATGCAGAAACAATAGTAAAATAGTAATATTTCACTCAAATCTGTTTTATCTTATTATATTGAGATCCAACATTTTTTATTATCTTTATCAAATTCTTTCAAAAATATTTTCTTTCCAAGGCAGTAGAAGAAAGACCGAGAATGACTCCTGGTTCTAAGCCTTTCTCTTCATTATCGAACGTAGGACTAAAGCAAAAAAAGTTTCATGACATTTTAAGATAGGTAATACATCTAGTCTAAACTACGTGACGCTAAATATTTTTTATTTATAAATCAATATAAACTAATACATATTTAGTTTCGATGATATGAAATATAAATTGCAAATTGTAAATTGCAATATGATTACAAATTATATAGTTGGATTTTACAGTTGTAAAACAAGGGCAAAAATGAGGTACATGATCAAGGTAAAGATGATATTTCGTTTGGTAAATTAATTATTTGACTCTACATTGACCCGACATCGACTATACATTAACTCTACATTGACTACATTGGCTCTACATTGGCTCTATATAAGCTCTATATTGGCTCTACATTGACCCTACATTGACTCTACATTGACTCTTCATTTACTACCTACATTACTACAACTCTACAAGTTTTGAAGATAAATAAATATAGAGAGAAATAGAAATAAACCTTGGCTGATTTTAAACCTCCTTAGTCTGAAATGACGTACGAGTGGGTGACTATATACAAAACTAAACTCATAACTCCCACAGAAGTTATAAAAATTCATAACTCCCGCGGGAGGTAAATCGTCTAAAGCTGGTCTATACGCCTACGTTTAATAACATCCTTTCCGAGCATGTGTGATGAAAATAATAAAAAATATTGTTCAAAAAAAGAAACAAAAGTTCGTAAATGAATAGAAATGAATAGTAGGTATCTAACGAAGAATCCTCATCAACCCGGTAGCGAGTGTCGTATTCAATTACTTCCGAGCTCTAATTCATCCAATTACGAGCATGTTTAAGCAAAAAAATAAAACCCTTTTAGCTACTGGATGCGGGCGTATTTAATTAAATAAAACGTCTTTTTTGAGGGGCTTTAGAAAGACTATTACGTAATTTTCAAGCAAAGTGGACGCAAGGTGACATAGGTTTTGAGGGGAGAAGCAGGCAGCACTGGAGCTCGGCCTAGCTTCTCGTCTTCCCGCGCCGTGTTCGTCCATCTAGCTACCGACTCGCAGGTTTTCCAGTAATTTTTAGTTATTTAACATTTATTTGCCACTATTTTTTAATTATTACTATCTTCTCCACGCGAACGAATTGTTATAGTTTTACCCTATAGGTAATACACCTCTGTATTAAAGTTAACAAAATTAAAAATAACGATATTCAAATAGGTCAAACCATTTTGCTTTAGTAGGCACACGATAGGAGGCACGAAAAAGCTTTTGATAACAGATAGCCCACCAGCCAGGTACAAATTTCGTCAATCATTTCCTCCCGGGCGATAACTCGTAAAATGCTTCAGAGTTGTATCATGAAGCCTCGTGAACGTCAGCTGCGGTTCCATGGGTGGGTTGAGCAGTGGTAACCTCAAAAGCACGTAGTTTTTTTTTTAATAATTCCCTCCCGATTGAAAATTTATCAGATACTCAATAATCCTGAAGATTTAAAAATTCGGCTGAATACAAAGAGGTGGATTATACGTCAGCAGGTTACTAGAACATGAAAGCTGACGTATAATCCACAACTTTATAGTTAGCTGACTTTTTTTTCTTCAAGATATTGGGTTAGCTTTAATCTGATAAATTCCTAATCAGGAGGGAAAGATTAACAAAAAAAACTAAGTGCTTTGAGTAACCTCAAAGCACTTAGTTTTTTTTGTTGGATATGAAAGCTGACGTATAATCCACCACTTTATAGTCAGCTGACTTTTTTTTCCTTCAAGATATTGGGTTAGCTTTAATCTGATAAATTCCTAATCAGGAGGGAAAGATTAACAAAAAAAACTACGTGCTTTGAGGTTACTACTGCTCAACCCACCCACGGAACCGCAGCTGACGTTCACAAGGCTTCATGATACAACTCTCAGAAGCATTTTACGAGTTATCGCCCGGGAGGAAATTGGTTATGAAAATCTGTTGCTGACTTGTGAACCAAGAGAGGTATAGGTAGTTATAATATAGATACCATGGACTAGTGAAGATGTAACGATAGCTTTGAAATTTGTTCTTTAAATAAGTTAATCAAAAATTTTGCTACGAATGAAAACAATTGTTATGTAGATTTAAGAAATAAGTTCTCAAAGTTTAGTAGAATATAAACATGTCGAGAGGGAAAAATGCAACTCATGCATCAACATTAGAATTGAGACAGTTAAAATCCCACTCCTGATAAAGCTAACAAACCCCTTTTTGTATAGTTTATAATAATAATAATGATGATCATTTATGTGCAAGGAAAAGCGTATGATCTATAAATATAAGAAATGATGAGGAAGACACACACAACTTCAGATGTAAATAGATGTACGTCACATATTTAAGAAGTTGCACAGTACACGTAAATTCACTGAATTATAACCCACGTGGGAACCCTCAAAACAGCCCACACACAAACCTGTTATATTATGATAAAAGGGTTTAGCTGTCCCTTGCTCAATTAATACGTAACTACCATCTACGCAGTGTTAGTATGAAATTACCTGAAGATCTCAAATTAACACAAGGTTAGCCACAAAGTCAACCACTCTTCAAATTAAACAAAATGAGCAGGGAATTTTCGGGAATTAGTGGCATTTATGTTCTATTTTTTTTTTATATCAATTGAATGACAAACGAGCTGACGGCCCACCTGATGGAAAGTGGTCACCGCCGCCCATGGACATCTGCAACACCAGAGGTGCTGCCAATGCGTTGCCAGTCTAGGGTGGATGGGGAATGGGGATGGGATGGGATGAGGGAATAGGCCTCCGGATCTCGTCACTCACCGTACGAAACGCAATAGCAAGCTATTACTTTACGCCGGTATTCTATGTCACCATTAACGTTGACCGGTAAAACAAAATCTTATGGCATTGAATTCAAACTGTTCTATTTATGCAGATGGAATAAATAAAAAGTCGTCAACTAACTTAAACTGTAAATGGTACAGTTACTATAAAAAATATAAATATCAATATCAGTGACTTGCAATTCTGTCATACGCAGCAGGTTTTTTGTAATTTCAAGAATGTTCTTTTCCCGAATCCCCTAAAGAGGGTAATATATCAACGTCTTCTGGGCTAAGTTGTTGCTTTCTGTACATACACCAAATAAATAGTCCAATCCCTATTTTGTACTTAGGTCATTGGACAAAATAAATGGATCGATGGACTTCTTCAAGTATATCCAATTAAAGTATAAGCTTTACAAAATACTCTTCTTTGCGTCAGTGGTTTTTCACTGTTTAATCTCGTGTGTAGTTTGGATTAATTGTTTCAGTAATATTACTTTATTTTATTTTAGGAATATAACTTTTATTACTAGTAATGAATGGCATACAAACTTCTTTACAATACTAGATATTTTTCTTTTATAATTATGTGAATGTTTCAAAATTATCTTTATTATTATTAAATTATCAGAATCTTACCTAAAAATCATACGATCAGAAAATTCTCTCAAAATATCAGATTAAAACACTGTCAAAAGCCGAAATTTAATATTGAAGAATTTTAAAACAAAAAATATAAGTTTTGCTTTTAACTAGGTACTCTTGATTTTACCTTGTAATGGATGATAACAATATAAAATATATTTAACTCAGATTTGAGGGGACATCAAAACAAATTTCACAAATACATTCTGATTATACTTCATTAGCGTCATGAATGACGCAGGTAAAGCATGTTACAGTCAGGCCGGGAAACTTATTTCTTTTAACAAAAGCCTTCAATAGTTAGAAAATAATTTAATTTTCTAATTTTTGAACTTTATGGGTATGAATTATTTATAACCAATCTTTCTTGCTCAGAGCTTAACTACCGCTGGTTTGATGAAAGCCAATTGTAATGCTCAAGTAAGGAAAAAGAAGACGGTATAAACTCTGTTGACGAGGCGGCCTAAAGTTCATCAACTCGTTAGAGTTAGAGTTACTATTACTTGTTCAAGTTTTGTTAGTAAAGGACAGTCTTGAATGTATATATGTTTAAGAGGCTTGAACGAGTAATGCAAAGCAAGAAGAAGACGATGATGTTCAAAACGAAAAATTAAATACTACAAATGAAGGGCAGTTACATACTTGCACAAACAAGACGCATATTGAATTAACTACCTGTTATTGTTATTCTTATAAGAATTGAGTAAGTGGTATGAAAATGAAAATGAAAATATTTATTTTGCAAGTAGGCCACATGGGCTCTTTTACATGTCTGAAGCTACCAGCGCCGTGAAAGGCGACATCTGCTGAGAAGAAACTCAGTAGGTAAATAATATTACCGCGTCTAGCCAGCCTATATAGCCTACCAATAGCTTATGTATTGCACTCGCGCACTGAGCGTTCCGTACCGAGTCAATTTTGATACGGAAAGACTAATCATAGTGAAATTACCGGTTTCAGTCGGTCAAATTACAGTTTCCATATCTTCAAGAGAACATAACTTGATGTGTTGTTCAACTACAAAGTATAAACTATAATCAGGCTGGACTTGAAACCTAAAATATATGCCATTTTGAAAATATATTATGGCACAAAATTTGTCAAAAATTTGCCAATTTTTAAAACATCAATATACCTATGGGGAGCTTCGCTGGTTTTAAATATTTGATAACTATTTGGTTTTAATTTATATTTTTATTATTTACCATTATTCAAGCTACAACAACACATAATCTGTAAAATTTCCTATTATCTACCCCTTGCCGTTGCTGAGATAGAGGCCTCTGGTAGACGGACGGAAGGACGGATTTCATATACCTAGGCTCGGCATGAGGGTCCCATTGATCCCTTCAAGTAAGGAACCCTAACAAAAGAGGAACCGTAGACGTTGATGCTCAGACTGTGATTGGTTATTTCATACCTACCTATAGATATGTCTCTCTTCCTAGCGCTATTTCCCGTCTACTCTTACGCTACGGGGTACGCTTTGACCATGATCCCGGATTCGGCAGGTCGGGTTATTACAGTGGAGCGACTGCCGTCTGACCTCCGTAACCCTTGTGATAGGGGAATCTGACCAATTGAATCATGGTTTCACATTTAGTGATCCAAATGTGCAGGTTTCCTCACGATGTTTTGCCTCACCGTAAGAGCATCGGTTACCGCAATTCACAGGCCTATAGATATAAGTACATTGTAATTATCAACACATCATAATAAACTAATCTTATTTTTTTCTTTCAAAAATCCAATTCCCATTGCTTGAATCACAACAATATCTCTTCGTATTATTCACCAATAGCAACGACATCTACGAAGTAGATGATATCGAAATAAAGACTGATCGAAACCAATTTGACGATCCATTATTTTTCGTTTACTTTCCTATAGGATCCGTCCGCGTATTAACGAAATTGGAGCAACCGTGAATTGATACCCGTACCCACCTGATACCTAGCATTTTCAAATGAATCTCCATCGAGTTGCGGGTTCGCAAGCCTCATGGTTTGAAGTCGAACGCAGTGAATATCGTGCGAATGCAGCCGATCTTTACTCGCTCGCTCCATCCCGCCCCGTGTGCCCTCCGGACGCACGGTACTCGGTACTCGGCACGTCAGTCCGGAGGTGTCCGCGGGCGGGGCGGCACGTGCGGCGTGCGCTGTCGTCACGCCACTCGACATTGCATTGTTTTTACCGTGCACACTGTTGTTTTACTCCATCCGAATCGAATCAATACAATACACGAGTGAAATTACACGGCCTACACTTGGTTTAAGTGACATTAGCTTAGTGTTACAACAAATCAGTGACAATAAAGCATTTTATCTACAGCTTGCTAGGCTGATTCACAAGTGAAATTCATAATCGTCCCATCCATAGGACGAATCGGTTAGGAAGTTTGCTGGTGCAAGAACTTTTAGACGTGCAAGTGATCTTTGTGGTGAAGCAAAGGATGCAAATCAATAATCGAGAGGATACCCAGCTGCGAGTAGCCGAGAGCTCTTACTGTTCGGTTTATTACCTACTCTGATGCATAGTGATTGTGCGGAGGGATCACTGCATATTGTCGACCAATTACCGTAAGTCAAATGTTTTATAAATATCTCCAGGTTCAAATGTATTTTTGATGCTATAAGGAACTAATCAGCACGGCACGTGAGAAGAACCAATTACCCATCAAGAAACGTCTGGGTGTAGTAATGTTACGCATTTCCTTATCTCTCTCTAATCTTAATCTATTGCATGTAACGGGTACGGCGTGACAAACAATACCAAGCGCAAGGCGAGAACAAAGGGAGAACACATGCTCAAGTTTCATGTTGTAAACATAGATCCATTGTTATTCGGCACTGGCTTTGCCAAATTATCAAATTCTTCCACAAAAATCAACAATGGCTGAAGCAAAATTCATCCGTTTTGTTTTTGCAAGAGAAGTGCCTTTAAACTTTTGATGGGAACACAACAGCAATGCCAAAAATGTCGATATGACTCTTCCAATTTGTACAGCTTAAAGTCATTAGCCTAATATTTATGATAGCCAATGACACGAAGAGACATCAGAATCAGAAGAACATGGGCGCCAACATGTGTTGCTACTTAGGTATATAAGTGTTTCAAGAGTTGTTATTTATGTATTTGTCATTTAAAACCAAATTGATTCAAAGAATGCAAAACAAATCAGCTGAGCATAAAATAACAAATAATACGTTGTAAACCAATAAACAATCAATGATCAGACTGATCCTCAATAGTGCTGTCATAAAACAGGGATTAGCTTGATAGCTTGTTGACTTCTCTCTAATGATCGGCCAATGCTTCTATTTGCACGATGAGTAAATTCATGGTTGGTTTAGATTGAAATTACCCTAAAATTGTAAAGACAGGTCAGCACGTCAGTAATCACAGGATTACCTGTGCGACGACCTCGGCCTCCCGGGTACTTTTGTATTTCGTAACAATAGCTATGGAACTGGGAATAAAGCGCAGGTAGACTCGATAGTGATTTCGATATTTCTTAGCGTCTTATGTTTTTGTGTTGATCAGATCGTCTTTGCGGCCACTGTAACTTTACAAAGAATCAAGATTAAAGAGGTGAAGATAATTGTTTTAAAGTTATTCTTCAAAGGGAAATATGGCTAAAATCGTATTCAGCCACATACCTAGTCTTGTTATATTCGTTATCAACCTTTTCTTCGAAATCTGGTTGCGCAGCTGCAGCAATCTGCATTCGGCGAGAGCCAAATAACCAGTTTTAAAAATGGCTACCACATGCCCAGACACACACCTTTGCTTTATTCAAAGCATTGCGATTTTCTAAAGAAACATCTGATATGCTGCTTATCTGATATGCTTGCTTATTAATCAGACATTACAACAAGCATGCACAAAACTGTAACTGACTTGGATATATGAATTATAATAGATAGATTGGTGGATACTGTGGATAGTAAACATTGTAGAGATAGACATTATGAAGAATAATGCCATAAAAGAACATTTTGTAATAATATAAAGGAGAGAACTAAAAGAAATATGAATGTGAAAAGAAAGTGGTATCAATAGCTGCCATTCGATGATGTAGACTCGCAATAAATTATCGCTCTTACTTGACAGGCAATTACTTTCTTCACTTTATCTGAGAATCATCCGAGATAGACAACGCACTGACGCTTCATTGTTTCTTTTTCTGGGATCTGATGATAGCATAAATATACTTTCTTTAAACAGAGATTGGTTAGTAAATTAATCACCATTATACTGTTTTGTTTCGCTAAAAAATATTCTGTGACAAATATTCTGATCATGTTCTATGTGGATTATTCGACTTTCATGCCAATATCGTTTCTTCCACCTATACCATACTCATATAGTAAACCAATATAAGCTTCATTTCAAACATTAATTTAGGTTTTGCGCAGAACCTTTCTTACTCATTATTCATAGCCATCATATGAGCTCATCTCGCTTTTAATCAGCAAAATCATTTTGTTTTATTCTATACCGAGCAATCTTGCCATCAGGGCTGGCTCAACGTAACTGAGTTTGACTGCAGAGTGTCGGCAGCGTGGTTTAAATATAGTGATGATCCATTTATCCTGCGTCCGTTATGGTCACCCGTCTTTCATGATATATCTCGTAACGTCACTTACGTCAGTACATTCCCTTCAATAAAAGACAACTAAAGCTTACAATAGCTTTTCTTTCGGCTAAACCTTATTGTTGCGATTGCCTAATAAAATAAATTATCCGGTGTTGCTCAACTACACTGTTAAGAAGTCGTTGACATTTCCTACTCAAACCCTTCGGTTATGAAACACGACGTGAGCTGATTATGGTATAAGTCTCAAGTATGTTGGGTAAGCAGTAGTAAAAATGTAAATAACTAAAAGAAATTGACCTGATAACTGGTTATGAAACTCGATACGGTCATGTTAAATACGATAAAAACGGGAAATGACAAAGAAAACTTAAGATTTTAAAAGCAGACTCCATCTTAGGCATCGTTTGCACAAAATGTAACTCTCGAACTAAACCCAAGTAACATGTATTTTGTTTCATGATTAACGGACTTGGCAACCGTATAAATTCAATATTTCTTGTTAATCTTTCGTCATATAAAATGTTTTATTTTTGTCGAAGCTTTTTATCACATTCCTGAGTCCTGATGCATCCCTAACAATATATTGTGGTCAAGTATTCCGAATACCATATGATTCATCGGGTCGTGATAAATGAGATCCCTTAAGAATACTAATGTGTTTTAGAGTGAAGAGTTACATTTAAGTAATATGCATGACTGTTTTTTTCTTTGACTAATCTTCTACATATAAAAAAAAATACTTGACCAATGAATTGCTACCTCTATTTTAAATGCATTAACAACAATTATGCACGCGTGCATGCATATCAGTAGTAAGTATTATTACATCATTATTTATGATGCGTTTTCTATTGCAATCATTCTCGTATAACTAATCCTGAAATTCTACATTAGGTACTAGCTTTTGCGCGACACTTCATTCGTGTGTAGTCGGCTTATCGCTATTTTCTCAGAAAGTGTGCATTTGTTTTGTGAGATATAAATAGCCAAAGAAGTACAAACAAACACACTTTTACATTTATAATATTCGTAAGAAATAGTAAAGATATCATAGTAGAGTACCAGGCGTTCGTGGCTTCATGCTCATTAATTCCGTCGACCATCGCAAGGTTCACTTTATCAGTAACCTTAATCTAAATCTAAAATAACCCACTTCCAAGTCGACGAAAGAGTTGTTACAAAGAAATTAAAACATCTTTACAATGGCAGAACCTATATTATACTAACAGATTAAAAATAAATAAATCAAGGGACAATCTTTACACAAATCGATCTCGTCCCAAAGTAAGCTCTAAAGGCTTGTGTTATGAGTACTAGACGACGATAAAAATACATATATAGAGAAATAAATACTTAAATACATAGGAAACATCCAAGATTCAGGAACCAACATTCGTGCTCATCACACAAATATTTGCCCTTACCAGGGATCGAACCCGGGACGCTTGCGTCGGAGGCAGGGTCACTACCGAAAAGGCTATCCGCGTCGTCAAAAAAAAGGGCAACACTCGGGCCGATTCCAAAGTGTGTTCGCTAGATTTAAAAGTTAGTAAACTTAAAGGGGGCTTGTAAACGGGCTAGTTTTTCGGTAATAAATTGCCGCAATTCAGGCTATCCCCAAAAAGATTACATATTACATCACTAATGGGGTCAAAAAGATTGAATGTAAACTTTTGAGGATAGCCCGAATTGCAGCAATAAATTGCGTTTAAACTAGCCCGTTAACAAACTTGATTTTGACAGCTTTGTGCTATATAAAGTCGAGTCTGATGATTCTGATTTTTTAGCATTTTAAATTAAGAAGACACCATTTCGATTTTGACCCACTAACCGTTTATGCATACTTAAATAAAATAATACGTTTCTAATCTTTTGACTTAGAGGTGTGTTATCAATAGTGATCATAGAAAGTGTATTCCTTCTTCTGGGGTCTTGTAATATAAATGGGTCTTAAATAATACATCTGACTAATATAATGTATTGCCATTGTACAATTCATAATGTTTATCCAGTGTAGATTGCTCATAATTCTCAACAACGATTAATTTACCATGACCATCTTTGATTCGCACAACCAAATATGATCATGTTTACCAAATATTATTCGACGTTTAAATTATCTTCCGAGGTGTAGGTAACTAATTATTTTCTCCAATATCTAAATTATGTCTACAGATCTATAACAAAATACGTTTACTCTACACAGAATCACAACACGAAATTTTCCAAATAAGCTTTCTATTGAAACACGACATTCATCTTTTTACAATGTACAATTCGGCTGAGTGCTTCGCTTTGTTAATATCCTTTTCATAATATACAGGCTGTGATATTAATTCACAGAAGAGTTTTCACATTTTGCTGACGCTTTCAACTGCAGTACCCTGCATATGCATGGTTTATTGTTGTGAGCTCAATTGGAAATCATAAACGAAGCGAACGGTAATAGTTTTATCAAAGATTCAGCTAAACTTCACACCTTGGCTCATACTTGTTACGTGTAGAAGCTAACAGATTGGACAAATATTTACTCAATAGACAAAACGCTAATGCTAAACACCTTCAACGGATAAGCCATAATTCTTCACGTAGCACAACACTGACCAACCCACATAAAACAAAGGTTTAGATATCTTCTTTACAGGAAAGTCTTGGACAAACTTGCTGGCATCCAAAATCCAAGGGCAACGCTCGAAGCAGAAAGCAAATCAACCATTAAATGACTAAATAGCGGTTTTATCGAACGGTATTAAACCGTAATTAAATGTATGCCTCAATCACTAACTCAGTACTCAGTATCAATAACCCCGTTCTGGCCATAGAAGATCTAAGCGTTGCACGTGCCGCACCAAACAATGAAGCGAGTACTCAGTGACTTACTTATATTTGTTCGACCGGATGAGAAGCAAGTGGCCACAATTGGGCTGTTTTCCCACGCAACAATATGAACTACCCACGCCTCGCATGCATTCGTTGGGAGAGCGGTGCCAAGTGACATTAGTATTAGTAACTAGAGAGTTACTCAATGACTTTGAATGATCAGTTGATATATGGTTATAGTTATATCCTAGAGGTTTTTTTATTTTTATTTTAAAGATTCATTTTACATTATTTGCATATTTTACAAATAAATAATACAAGGGTACAAAATAAATCCAAAGGAACCAAAAATATCGTTTGTTTAATTGTGTAACATAGGAACACTACTGAAGGGAATTTATTAAATGGCTTGTTTAATTGCAATGGACTGATTGCAAAAAAGATACAGCAACTTCAAATTTAAGGTGACAGTAAAATGTGTGGTGTTCTGCGCACACATAGTCGCAGGCGCAGCTTGGTTTTTTTATATTTGTAGTAAATATTTTTATTACTGGGAATTACCCTATAATAGTGGAGTATCTGACCCACCTAAATTATTTGCTGTATCTTTATCGCCGCCTTAAATTCTTTAGATCCTAATTCAAACGTTAACAACAAGAGATGATTACTTAATCATAATATATATATAAAAGGAGAGTGTTCGTCTGTACGTCCAGCCTTTTCTCCATAACCATCCACTGCCACCCACTTATGGTTGCAGTGGTAGAAGGCCCTACGTGTGCACTTTCAAGTAAGGGAGTTTGGTTGCTGTAGGTGGAAGTGGGTGGATGTGGCTGGTAAAATTTTAAAATAATATATTTTTGTCCTATTTTATTGCATGAGGACTTTCCTAAAACATTTCAGATTTTGCTCAAATAGTCTAGAAGGATCTTTAAAGTTCCAGAATGGTCTATAATAATCCAAAAAATTTGAAATGTCGCAGGATAGCCATTGTCCAGAATGTTCTCAAGCTTTCTAGAATATTATTTTATGTTCCAGAACGATTTAAAAAAAACTGAAAACAATCTTCTAATTTTAAAACGATGTAAGATGGTCTGCCGTCATCTAGAACATTCTCAATTGTTCTAGAATGTTCTAGTTTATGTTTAAAATTCGGTGTTGCGGTCACCAATTTACATATGAATACCAAATTTGAACTCAATCGGTCCAGTAGTTTCGGAGCCAATTGGCTGTGACAAACTGACAGACAGACAGACAGACAGACAGACAGACAGACAGACAGACAGACAGACAGACAGACAGACAGACAGACAGACAGACACACGAGTGATTCTATGAGGGTTCCTTTTTTCCTTTTTTCCTTTTGAGGTACGGAACCCTAAAAAGAAACATCATACAGGTTAACAAGGAAAACGAGAACTCGTGCTGTCCCATTGGACCGAGATGTCGTCAAAAAAGGTTGCCAGTCTAATTTACAGGCTTCACTTCGTTTGACCGAAGTCAGTCATGGGGACTGGACAAGGACATACATTTATTAAACAAACAATTAAAGGAGTTCAAATATAATTTCTGTCAATTTGCTACTTCTTAGCTCTCATCAATAAATTCAATCATGACGGCAAATATTGAAGCAATTTAAGTGGAAATAACTTTTATAGGCATTTTTCTTCGAACTCTATAACTTACGTAATTTGATTTGATTGAACCTCTTCACGAACTAGGTCAAATTTCAATAGGCTTGATCATAATGGTGGAGAAACGTTTAGAAATCTCTTTGGCCAAGAAATTGCCAGTTCAAGATGCTAACTACATCGTAATGCTTTCAGTAAGCTCCCAATTTGATAACTATGTAATAAAGTAAACATAAAGTTCGCACCACTAGGAGCCCTTATAAAGATCATCAATGTTTCGTGTGAGATATTTGTGATAACCGAAAATAAAGCATTAAAACCGCACATTACTTAGAAACGATAATAAACACGCTTGTTATTTCCAGATTTTGTTTTTAACCTTCCCCAACCAAATATGTATAGCTAAGTATGAAGATAATTATTTTACATGAAATGTTCTTTCTATCTCGTCTGCACTGTTCGAATTCGGTCTCATCTGTTCCGAAATTGGCGCATGTGTCTCATTCTCAAAGATTTGTATCTAATTCATTCAGAGTTATTTTAGTTTTAGTCAACAAAACGTCAAAAAATACTTTTATTTTTATAAAAGATTAGATATTATCCGTGCAAGCAAAGGGCCAATACAATACAATACTCTATGCCAATAATGCGGCTTTAACAATAATTTTGATCGTAATGATTCGATCTGTTATGTATTATGCAAATTTTATCTTGTACTTAAAACGTGACATTCACTTGGTATGGCAACATACATAAAATTTGAATTAATTATATTGGCACCAGTTCTAGAACTTTTAAAGATTACCATTTAATACCGAGGTACATTTAGCATCTTCAAACGTAACATTTATGTAATGCATTGTCTGTCGCTTCATCACCTAGGTTGCGGTTATAAAGACCCACAGGCGATGTAACTTAATGATGATTTCTAACTTTCTTTTCCTGGGATGCACCATCATTCTGTGATAATGCAACAAAATTCGTCGGATATGATAAAGTGTTTGTTTTTTATCCTCTGCATATATTTAATAAATAGTCCAGTTCATACCTTCTTAAAATTATTTATAGGTTTACATAACAGTTTCCCCGTGTTTGTGTACCCAACTCATGTGTCTCATTAATAATACCAATATTCCCTTAAATTTAACGCGAAGCATCTTTGACATCAGCAATGTTGATCAGGGCAAACCATCTATTTACCTAAAATGCTTCAATATGTCTAGACATTTAACAAAAGGATTCAATGATATGAATGGGGAAAATAAATCTGTCATACAATGTATGATAAGGAAAGGATATAAAGTAACAGTAAGCAAATTGAGGTCTTTATATAGTAAGCAAATAGTAGGTACATACTTGAATACATGTCTAAGAGAAGAAACGGTTGCTACAGCATGGATTCATTTAAATGTCCATTGATAAGTAGTAGAATACGCAATAGATGCAATACAAATTGCAAGTTAGATTCAGCGACACGTTTGGTCAATAGTGGGCGCCGAGTGGTCAGGTATCACGACATTGATATTGACCGCGGGAGGTCACGCGCTCCACTAGAGCTGACAATGTCATTTTAGTAGATATAACAAATAATCTTGTTTCCAAAGCAATCTATGTCGCTTCGGTGCTATCTCGTTAAACTAGGCCGAAGGCTCCTAAAGGTATCAAGTTGATATAACCAAATGTCTCATTCGTCTTCGTTCACATTGTGCCTTGTCAAGGCCTATCGCTTATCTCCCGCTCTTTATTTAGCTTTCAACACTATCAAACTGATAGTTTTGCAAGAGAACACTCACATGTTTCCATTTGTGTTTCAATAGAGGTCTACGATCCTATTATTACTAATTACTATCTAAAAAGGCAAGACGACATTTATTTGTTTAATGATTAATGATGACTATGTATATAGTGTGGTATTTTCAACAGTTTATCATAGTATGGCCAGTAATTTTTATTTAATGCTTCAATTACGACTAATCGCTTTAGTTCTTGTATTTTATACTTAAGGTGACTCATCATTATTCTAGGTAGAATTCCATCTAGAATAATGATGACAATATACACGTAATAATATTTGTAATTTTTTAGGGTTCCATATCCGAAGGGATCAACGGGACCTGATTTGATTGATAATATCATAGTTTCAGTCACGGTATTTTTCATTCTAGAGGGATTTTTCTAAGGGGAACAAAACGTCATGGATTTATTGAAAGCAAATAATAGAAAGTAACCTGAAAACGTGCCAGTGGCGGATGAGTAAAAAAATATAGTATAACGATTGGGTTATATTCTTTTACTGGTTATAAAAAAAAACTTACACCTTATTAAATACTTAACAATATTAAGTAGTAAGTACAGCTTCAAACTTAAGACTATGTGTTGCGAACTAAACTAAAAGATTTCCGATGAAAAGAAATAACACTTTAATCACATCGTAAGCACCTGAGATAACAATAATTTCGTTTACGAAACATGAACATAAAATAAATACCCAATTTACTGACTCCTGCAAGATATCGGAAATCAGGAAACTCCTATGACAGCCTCTCCGTTTTTATCAATAGTTATTGTGCACATTCAAATTCAGCGAGATGGCCCACCATGAATAGATCCGCGTTTAATAATTGAAAAGATAATAAAAAAGTACAGTGCTTTAAAAGAGGCGATCTCTGTACTATATCAGTATTAGCTCTTTTTTATAAAGTCTGTGATACACCATCAGAATATCAAGACTTTATTTTGAAAAGCTATTGAACCCATTCGGTAGCTAAAAAGAATAATTAACTTGCCAATTTAATCTCTACCGTTGTTCTAAAGCCTTATACATTAAATTATGCAAGCTCGCCCAAGCGGAAATGCCCGAAAGGTGCTAATTAATGAACAGATGTCCTTTTTAGTTTACACCGCTCTCCTAATTCGTTAGTCTGTCAGTCACGTTCACGTAGCTCACGACGTCAGTAATTATTATAATATATCGGCGTGGGACTCGGCCATTCACTTGCATTGCGTGGGCGCATTCGAGTGTTTTATTAATAATATTTTGTTCTACAACAGCAATTTGTATGCGGCGCAGCTTTTGAAGTTCCCAATCAAAGTTTTTATACCGACGCAGATGAACACCTTTTCTAGGCGCTACCTATTGATATCTCTGCACCCTGCACAAAAACTTGCAAACCCTAATGCTTAAAAATTAAAATGCACCAGTTGGTTCTATAAGGCTATGTTCCAATTGCTCTTATCTAATTATAGATAATTCCCTAGAGCTAGGCTAGATCAATGGCTTGCTTGACGAGGTCGAAAATAGGTCAGGACTTTGACCCGCACGCGTAGGCGTAGTCTCACATAAATAATGTGTTTTAAGTGAGGTGATGAACACGAAACATTAGAAAGATCTTCTCGTTGATTAGATATATTTCCGAAAAGCAGCCTGCGGTCATCATTTCTACCATATTATGGACGGACTAACTTTACTCTCACTCGAGTAAAAATCGATGGTTGTGTTAAATACCTATGATATGAGTATGTTACTTACCTACTCACAGACTATCATGAAATCTGAGGAACGATAAACTTGAAATTTGGCATGCTCTTCCTTTTATTTTCGTAAAATCCTTTCTTAGCGGCTGTCGTTAAGAAAGCGTTTTACGACAAACCTACCTTAAGGGGGTGAAATGACGATTCAAATTGTGTATGAGAAATACCGCGAGTTATACTGTGGTGGAGCTGCTAGTATGAGTACTTATAGAGATATTTTTATACAGCAGCAGCAGTGTACAAGATAAACTTAAATCCCTGTAGTGTAGGTCACTTCATATTAGGGGTCATCCATAAAGTACGTCACGCTATTTTCGTGACTTTTGCCCCCTCCCCCGTCCTTGTCACAGTTGGTCACATTTGTGAGACCCCCCCTCCCTAGTGTAACGTCACATATTTTCCAATTTTACATCTAGAAATTATTAAATTAAAACAGCAGTTCCGAAAAAGTTTAATTTCCATTTCATTTTTTTTTATATTAATCAAAATGAAATCAAACATTTGAAAAACCGCGACCCGCGCGTGACACTGTTAGGGAGAGAGACTGTGAAGTCGCCAACAAAAAAAATTAAACCTTGTGGCCATACAGATAGCGTTGGAAATATTTTTGTTTTTCGTTAATAGTTCAAATTTAGCATTTTAACACTTAGTCGTATTAATTTTTGAAATGTGACGTCACGAAACTTAGGACCCCTCCCACCCCTTGTCACACAATGTCACACTTCGTAGAACCCCTCCCTCCCCCTTAACGTGTGACGTACTTTATGGATGACCACGTACAATAGATACAGATACAGATACAAGTTAATTATTATTATAAATTTTATGAGAGTAAAGTTATAAGTTTATCCCGAAATTAGTTCGTTATTTATAACATAACGTCGGTACCTAAACGTAGTGAATAAGTTATAGCTGGCAGTTTATTTATTATTCGATACCGTACACCGGCGGTCACGTTCAAATCTCCGCGTATACGCGCCTTGACTTCATAACACTCGTCCATTCACAAGTCCAATAGATTTAATTTATTCGACAGTGGCTTGTGCCTATTTCTTGTAAAGAGGTAATTATAAGTTCCCACACGCAAAACATGGCGTGCTGGATTTTATCTTCACGTGATGATGCTTAGATATTTCGTTAATGGCCCTTAATCACTCGAATCCTGCTTAAAACATGCTTTATGAGTTTTTGGTAAATCACATCTTAAGTTTATAATATATATTAGTTTACATCATATTATCGGTACCGCTCAAGAGGTTCATTCTCATGCTCATTTAATTTATTTATCTCCTTGTTTAATATCCGTGCAGGAGCGTTGATAAGGAAGGAAGTATAAAAATGTATCATTTGTCCTTCACCCGCTCGCATGACATCCCATGTTTCCTACGGGATAATGGCTGAGACCATTAACATTTTTGTGTGGATGACGTGACTCTCTCGAGTGGGTTGGACAGTTCTATAGAAATACTAAATTCACGAGTTCCATGTGTTAAGAAAGATTTTGGCTGAAGTATCTTATCATTACAATTAAAATGGAACCTACCCCTTCCCATTTTATGGGATATTACTTATTTTTCTAAAAGCGAAGAGTCCCAGGCCCTCTTAATACAAACTTCGTGCAATTTTTGCTGCGTGGGCTTTCACAGTAGAGAAGTTTTTTTATTTTTAAAATAAGTTAAGTAAAACTCCAAATATTGCGTTACGTAATACTTGAACGCTCCCTTTTATAAAAAATAATCGTATAAAAAAAAATGAATACATACATACATACAATACATATCAAGTTAGGGCACAGTCACTGCCTTTGATAAAAGTGAAAACCAAAATGAAAAAGTAACTCAGAAAAAACTTGCACTAAGTTTGTATTGAGCGGTCTTGCTTGCCCTATCGTTTGCCTTAGGGAACGTATCTCGGATTTCGAAACCCAACTAACTGAGTGTATGCTGTCATTACCATATCCCTGCCTGAGCATTCTGTATTTAAATAGGTTCTGAAACAGCCTTAAGCTAGCTACTTGCCTGTCCAAATCCTAAACACACAGGGACGTCTGTCAAACCTTTGCAGTGGGTAATTACTAATTGCAGAAACGCCGACAATGGAACTCACGAGGGAAACTGATGCTTTATGCTCTATTCATGTGTCAACGGCTCGCATCCTAACAAGGGGTTATTGATCTGGAAACATAAAAGGTTTTCTTTGGGCATTGTCTTAAACGGACACGTTGTGGGATGAAACAGGCAGAGCGTGCCCAAGTGCCTGCCCAGTAATAGCTCCACTCGATGTATTTTTGATCTAATATTGCTTGCTTGCTCAATCGAGATCGAATTTGCTGGATTATTGTTCATCTTAGAGAATTATATTACATGAACGATCGAGAGAATTGAGAATTGCTTACTTTCTAATTATGATTATATCGACTGCGTAATGCTTAAGGGAAAGGCATAGTTAAAGTATACTTTAATTATGCCTTGCGCTTTTCCTTGTGAACAGACCCACATCCCACATAAATATTGTAAAATCATGTGCAAAGATACAGCTAAGTTCGGAGGATTGAAAATATTCTTTTTCCTGCGGAGGAAACGTAAGAATCTCCTGGGGTTCGCTAGGACTTTAATCACAAGGACAGGCGAAGATGGAAATAAAGAATCCAGATATCTTTCCTTACAGACTTGATGGATGTACGCGGAACAGGTATCGATTTTGATGGTACAACCAATCACGGCCGGATAAGGGGAGGGCATCCGGAGCATCTGCCCAGGGCCTCCACAAAAGAGGGGCACCCAGAGACCGAAAAAATAAATCTTTTACAATTATATTATTCTTCAGTAGATTATTGATATTGACGGTCAATATCATCTACATTATATTGTAGTCTAGGGGGGCTCTACTCCTTTGTTGCCCCAGGGCCTCCAGACCTCTAAATCCGGCCCTGTGAACTAACGATAACCAATTTGTTATGTTGAATCACATTCAGTTTGAATTTTTGGTGTATTCATGATACAAGCATAAAAAAATTACAAAATAACTTCCAAAAGGTATTAATCTGCGAAATGTTTAGGTAACTTACCAAATAAATTCCGTTGCCGTGCCTAAAGCCGCATGCTATTCTGATATAGTGAACGTCCCTGTGTTGTGAAGACAGAGTAAATATGTCATGAATGATGATACCAGCGACATTGAGCTGGTCTAAATCGAGTTCGAGTACGAGGGTCGATATTTATAATTTCACACCCACAACACTGCCACCTTCTCATGAAACAGGAATTTTCTATTTCGGAGTTTATGAGCGCCAAGTTAAATAGAAATTCCTGGATTTGGCTGTTACGTGAAGAATTTTGGTTTATTTTCGTTCTTCTCCATAGGTACCAATGCCGGTAGATTCCCATTCGATAATAATCATCAATGTCGACGAATTTGGTTTTGGTTCCATCATATTATTGTGTTTGGCATTATTGTATCTTTTTTAGGGTTCCGTACCCAAAGGGTAAAAACGGGACCCTATTACTAAGGCTCCGCTGTCCGTCTGTCTCCAGGCTGTATCTCATGAACCGTGATAGTTAGACAGTTGAAATTTTCACAGATGATGTATTTCTGTTGTCGCTATAACAACAAATACTAAAAAACAGAATAAAATAAATATTTAAGGGGGCTCCCATACAACAAACGTGTTTTTTTGCCGTTTTTAAAGATAATGGTACGGAACCCTTCGTGCGTGAGTCCGACTCGCACTTGGCCGGTTTTTTAGGTAATTTTTGATGAAACCGTAACCTTTTCAGCACTAACTTTTCATTTCCACTGGTGAGGGCAAGTTTGTATAATCCAATAATCGATGCGATTGCGAAAGATAAAAAGAGTGATTTTCGATAGAACTCTTCTCATTGAAAATCTATCATCGACTGATCATGTTTACTATGCGATTGGACACACATTGAAAAAAGTACTATAGCTTTCTATCAAAATTTTAAATACTTACATTACCTTCAAATACAGTTGTAAGACGTAAAGCGAGTAGGTAAGTGGGTATTGCTCTTCAACAGCCTATATAAATTCCTCAATTTCCACTGTCATCAACTTCCAATTTCGCAGCGCCAAGCCGTAAGGAAGCATTACGCCACAGTTATGTTTTGCAGAAGCACATAATGCCGTGGGATTGCACCGCTCGTGGAGACATGCCAGATCATCTGTCTCGCCAATTACTTAGGCTACGAGTATACTGCACACTCTTGAGGGTGACATGCGGAAACTATAAATAACTGTGACACACGCTTTTGAACTATCTTTGTCTATCCTGGCAGAATCATTAGTACAACGTACCAGTTCTACAGAGCCTTCGAACCTCAACAGGTTTTTACAAAGGTTCTCCATACATCTGAATTCAAAAGACGATAGGTCTTAACACTTTCAGTGCCAGCCCAAGAGTCAAGTCCCATCCCAGGCGCCGAAAAATTGCTATAGCAAGAACCCGATCAGCGAGTCGTTCGGCGTGGCGACACAGTCATATAAAACCCGATTATCGGGTTTTCGGCACTGAATGTTGAAAAGGCAATTTCTATGGTACTATCAGAACAGCAGCTATCTATAATATTTCTCAAAGCATAAACTCCTTGTGTTTAGGTGGCATCATTAAAAGTTCCTTCAAGATTCTCTTTTCGGGGAAACTTTTATTATTTTGAGCTCAATAAGGCTAAGCGTATTACTGTTATTTTAACAAATAATCATCTCTACATTTTACGGTACATTTGTGTTTTGTTAATTGTGCCGTACTGTGGCCGTGATCTTACGCTGCTCATGCGCAACTACAGTTGCAACTGGACTTTTGGCACGCGTAAAAATGGTAGATGCTGTGTGTGGTTTACTTCTTTTTATATTCCTGTGATGCCATGTCACGCCAAATTCAGCATGCTTGTACTAGTACGAAATAAGAAATCGATGTTAAAATGCCATTATCATGTCTACTCTTTTAGCCGTCATCAAACAATGCCTATTCTCTCCGCGATAGTCTACTACAATGACGCTATCTTGCCATCGAAGACACTGTCTTTCAACTAACGAACGTGTGAATTCAAAGCCAGACTGAGAGACCGAAACGATAAAATTGCTCCTGTTCATCTTGAGCTTTACGTATAAATATCTAGTCGTAAAAAGTTTATTTCCTCGGGAGAGCAATAAAAGATTTCTTCTGAGTACGTCTGTTTAGCTTACCATAAAATTCGATGCGATATTATCACACTGATAAAAAAAGTGTGGGCGCTGAAAAAGTGCTACACGTAGAAATAAATGTCATATTATAATCGATGCTCTTTATAATAGTTACGGATTTGGTAAAATACTGAATGGAAAACATGGACTAACGAAAGATCAAATTCTAGATTCTATTCACTATTATAATATTTTCAAAAGGAGAGCGTTCGTTAGGTTGTTAAATTCCTCCCTTATCCTCAGCCCTGTCTCATTTGCGATGGTATTCTCTTACAGCTCGCACTTCTTCAACTCCAATAAACAGTGGAGAAGTCCTTTGGGCTCGTACTCGACGAAATGATATTTCCGACCCCTTCTACCCAACTGGAGCCTTGCTTAAGAGATTTCAGGAGTGAAAATCTTTTCAAGTTTGGTATTAAACGTTACACATCTCTGGCCTACATGGGTAAAGTTCTGAGTGCCATAATCGGACGCTTGTGCATGAACCAAAAATAAACTTGGGGGATATGGAGGACAAATAACACAAACAAATTCCACTAATCCAATAGGGTGATAGAGTAGGTTTATAAACTGATAGGTAGGTACCGCATTATGAAGCATTGTCGACATTGATTTGTTGACTTTCTCATTCTATAACTCAACATAGATATATCTAGAAATGTAAAAGTAATTCTCTAGATACATTCAGTAGAAATTTTGTACACACATGGTACTGCAATGACAATGCAACGTTAAAAGTATAGTACCTAAGCCTAAATAAAAGCTTATCATAAATAACGTTATTAAAAGGAACGCGATTCAAGCTCAAACTATTTAGAAACGAGACAATGGAGTCATTACGTCACATACTATTTCGGAATCAAAGCAAATCACCGCCATCCCAGTGGGCCTGACGTGTCCCGTTTACAAATCACAATTACGTCTGCTCTGGAATGATTCGCTACAAAAATACAACCGACGAGGTTATTACCAAGCGATTTCATATTTCTGTAACAATTACATGACTAAATATAAGTGTAAAGCAAGAAACATGATTTATAAATTATAACGCAACATAAAACAAACATTCTACTTTATAAAAATAATTCGGGTTTTCCTTCCTGACGCTATAACTCTAGAACGCACGAACCGATTTCCACGGTTTTGCATTCGTTGGAAAGGTCTTGGGCTCCGTGAGGTTTATAGCAAAGAAAATTCAGGAAAATTTTCAACAGAAAAGCGGGAAAATCTTTTTTCACATACAGCGCCATCTCTGATACATAGCTACACCAAATGAAATGTTACATAAAACGAAGCCATCTGGTGGCGAAACGGAGTTCGCCGGGTTTGTTACTCAGTGATAAATATGCAAGCAAAGCATGTAATTTATGAAACTCTAGATAGCCGTGACAACACTTTTATTTATTTATTCAGCTAAACCGTTTTGTTTGAAAAACCAGTGAAAACTATACATTTTTAAAGTTCCGTACCTCAAACGGTAAAAAGGAACCCTTATAGGATTACTTCTTTGTCCTTTTTCTCAGGAACGCGTATAAGTATCAAGTTGAAATTAATATCAAATACTCGGGTCTGCAGTCTCCTGGAGCTGTGAAAAAATCAACCTTCTAAGTCACTGCAATCAAAAGATACGGCCGTTTATGCCACGTATTTTGATACTCGCAAGGGAATCAAAACCTATAGGGTACTTCCCGTTGACCTAGAATCATGAAATTTGACAAGAAGCAATTACTTATATCACAAGTAAAGGAAAAAGTCCGAAAACTGTAAATTTGTAGTTACATCACACAAAAAAATAGTTTAATTTAATAACCTTTGCAAAGTTTTATCATACTCGACGGTTGCGCGGAGATAGGAGCTTGCGACAGTTATTTTTTGTCTTATTTCAGAGGTAGGCTGCACATGGTTACCCGTTTGTTAAAATCATTTTTTTTTGTATTTTAGGGTTTCGGACCTATAAGGTACTGTCTGTTTTTCATAAGTAAGTACGGGACCCTCTGCGCGCGAGTCAGACTCGCACTTGACCGGCTTTTTTAAATTAATTACTAAGAGGATAAGGCTGATAGTCCTATTAATCTAACTAAACAATTTGTAAGCAGTGACCTTGTCGCCAAAGCGAGCGAATTAATTAGTTCTCTAGGAACTATGAAGCCTTATAGTTTGTCCATCCATTGCCATCCGCTGGCTTGCTTCGCCCCAACGTATTTTCGTGTATTTTCTATTTAAAGTCTATAACAGAAATGAAACCTTCATTTTAGAATAGGTTAACTTTGTTACGGATTTTGAATTCACCAGGGTCTATAAAATTCGATCAACTCTGATTGTGTTTCCAGAGCGCCCCAAGGATTCGGTCAATACCAGCCTGAATACGAACAATGAAACCGCCAAGGGAATCGAATTAGAACGGGTTTAGTGCCATTCAGAAGCGCACGAGAACAATACGTAGGATCGTACGTACTACGGTACGGCGTCCAAACGCCGCCATCCTGCACTATTATTTTAAGAATGAGTGAGACAGAGTCACAATGCGTGTCTGTTTCGAAACTGTTTTTGTGAGAATTGTAAACAAAAGTGTGTTTGCAGTGAACTACAATAAACAGGAGAACAACAGTGGTTCAATAGAGATAAACAAAATAAATATACGTACCAATATGCGATGCGGTAAACAAACATTTTTATCGCACATAAAAAGGAATGCAGTACTAGGTACTATACAGGAATGGAATCATTTGTGGTGTCTTTGTTTTCCACGGGTTTTCACGTAAAAAGAGGGCGAATAAGTACTTTTAAGGTATTGTATACATGTCTTTTCATTCCATATTTATTTCCATAATTTATTGCTTATTTATAACTTCATTTAGATTGTTTCTACGTCTTGCTTATTTTTTGCTAAAATAAATCTTCGTTTTCTCTTGAGCACGGCGCAGCCAAACTACTATAAAAAAAAATCTCATCCTATTGCAAAGTTGACTTAATAATCTATGCGTAAGGCTGATGAAATATATAGTTAGCTTTAAGTTCATTCCACATAGATGTAAGTAGGTATACCGTAAAACCTTATTTAGCACTTAAGCGCAGTCTTCCCGACGAAGGCTGCTAAAGCCTTAGCTATCCAATTATGAAAACTTCGTACAGGCAAGCTTGTTACTCGTGTATTGCAGTCGGGATCCTGTGATACGTACATTGAAGCATAAATTGGATTAAACCCTACACCAGCGGTGATTGTACGCTGGTAACGTAAATTAAAAGATGCCTCGCATTAGTTATCCCTGAAAAAATATTCTAAAGCAAACGTAGTGTAGAGCAGAGCATGGCTAGAGTCAAACTATTTAAAGGTGGCAGTCCCTGTTTCTCGCCAAATTGTGTTGGATTGTAAAGATTATAAAACAAAGATCAAAATGCCAATTTTGTGAATTTATTAATATACTCTCACTTTGCACTTATTGCTGGTGATTATATCAAAATACGCAGCTTCCAACACAGCATTTTACCGTGACACCACTGCAGTGCGACCAGACCACGTAGATGGTATCGCCTCTTCCGGTCCACGCAGCACAATAACCGTTCTACCGGAAGTGCCGGCGCGTGCGCTCATCGCGCGCCCATCCACCACCGCCACTATATGGAGCTATCAACTTTTATAGCTCGTCATTGTGCTACAGATTGATTCATAAGAAACAGAAAGGATGGTGATCCGTGGTACATTGTGCCTTAAAAAGGCCATCTTAGAAAAAACGTAGTGAGGGTCAGAATGTCCAATAGATAAGTACTTTACCTATTATACGATAGCGATCCTTAGCCTGATTTCGGTACTGCTAAGGAATTTACTATATCGTCATAAAAATTTCAAAATAGCGAATGTGTCATTTTTCTGTACGCGTTTGACGTTCTCATTCGCAGTTTTGGCATTTTAGTGGCGATATAAGTATAGTAAACTAGCTGTGCCCGCGACGGGTGGAATTCGGATGAATGTGTTAATCCAGGGTATAGCTATCCCCATTCCAAATTTCATCCACATCCGTCCAGCCGTTGAAGCGTGAAGGAGTAACAAACATATTAACACAATAATAGACACACACACTCACAAAATTTCGCATTAATAATATATTAGTGTGCTCACTTAGCAGGACTTATTTTTTTCTTTATTTAAGGTTTACCAACGATTGTTCACACTGATACATTTTTTAAATATGACAAGGTACATTTGAAGGTAAGTGTAACAGTCACTTAAAGGTAAACACAACATGCTTAACAAAAAATACATAAAACAACAAAGGACTGAATAGAAAACCTACTCATACTACATACTGTAGTGTTGCTGACTTTGTTACCAGCAGGACTTATAAATCAATACAAAGTTGCACGTTCGATGCAATCTTGAAATGTAATTTAAACTTGTATGAATTTTAAGTGTTAGTGACAAACAGACGTGCGAATATCCATCATAACATTGTTTTATACCCTCTCTGTTCCATATCTAACACGTTCCGTGATCGCGCGGAACAACTCATAAAATCTCTCCGTGAAGTTGTCAGCATGGTTCTATGATATCATTTAAGTGGTGGTTTGAAGCGGCACGGGGCGGTGAAACAACACCGCACCGTTCCGAAGGCTGCCCCGCCGTGAATGCCTCATTGTTACCGGCCCCATTGACTGACTGAACAGTAGGTACTATACTCCACTCATAATGGAAATTACGTATTCAACTCAATAATTGTATAATACATTTTGATTACTTCACCAGTGACTATGCAGTAAAATGCTCTAATCATGAGAGAGATCGTCTGTGAAACTTCACATCTTGAACTGGATGGCAGTAAAACCTTGCACAATAAACCATATCTTTATTACTTGCACAGGTGGACACTTTTACTCGAAATTAATTGATGCCATCTGATCAAATAGGTAGTTTCGTGCACATTATAGCAAAGGCATTAAACGTAATATTTAGATCTGCATACTGTTTAATATTAAAGGTTGCAAGTGGGGCTTATTATGCATGTCCAGTATTCACGGTCTAATTTTCTTTAAACAGTTTGCTTCACATATTCACATGAATAGCAAGTTTTATCGCACTAAGAAAAGCTGCACATCTGCATGTTCTCGACTCAAATCAATGTTTTCTGCAAATAGCAGATATAAGCAGTAAATCATTGCCGTGGTAACTGGAAATACGACAATGTTTGCTTGAAATCTAATATTTATTATGATACTAGCTGTGCTCGCGACTTCGTCCGCGTAGAATTTGATTATCGTTATTCCCTCGGGAACTATAGGATATATAATATTAGTAGGATAGTTACACAAATAAAATTATGAGGAATTTAAAGTCAAATCGTACCAAACATAGGCCTTGGCAGACCTTTCTTTAAATTATTGGATAATAGCCCTGAATTGTTAAATGTTTCGATTATTTATATAAACGTGTGGTTATAAAAGCGAAATAATTATTAAATTAAATGATTGACTAATCACGAAATCTCAAGAAATTTAAAGCCATAGAGATAGGTTCTTTCTAGGATGTGAAGTCTGCTAAGAAAAGGTTTAATTAAAATCCAACCCAAAAGATGAAAATGGGGTTTCGATGATTCGATGGAAAATACAGCGGCCGAAACTGTGGCGTTGCCGCTACTATATATCTATATATGTTTATATACACACGTAAGTACGAGTATATATATCAACACACGCTTAGTATAGTACAAATGTTTACATACCTACTCGGAGCCGCACGCATAAGTGCGCTTGGGCCAGATAACGCATGGTCGGGCGACTTAATAAAACTCATACTCTGTCTAATAGACTAGTCTGCCGCATCTCCCAAACAAAGTAATGACCAATAATCACAACGTATTCAGAAAAAATAAACACAAGGAAAATAAAAGAGCGTTTTTTTTAAATCTAAACTCCTTTATTTTCACAAGTAATTACAAGGTTTTTGCAAATTATATATATAGCAAGATCATTTCAGAACACAATCGCAATTTCTTACCTTAATCAATAAAATTGCAACAGCTAACAGGAGCCACCGCAGCACTTTATGTCGACGCAACCGGTTCCCATTTTACGAACTTACCAACACACCGGCCCAGAGATCCTGATTATCCTGTGTCTGAACCTGAAAAACCTGCCTTCGGGCAACTCTTAATAGCTGAAGCCATTCCCGACTCGCATATGCCCCATTAAGAGTAATAAACTCTGTTCCCTCTAATGTCATATGATAATAAACATCAATAAAATTTTATGATTAGTGATTAAAATTGAGGGCAGAGCTACACAGTTACAGAATATGATTTAAAGTAATGTTCTGCAACGAACGTAATGTTAAATAACCGTTATCATGTTCTTTGAAGTATTTTGTGGGTCGAGTGAGTTAACTATTATTACTATTCTTTGGGTGGTGAAATTATTTACTATAACCAATACTACAACCAAAGCGTATTTATTATTAAAGCAATCCCAATGTTTATAAGACAAAACTGACCACGTCTAATATTTAGGAAATCTCAACTCAAATGCAAAACATCATCCATGTACAGTGCCATATTGGATTAAGTAGAAATGGCTGGTACTTTTAACGTTCTGCCATTCGCCAGCCCGGGATTGATCACCCGCCGCCGAGGCTCAATACCTCAAAGGGTTACGGGCTTCGTTTAATTTATCGCTCCATTCCTTACGACTGCCTTTGATCCAGATTTATGATATTTATTTACAGAAACCAATCAATATTAAATTAAACACGCTTTGTTTGACACATTTATCTAATTGCTCCTAATTTTGTGCTCATTCCAGAGGTTAATTGGTAACCACAACAGTAGGTACCTAAAAAATGTTTCTGATAAGTCTCGTTCTGTAGAGAGATGAAGAGATGTATTACCTCTATATATTCGTATCTGCAAGGAGCTTCGAGCGAGGGCCTAAATTTTTGCAATTCAGATTGTAAGACTACATTGGATTTTAAATATTCACGCAAATTATTTACAAAGGAATCCAATGAACTGTACTAACACTACAGTAAATAAATTGAATGGACAGTGTATCATATTACTCGTTTGAAAAGGAGGAAATAACGAAAATTAGGGATAAAATATGGCATGGAATAACCAAACTTGAGAAAAAATTGCAAAGCGAGCTGGAGCTTGTCGACCGAACTCGAGTAACAAAATCAAAAAGTTTCATACTATCCAGTGAATGAAGTTGCGTCATACTAGCGCGCTCTTCTCGCAGAAAAGGAAGATATAAAAGCATAAGTATTTAGCTTAATATGTATAAGTAGTAGGTACTTTTATTACTTAGTCTGTATAATACCAATAGTACAGGAATTCCTATTTAGACACTATAGATCAATATGCAACATACTATTAAGTTTAACTGCCATAAAAATGTGCAGTTAGGTGTGTATAATATAAAAACATGCAATATCAACGCTTTAATCGATTGTTCACATGAAATCGTGTTCTCATTAACATGTTATTATCGAGGATCATTTTAAAACGGACACCTTTCAGGAGGATTTTAAGCCGATAAGAAGTAATAAGAATAAGACAGAGCATTTTCCAAATTATCTTTTTTATTGTTAAAGTTCATTGAAGTCGAAGTTTTTATCAGCATTTAGCCATTCCTGCTCGTAAACAGGCAAGGCGTGTTTGTGCCTCAGAACGTTTCAGTCTTTAACGAGCAGTTCAAAGTAACTGCAGCTTATTATAAACAAAAATAAAGCTTTCTTTTTCCTGGAATACTTGGTAAATTAATAAGACAGTGAGGCCAATTCGAAACTGTGTTCGCTAAATTTAAAATAAGAAACGTCAAACTTGATTTTGACAGCATTGTCCTATACAAAAGCGAGGTTGTCGTTTCTTATTTTATGTTTAGAAAATCTTAAATTAAGATGACTCCGTTTCAAAACGGACCCAGTGAGGTGTTTTTTAGGGTTCCGTACCCAAAAGGTAAAACGGGACCCTATTAGTAGGCTTCGCTGTCCGTCCGTCTATCCGTCTGTCACCAGGCTGTATCTCATGAACCGGGATTGTTAGAGAGTTGAAATTTTCAAAGATGATGTATTTCTGTTGCCGCTATAACAAGAAATACTAAAAAATAGAATAACATAAATATTTAAGGGGGCTCCCATACAACAAACGTGATTTTTTTGCTCGATATTGATAACGGCAAAAGGTAAACGCTTGAAATATTCCCAGAATATTTAGTTATATATTCACTTTAAAAATAAATAAATTAATTAAAATAAATATATACAAGGGGGCTCCCATACAACAAATGATAATGGTACGGAACCCTTCGTGTGCGAGTCCGACTCGCACTTGGCCGGTTTTTAAAATATGTACTGACCAATTTTTCTCATTTCAGGTTGCCTGACCGCTCATTTGGAGTGGTAAGTTATGTTTTTATTTATCATATCATGCTTCCCAAGAAAAAGTGTTTTTTAAGATGCAATTAAATTCACAGCATGGCACGGACAAGGACAATGTCGCATGGAACAAGTGGAATTAACCCACATCACGCTCCGCTGAGCCGTTAAGGTGACTGAGCAAATTGCACAATTAGCAACATTCAATTTCCTATACATAATTGCATTCTTAACTAAATGCATAATTACGAAACGAACGTATTGTTCATTACCACGCCACTGTGATTTAAACGAAAAAGCAAAGTAGTTTTGTAATCCCAATGGGATTATGAATCCGTGTTAGGGGATAATCTCACATTAAAAATTTAGTAGTCACATGATTATCGTTTCAGTGTCCTTTTAACCGCAGCAGGCCGATGTTTATATAATGAAAAGCAGATTCAGGAACTTAAGGGCTGTTTACTGAATTTTAGAAATCACGTCCCGTTAACGGGGTGCGTGGGAATATGGGGGTGGAACTTTCACACACACATTCACCCTGCCGCACTTTGAAGTGCCGACCCTTTCCTCGGTGCATGTATTTATAGCTCGGGGGAGCACTATACAGTGGCTTTACTGTGAAGCACAGAGTTGTCACACGTGCGGGCGTGAGAACTGCAGCTGTGCATGTGAAGTTATGAAATAGATTGTGTCACAAGGGAACAAAATTAGATATTTACGGCGAGGATGGTATATTGGATCCAGAGCGAAGCGAAGGACTCTGCAGTAGAATCCAGGGCGTAACAAAAACCTTACTTGAGTCTTGAACGCAGTCTATTAATATTAATAAGAGCGTAAATAAACTGAAGACATTGAAACGGTTTTTCAGAAAAGATTACTTTGATACCTCTTTTGAGGGATCAAAATAACGTTTTCTGAATAGGTGGAGTGATAAGTATTTAATTAACCTGTTAATTACTTTTAAATACCACTAAGTAGTGTTTTTTGGTATAAAGCTACATTAAAGCTTGCGTACCTACTTCCAGATAATGTTTCTTTAGAATATGTTTAAAAAAGGCGATTAATTGCAGAATATAGTTTTACGAGTATTTATCAAGTTTTCATACGAGAACAATTACACAGGCAAAGTAGCTCAATGATGGCTTTATGACCAACTTTTTGAGCACTGACGCTTTAGCTCGCTCTTTTTACATGTAGTGTATAGTCATAAAACCCCTCCTTATGTATGTACTAGTTAGTGTCTTGTAATTACGTGACATAGCTATGTTTTGCGACCATTCATATTAGAATTACAGCTCCAACTCTAATATAAATAAATGGTCGTCGATCGAATCTTCAGTACCTACATCATCCGTCCGGTTTAAGTAGATCTTACAAGATTTACTTTAACCGGACGGATGTACTGAAGCGTCGATGAACCATGGTTTTTCTTATCCTGATTTAGCTAAGAGATACTTTGTGATAAATTTGAAAGGTTTTTATTGAGCTCATCAAATTTTTATTTGGCTACCGGAATTAAGATAAAATCCGTCCGTGACTTATGACAGCTTTCTTGGATATGGAGGATTTACTACAGCAGTATAAATAACCATAAAAATATATTAAGCTATTATATATAAAACCAACTAAACCGCATAAAAAGGAACCTTGAGCAGGGTAATTAACAAGTGGTCATGCTAACTAATTAGTTTGCAATTAAATACGATAATGATCCACATGCAAAAAGCCTAATCCGCAACATGCTGCCCAGGACCTTATTCATCATTGATCAATCATACAATATGGATATCATATTCCTTTGCTTTGTCTTTATTGTACTTTACGAAGTTAACATTGAAAAGAAAGTGACAAAATAAAGCAACATTTCGTTACTATTGTAACGATCGGTTTCTGTAGTACTTAGACCAATCTCAAAGGGAGGCCTAGAGCTCATTCAGTAGTGTAATTTATACTGCTACCAGACCTTTAAGAAACAAGACATGTGGATATCACAATGTGACTAAAAGCCCTTTTTTCAATTCGCCAGACTATCTTAGACACCTGCCGCCATCTGTACACGCACCGGAAAGAAAAAACATAAATGTGCATCAAGCACATGTCTGTGGCTGAGATCTGTATTTATTCTGTGGCTGAGATCTGTATTTATTCGTAACACCGAAACGATTTACTGACAAAGACATTTTACTAATTTTTCTGTACATAAATGTCTACTTAACATAACATGTGATAAGATAGACATGTGACACATGCACTTGGGCACCTTTCCTGAGATAAAAGTATTTATTCCGATCTGAAGTTAATTGGTTTTGGCTTTTGTGTCCCAGCGGTAATGGTTTGGTAGTATTCCTTCATTGTTCCGCAAAATTCTTTTCTGTTGTTAATTAAAAATCCTGCGACTTAGTAAAATATTAAATGTATGTATAAGCAAACTACATATGTATATAAGTAAGGGAGGGGCAAGGTGTTTACATATTGGGGCCAATTCGAAAGTTTATTCCCTAATTTAAAAGTTTCTAAATTTGAAATAAGAAATGTCAAACTACTTTATTGACAGCATCGTGCTGTACAAAATCAAGTATGATGTTTCTTATTTTAAGTTTAGGTAATTTTTAATTTAGGGGACCTCGTTTCGAATTTGACCTATTATATTAGTTAATAAAAATTACTGAGCGTATTCGGGAACGTGATCGCTCGCATCTCGCTCTAACGCATTACGCGTCGTACGGAAGAGTGAGATGAGAAATCTCGTTCGCGAGTCGCTACAATATCACTTAGCGTTCCCAAATATAGGCAGGAGTCAATAATTGTCTTGTTATAGTGCACGGCATTCCCACCAAAGTATTCCGGGTAGTAATTACACTGATCTTTAACTAACAAATGTTGACTAGACTTAGCCAAAGATATATAAGAATAGCTTGTCGTTTCAGAATTATATTCAATCATACTCTATCTTTATTTAGTTCTAAAATACTGCGTCGAACATGCAGGGTCGGAGTGGTCACTTTCAAATAGAGTCGATATTACAGGAATGATGTTCTCCACTTTCTAATGATGCTAAAATAATCTAGAGATTCGGGCGGGTGCGGCGGCCGAGTCCAGGGAGCGGTATAAAGAAAACAAATACACTAGTTGTCTCGGCACCCAGTACGATTTTGTCGCTTTCGGGGTCGAGACACTAGGTCCGTGGGGCCCGGGCGCGCATGGGCTCTTCAGGGAGCTCAGCAAGCGTCTCAGGGAGGCCACGGGTGACCCTCGCGCAGGCTGCTACCTCGCACAAAGGCTAAGCATAGCCATTCAGCGTGGAAATGCAGCTTGCGTGATGGGCACCCTGCCGCGGGGACCAGATTTTTTAAATTTATTTTAGTAAATTTAGTCTAGTTTTAGTTATTATCTTTTTTTTTAGTGTTAGTTGGTACCGTTTTATTTTAATAATTAATCTAGAGATTATTTATGGATAATTCCCATCCACATTGAGCGTTCTTTCTTTAATAATATGTGTTAATAAGCGCTTTACTAATGCCATTGCGTGTTTGAAGGTATCCATTAACACAAAGCAATTACATGTTTTGACGATGATCACTAATTAGCTGTTGTCCGAGTATGTATTGTATGTAATAGTATGGTTGCTTATACATACATATCCCACAATGTTGATACGAGACAAGACGTGACATCAGCACAATATCCCGCAAGTTGGTCACATCTGCGTCTATCTACGAACGCTACGTTCATTTCCACTATTTATTTTATATTTTCCTGTTATTGGAAACGTGAGTAGACGTTTTCCTTTAAGCCGATTAAGGATTATTTATATTAAGTATTTAAAACCAAATTTGTAGGAACGTATCAACGTAGGTACCTACTTTTGACGGCTAACATGCTACATTTAAATGAGGGTTTAAAGTTTATATAGGAAATACGGAAGCTGTTATGTTAGTTCTTATATAATTCCATTAGGGCTGACGCTCGTAGTGAGACTTACTCACAAGCGCTAAGCCCAATTTGGCAACACATTCTGGGGCACAGACGCGTTAATCTTCACAAACCATACTTTACTAAATGGCACAAGGTTGAAACAATAATCGTTATTATATTTAGCCAAATTGGAACGCACAGTGATGAAGAAAAAAATACTTAAGTTATGCGAAGCTTTTAAACGCACTGTAGTAATATAACCTTACTTAACCTTTTATCAGGCATTTACTGCGATGTTTGTGCTTTTGCCTTGCAATAAGGACACTGAATAAATTGACCCTTATGTCAAAGACTGTAGTCAGAAGTGCAGTACAAATTAATTTCTGCTCCATAAAGGAACCTTACTTATTCGCGTTAGCTATTAATGACATCAATGTGCACTAAGAATAAAGTTTTCTATGACGCAAAAAGTTATTATTACTCTACTGATTACTTATTTTTAACCGTTACAGTGCGATTGCATGTTTGCAATGAATCATCTGTCTATTTTTTACGAGTACGCCTTCAAATGTTAAACTCAGAACACATGTTTATTTCAGTGTAGTTATTATAATGATGAACATTTGGCTCACAAAGCTTAAACACAAACCGGAAAATGATTATCTGAGAGAAATGACAGTTCGTATGCTTGAATTCTTTATAAAATGTATTATTGTAGTATCAATCAAGATTCTATTCTATTTATCAACAAACTATGATATTGTTATTAAAATTTAAAAAACTATTAAAACGTAGTCCAAGTACTAAACATATTATAACTATACATATTATAAACATTTTTTTATTCACATAGTTCAAGGACGATTCGATAAGCTTCTGTAAACCATTAAAATTACATTAGTTACCGTCTATCTACGTCGTACACACAACTGGCACTCAGGATAAGCTAAACAGTACGTCTATGTACTGCAGAATTGTACTGGTAAGTACATTTTGATACACAAGTAAATTTAATTTTTTGTTACATCACCTGCCCTAATCATTTTACTGCCATAAGCCATAATTGAGATTTATTCGAAGATGGTCTTTTGACAGATACTTCTAATAATTAATCGTTTCTGTACCTACATATTCATATCAAGGCAAAAGTTAATAGGTGCGTTTTATTTGTATTTCGAGACTAAATATTTAATTTGCGTCAGTAAACTCGCCTATAACACAAGAGTTTGGCTTTCGCCCAAACTTCTCGAAATAATTCCGTCCACGTAATAACATGTCGTCATGGCATATGTCAGTGCTGTTTCCTGGTCCCTGATGGGTTTATCGCAGAGTAAACAACTCCACGATAGTTCTAGCTCATTGCAAGTGCCGTGTATAATAAGTAGGTCGGATATTAGGGGAGAGGAGAGCGGCCAAGTGGGTCGCGGCTGCAGCGGGGTGCCAGTCGTTGCCGCCATCCGTCACCAATGAATTATTGATACAGCGAGTATTCCAGCATAAAAACGTTACGTGCGTGAGGAAAATATGATACTGTGTCGACGCCTCGTATAACTAGGGGTCACGGATCCTTTACGACAATGTTATTAGTGTTTAATTAAAAAGATTTATAAAAAGTGGTATGATTTTTCTGTTTAGCTTTTTTGTGAGAGATATGAGTTGACCTTGCACTCTTCTGGCTTTCAGGGCTAATAATGCCACCAAGGCACCATTATCACATACCCTTGATCTAGCGAGTAACTGTTCCACCCACCCAAAAAATTAATAAATTGATTTTTTATTTTAATTGTTTCAAAAAGATCTAAAAGGCCCGGGCACATCAAAAGCGGTTGCGGCGCGTTTGCGGCGCGAACGCGGGCTCGCGCCGTTGTAGGACAGCGCGGGCGCATTTACTATGCCACACCAAAAAGTAGCGCGGGCCCGCGTATAAAACGCTTCGCGCCCGCACCGCGCCGCTTTCGCCGCAGACAACTCGGGCAGCGCGGCGCGGGGCGTGCGCGAAGCGGCGGCGACGCGTGCGCGGGCACGCGAAGTTGTATTTAATATAGCCGCCATGTCCAGAGGCACACCGAGGCGGGGCGAACGCGGCGCGAAAGCGGCGCGGGGCGTGCGCGAAGCGGCGGCGACGCGGGCGCTGGCACGCGAAGTTGTATTTAATATGGCCGCCATGTCCAGAGGCATACCGAGGCGGCGCGAAAGCGGGGCGAACGCGGCGCGAAAGCGGCGCGAAAGCGGTGCGAAAGTGGCGCGGGGCGTGCGCGAAGCGGCGGCGACGCGGGCGCGGGCACGCGAAGTTGTACGTAGGATGTTCCATAAGTCTTGCAAAAATCTAACTATTTATTAAACTTTTTCAAAATAAGAACCATCACTGTTAATACACTTATGCATGCGTTCAAACCACGTATTGAACATAATCTTCCACTGATCCTTTGTGACACTGGCACAGGCCTCATCCCACGCACGTATTAATTCGTCATCAGTTGCAAATCGTCGTCCTTTCAACTGGCTCTTGATCAGCGGGAAGAGACTAAAATCACATGGCGCGAGGTCGGGGCTATAAGGAGGGTGGTCCAGCACAGTAAGCCCAGATTGCTTCAAAAACTTCTGAGTAATGGTCGCTCGATGAGCAGGAGCGTTATCATGGTGCAAGTGCCAACTGCCCAGACGTGAGTTTGGTCGCAGTTTCATCAGCTCGCGGATAACGTGCGGCAAACAAACATCAGTGTACCAGCATTGACAGTCTTCTGCTTGTCTAATACAACTCTCAGTCATACATGTCCTAACTTGTTACATTCTTTCTATTGCAACATTTATGGAACATCCTACGTATTTAATATAGCCGCCATGTCCAGAGGCACACCGAGGCGGGGCGAACGCGGCGCGAAAGCGGCGCGGGGCGTGCGCGAAGCGGCGGCGACGCGGGGCGTGTGCGAAGTGGCGGCGACGCGGGCGCGGGCACGCGAAGTTGTTTTTAATATAGCCGCCATGTTCAGAGGCACACCGAGGCGGGGCGAACGCGGGGCGAACGCGGCGCGAAAGCGGGGCGAACGCGGCGCGAAAGCGGCGCAGGGCTGAGCAACGAGAGCCCGCGTTCGAAACGCGTTGAAGCCGCCGCCCGCGTTCGGTGTGCCATGTACAAATTGCGCGGGCCCGCGTTAGAAACGCGACGCGCCGCAACCGCGTTTGGTGTGCCCGGGCCTTAACTGTGTTTGGATTACCGAACTATTATTTCAAATTTTTTGCATTTACAAGGGTTTTTATGGGAAGACATTTTTTTTTCTCCGGGGTCACGCGCTTTTCTGTCTAAGGTAACGCGCTTATAGTTTCCGTATCTGAATTTTGATAATCTCTTATTTGTTTAAATAAAATGGTTTTTGATAACACGAGCTGAATTATTATATTCTTTATCTAGTTACGCGACAAAAGTTTCAGATTAACATTCTATAAAAATAAATCTTGGTTTATTTTGGTAAATGCTACTGTTGGTTTCGTGACGTATGAATAATATACATTACGATAACTTCGAGACACAGATAACGATCATTGAACTGTATTCCCGATAACCCTTTTCTCCCTGTAGCCATTTTATCTAACCAATAGCACTCTTATACATGGTTTATGGGAATTCAGATGTTTAATTAACTGACCAAAACAGAAGAACAGCAAAACAAAACAGATCCGATATTAACGTTTTAAATTAGGTACCTACTCTTTTGTTTTTTGTTCAACGTTGTGGGTAATGAAATAACGAATCATTCAGCAATTAAATAACCACTACAAGGATTTTGCAGAAACAATTTTCTTTCAGCAATTTCCGTAAAATTTGGTTGTCTTACATTTTCTTAATTAAAGTACGAGCTTTTTACAGGCCTTTTTGCATTATACGAGTTATAAGTTGTTCTCATTTTACGATGGAACTACGCAGTTTATTATTAATTTTTTTTCATGTATTTCATAAGAATGAGGACAATTTCATTTTATACTTACTCACAGAAAATAAACAATTCTGAATGATCATGTTTATTGATCATTTATTTGAATAGCTATTCTTGAGGTGATTAGATTAACCAGTGAACTGGTAATAAAATTAATTTCTCCGATGCATTATATAACAAGTGCGAGTGAAACCCGCGTGGAGAGGGTTCCGTTACATACATGATAAACTGAAATTTCCTATGTTACTTTAAATACCATAGACTTCTTATAGGTTTTCCTGTAATCTATAGGTAAAGAACTATTTTCTGTATTTTTTTTCAAAATTTTAGGCCCGGTAGTTTCGGAGATAAAGGGGGGGAATGGTCAATTTTCACCTATTTTCCTAAATAACTTCTAAACTATTTTACTTAAAATTAAAAAAAAAATACATTTAAGATCCTCACAATAAGCCCTTTTATTTGATATGTCACACGATTTCAGTTACACAACTTTTTTTTTTAATTTTCTAATATATCCCCCAAAAGTGGGCCACATGTTCAAAATTAATTAATTTACGTTACGCATCCCTGTTGCGGTCACCAATTTACATATGTATACCAAATTTCAAATCAATCGCTCCAGTAGTTTCGGAGCAAATTGGCTGTGACAGACGGACAGACAGACAGACAGACAGACAGACACACGAGTGATCCTATAAGGGTTCCTTTTTTCCTTTTGAGGTACGGAACCCTAAAAATGTAATCAGTTTATCGAGATAACAAAAAGGCACACCATAATTACCCCAGAATTCAAAGTCAAGTTAAAAAAGTCTTTGGGGGAGACCTTTGTCCAGCAGTGGACGTCCCAGGGTTGAAATGATGATAAGGATGAGGATATTAAAATTCTCAGTTGTTTAGGTACGTGCTGGCTCCATGTTAGCGCACTGTTCAAATAAAATCCTAATAGTTTTACCTCATGGTCGGTCTGTATCATTTTTCTCAGTGCGTCTCCGTCAAACTAGTAAAGTATGTAAGGGATGCACTGAGCGACAAACGACTCGCGGGCATGCCGTGCTAGACATGCTGGTTAACTTAGAATATTTGCGTGTTTTATCCAACAACCTACATTTTTAAGTTTACAAATTCCATGTTTTGCGCCGATAGTATATTAATGTCAGTGAAAAATGCTTAGAGAACATATGTGAGATGACTTTATAGACCTAAAACTTTAACAAGTAACATAAGATGAGCGTTACAGAATCCACCATTGATGCTGCAGTTACATTCAACTAACCTTACCATCATGACGACATCCACCGTCAAGCAACGCCGCACGCACCTGCCCCGTCTAATCTCGGCTTGTAATTACACCTCGGTTCAATCAGCGGAGCCTTGACTCCGGCCCCTATTTATTTGCTTTTTGTTCGTCTGCGGCCGTGGAAAATTTGAAGGTGAGGCTCCTTTGATTTGTCAGGTCCGTTCAAACGTTTGAACCACTGCGCATTGAGCATGTACATAAGTGTAAGCTTTGTTAGTATGAATAGGTCTACGCATAATGACAATGGTATTGTAATAATACTTATTAGTAATTTCTGTCTTTGCTTTACTTCCTAAGTTTACCCGATAAATACCTTAATCCAAAAGATCTTGGTGAAACGAGATTTCATTTGCGGAGTTAATATGGAAGTTTCTCGTCTATTTTCAGCTTGAAATAATAAGTCGATAATGATAGTCCCGTAACAAATATCCATATCACAATTTACTGGAAAGTTGACTTAGAAAGTTGACAACGGACGCTTTTACAATTATCCAGGGCATCGTCCACTGCAACTTGTAATCTTGTTTGCAAATGATCCGGGGGCCATCGAGCAGGTTGGCGATTTGAGGTCATTGGCTTGTGGAAATTACACACCATTATTAGTATTAGACGGCGTTTCTTCTCAGCAAATGTCACCTTTCGAAGCGCTGGTAGATTCAGACATGTAAAAGAGCCCGTGAGGCCTACTTGCAAAATAAATATTTTCATTTTCATTTTCATTTTCAGAACAGACGAGAAATGCTCGTGATATTTAATCGTCCTACTTTCTGCCCTTAGGCCGATTGTCATTTGATGTCATTACAGCGATTTGCAGTAAAGAGTCATAAATATGTTGTAGCAGAGAAAATCTAATCTCTCTAACCACAGTCGCGTTGTACTGTCGCTAATACAGGTCATTTAATATGATCATTCGACCACCCAAGTGAAATCTAACAACCTTTTGCTAGATGTGAGCAATCACAAGTCTCTATCATGTCAGACAAATGAAGGACTCGAAGAAACAGTAGCTGTCAGAGACCCGTTAGGGCCGATTTATTTGTCAGTTGTCATGGAAGTTCTTGACCCTAATATTTTATAAGTAATCTGATTAGATAAGAGGTTTACGATGGATGGAAAAGACGGAGGTAATATATAAATGTAATCCGACTGCCGAAAAAGATTTAAGGTATCATCTCCGTGAGATTTGTTTTACGGTAAGTAGCTTGAAGTACTTTTTATGACTTAGAATAAACATAATGCTTACGACTTAATTATTAATCCTTTTACGTGTAAGTAATAATGAGTGGTGATGTTTATGTTAGACAGCAGACCGTTGCCTCGTTTGAATAGTTTTCTGGTACGCGAGGTAGTCCGCGTCTATTAGGTACAGTCAATTCATCCATACTTGTCTTATTTGGTAAACAAGTTTCTTACCTCAAACGTGCAGGTTTTGGGTGAAACAGCTGTTTTATCTTAAATAACGCAAACCTAGGCAAAAAATTTGCAAAGTGACGTCTAAAATATTGTCTACGGTTCCTTTATTTGCAAGGAAAAAGCTGTTTTAGCCAAAAAAGGTATTGTTGAGGTTAGAAACTTGTTTACCAAATAAGACTAGTATGGATGAATACACTGTAATAGACGCGGACTTTACCTCGCGTACCCGAAAACAACATAAATAGCGCCTACTTTTCAGGATTTTTAGAATAGCTTACGGCATCTTGTTCGCCGAATGGCCAACATCAGCAAACAAACATGTGAGACGCAGTAAGGCAGTGGGGCAATTGCATTCATTATACTTGAACAGGTTGGAGAACGGGTCAAATATCACGAGAACTTACCGGCTGTTATCTGTTGACTCGTTGT
The DNA here is from genome assembly GCA_947859335.1 of Tortricodes alternella. Classification (NCBI taxonomy): domain Eukaryota; kingdom Metazoa; phylum Arthropoda; class Insecta; order Lepidoptera; family Tortricidae; genus Tortricodes; species Tortricodes alternella. Next base: position 8,846,220 of record OX401983.1, on the reverse strand, counting down.
TGCCCGCGGACTTGTGAACTATGAAGGTCGTCTAAACCTACCGCGAAGTATAATAAACACTGCATAACAGTACGACTCCTGCATATATTGAGTACTTATATTTACGACTGTTTTGTCCTTGTAGATTACGAATATAAATTTATCTAAACTTTACATACTTGCACATTGTAAGTTAGATTTTTGTGTTTTTCCTCCGTTTTTATCACAATTGGTCGCAGATAAAAACATGCAGGCTGGGGCCGTCCTGCCTTTTTTCCAAATCTGTTAACAAACTACCAGACCACGGGCCGAAAAGTTACTAAGTAAAACGGTTGATTGGTATTATTTTCGATTAAAGGCACACATTTACTCCTCTGCTGCACTGGGAGTGAAGAAATAGCATAGAATGCGAGCAGATGCTTATCATCCTGGCATGTCGTAAAAGTGGACTAAGGGACGGGTCCTCTCCAACATGGTGGACTATCTGTATGGGCGATGGGCTGATCACCTGTCACCGTACGGTTCATCATACCATCTTACGACTAATTAATCGAACGTGGCCACAAGTAGTCTTGTGGCTCTACCCACCCCATCAGGGATTTCGGGCGTGATGCTATGTATGTATTTACGTCTCTAATGGGAAGCAAATCCATCTACTTCCCATACGGCCCCGATAGTGCTGGCACGGGCGTTAACAGTGACAGTCTCGTGAACACCGACCGTTTTGTCCGACCAACCGTCCTGTGTGACTCAGATAATCGTGACTAGATACATGTTTAGCCGCACAATCGAGCACGGCGACTTTTTTGCCGTATTTTCTACTACACTTCGCTTTTTTGTCAGATGTGCCTATGTAATTTTTATTTATAACCGTGATTCGCAGAGTTATTGGATAACACTATAAAAAAATCAAGCGTGTTTACAACAAGTATTAGTATGTGAACATCCAAGAAATAATTAACGTGTTGAAGTATCGCTGATGCAATGTGTCGACGCTCTTAGATTTATTTACTTTCACGAAATTACTTTTACACTCAATCAATAACAATAGAAAATCGATGTTTTTTAGGTATATTAATAGGTGCTGCATCTTTATTAGTATTTCCTGGACATGATTTCGATATAAATTACCCCTTAAATAATAAGTTGAGTAGCAAACAATTCATTAATAAACAGTGGAAAAACGAACTGTTTTAGAATGGCAAGCCTATTAACAGTTTGCAAATGTGTCTATAGAAATTGCAATGTGCCCATTTGTAATATTGGCCTTCCAGTTTATGCGGCCGACTTATAACCGCTTCTGCTTTAATTGGTTGCTTTCATCTATAAATTATGCATTGCTTTTGAAAGCTTAAGATTATGATAACGTGCGACAGGTAGCTAATAAACATTGTCCTAGACTTCTAGATTCATAAAAGTAACTTCTTCGACGCTCTCTCTTGAAAATCGCTGTATAAATCGCGGCAAATATCGACAATATCCGGAAACTAATATGAATGCGAAGGTTTTTTATCACCCAGGCCTAAGAAGTCAGAAATTGATATGTACCTCTAATTGAACGGCGTCAGAAGTCAGTGTGCGTGAGCAACACACGATTTGAGTTCAACGTACAAAATATGAACGCAATCACAAAAGGGCAAAGTCGTTACTATAATGGCACTTGAATTGTTACATTGTAGATTTTAGGAATCTTAAACCGTGACAGTCACTTGTCCGTGAATTTTGATAAGAAACAACATGTAGGAAACATGCACAATAGTTATTTGATAGTGAAATAAAGTGCGAAGTCACATTTATTTAACGAACGGGTTCATATCATATTGAACGGAAGTCTGTATTCTACTTTAAATGTTCCTCTGTAGATCAATATTTCTCATGTTTCCGGCACTCAGGGTATAAAATGGCGTCCACGATCAAACGCAATATAAGTAAAAATAATAATAGCACAGACAGCATACAGAATATTTTATTAAAGAAGGTAGATAAATAACAAACAATCATTGTATATCAATCGTATATTGATATACGACTACACAGCTGATACTATGATATACATTTTAAATGATATCAGCAGTGATAAGGCTATATAAATATATATTTTTATTGTTAAGGTATGAATAAGCAGTTAATGCGCAAGCCTCAAATAAGGTTAGTTTAGCTTATTCCTCGCAACTATGTATTCCCACGCAATAATACTACATTAACATACAATAGGTACCCGAGCTAAACGAAGACAAAACAGCGACTTCCTGCACAAAGGTGGTTCATATACAACACAAAGTAATAACGTACGCATAATGTTTTCATTAAATGCGAATCAATTATAATGATATCGTGGCCATCATCTCCATCTCTCCCGTTTCGTCAGTAACTGCGAGACAAGCCCATGAACGAAATTGATTTGCGTCAAAATTAAAATTGCTTCGGAATTTAACCATTAGCAGCCTGTCGATTCTGCATTTCAATCATTTTAAGAGTGAATTAAAAAAATATATACGTAATTAAGGAGTAGTTTAATAAAAACAATTGTATGGTTAATTTATTCAAATTCACCCTTAAACGCCTTATAAAACAGGGAAGATGCTACTTTACCTTTAAAACGACAGATACATTTTTAAGACTATTGTTACCTCACAATCTAATATATAAAATTCTCGTGTCGCGGTGTTTGTTACCAAACTCCTCCGAAACGGCTGGACCGATTTGTATGAAATTTTGTGTGCATATCGGGTAGGGCTGAGAATCGGTTAACATCTATTTTTTATACCACTAAATGATAAGGGTGACCCACCCCTAAATTTTAATTTGATATTTTTGACAATTTTGTTTATTTTAATTTTATTATAGTTTATAATTACAATTTAGTTTAATTATATTTTTTTCTGAATTTAAATTAATCTTCAACCCTTACATTTACATCTCAATTTATTTACATTTTATTAATAATTATTATATAATTCTTCTGTATGTGTCTTTGTCACCTACCTCCTCCTAAACAGCTGGACCTATTGGGATGAAATGTTGTGTATATTTAAATGGGTTCTTGGATGGTTTGAAAACATAATTGGATCCGGTAGATGGCGCTGCATGCGGCATGGCGGCATACCGACGCCACCAAATTTGATTTGCTGAATCCTATGAAAGGGATATACGTGAGAGTGAGAGAGAGAGAGGAAGCGAGAGGAAGTGAGTGAGTGAGTGATATGGGTCGGCTGCCCGGCGACCGGCATCACTCCGTACAGGGTGACTCACCGGAGGAGGAGAGGGAGAGAGAGCTCCGGTGCCCGGCATGCACCTAACACACAAAGACCCGGTAGGTGGCGCTGTTGCCGATACGACACCAAATTTGATTTGTTTAATTTGGCGCTGCTTTTCCGGGCAGGACGACTGCGGGGTCCGATAGTAGTAGTTTATAGTATTCTTTAATTTAACAGCACAAGTTTGTGGCCAAATAAGCGAGTACAATCGCACGTGCGATTAATAGCCGAGCGTTTGCTGCGAACTACTTTTTGCGCACATTCCCTGGCCAGCCGCCCACTGAAAATGAAATGAAATTCGCTTACCGTTCCAGCATCTACTTATTAACTCCTCTGAGACTCTTGAATAAGTAGGTAATACTTAAGGTCTACTTTAATACTTAAAACGTGGTCGCTTTATTGCATTGCTTCTTTCCTTGATGTGTACTTACATACATACATACATACATAGCATCACGCCCTAAATCCCTAATGGGGTGGGCAGAGCCACAAGGTTACTTGTGGCCACGTTCGATTAATTATAGTCCTAAGATGGTATGATGAACCGTATGGTGACAGGTGATCAGCCCATCGCCCATACAGATAGTCCACCATGTTGGAGAGGACTCGTCCTTTAGTCAACTTTTACGACATGCCAGGATGATAAGCATCTGCACGCATTCTATGCTATTTCTTCACTCCCAGTGCAGCAGAGGAGGACGATGTGTACTTATTGCACTTATTTCTGTATATCAAAATATTAACTCTCAGGAAACCATGAATGTAGCAAACAATAAATCTTAAGGATAAGGTCTTCTCAGTAGTGCTATACCGGTAAGCAAAATAAATATGTACATGAATTCCGTTGTTTCTAAAACTTGTCATTTTAGAAATGAGCGAGTCATCTCGCGCGTTCGCATTTGCTAACCATTTTCTCTGGGACAGTAACGGTGGCGTCCTCATGATACTCGCTATGTAATCGTGTGTTTAACTGTTCATCATATTGTTGACTCGTGACGGGATTTCTCTCAACTCTTAGCACGTTTCGAATGAAACATAATTACACGGTATTACTTCGTACACCGTTTAAACCGAACGTGGGACATCATTAGTATAATTAATACGGATTGTTATTAGCTAGAATTAGATGAAATTAAAGAATGGTGTAGAGAGCTGCCATCTCACTAAGGACTAGAAGAACATATGAGATAACATTATTGATCAAAATCTTTTCAATTGATACGCGGAGAATGCGGCGTTCTTTTCTCGCTATTGTTATACACGTCCATAAAAATTACGATTTTACGATGGGATCAAGCAGTATCACGGTAAAGGAAACCGATGAGTAAAAAGATTCTGTAGCAAGCAGTTCACACGCAGCCCGTCAAACAACTCTATCACTATCTTGTAAACGGGACTTAATGACGGCTGTTACATGAACACTAATTAATACAATTGGAGTCCCACACGTTAAGAAACACGAAAATATCTTGAAAATTGTCACGCTATTGTAAACACGTTTGAAGACAAAATACGAAATAACGTATATAACATTCTCTAGTAAACACATTGTGGTCAATAATTACCAGACGTTTTCTGAAGATGAGTATCCAAATGAATTCACAAATTATGTGCACGGCGTCTATTCGGGAACGTCTAAGTGATACTGCAGCGACCCGCGAGCGAGACTGACGCGTCGTACGGAAGAGGGGGTTGAGAAATCTCGCTCGCGAGTCGCTACAAGATCACTTAGCGTTCCCGAATAGAGGCGCTGAAGTTTCATATTTATTGGCTTAAAACAGAGCCTTTATTCGACATTAGCTTGGCATGGTACGAGTATATCATATCGCTGTCATTTGTCTTTTTCTTAGCATAACTTAAAGATATAAATTAAACTACTGAAAATATAATGACAGTTTAAAGTGACATTTCATTACCACAGCAACTATCGATTTCTGTATCACTCAGGAAAATACAATCACCCTAATATTATAAACTAGCTTCCGCCCGCAACTTCGTCCGCGTGAAATTCGGTTTAATTATTCCCTCGGGAACTTTTGACTTATCCGGCATATAAACTACCCGACTTGCTATTCCAGGAGCTAAGGTCTAACTATAAATGACGTTTCATGAAAAGCAAACATACAGACACACACATACACACACACACGCACGCACGCACGCACACACGCAACTTTTATCCCGGAAATTAACGTTGTCGCGGTAATATCTACAACAGAATTCCACGCGAACGAAGTCGCGGGCAGATGCAAACGTAGAATATAGGCCGCGACTGCAAGCAAACTGTTGTGTCCGTCGAATTAAGCACGTTAAAGCGCTCTTTACGAAATAGATCGATGCTCAATAAAAACAGCTGATTCAATAAAGGATCTGGGTGTTCATTCTTACCACTATTGCTACATTTCCTTGACTTTGTATTATTATTATGTATCTGTTCATCATCGCATAAGCAAAACGCAGCTGGAAGAGAAAACAAGTCTTTTCATGTTTTTGCATTGTCAACCTAATAAACTAAACACTACGTACGATAATAAGATGTAGTGCACGCCTTGACACCACCTCAATCAGTCACGAGGCCAGGAAGCGGATCCCGGCTGTCACAAGCGCGACGCACGCGGATATTGCCTCCCGCGACAACCGACATTCGCACATTTGCAAGAAACGCTCAATTAAGATGCTTTGAGTTCCTCTGTTACACGATTGTTATTAACTGCCACGATGTATCTAATGATAGTGAGATTATCATTCACAAATATATATGGTTCAACTGTTTATGTTTCAAATAGTTCTTTCTATATTAGATTACCTATACAATAATCGGGTCCGAAAAAGTTAGTATCAGGATACTTTTCAAGGCGAAAACTTGTGAATAAACAAAGCTTCTATCTTAATAATTCAATGTCCAACTTGAAATCAATTAAGACTTCGCAGCCCTTATTAAAGTCATAAAAATATCTCAGGTTTGCTCTCAAACTCCTGATGAAAAGGGAGCGGAAACGCGCTAGGGACTTTTTCTAATATTCTTTACTTAATTCTATTAGGACAAGGCTTCGTTTGGAATGATGATAATCTTTGTCGAAGTGCATTATACATTTTGGTTTGAGGTTTCGTTGTCGTCTGGCTTTTGTAAGAGTGATCCGCGGAATTGCTTTTCGGGCCTGCGAGATTTATATTTATAACCCATGCACGGGGGCTTTTCAACCTGATTATATGAATGCTTTCATTTTAATCAAGAATGGATACAGGTGGCGAGACATAATGGATGGGGTGCGCAACTGTTCGCAGAATTTTTCAAGTCCTATTATTGAAAGTCCGAAAATGTTTGTCATACAATTTTACATCATACTAATCACTATTCATAACAAGTCTCTGTTACTAACGATCGTAACTCGGAATCATCCAAATTCATCATGTCAGTAAACATAATATTTTAGATACTACTATTTCTTTTCATATTCTTTCTCAACATAACTGTTACTTACACTATTATTTATTATCATTTTTTTTTATTATACTCTGCTGAACTGATTGACATAATAACTAGAGATGGTAAATGGCAGTGAGCGAGCGAGCGAAGCGAGCGAGCAAATTAGTCGGAGCAGAAGTGACTCGGATAAGTTAGGTTCAGAAGGCTAAGGCGGGAGCGAAGCGAAGCGAAGCTTCCGCCTTAGGCTTCGATGTTAGGGCTTTTTTTTGTAACAGCCCAAAAAATCTTGCTTATGCTGCTTGCTCCTGCTTATTATTAAGTTATGTTTATAAATTAAAACGTTATTAAAAACAGCCGTATGAGTTCAAGTATATTCTTAGTAGTGACATTATGTGTCACAATTTTCTGAACACTGTCTATTATGAACTCCGTTGGTAGTAATACAAATGAAGGAACAAAAAAATTCGGAAGTAGAAAATTCGGAAGAGTGATGATTATGAGCACAAATCGGTAGTACAAGGAAAAATCTGGTAACGAATTTTCTGCGAGCCAATATGGACCCATAATGGATGTCCCCTGCGGCCCTAACATGCAAGACCCAAGGATAAGTCAAACTGTCTTATCTCTAAGTGCGTCTCTCTCACACTAGTGCCCACGAAAGAGATAGTAATAGGGATAAACGGGTTTAACTTATCTTTGTGTCTTGCCTATTAGGGCCGCTGACTCACAACCCTTCATCTTGACCTTTTTTGTTTAGAACGAACGAACGAATTCTGGACAACGAAATCCTGTAACCATGCCTAGTTTTAACCCATGCTTAGAAAGATACTTAATAATGAATTGGTATTGAATAATCTAATTTCAATTTATCTCAAAAAGCGTTGTTTACTTTCAGCCTGCATTGTAATTGGAACTCATTATTTTGTTTCAGGTATTTTGAAGACTGAATATAAAGTTCAACTGGCCTTACTTTTCTACGCAGACTTTTTAAACGTGGTATGTATTTTTCTCCTTATCTTAAGTTAATCTTCATATCATCATACATTTACTTTCATTTCTTCTCTTACGTAGTATGTAGGTACTTAAATAAGAATATACAATGTCTTTAAATAAAATATGTATTTAAGTTTTATATACATTATATAATGTTGGCAAATTAACTCTTTTATTTGAAAAAGATATACCTACTTATGCAAAAGTTTGCTGTGTGCAACTTCCGTTTTATTATTATTTCGAGTAGGTGTACTTAATTGTTGCGTGTAAGTAATAACAGATTTTACACCACCGCGATCGTGTTCATATCTGATTCATGCTCAATTAATACAAATTATAGGAATATTTAGGGGACGCCGGAACCCCTCAAGCGTAGGTAAGATAACCCCTAAATTTTTTAAATAAATAAAAATTAATTTTTATATGTTCATATATTTTGCTTCATACCACTAAATACCTAAGCTTTAGTACTAATGTCGTCTATGTACTATATGTTTCCCTAAAGTAAGAGGGTTATTTGTTATAATAATATATTCACTAAAAAAATCACCCCTTAAATAAGATTTTGTGAAATTTTGGGAGACCCCCCCCCCCCTCATTTTCAGCTCACACAATTAATGGACGTCCGCTTAGCTTTACTTGACGTGGGACGCCAACATATTCTATGATTTACTTAATATGAAAGTTACAGACATGCGCTTGTAATGTTTGCTTCGAATTGCTGCGAAACATTTCACACATCGTAAAGTTAAGTTGGGCATTTTATGGCAACCAATTATTTTTACAATGTCAGCTTTCTCGTGCAATATAACTGCATATAAACTTCCTATAGCTTTCAGTTGCCAGCAGAGCTTATTTGCGTGGGTTATATTCGCAAGAGCAAAATTTACCTTCATTCTACTACCTATACTAGAACATTTCGCTATGTTTTATTATTATAAGTAGTATGCTATATTATTGTAGTAAGTACAGTAAGACAGGCAGGCTCGGAGATGAACTTATCATGAACAAAAATTGGGAAACACGGGATGGTAAAAGAGCCAAAGGAAGACCAATGATAAGATGGTACAACGATCTTGTAGCTATGTTGGGACGGACATGGAGCAGCACTAGGGCTTGTAATGGTACTATTGTATCGGGCAGTAACGGGACTTTAGTGATTTTCGTGATTTTTTTATATAAAATCAGTCAGGTACATCCCGGGATTGCAAGGGAGTGAAGACGACGACTGGAGAAGGCCTTCATCCAAAGGGCGTGCTGAGCTGATCAACTAACATGCACAATATTAATTAATAGATATGGCATACAAAAGTATTCGTAATTTTATTGAGTATAATATATATTAAAACAATAACGAACAAAGGGAGAACAAATATTCTCAGCAGCATAAGGTTATAAATAAAATAAATCATGTTATATTATACTATAACATACCATACCATACTTTACTTGCTAATGCAATTGCGTTGGACAACCTTACCCGTTAAATACTTGAGATAATATGTCAAAGGTCTAATGATTATCCATACAATAATCTTATTTCGCTTTATTAGCACGCAGTTCTGATAAATCCCCATCTATATATAAGTATGCACGGTTAAGGTTAAACACCTACTAGTCTTACCCGATTGACCACTTTTAATCTGTTGCCACGTGATACCGCAAACAAAAGGTAATCACTCGATTTAGACGATTTAGAAAAATGCTATATTATTTGTCCCCATTCCCTTGCGATTTAAAAGAGATAATTAACTGACAGTAAGAAAAGTCTAATTATATAAAATTAAATAGTAATAAATTAAATTGTATAACAGATTCATATTTAATGCATGTAAAACTATGGTTATTAAGAAAAGTCCGAGTCCGGAAGAATGGCAGGGCACTGTAAACTTCATTTTAAAAATACCACGTATTACGCCAGACGTCAGCGTCACTTCTAGTGTGTATGTATCTTGTAGAAGGGGCTGCAAAGCGACCCTTTTACCAACTTGTTTGAAAGCTATTTACAAATTATTTACATAGTTTTGTGGTGATTGTGTAAATCAATTAGAAAACGCGCTTGCTTTAATCAAAACAGAGCCACGATTGAAAAAGAAAAATATTTATAATTTCGTATTCAGTTTTTTCTTTGCGGCCAGTAATAGAGCACGAAGGTTTGCCATGCTACACATGTCTTACCAATTTATTGTACTGTTTATCGATCCGTTATGCACACGGCAGCAACTGCATAGATACGGCAATGAGTTAACGGGAATCCCGTTACAAAATGGGCCGAACGATCATATCAAATCTATAAATTCGGTTTAAGTTGCAATCAATTGCATTTAATCGTTTATCACATTTGAGTAACATTGCTACAACTATTAACAGTAATTAATAAAGTTAACACGGTTTCGATGTTTGTCCCAAGGTTTTGGCACCAGTTGTAAAACTGGGACAATTTCTCTAATATTATAGCGTTAGATCGATAGGCTTTAGGATTAGCGTTTCTTATGGAATGTTCGGTTAAGTGTCTATCTATCTGATATAAGGGTTGCCGATTGATAACTTTATTAAACGCAAGTATGCTTTGTCGTAACTTAGCGAATAATAAGGTCGGATGCAGTAGGGTATGCTTTTACTAGCTGCTATTCTAACTCGGTAAACCAAATGGCAAAGCGTATAACAACTGGGTCTCCTGGTCGGACGCACGCTGCATACGGATGGCCGACGCTGCATTCCGGCAACGTGTTGCCTAGCGGAACACCTAACTGTATATTGTTTGAAAATATGCTCTTAATCTAATTGCTCCTGTTACTTACCAATCTCTTATTGAGTGTTTATAGGGAAAGTTATATGATCAAAACAATAAAGTTATCGAATAAATAATACGGAAATTAAGTAAAAAGTAAAAGGAAGTTAAGTAAGAATCCTTTTTTGCATGCATAACGCATGTTTGAATAACATAAACTGTTACATTTACAGAAACTTTCTCTTAATATTCAGGTACTTGAGGTTAAGTATGTTTTTAAAGTGTACTTAATGAACGCGGCCCGATAGCCACAGTATTTGGTCGTTTACATGACAATTATTACCGCCGACCTTAATTTCTTGGATCCATAATATTCTTTTTGTGGAGCGCCATTGCTACTATCGTGTGAACAGCGAATATCCATAATTATAAGTGACTTAACAATTATTAACAAGAACAGAAAACTGAGATCATAGAAAGGAATGTTCTGAGACAGAAACCTTCTTAGAGCCACGATATACCCAAAGCATTATAATATGTAGTTTAAAAAATCTAAAAGAAAAGCAACCTTTAAATAAAGTATCAAACAATCAAATTGATTAGTTGGGTGTAATAAAACGTAATGTCTTAAAGCGAGATAAAACACAAATTCTAAGGAAATTAACGTTTAAGTATGTATGTTGCTCTACTGGTTGCTCAAATTAGCTACTATTTAAAAGTGTGCTTCCCAAGCTTATCTTTTCTAGCTCAGTAAACTGATGAGTCTCATGAAATTCCTACCTTTCTAAAACAACCGAACATCTGTAACTCATGAGTGAGTGATCAAGTGATCAAGATTACCTATTTGATACACGCAAACTGCATTTTAGTTCCGGTTGTGTTTTAGTGGATTTGTTTCTAGTCCCTGAGGTAGCGTGGCGGCATGTCGAGGCGTGGCCGCAGGCAGAGAAAGTAAAGGGCCACCATCACTGCATCTGTGCTTTCTCTCGGCTCTTTTGACCCTACGCCAGCTCAGCTGTGAATCAACTTGTCATAACATTACTAAAAGCTTGAGCCTTATTAAAAGTTCAACCAGTATTCGATTATTAAGGAGCTTTGCTGTATCTATTTTTCTTCCTGACTAAAGATATTAATAATTATAAGTACTGCACTCATTGCTTAAATAGAATCCTCAAAACATGAGCACGCTTGCTAACCGTGAAGATTGCTGACCATACGCAGTGTTGTCAAACTTGAATTACCTACACAGTGGATTATAATCTATGACTGACTGACTGTAGACAAACGGTTGTTAATGTTAAAAGTCGGTCGAGTAAAAACAAAAGTTGCCATACTAGTTTTTCGAGATAGACAGGTCGAAGCCTCGGTGGTCGAGTGACCGCCGCAGATCCCGCTTGCAAATTATTTGACCTCGAATTTTGATAAAAACGAAACTTTCGATGCCCTACAATAACTTGAATATTTGGCCTGTGCACTCTGCACTTGTTGGTGCTATATGCCACTATAGATATGGCTTATCATTATAGGTATATACATTGCAACACGATGTCAGATTATAAAAAACCTTTTTAATTTAAACACGAGACAATAACAATTCCTGGTAAAGGCGAACTAAAAAAATTGTATTTTAACATTTTGTTACTTGACCAAATGTATACAGGTAAATTCTCAATTAATGCAATGGGTACCCACTACCCGTCGTTCGGTTCGATGTATAGGTCCATAGTTCAAGTCACTTCTTGTGTTGCGTCACGAAGCATAGTTACCTGCAGCCGCACAATCGAACATCGGCTTGTGAAATGTAATTTAATAGCGCCCATAGTGTATGCCGATATGTCATTCTCTTGACCAACACACGGTATTTAAATTGCATTTCTCAATTCAAGTATTCGAAGTTGGATTCGTCCCATATGCTAATTGGCTATTTACATTATAGCAGTAAGTTACCGCGAAATTAAGAAACCTACACACAAGCTTAAAAGGAACCACTCCTTATTAGAAGAGTAGAGAGGTAATGTGGTATACAATATATACCAGACATCCTTTTCCGACTAAGAAGTGAATAATTTGGTCCTTTAAAGGCGTGTGACTGATGTGGCTTCGGCATTCGTTACAAATTATCTGAGGTGATGGTTCGTTTTCAACTAACTGCTCTGACGTTCATTGCGAATCGTGAAGAATTGCGAGTGACGTGAGGCCAGTGGCCCGGTCTCGGAGATCAAATATCCAAGTACGGCGTGCAGTGGCGGCTGGAATTGAAATTGCTGTGGCTCTGCCCGATTCTAGAAACATTTGTCAACAAACTTATCGTACGATCAAGTGTAACTGTCCCGTTCTAACGTTTTGTGTTCGCAAAGGACAGCGTCAGTTTATACTTGTTGGCGAATGATTGTAAAGTCTGGCCCGTGCCTCGCAGCGGGCAAAAAGTCGTCGACCCGCCGTCTGACGCGAATGATAATTATTAAAGGGCGCGACGCCGATGGCGACGTCTCGTCTCATCTCAGTACTCCACCTGCCTTCTTTTGCAATTATTTTCGCATGGATGACTTTCGGTAATTATTATCACAAATTAGTTCTAAAACATACCTATATTTGACAATGTAAAGTACATTTTTTATTTTTGGTAGTTTGCTGCTCAAAATAAATGTTGATTTCTTACGTTAGAGCGATCTGTATAAATCTTTTAAATTATATTGCTTTAAATTCTGAGTAAACCCAAACCCAAACTACTATTAAACTGACTTACAAGGCACGATGTGGAAATAAAGTAACTACTTTTAATCAAAAGCACATCCTAACTAATATTATGAATGCGAAAGTAACTTAGCGGCCTTAACATGCATGGCACAAAGATAAATTAGAACCGTTTATCTCTAAGTGCGTCTCTCTCACACTAGTGCCGACGAAAGAGATAGTCATAGAGATAAACGGTTCTAATTTATCTTTGTGGCATGCATATTAGGGCCGCTGTTACGTTTTCACGCGTAATTCGCTGAACTAATTTTAATGAATTTTGGTATAGAAATAGATTGGACACTGGAGAAGGAAATAGGCTACTTAAATAATTATTCTACGCAGACGAAGTTGCAGGCACCAGCTAGTTATTAAATGAAAGGCAATCAGTTGGAATTGAAATGATTATGATGATTATATTATAACATTATAAGTCCTAATATTGAGTTACTATTTCCCAGTGATGGTAAATATAAATAGACCAGTGGCGCTGTGCAGGCCGCTGGTGCAATAATACGCGCAAACAAACAAGAATAGAACAAAACGAAACGCAGAATATTGTTCCGACTTCTTTTCTTAGGTACTCCATTAGGTTTGTGGTGTGCTTAGGTACTCCATGTAGTGTTGGTCAAAAGTCTCATTTTATTTGTATGTATATATGTAAAATCTTTCTTGCACATACAAACAGTTACGATAGAACACATACAATAGATTAGATATAGATAATGGTTTACGATGCTATCAACTATATATATTTTTAAGAAGGGCGCTTGCAGCAATACAACCTAAACAAAAAATAATTTTACTACGTTCCATTTTCCCCCAAATCTACAATTACCTACATTCTAAGGTTTTACATGGTTTCACTTACCTACTGTGCATAACATAAGTGCCCAAAACGTAAGAGAAAGACCATGTTCCATTTCTGTAGGTATAGTGTATTTTCATGGTATTTAAAGTGATCGTTTGTTGTTTCCAGGTGAAGTCCTTGTGTGGTCGTGATGGTGCGAACGAGCGCGCGCGCTCGCTAGCCGCATCGCGCACCCGCGGCGCAGTATGGGCGCCAACATGGGCAAAAACTCGAGCCTGCTCGACGCGCTGCCTTCCGCGCAAGGCACGCTGCACGTCGTCATGCTGGGCCTCGACTCTGCTGGCAAGACCACAGCGCTCTACCGGCTCAAGTTCGACCAGTACCTCAACACGGTACCCACGATCGGCTTCAACTGCGAAAAAGTTAAGGGGACCGTAGGGAAATCGAAAGGAGTCAACTTCCTCGTTTGGGACGTCGGAGGTCAGGAAAAGCTCCGGCCTCTATGGAAATCGTACACGCGATGCACGGACGGCATCATATTCGTGCTAGACTCCGTGGACTTGGAGCGCATGGAGGAGGCAAAGATGGAGCTGATACGAACGGCGAAGTCGCCGGACAACACGGGCGTGCCGATCCTCGTGCTGGCCAACAAGCAGGACTTGCCGGGTGCCAAGGAGCCCCGCGAGCTAGAGAAGTTGCTGGGGCTGCACGAGTTGGTGGCGGCGCCCGCGGGCTCGCGCGACGCGCACGCCTGGCACGTGCAGCCCGCCTGCGCTATCACTGGCGAGGGCCTGCACGAGGGGCTCGAAGCGCTCCACGAGATGATCCTCAAGCGGAGAAAACTCGCCAAGCTCCACAAGAAACGCGTCAGATAAACACCCTGCCGCTCTACACGTCACGTACGATGTAGCGGATTATAATGCTCACCGCGAAGATGTTTTTTAGTGTCCGAAGTTAAAACACCAAAAGTTGTTTTTTACTGTAAATATAAACGTCTTATGAAAATATTCCATCACAATGTTGCTCAAATTTATTGACCATTTTGAAGGAAACGAATATTTTGATAAAACAAATTTAACTACTAGTCATTTTCTTTTGAAAATAGCTAGGCGAAGACAACTCACGAAAATGATTTCATTGACTTATTCTGCCGCGCCGAAATTAAAACGCAGTAACCCGTATATTGATTGCATTTAGGTTACTGCGCTTTAGTTTCGGCACGGCAGTATTTCGGTCAACATAATGGGTACAGCTTTAGTAACGGATGCATTCATAGCAATGTCTGAGAAAGAAATGGATTTAACTCCCACACCTTTACGGACTAAACATACCTTGTGAGGACCACACACAAATATGTCCAATCCACACTTAGAAGAATTTAATTTTATTTATTTTCAATATATCTGCGAAAAAAGTCGCATAAGCCGAACACAATGGTTGTTGCGGGATGTCTGACTGAAATTATTGCATAACATCTACAGTGCAAAGTAATATAAAAAGTAGGAATGCGTTATCTATATAGGAGTTGCAGTGTTTATGTAAAATTTATCACTGATTGTTTCTTAGTCACCAAATCAATTCTTCAAGAAGTATAAACCATGAATACGAGAAATACAGTTCTGCCAGATGAATTCACATAGCGTTTAACGGCCGCACTCATAGTCAGATAATGAACAATAGGCATGTTTCCTGGGTAAAAAATAGGAATTCTAATTAGTCCGTCAGTTAGATTATCAAAAAATATTGAACACGTATTTTTCGCTTTATCAAATCTATCAAAATTGACAAAGATAACGCGCATCAATGTTCGGAAGTGGGGGCTAATGACGTCACTTAATGGTAAAAAGTGTACAAAGCCGTGTACACTTCACACACGCGGAACTTCAACGCACTATATCTTCGTCATTTTTTGTTTAATTTTCAAAAGAAAATATATGTGTTCAATATTTTTTTATAATGTAAATGACGGACTAATTCGATTTTTTTAGGAAACTAGCTTAATAGGCTAGCTTTTTTAAAATGCCCATACTAATTCTTCACAAAGAAACTTTTGATATTCACTAACTGACTCTGAGTAGAAGCATTAGTGTGTAGATATAATTTTCATTAAAATGTGATGTTGGTGTAAAACTTTATAAAAGAGGCTTTTAATGTTTCCGTGTCGAGAGTCTTCTGTATGTAAATATTGTGTAAATAAACGAATTTGGATAATATAACGAAATATACATGAGTAGATAAGTATTGCGTTGTAAATTAAGCATTTTATTGATTGGGCAGTTAGATCAATGTATGCTTACAGAATAATGGTAAACGTAGCTGGTTCGTTATCTCGTAACTTCATACAGTAGTTGAACGAAAGTAATTACAACATAAACTACAGAAAACCAACGAAAATGTTGAGCAACTGTGGACTTAATCATAGTTACTTAACTACAACCACGTTTGACTTACTGATAGTTCAGAACAGGGGTAGGTAAAGTACGACCCGCGGGCCAACGCCCCGCGAGGGCTTAGGGCCATATACATTCGTTTTACTGATTCGATTTCCGAATTCGTTTTCCGTGTTCGGGAACCCCGAACGCAGGCATTTGATATGAATAGTTCTATATGGCACACACGTTCGTAATTTTTCCGTACGGAATTCGTTCGAATGTGTTTGCCATTTAGAACTATTTATATGAAATGCCTGCGTTCGGGGTGTCCGGATACGGAAAACGAATTCGGAAATTTCGGGCCTTAAAGCGTTCGTAAACGGGCTAGTTTTTCGGCAATTTATTGCTGCAATTCAGGCTAACAATCCGGCCCGCCGTTAGATAGATAATTAAAATTAAACGATCTAAAAACATAATGCATGTTTTTGTTGTAATTCTACTGCTATGAAATTGCTTACGTTTTCTGGCCCATAATGAACAACGTCTGCCCACCCCTGTTCTAGAACATGAAACGTGGATTGACATGGTTCAAAGTATGCTCAACATTTTCTTTAACTTTTGTACCCATCGTTAAGAGTATAATTTACCAAATGATTATCAAAAATGCTTTTCTCTATCCGGAAATACTTCAGTATTAACATGCCCTTTTTAAATGTGATGAGCTGGTAAATGGTTAAGTATAAGGTGGTATAAATTGGTCGAGTTAAAATTGAGAAAGCTACCTAAACGATCTTTGCTTTTAGTCGTTTTGATAGTTCATGCTCTTAATTATACTCTCTTAATCTTATCTTTGATTTGGCTTGTCCAACGATTAGATGTTAGGATGTTTTGATACATTTTTTGGATATAGCTTTAAGAGTAGTGTGAACCTACGGCTTTGCATACAAAACGCGATAACGATTTCTACCCCTTAAATGTTAACTGATTTGACCAATTTTTGATAGGTTGTCAATCAGAACAAAATCTAGGTCTATCCGTTTTGGTTTTTTCACTATAACCAATAAATTCAGTTTTATTTTTGTTTCAATATTCTCATACAAAACTAATTTCGGCGATTATTTGACTTTGTTGATATTTAATCAATATCCAAAAAAGTGTTCAGCCCAAGATTTTGTTCTGACTGACAACCTGTAAAAATTGGTCAAAATTGGTTAATATTTAAGGGGTGGAAATCGGTATCGCCTTTTGTATAGAAAGTGTGATTTTTGCCGTTGGTTCACAGTCCTCTTAAGGATAGGTTCTATGCGATTTACAAGAAAAAAGTAAACTGCATAATTGTGTAGGCCATTATTTAAGGTGTAGGCAGCAACACATACCACAGACGCATGTTTAGTTTAGTTTTTCTATAAACATAAATCAGTGCTACTATTATTTCCTCATCTGAATATTCACTACTATTGTCAGACCGTTACCATCTGAGTTGTGGGGTCTCTTAAATCACTCCTTTTCGCACTTAGGAGGCTTATGGAGCCTCCGAAGAGTAAGCAAAAGGTCCAGTTGAATGAATTATGACTGCAGAGCTCACATGATAACGGCCCTACAAGAGTATCGTGATTGTTACGTTTTTCAAGTCATGTAGGTACTACATAGAGTTGCGTATAAAAATGTGGCCGTCAGAATGAAATTTGTACCTACCATTTTCTTAACAAGACTAGGACAGTCACACACAAGCTTGTCTTTCATACAAGAAAAGCTTTAATTATTTAATATCATTAAATTTATTCTGCAGTGTTTCTTCGTGAATCTTGTTCTGCCCGTACGTAGTTATATACTTATTCATCTACTCATACAAAGGTAAACATAGAAATAATTAGGTCATTTGATTATAACTATCTAATGTAAAGCTTTTACCAAGTTTATTTAGTCAACATTGTAAATATGTAAATTCCATGTAGTTATTCGTCAATACCATGAAACCAAACATTTTTATGAGTAGGAAATGTACAATTTTGTTATTTAAAATGATTTGTTTTATTATATCTATCTACATTAATACATATTCATTAATGTATTTTGTTTGATGGTGGAATTAATTGGTTACATAGACGTTTTTAATATTATGATTCCACGTAAATAAAATGTTTTCAATAAGAACCGTGTTTCAATATTTTGTAAATGATCATGTTTTATTCTCTGATTTGCTTTGGTTGCGCAAATTGAGGTCTTGCAAGAAGTCTGCAGGATCTTCCGCATCCGTCCAATCTGTAAAAAGAACAAGGTATTCCACCTCGGCTTCTGTCAGTGACGCACGATTCGCTTCCGGCGATATAGGTAAATTTACAGGTTTGGTCTTGTTTGATTTAGGTGGCAAACGTCTTTTGACAGCAGGTAGCGACACCGGGTTGTTCTGGGTTACAGGCAAGCAGGTACGCAGCAACTCCCTCTCGAGTCGTTCAAAAAGTCTTAACTCTCGGGCAGCAAACTTGGCTTTTTTCATCTTACGTCGTTCTAACTCCATGTGACGTCTAACCGCTCCTTTGATAGTGTCACTGTTAAGAGCGTCCAAACGTTTCCAATAATCCATGTAGCAGGACTCTAAAGTTGAGGCGACCGCCTTCATACTCATATTGGTCGGTTTTTCACCTAGTACTTTCTCGAAGCAATACTCTAAATGCAGATTCAACTTCAATACATCTAAAGACCCGACACTGTCGTAAAACATTCCGTTAACTATTTTCTGGAACTTAGCTTCTAAGTAGTTACACCTTGCAAAACAGTCTAGCAAAAGACCCTTGAAATCATTGATAGAGTTGACAACTGAGTGACTATTTTGTTGCATAATCGTTTTTAATGTTATCACACCTTTCTTGAGGGTGTTAGCATAGGGTGTACTATACGTAACATGCGTCAGATAATGCAGCTGCTGGTATTCTACTCCATCAAATAAGTGCATTAAATCATCCGGACTGGTGAAGTAAATTGCTGGTATGACACTGTTTTGAGTACATTCCTTCTTCAATTTTTCAAATATCACTACGAACGGATCTTCATCACTTGACTGCCCTAAGTCGAATCCCCTTTCCTCTATTTCAACAGATCTTGCGAAGTCCCTGTGCTTTAAACGCCATGAAGGTGGAGAGAGATAATATAAAAATCGTCCGTATTTCTGTTGCACACTGTACCTATAGTCTAAACCAATTAGTCTAGACATAATTGCAAATTTGTCATTCGCAAGGTGTTGTAATTCCATTGCTTTTGAGTTAATTTTAATTATAAATGCATCCGATTTGTTCAAAAAAGCCATCGACCTCAGATAGTCGTCTGATATAAAACGCTCGAAATGACTTGCTTGATTCTTATATCTTTGTACACTGCATTCATATGTTTGTAACTCCTTTCTTAAATTGGTTTGGATTCCCAAAATACAGTCGATTCTAATGCTGACCTCATGTCGCATTCGGAACAACTTATCCAATAAAGGTGCAAGTGATTTAAAGAGCGGGATACTGCTGCGTATCGGCCGACCATTTACGCACTTGAAGAACTTTTTGTCGATGTCAGTCATCGCGCGGACATCGTCCGGAGGATTGTCGACGTGTAAACGTCTTCGTAACTCAGTGCTGCAAATCTTATATTTTTCATCAATTTTAATGCCTAACTTGGTTTTGTGACGCTCGCTTTCTTGTCTTTTCGAAAATAGTCTATATGGTAATAATAACAATTCATTACTTAGCTTTTTGACTTCCAAAGGCTGATTTCCTGGTAACGAATACTTCTTAAGTGAAATTTCTGATGGTTTCCTCAAGGATTGTATAGATTGCATCTTGGATCGCGTTTTAAATATTTCAATAGAAACCCCCGATTTTTTAGGACATACTCTAGGTTTTGGGATGCTAATAATTACTGAACGATCTCCGTCTTCCATTACACTGGGTTTAAAAATAAAAATTTGTATAAAACGAAATTATAGACAAATGAGCCTACGTGATTAACAGTGAAGTATTAACTTATTATTAAAAAAACTAGCGGCTCCGCCACCACTTCGCCCGCGGTAATTTCCATACAAATATTTCACCCCTTCAGAGGTCGAATTACGAAAAATAATTTCTTAGTGCGAACGTACATCCTTAGAGACAGCAGAAATTTCACGTTTCTAATTATTATTAAGTAGTGTTGGAGATTTGTTGATAAGTGTCAGTCAGTTAGTGGTACCTATTTTGCGTTTATTCATATAAATTACCAACGTAGTCTCGAAAATAATGTTTTATAATAATGTTTATTTCTAGGACAACAATGGATTTAAAAAAAAAAAAGTAAAGTTATTTAAAAGTCGACTTGCGAGGTACCCATTCAAAAGCTGGTTTAACGTATTGATAATATTCTTTCAGAAACGGTGCAGGATTCATTCCTTCGCACCAATCCGTAAATAACAGTAATCCCTCGCGCTCTTCTGGTGTTACCTTTTTGTATTTTGCTACCACTCTTCGCTCACCGGCCTGTAAGTCTTGCCTCTTTTCAGCTATTGCTAGAGCTGTTCTACTTTTCTTATCGAGAAACTTTGTTAACACGGGTCTTTTATATACTGCAGGGGGTAAAAAGGCTTTGTTCATGGCGTTTGTCATCTCTCTGAAGGCTCTTAACTCTCTCTGAGCTTTGTATGCATTAATCATCATCTTCAAGTCCTGACTAAAGAAGTCACTACGAGCTTGATTCACTATTTTGAAATCTAAGGAATCCAGTCTCAAATTGTAATCCTCGTAATTCACTTCCATTATTTTCATAGGGTCTTGTATACTTTGATGGCCTTCCTCACATTTGCCAAATACCTCTTCGTATACAAACTCAATACATATTTTCAACTTCAATGTGCTAGGACTAGCGACAGTCTCATAAAAAGTATCGTTTAAAATACGAAAAAATTTATCTTGGAGATGTTTTTCGTTAAACTGCTCCCTCGCTATTTCGTTGTTAATACTATCAATATAATATTGGAAGTAATCAAGTTCAAATTTCGTGGCCTGGTTTAGCTGCTTAATGCGCTCCGTTAACATGTGAAAAGGGGCACCGGTTTTGGCAAGCTGTATTAAATATTCTCTACTCTGTAACTCCATTGTGTTAAACATGTTTATCATTTGTTCGGGCCTTTTGAAATACATGTAAGGCTTAGGTGGATCTCGTAGCTCGTTTCTTGCGATTTCTATCATCCTGTCTATATCCGGAGTTTCTACTAAGTCATTATCTGTTGCAAAATCTCCTGACTCAAATTGGATCGATTGAAGTTTATGTTTTAAATTCTCGTCATACTTTTGCCTCCAACTCAGTGGAGCGACGAAAATTAAATAACTTCGATATATTTTCAATACACCTCTTATTGCATCCAGCTTGAACAGAATATTATTTAATATTGTTAAAGAGGAAACATGAACCAGAAATTCGGCATTTTTTGCAACAAGCTCAGCGTAAGCCATTTCTGCTTTTGTAATTTTTGCGCAAGCTTTTTTGTAATCTTCAGTCAAAAACTTTTGAAAGTTTTTAATATGAATCTTTAAATTTGCCATGATAACATCATGTTCTTTTGTTTCATCCACCAGTGTCTGATCTATTTTCATTATCAAATCTCTTCGATAACCCATTTGCTGACGAATCATAGCATAGCTTCGTATGTTGTTGATATAAACTTTAATGTCGTCTGAACTTCGAAGCGGACGACCTTCAATCACAGTGTAAAATTCTGGATGGATTTCTACAACCGCCCTTACATCGTCAGGGGGTTCTGGGAGAAAAAGCCTTCGCGATATATCTCTCGTCGCAGCTATCCTCAAGTTGTCCTTCTTATGCAGCGGCTGTAACAATCGTTTTTTATATATATTTTTCTCAATTCTATCGCTGTATTTAATGTAGCTGAGTAATTTCTCAGTTTTGGGTATGCGAAAGGGCTGAGCAGCTTTTTCTTTGTCCATTTGTTCCTTAACCGCATGTTTTCTATTAGCGAAGTAATGCTGTGTATTCGGTACATACCGGCGTCTGAATATAACGTCCAAAGTTTTAATGGGCACCATGGGCTTACGCTCTTTCTTTAGGCAAGACATCGCCACTATAAATAATCTAAATTATTATTTAATGAAAAAGTATCTAAAATTTAAGAGGATTAGACTATATGACTTAAAATGTCAATGTGATTGACAAAAACAGTCTTCTTTTTTAAAATGTCAAAAGGCTACAAAATTTATACAAAAACAGAGAATATACGTGTGTAAAGTCGGTTCATCCTCACTTGTCTTATTTGGTAAACAAGTTTCTAACCTCAAAGTGCACCTTTTTTGGCTAAAACAGCTATTTCTTCGTAAATAAAGCATCCAGACTTCCAGAGATAATATTTTGGACATCACTTTTCCAAATTTTCACCTAGGATTGCTTTACTTAGGATAAAATAGCTGTTTCACCCAAAAAAGTACATTTTGAGGTTATAAACTTGTTTACCAAATAAGACAAGTAAGGCTGAATTGACTGTATGTCTTCCTTAACCCATCTTCTCCTGGACAAGCCCACATACGTAGAGAAATAAGCACAAAACCACCAATTTCAAAAGTGTCATTGCTATTCACGCAAACATTAAAAAGACAAATTCTAATATTACAGTAAAGAAAACTACTGATTAAAGTATTCCTAGTTCTTTATTTTTCCTAGGACATGACGACGATAATTGTCACGTCAAAGTCATTACATACTCACTAAAGTAATACTCACATATGAAAGGAAGTTTCAACGTTTCGTTGATAATTTTCATTTGACCGCCTTTTACAAGAAAATTTAATATTTTTTAATCAAAATTCCTGCATCATTTATTAATTCATTATAAATAATGTATATTTGCAATTAATCTCCCCATAATATTTACATTAACTCGGAAAATCCTATGAAATGGATGCTTTAAGGATTATGTTTTCATTTCAAGCCTTACTTACCTAACTGTGCCTAAAGAATTGTGGGTGAATTTCAAAAAAATGAACGTAATTAAGGCGTAGTTAAGGAAAAGTTAAAAACGTTCCTCTGTGTTACGAAAACTAACCATACAATTATGCCACCCTTGCGAGATCTTAGTGCGCTCGTTATTCATACCCTTTTCTTCTCGTTGGTTCATAAGATGATTTCAATCTTCTGTTTAATTTATCAACATCTTTCAGCAATTTAGCTGCTTCTTTGGCTTGTTTCATGTTCTTTATTTCGTTCTGATAGGTTTCTTGCTCCACTGCTTTTACTAGTTCCAAATCATAGGCTGATAAATCTAACATTAAATTATGAAACTCGTTTTCTAGAGCCCTAGTCATTTCCAGAGAGCTAAGCTTGGTGTTATTTGGGGCAATAAGCTGTTCATAAGCATATTCTACATAGTTGTATATCTGAAGTGCCGTCTCAGAAGACACTGTATGTCTTAACTTCTCTGCCAAAATTCGATAAAATATTTCTTTTACTTCTACTTCACGATTTACATTTGTAGCTATTATTACCTCCATTTCACTGATCTAAAAAAATATTAAAATAATTATTATATAACAATACAAAAACAGGGTGAAACCTTATTTTTCATCAAATCATCATCATCCTACATAGGTCTCACTGCTGGGCACAGACCTACTCTCATAATGACAGGAACTAAGCAGTGGTTTCAATGACCACTATTTATTCATAACCCACCTAGGTACTTTTAGTAAGGTCAATACTGTTGTTTTTAATATAAAGTGAACCAATCCCTTTCTTTGTTTGTAACGCCAGTCTAACATTATACTATATATAAGATCGGATATGTATGACTCCTAAATATAATGGTGTAATAACAACATATCAACGTTTAATTATGATCATATGATGTTATTACATTACACCAACTTTTTTCTAGGAGTCATACTTATCCGACTTTAATCGGATGCTATACCTATATAGTATAATGTTATATTGGCCTTAGACGCTGACTTGACTATTACGATGATATCATCATGCATATTCATTCAATCTTACCTTTTTTTGAATAATATCCAATTCTTGACTTAAGGCGACTTTAAATAAATCTCGTGCTTTTAACAATTTTTTCTTTTCACAGTTCAATTCTTCCGTGGCAAGTAAATAATTTAAATTCTGACGCTCTAGCGAGTCAAAAATTTCGAGCAACTGGTCAGGGGTCTCAAAATATAATTTGGGGGGGGTTAATTTACTCAACCGCTCTGAAATTGGATCTTTGTTTATAGGAACGAAAATGTTCGAATCCATTGTGATGATCTCAGACTGCTTCCTGCCCAATTGAACATTGTTATTTTCTTGCCATAACATCGGTGCAGCCGTATGAAGGAAGTTCTCGAATGACAGTAATATAAGCAAAGTCTCGTCGATGTATTGAAGCTTCGACCTGAGAGTCGCCATCTCATAGTTGGCCTGCTTATGTTCTTCCGCCTGATTCACTAAATCTTTTGCCAATCCATCAGACTTTTGCATAATAGAAATAGTTTTGTTATTATCGTCAGCCAAAAACTTGTCGAAACTGTGTTGGTACTCATCAAAATGTTTAGAAGCAGTTTCGTAGATACTTCTTTCACTTTCAATTTCTCTATCGATTCTCAATATTTCGTCTACTAAAAATCCACGAAGCGTCCTTTTTAACGCCACATTCCTTATATTTTCCTTGTATTCGTTCATAGACGTGTTAGGTCGTATTTTTCTGCCTTCTACTAGGGAAAAATACTCAGGATCGATGTCCAATATGGTTTTCACATCGCTGTCTACGTCATGTTTTTCAATCGGCGGTAGCTTTATGCCAAACACTGCTTTACTCGATTGTTTTCGAATTAACTTTTTATTTACAGTTTCTTTTATTTCCATTTTAACTCTCAAAAGGCCTGCACAACACTCACGAAGAAGTAAACGATCGATATTGCTATAGTAACGCAAAAGTAACTAACTAAGTAACTAAGTATAATAAGTAACTAGGATTAGACGAAATCAAATAACGTAGATATAATTGCCATTTATTAGTTATTATTAAATTATGGGCAATTTGCCTTTTACGAAACAAAGGAATATTAACAAAAAGATACGAATCAGGTCATAATAATGTATAATATATTTCAGTTAGGCGAATAATTCAAAGTACCCGTCTTATATTATATGAAAGGAGCCCAATAATAAAAAAATATAGTAAATAAAGTTTCTGGCGCTGGGCGGCAAATCTGTTAGATAATTATAAACACTTCAATCGCTGGATGAGCTCCCACTCTGCCGATCCTGTTCCTCTTCTTCGTTGACCTCTTTCTTGACCAGCTCCCAAGGCATCACGGGCAGCGGCTCGACGAACGAGTCGTCAACCTTCAGCTTGTACAGTAACCGCGGTGTAAAGTGGTTCGGTAGAGGCCAGACGCACTCTGAGAAAAACAAACCATCACGATTCCCCACCTTTTATCAGTTTTGCCATTTCTTCTTACGGGCTATTTTGACCATGATCCCAGAGTTGGTAAGTAAGACTATTAAAGTGGAGCGACTACAATCTGTGGCAGGCAAACTACTCTGATTGGATGGCAATGATACATTCTGTTATCTGAATACACCGATTTCCTCCCGAATTTTATAGTAATCGCATCACAACCACAAGATAACATCAAATAGATACCTAATTAGCTACTTAGTCCTTTGGAGACTATCTTTTGAGGGTAGAGGTTAGGGATCCCAAACTCATGTATATGACATTTCAGGCGAAAAAATGAATGAAATTAGTTCTTACCAAAGTAGAATGAGTAGTCATCTACCCGTCGGTGCATGTTAATGACCTGACGCAGATCGAGTATATGCTGCGACTGCATCAAGAAATCCAGGAGCGCTACTTCGGGCAATGCGTCCATCTGCGGGTCAGCCGCGCTTAGGCCTTCGAAGGAAAGCTATGTAGGAAATTCATTCAAATCACTAAAAAATATTGAAATAGTGCTTTGGTTGCGCAACTGCCTACTGTATCGGGTTTAATAAACACGAAAGTATGTACCTACCAGAGTCATGGATGTTTAATATTAATACATGTATGTATTTACCAGAGGATAGGCAGCAGCGCCCTCCAAGTACATTCATACCTGCGATCGCCAACCCGCCTACAAGCGTCATTATGACAAAACTCCCCAAAACGATGCAGACACAACATAAATCAATGTCCCTTGTCCCCGGCGGCGCCGCCATTCCTGGCTACGGTAGCAATCATGGTAACAGCGGGGCAGGGCATGCTCAGCATCTCCGGTAGAGGCCCGACTGACTACCTCAAACAACGAAAACTGGCCCTGACAACCTACAATATGTGAACACTGCGAACCTTATGCATATTGAAATGTAGAATAGTTATACTTAAAGCTTGCGTGCCCTCATATATTGCAGGAATAAAATCTTAAACTATATTTTAAATGTAACTGTAAAGAGGGCCAAGGAAGTGAGTCAAGTTTTGAAACTAAAAATTAGGGTCAAAAGGGTTGTCATTATAATAGGCCATCAGAATTCCCAAGTCGTATCCCATTGCCCACGCAGACGTGTTTCTGCATCGCTATTCTCGCAATACAGTCGCGATTCAGCATCGCTACAGATGCAACTCTGCATCGCTACTGTCGGGATGCAATCGCGCGTTACAGGCGCTACAGGCGCGGGTTTGTGTCAATACAGTTGCGATGCCGAATCGATACAGCGCGACTGTAGTGCTACTGCATCGCTTCCGTCGCGCGTTGCAAATGCGACAAGCGGCCACAAGTCGCGATTCACGAAACGCGCGACTGTATCGCTACAAAGTCTCCATGGGCGAGCGCTAAAGAAAAGGTGGTTAGGTCAATTGCATACGAAATTATTTAGACATAATAAACAAAGTTATATCTTAGTTTACTCACGTTTTTATCAGCATTTGCGAGTGCACAGAGCTTTGCAATTTTGTCCAGACAAACTTTCAGTTGTTCGATGTGCTGCGGAAGTGGGGCGTAAACGTCCAGGCGCCCGACCAGTGACGGAGGCTTGGCTACGATTGCCCTCCAACAATCAAACAGCAGCTGTGGAGCAAAATTTTATTGTCCACTAGCTTTTACCTGCAATTAAGTCTGCGTGGAGATGTATCTTTAAAATATGGCGAGTTTTCATGTTACGGACTTTTTAAATGTAGAATGTTCCCTCAAATTACGCGCTCTCATCGAGCACGCACGAACTAGCCGTTAATTATTTTTTCAGTCCATATTTAACCCTTTTAGGGATTGATTGGCTTAACAAGGATCTATGTCCTTTTTCGGGACTCAAACTATCTCCATAGCAAATTTCTCCAAAATTGGTTCAACGGTTTAGCCGTAATTCGGGCCCATAAAAAGATATAAACGGCCTCTAATCGGGCCGCACGTATCCTGTAAATCGACTTTGAATGATATGCCTGACAGACTCCAGGGAGGTGAGCTTGGGTTTTTTGACGCTTTAGGTATGCCAACAACGCAGAATAGTTCTGTTAATTTGGCATTTTGGTAATGAATTTCTGCGTTTTTGGCATAAAGCGTCGAAAGGGGCCTAGGAGCTAACTCCGGGCGGGTCCAACCGGGTTAACTATCTGATTGTCAAGGATCCAGCACCGGGGTTCTCTGTTCGTAGCAAGTTTCCACTACAAATTCTTATAAAATGGTGCTAGACTGGCTCAGGCGTGGCGTTACGAGGATGTTACCAATGAACGTGGTCATCATCATCACCCTATATATGTCCCACTACTGGGTACAGGCCTCCTCTCATTCATACTCGTAGTGAGAGGGACTGGGTGGTAGTCCCTACGCGGGCTAGCGCAGAATGGGGACTTGAACTGAATGGCATGAACGTGCTCATTGAATTAAATCAAATAACAACAGCCCCTGTTTTATAAAGCTACAAGTTACATCTTTACAGGGAAAACATGAGGTAATGCTGGTCAAATGCATGGGATCTGTCATGGCATGGGCCAGCGCTCACCAAAAGTACGGCGCGGCATGGCACGGCAAAGTATTTTTGTAAGCTACAATTATGACTCTTTATGATTTTTGTATAAAAAACATCATAAATTCGCTGTCTTACCGAACGAAAAAAAATCATAATAACTACGCTATAGGCTTATGTTTTTTTTTAAATAGGGTAGGTGATAATGTACCTCTTCTAAAGTGGTACTTTCAGCAGAAAAAAAGTTCATTTTTACAAGATCGTGTATTTTAGATAGATAGTGTATGTAGATTTTGTTAGACAGAAGTGTTTGTAGGAAACGATTTATTTCTCTGACAAAATGAACATTTTTTAGGCTGAAAGTACCATTTTAGAAGACGTACATTATCACATAACCTATAGCGTTACAGTAATTTTTTTTCTATTTTTTTCGTTCGGTGAGACAGCGACTTTTAATTTTTTTTCTACAATAAATCATAACTTTTGAACCGTTAAGAATCGATCCAGCACTTATCGGTTAAAATTATTGGAAATGACCGCCTCTAGGTGCCTGTTCGATTTGATCCATACTTCCCAGGACACCCTGTATATTAAATACTTCGCCGTGCATTGCCGCGTCGTGCCGCTGGTGAGCGCTGGCCTAGTCATTACCTTTTCTATAGAATGATATACCATCAGCAACTTGAGCTTCTTAAACATCTTTCTTTCCGGTCTCTCCGGTCTCTCGGGCATTACTACATGAGGGGTTCCCTCGGCGATGGCTTCCTCGGCGGCTAGCACAAGAGCTTGGAACTCTTCCTCGTCCTTCCTGTCCATATAGGCGATCCAGTCTACTTCGGTTTGGAACAGGAATCTTAACAGACGATGGATACTGTCTTCAGACCCCTAAAGCAAAGCGGGTTCTGCTTTAACTTAGATAAAATCATCCTATGTTCCAGAAAATTAAACTTTTGTTAAATGCAATGTAAAATAAGATGGCACCGGCCATAATTATCACCTATCTCTTATTTCGGCACTATTGCTCAAATGGATACTTACTTCTAGAATATGAACGAAATAGCTATCGTAAACGAGCAATAATCCGCGTATTTGAACATCGCAGTAGGAGGCATTGACATCATTAACCGTTTTACAAATTTCTGCGCGGAAGTGTTCCTTCGGCGCCGAGTGCTCGCCAATATATATCATTCGTATCGCGTAAGTTTTCTGAAAACCCGATCACAAATGTAGATAATCCCTTATAATACTTTATCTACACCCATATCATAAAACCTCCATAATGTAATAAAACCCGTAGGAAATGTCCACCATTATGACAACCTGTACTGTAATGTTATTACAGTATCGATTTTAGTATCGTAATGGTCATAACGATACAGATATGAGCTACAGGCCGGCGCGCCGCGGTCGCCGCAGCCGGCGGGGCCCCATCGTCGCCGTGTCGCCGTTTATAATATGTGTGTAGATAAAGTTATGTATGCAACTCTGCATAATTTCGCCTTAAAACACACGTGCGATCTTATTATGAAACTCGCAAGGCTCGTTTCATAAAACCGCACTAGTGCTTTAAGGCCTATCATTATACAACCGTTGCATAAACTACTATTAGAGCACAAAACACACGTAAACAAATACACATTCATTACTAACCAACCCAACTCTCTCGAAGTTTTCTTGTACTACATTCAGCACCGATCTAGTGTCCAGGTCGGGCAACACCAATTTGGCCATTGTTTCAGCAAAATGAAGAGTTCACGACTTGTCAATAATAATCTTTATAAAATTTATCACGCATGTAAACATAGCTACCTTAATTTCGGTGGACGCTAGGAAACTTCACTTGGTTTCTATGGATACCATCTTTCACAAACAGCTATAGATCCTGTAGTGATCCATCCAGATATAAAGTTTTATCTATATAAAGGCTGGATCACATAGCTTTTTTAAAGCAAGAAACAAGTAAATTAAAAACAAGTGCGAGTTAAACTCGCGTGGAGAGGGTTCCGTTCCGTACTCTGTTCCGTTATCTGAAATGTACTACGTTACTTTAAATACCATAGACTTCTTAAAGGTTTTCCTGTAATCTATAGGTAAAGAGCTATTTTCTGTAATTTTTTTCAAAATTTTAGTCCCATTAGTTTCGGAAATAAGGCGGGGGAATGGTCTATTTTCGCCTATTTTCCTAAATAACTTCTAAACTATTTTACTTAAAATTCAAAAGAAAATATATTTAAGATCCTCACAATAAACCCTTTCATTTGATATATCACACGATGTAGGTTGCATAACTTTTTATTTTTATTTTTTAATTTACCCCCCAGAAGTGTTTAAAATTCATATATTTACGTCATGCGTCCGTGTTGCGAACACCGACTTACATATGTATACCAATTTTCAACTCAATCCACCCAGTAGTTTCCGAGCAAATTGGCTGTGACAGACGGACAGACAGACAGACAGACAGACAGACACACGAGTGATCCTATAGGGTTTCGGTTTTTCCTTTTGAGGTACGGAACCCTAAAAATCTAGTCTCGAATTAAGTATCTGGTTTTCTAAAATCCAGGTATTTTGGGAATGACGGCGTCGTCATTTAGGTAATACAAGAAAAGGCGCTTTTAGGTTTATTATCGAATATGTGTAATATATAACCATAACACTAAATTCTAGTTACTTGTATGACGTGGGACTAAATAACGTAATTTTGATTAAAACAATGTGCTCAATACCTTCCATCATCGTCGTCGAATCTGTTGTTATATCTGTTGCTAGACCTATTGTTATATCTACTGCTGGAGTTATATTTGTTGTCATTATATCTATCGCTACCGTTGTACCTATCATTATCATGGGACCTATCACCATCATTGTATCTATTGTTGTTGTTATATCTGTTGTTGTCATTGCTGCGGAATTTGTTCCATCTTCTATTCGGGTTCCAGGAGTTTTGCCGGGAGTTGTATCTTCCTTGTTGGTCTTTAACTTTATTTAGGCTGTAACTGCGGGCCAGTTCGTCCAATTCTTTTGGTGGTTCCTGTAAACAAAACATGACTGCTAATGAAAACTGAACAAATACTACCTAGGCGACCGAGCGTCGCTCGGCGTCTTTCTTTCTTTCTCAGGGATGACACCTATCTGAATAAACCTGTCAAGTAAAACATTATCTAAATGCAAAATTTCAACCAAATCATTAGAGCCGTTTTCGAGATATCAATTACATATATACAAGCTTGCTTAAAGTAATAAGATATTGAAATATTTTTGAAACAACAACATAATAAACAAATACAATAGAAGGATACTTAATTAAATTAATTAAATCTAAATATCAATATCATCTACTAAGATCAATATCACTGTGCAACCAGTAATATTATGTCATTTGCATGAATAGCTTTCAACTTTTGTACTACACTAGCTACCGCCATTGACCAGGTAGGTACGTAGTAGGTAGGTAGTCATTTATTTCTTATTGAAACAACATTACAATTTACATGTCAAAAAAATAATGCTTTCACAAGAAGATCGTCACTTAAAATAGAATTATATAAAAATAAACTAGAAATAATTCTAGAAATAATCAAAATATCAGAAAATACATAAAACGAAAATAGAAAAAAATGTCAGGATATAAAAAGTATAAAAAGAAAAAATAACAACTGTAAAATAATAACAACAAAATACGAAATAGCAATAAAATAATAATGTTAAATTTAGCCTTTACTATATACCAGTTAGTAGTATGCCCATCTTTAATATATAAATATAACACAAAATTAAACTGATATTAATAACTATTTGATGTGCTTGAATGCAGTCCAGATTTAAATAAAAATATGCAAACCTGATTTGCTTCTTTCAAAACAGCAATCAAACTCTTAGCTTGACGCGCATCCTCCTCAGTGAATAAAGTGTGAGCTTCCCCTTTTTTGTCATAGCGGCCGGTCCTGCCAATTCTGTGGATATAGTCTTCAGAGGTGTTCGGAAAATCGTAATTGATGACATGTGTGATCCCATCAACATCTGAAAATATATAAAATTTCATTCAGCAAGGTAGGTTTAATGGTAACGTTAACTTTCGAGATGTACTTAAAATTTCATTTTAAGCAAGAACATAACAACAATCTTATAGGATCACTCGTGTGTCTGTCAGTCTGTCTGTCTGTCTGTCTGTCTGTCTGTCTGTCTGTCCGTCTGTCACAGCCAATTTGCTCCGAAACTACAAGACCGATTGAGTTGAAATTTGGTATACATATGTAAGTCGGTGACCGCAACATGGACGCGTGACGTAAATATATGAATTTTAAACATGGGGGCCACTTTTGGGGGGTAAATTAAAAAATAAAAATAAAAAGTTATGCAACCTACATCGTGTGACATATCAAATGAAATAATCAAATTAAATATATTTTTTTTTCCAATTTTAAGTAAAATAGTTTAAAAGATATTTAGGAAAATAGGCGAAAATTGACCATTCCCCCCCTTATCTCCAAAACTACTGGGCCTACAATTTTGAAAAAAATACATAAAATAGCTCTTTGCCTATAGATTACAGGAAAACCTATAAGAAGTCTATGGTATTTAAAGTAACATAGTAAATTTCAGATAATCATGTACGGAACGGAACCCTCTCCACGCGAGTTTAACTCGCACTTGTCCGGTTTTTTTTTTACAGAAAGTAATCTTTAACATACAATACTATATATGTAATTACCTAATCCTCTCGCAGCAACATCAGTAGCAACAAGAATATTAGTGTTGCCATGCTTGAACTTTTTTATAATGGTATCTCTCTGGAGCTGAGTTTTATCGCCATGGATCCCAACTGCAGACCATCCATTCCTCCGTAACATTAGAGTCAAACTATCAACAAATTTCTTTGTATTCGAAAATACTAAGATCTTTCCTATACCTTCTCCTGATATGCTGTGCATTATAGACTTGAACCTGAAATGTAAATTAATAAATTAGTCATGAAAATTTACATTCCATCTTCGTTGAGTGGTGCAGTCAGTTTTATTTATTATATTTATTATTAAGCATTCTTCAGCATTCAACTCCAGTTGAATATGCATTGAATTGTTAAATAAGCTACATACTATTACTAATACAACTCTGCAGTAAGACTGTTTAGTGAATTAGTCATTAAATTTTTATAATTGTGTATAACTGTGAATCGATAATACATCCAAATTGATTGCAAAGTTCCCTAGGACTGCACAAAACCTTATTTGCAAAACTTGCACTTTATAGCATGCATGCAATGTATGTTTTCTCTTTTTGTACCATTTGTGTATTGTTGATTTATGCTAAGTACCTGTATACTGTACTATCTGTATTCTTGTTTGTCTCGATAAATATTTTTCATTATTTATTTTCATTTTCTTAACTCTCAAAATTAAGTTTGTTTATATTTGCAAATTTACTTTTTTGTTGTGTATATGTAATTTATGCATGCTGTGTTTACCTCTAATTTGTTGTGCATTTAGCTTAAAGGTGCAGTTACACAAGCAACTTTTCACGGCAATTTAGAGCCGGCAACTATAGCTGACTAACTCTAACTTCATATGTTAGAGGAAGATGCTTATAGTTGCCAGCCACACATTGCCGTAAAAAAGTTACTCATTTAACTACACTTTTAGACAAAGTATTTTTTGTTTTTATTAATGTAACTACTGTCGGTAAACCAATGAATAAATAAATTGTTTCAATAAAACTAAATCGAAAGAAACAGACTAATTCCATTTGTTTAACTACTCAGTCAGAATGTGCAGTTAAAACCACTGTATGTATTGAGCTCGCTGAAGTCTATATTGTACATCTATCTCTCTAGATATATTTCATGTTCAATGATAAGTATTACTCACTTTTCCATTTTGCTTTCTTGATCACAAACATGAACAAACTGTTTTATATTATGGTTAGCTGACAGCTCTGTGGAGCCCACATTGACTTGCACAAATTCTCCCAAATAATCCTTTGCCAAGTGTTGCACCTCCTTTGGCCATGTCGCTGAGAACATCAAAATCTGTCTTTCAAGCGGAACACCTTCCAATGCTTGCCGTATTTGTGGTTCAAAGCCCATGTCCAGCATCCTGTCTGCTTCATCCAGAACCACATAAGTACATCTGCTAAGGTTTGTGGTTTTGCTAACAAGGAAGTCATTCAACCTGCCTGGTGTAGCTATAACTATATCCACCCCTGCTTCCAACTGTGCAGCTTGGTTTGCTCTATTTGCACCCCCATATATACAGGCACACCTGATATTCAGTAACTTTTGAAAATCATTTGCTACAACCTCTATTTGCCTTGCCAACTCTCTAGTAGGTGCTAAAACTAACACAATTGGACCTCTGCCTTTCCTGGCTTGTTTCTCCTTTATATGCACGACTGCAGGCAAAAGATAAGCAAGTGTTTTGCCTGTGCCAGTTTGAGCTATGCCAACCAAGTTCTGGCCACTTAAAGCTATTGGCCATCCTTGTGACTGAATTATAGTTGGCTTAACAAAACCCTGTTTGTTTAGAAAAGTTTTGACGTATTCCGGGAATTCACTTGCTTTAATGTCAATGAATGGGCTTGGTACATCTTCTCCATAAACAGTGATGTTGTGTTCATTTCTGTAATCTTCAATGATTTTTTGTTCTGCAGTATTGATGCTATAGAATCTATATGCATATGTATGAGTCAGTAGTGAATGCCTTATCAAGCATTTTTGAGGGAGTGAGGCATAAGCTCTGATATTTCTGGATGTGTTCAAGACAACGGTTTCGGGTGATGCATGAGCGGCACCACTGTGTAACCTAAAAGCAATCAATCACATATCTATAAAGTTCATAGGTAATTTTCCGCTTCAAATTAGTTCAACATTAAGAATTATAGGTACTCACAGTTTCCCAAAACTTCGACGTATTAACAATTTCGTTATTATATTGGAAGCCATGAATAATTAGACTAAATACACCTTTAATATAAAATCAAAACGATGTGAAACGACTATCCAGTTTGTTAAAATGGTTTACCGTAAAGATCCAGGTCAATTAAAATAAATACTTTTCTTTAAACTTTCGCAATTTACTTCTAGAGTTCTTTTAGGTTATTTTAAAAAGCAAGGTACACTATACCTACTATGGCTTTGGTTCTCCTACTACTATCATCATCTGTCATCTCATCTGTCAATCGGTCATAGTTTTTCACTGTGGTTTTTCTATGGCTGATATTATGGAGGTACTTCATATTCGCCCAATATGGGCGAATATAGGCACACACGATTGTGTAATAACTATATTCGTCCGTGTGTGGCCGGCCTACTTGGCCTGTATTCGTGAGTAATTAATTGGTCAGTTGTTACATCGGGGCCTCGCTCTTGTACGAAAAGTAAAGTACTAATGTTTATTTTAATTTCGTGCTTTGTACCACGCATTATAATGCTGGTACCACACGATCGACCAACACCCGAACTTATTGCCAACCCAGCCGAACTCACGCCAACGTGTCCCAACCACTATCTACACTTCGACGGTTGGACAATAAGTTCGGGTGTTTGAAGATCGTGTGGTACCAGTATAAAACTCACGTCATGCAACTCGCGCTCTCTTGCGTAGTAGTTATCGCGCCGATATTTGTAGCACCATCCCTCATCCACAAGACAGGGCCTCCATGAACGCATGTCTGTCAGTTTCATTTAGCTCATGTGAAAAAAGAGACAAAAATATATACGGGTCACGGGGCTTCTCGGCCCGATATCCCCATAGAGAAATTCAATGGTTTTTTGATCTCGGCCGGTGACAGCATCTTGACGGTGCACAATATTTTACGTGTTTGGTATGAAATACCTGCGCCTCTATTCGGGAACACCAAGTGATTCTGTAGATTCGTAAGAGATTTCTCATCCCTCTTCCGCACGACGCGTAATGCGTAAGAGCGAGATAAGAAATCTCACTCACGACTCGCTACTGAGTCACTTAGCTGTTACTATTATGAGCGTGTTGTTTAGGTTAAGTATAGAAAGTCCGTTATATTTATTGACATTTAATATTGAACATTACTGGAATGAAATTTTAAATATAAATTAAAGAGCTGTTTATATAAAGTTTTACACAATGTCAATAAACAAGTCTGAGAACAGCCCTAGCGAGTACCAAACTGAAACTTCATGGACAATTTGATCTTAGAAAATGTTTCCTAAACAAGATTTTAGCGAATCCTCACCAGAATCACAGCTTTAATTATCACAGTGTAAAAATAATAATACGTTAATAATAGGTTCAGATAATCAAGGTACATAATGTAGACCCACAAAATAAATAAAACTTTCAAACTGAAATTACCTAACGACAATCAGATTCCCTACTTGCAATAGACATTACAATTTCACACAAACAGAATTCCTATGAGGATTTGCTACTTAAAAGTATGCTTAGATTACAATTAAAATTATTAATAGTCATTAAATCGTCTGTGGCCGCCGCTGCCGCCGCCGCCACCTCCTTGTCCATTTCTGCCGAAGTTAGTGCCGCGTTTGAAGGAACCGCCGCCGCCGCCTGCACCACGACCGCCGCCGAAGCGGCTCCTGTTCCACCCGCCACCTCCACCGCCGCAGCGGTCGGCCATAGATTGCAGTTGGGGGCTGATCAGCTGCAAATCATCAGACCAATTAAATACACGCCATACACAGCTATTATTTAACCATTCATATGCTTAAGCACTGATCAGTGCTCTTACAACAATCTTTTTACTATCAACATACAAAGGGTTATGTAAAGTATTGTCCAATTTGATTTCTAAAATTACCAATAAGATTTAAAAATGTCACAGCATCTGAGGATGGGATCCAGACAAGTGTAGTGTGGACACCGAAGGCATGTAGCTGTCGATAATGTACCTCATACTCGCATTCATGTCACGCCAATAAGGGACGTACCCATGCCAAAGGTATGAGGAACAAATCTTCAGAAGCAAGAAATGACAAATTACCTGGTTTGCTTCCTGCAATACAGATACAAGGTCCTTAGCTTGACGGGAATTTGAAGGTGTAAAGAAGGCGTATGATGTGCCTGTCGTTTTTGAACGACCTGTTCTGCCTATCCGGTGAATGTAGTCTTCAGAGGAGTTAGGGTAATCAAAATTGATTACATATTTGATTCCATCAACATCTATAAACATAGTATTGTTATGACAACATGAAATCATTAATAAGAAAAGAAAATTCCACCAATACCAGACATGAAAATCAGTTTAAAACTCAATAACAAAAGCTTAGACAACCTTGTATATTTTAAATATTGTAACTCATAGCCGTTTTACTTACATGAATGAGTTACACAACAGCTAAGTACAAAAATCCAGTTAACAGTAGCCTCTCACTAGGAACCCAGGAGTCTTGATAGGGTATGTAATTAAAGATTTTGCATAGTTGTTCACATCACATAGCCCAAAACTCCAATCCGGCCGAATCAGAAAACCCTTGACCTTCTGCCGATCATCTCAACTGCGGTCAAGTTTTTCAACAATGCACAATGAATTCGATCTTTGATTTTAAGACTGTTTATTTATACACGTAGTGCATCACCAGGTTTTCATCAACTCTCAAGTGTATCCGCAATCACGGACATACCATCAAGCTTTCCGGCCTCGGGTCCAATCACAGTGAAAGGCACTTATGAGGCACCATTTAAATGACGAGTTATTGCATTCTCAATGGAAATACCACTGCATCTAGAAGTGTCTTATCTACAAATCCAGTGCAGTAACATGCCTTTGAATCTCAGGCAGTATTCAGATAGAACACAATAACTTTCCGCCAGTGCCTCTGAAAGTATAAAACAAAGGTTGAATTAAGAATAACCAGCTTTTGCATTAAATTTCATGATTTCAGTCATGGAACAGGCATCGATGTTAATTAGACTAAGGCCCACTTGCACCAAAATCTAAACATTAAAATCGTTAAACGCATTTAATTTCTGTGAAAATGTATAGAACCGTCAGTTGTTAAACACAATTAACGATTTAAATCATATTTATGATTTTGGTGCAAGAGGGATCTCTAAAAAAATTTCTCTGAACAGTATTCTTACCAAGTCCCCGGGCAGCAACATCAGTTGCTACTAATATACTGGCACGGCCTTGTTTAAATTGGTATAGGACATCATCTCTTTCTTGCTGTGTTTTATCTCCGTGCATACAAACAGCTGGCCAACCATACCGTCTGATATTTCTAGTAATATTTTCTACTTTCCTCTTAGTTTCAACAAAAATTATAGTTTTTGCACCAGGATCCTGATTTTGTCCAATTTCTTGTAGTAATACATTTAATCTGAAATTACAATATGATTATAGATACAACATTTAAAAAATGCATTTAGTGTAAAATGTTTTTAAAGTCAGATCTTCTTAGAGGATAATTCGTTTTTCTAATCAGGTACTAAACTGGTAGTCATACTATTAAACATTCATCACTAGATAAAATATAAACATGACTGATCAAGCAGAAGGAAATTAAGGTTACTCACTTGTTTTCTTTTTCATGTTCTTGGCAAATGTCAATAATTTGAAGAATATTATGATTCGCAGATAACTGAAGTGAACCAATATTAATTTGAACATAATCTCCCAAATAGTCTTCCGCTAGTTTCTTTACTTCTTTAGGCCATGTGGCAGACCACATCAAGGTTTGTCGATCTGGGCGAATTTGTTCAATTATCTTTCTGATTTGGGGTTCGAATCCCATATCTAACATGCGGTCAGCTTCATCCAAGACCAGGTAAGTGCACCGCTGAAGATTAGTAGTACCCTTTTCAAGGAAATCAATCAGTCTGCCAGGTGTGGCAATGACAATCTCAACACCGCGCTCCAAGTCTCGTGCTTGCTCCCTCTTTGGTGCACCTCCAAATACACAAGTGTTACGGACATAGGCAGCATTTCCAAAATCAGTAGCTACTTGTTGTATCTGCTGGGCCAATTCCCTGGTAGGAGCGAGCACTAGTGCCATGGGCCCATCACCACGTCTAATGGGTGGCTGGTTGTTTATGTGCACAATAGCGGGCAAAATGTAAGCCAAAGTTTTCCCAGAACCTGTTTGGGCTATTCCTACCAAGTTCTTTCCTGACATGGCAATTGGCCAACCCTGTGCTTGAATAGGTGTAGGCTCACTGTATCCCATGCCACTGATGCTCTTCATAACGTAGTCAGGGAAGTTGCCTTCCTCAAAGCGTTGGATGGGGTTGGGGACATCAAGTCCACTGACAGTGATCTCATGCTGAGTCCTGTATTCTTCTACTTCATATGGTGACCGGCTTAGAACTGATGCATGTGGGTTGTAGAAGTCCTTGTTAAATGGTTGCAGCGACATTGAATCCCAGTTCGGTCGGCGCATGTTCTGGCCACCTGTGAATTCTTTCTTGCCACCTCCGTATCCTCCGCCGCCGCCTCCATATCCACCGCCTCCGCCGCCGCCAAAGCGACTGCCTCCGCCGCCACCTCCACCAGAACCATATCTGGAACCGCCGCTTCCTCCACGGCTATTGTTCCAACTGCCGGACCTAGAAATAGTAAAATTAAATTGTTTCAATAAGCAAGCCAGGCTGAGAGCACAAGATCATTTTAGACTTCATAAGTTATAGGGTTAGGAAATTTTGAAGGTTGCCATTGTTCTAAAGTACTTTTGTTTAGATATATGATTTATTTGTATTGTATCATATTTGCCTATACTATTTATCCATATATCACAAAAATAAAATAGTTTTAGAACCCTTATTAACTATTATTTTTAAAACAGATTGTTTCCTTAGTCTTTCTGCAAAATGTATAGACTATTTATCTACTAAAAGTCTGAGGAGCCAGTATGAATATAATAATAGAATACAGTAATAATATATGAAAGAAATAAGTAAGTATGTAAGCATCATCAAAAGGATAAAAATAATTTATTGTAAGGATGTTTTATGATATAGATTATTATGATTATTTTCTATATTAAGTAATACACAAATCAAGATATTAAATAAAATGTCATAATATAAAACTAGTACTGTACACCATGGTGTGCTACCATAATGTCCCCTAGACTAGTACACTAAATTGGACCACTCAACAAAAAAAAAACGTTCAAAATGATATGCTTTTTTTCTCTTTCATTATATATAATTTTTAATTCTGGTTTTTATGCATACACCCTAAACATATAAGTACTTACTCCATTTATGCAGAGCTTTGGTTTGATAGTTTAACTGAATTTGCACTGGCCTTGACACAACACGTGTAAACTGACATGTGACAATGAAAACAAGCTAAAAGTTGACGACGTTAACAAATTTTACAGCAAGATTTAACGCTTTTCACTGCAATTCGCTGCCGGCACCCGCAAAGCATTTTACGTCCTTTCACTCAATGCCGTGAACGCATCTACGGGTTCTGCACAAACTGCGGCAGTAAATGCGGTACGTACCTACTCTCTGAATCGAACCACGCAAGCGTGGAAGTAATGATTAACAGCACTATACAAAATGGAGGACAGGAGAAATCTATTAGTCATACAAAGTGGTCTCGACCACACAATAAACTAGCGGTCCAACAATTAGTGATACTATGTTTGACAAAATAATTAACACAAGAATAGAGACACTGTAACGGACTAAATAGAAATGGGAATGAAACGTAAGCGTTTAATTTCAGACAGACAGCTTGCCAACAGACAGTTATTTGACAAACCCGTCAAAAATCATGAAACAAGTATTCTATAAAAAATAATAAAAAGCGTAGTTAAAACATAACATAAAATAAATACTCACATTGTTTAAGATGATAATAAATCAAGATGTGCTGAATAAAAACTGATTTATTTTCCGGTCTAATATAAGCAGGGCAGAATCAATCTGAAACGAACGCCATATTGTTAATTTTTAGAGCACGAATTTACAACAATAACTACTATTTAATCTGAGCATAGGTACATAAAGAATAAAATACTTTATTTTACACGTTTCAAAAACTATAAAAACCAAAAAATATCACTCGTTATGCATTCACACAAACACGTCTTACCTTAGCCACTGCTTTTTTGAAAGAGAGCAGAGCAGAATATTCGACAAGTCGCAGACGAGAATGAATGAAACGAATGAACCCGCTGTATGCTCATTAAACTCTGGCCACACTGCGTTGTTTCGCTTTAAGCTAGTCACACACAGACTTATAATATATCTTATACAATCCAACTTATGTGATAAATGCGAAATTTGTTTGTGTGTTTGTATTTGTTTGTTACAACTCAGCTCCGTAACAGCTTAATGGATTTTCATGAAACTTGGTTTATCGTTACTTTAGCTCCTGGCCTGGCTTTAGCTAACTATGACCGAGCTCCACAGACGAAGTCGCTGGCAAAAGCTAGTATTAATATTTATGATAGCGAGATAATATTTATTTGTATTACTATGGATGCCCATGCGATATTGTACCACCTCGATTTGTAAAAGGAGTTTATCCTTTAAACTCATTTTCACGCTGCTATGAGTAAAAGAGAAAAGTATGCGCTTCGCCGAGCGTCGCGGCGTGAATGTAAGCGAAATAACAGATCGAGCGACTGACGTAATCTTAAGGCCCAGGCCCAAGTATTAAAATACACCAATAATTTAACAAATGAAAAAAACGTCTTCAAATATCTTTCGTAAAGTCCGTTTTTTTTCTTCACTTTTTAGTTACTATCATGTGATTTAACGACACACATTTACTACATCAAGTAACAATAGCATAATGCCAATTGCTCATCAAACTGTTGCTATTCAAGGTGCAAGGATGTCAAACGCTGAGGAGTTCTCCTGGTTCTTCACCACCGGTTCTATTTTACCACATGGATTTTCATGAACATAAGTTTCTTCCGAACCTTTTACAGAAATCTAATCGCCACCCGTGAAATATTTATTATTTAGGAGTTCCGATGATCATCTATGTTCTTTTAGTAACTGCTAGAGTTATTACAGCTGATGTAGAAATTGCTTATGCGTGCCTATAATATTTGAGGAGTTTCGTTGATTCCTCATAGATCCTCTCATCACACCTTGACTTTGACATATAACCTATCCTAACGACAAAAAAAAAGAATTTTTCAAATCGGTTTATAAATGAGTACTGAGGTAAAAAATATTTAAAAAAAAAATTACAACCGAATAAATCATTTCTTCATTTTCAAAGGGACTTTGAAGCCTCTTGTTTTCGTTATAGTAAACCGACTTCAAAAAGGAGGAGGTTTTTGAAGTCGGTGGATTATCACGAAAACAAAAGAGGCTTCAAAGTCCCTTTCAAAATTAACACAAAATATTTAATATATCGTTTATGAAGACGGTGGCAAGGTAGACGATATATTAACTTTACGATGTATTTGATGCTCTTGTTAGTTTAC
This sequence comes from Tortricodes alternella, assembly GCA_947859335.1. Taxonomy (NCBI): domain Eukaryota; kingdom Metazoa; phylum Arthropoda; class Insecta; order Lepidoptera; family Tortricidae; genus Tortricodes; species Tortricodes alternella. The sequence goes on along the minus strand of OX401983.1, from coordinate 8,803,582 downwards.
TTACTAAGGAAGGTCATTAATTTCTGTACACTGGAATATGGTAGTGTTATCGGGAATCCGCACTATATTATTTACAAACAAGCTATTGAATCGCTACAGTCCAGGTTTGTAAAGCACCTTGACTACCGTTCTCCACGCAAATATAATAATATAGATTACTACGAATCATGTAACTTTCACGGACTTATGACACTCGAAAGTAGGCGAACATTGCTTGATATGTTATTCTTACACGGTATTGTAAATGGTGCCTATGATTGCATTGACCTCACATCTTGTATCCTCCAGTTCCGTACCCAGCCTCTGCGAATGCATCGGCAATTATTTCATGTCCCTCACTTGCAAACAAATTATGCTCTAAACAGTATTACAAATCGTTTGCATAGAGTCTTCAATTTGGGTTTTCAAAGTACCAACCTGTTTGACTCTAGTAAACTTGCTTTCAAAAGACAAACGTGTTTTGCAATTAAAGAAAGTCAGTAGTATGGAAGCAAAAATAAAGAAATAAATAACTAAATTAAATAAATAACATACATACAAACACAAATACACACACAATTGTTGTTTGCTTAATAATGTAACTTTCGTTCCGGATTGTCACCTATGTTCACTTAAGTTTGGTCTAAAAAGTGTAAATCCGTAATTGGCACTAAGTTTTATAAGCAAGATAACCTGTATAAGATTAGGATTTTTGTTCAATAAATAAATAAAATATGATTTTGAAAAGGGTTGGTTTTGCACCTTGTTAAAAAAAAATTGGATTAGGAGATGGCGGAAAGTAGGTATTTGTTTTGAAGTAAGTTAAGTGTTTGAAGTAACGCTATTAATTAGTAGCTTGAAGGTGGTGAAGTAACATATAGAGAGTTGGAGGAACATTAGTTCCTTTGGATCTTTTTTCGGGTATGGAACCCTAAAACTGCAATTACTTTTGTTGGGGCCGAAACTCCGTCTATTCTAAAAATGAATCTGTTATCACCATATGTCCTTTGCGACACAAAATTATAGCCACTTTCATAAAGCAAAACACTTCCACCAGGTCACAGAACCAGGTTTAATTATCTCTCTCGGACCATTTTTATTACATACTTTTATTTAAATTGCTTCGTTCTATGTCCTTCCGGTTCATATCTTGAAAGGCAATTTTGAATCAGTTCCCGTGATCGGAGTAAGCTGAAATTTAGTACATATGTAAACCCGATGAGATTTTTTCTGTTATAAAAACATGTTATTTAACCGAAACTGATCGCATGCTCTGTACATGCTGAGTTAACTTGTTAACTAGTTTGTTGTAGCTAAAATGACATACATTTAGAACATGAAAAGTGGAAAAAAACTCACCCAGCAAGTCGAATCGTGTGCTAGGTACGTCAGTGTTTCGCCAACGTTATGAGCGAATGATATTATTATAAGCGAATGAAACGAATGATGATAGATGACAGAGTGTGAGTGAAGCACAGGGGTGAAGTGCAGGAAGAATGAAGCATTGTTGCCAATTTAGTGGTTTTGTCGCTAGAAATGGCGACTTTTGATTAAAGCTTTTAATTGTTCCGTACGGAATTCCGAACGGAATTCGTACGAACGTGTGTGCCATATAGAACTATTTATATGAAGTGCATGCGTTCGGGGTGTCCGGATACGGAAAACGAATTCGCAAATCGAATCAGGAAAACGAATATATGTAGCGGGCCTAAGTCTTAGCGACAAAGGGGGTTTAGTGACTTATCTGGCGACTTTTGGAGTACAAATCAAAACAGTTTTAGGGCCAGTAATAGATTGTAACGAGGCGCTATCGCGACTCGTACAAAACTCCTTCGATTGACTTCTTCCTCATCTTCTTCTTCTTCTTCTTTCAATTTCTTTTCCAATTCCAAATTTGAAATTCAAACGCTAGATCGATAGATCGATTTGGACGACAATTGACTTCACTTCATAAGAGAGCTCGGCCTAGAAAGGTCTTGGAATTATAAAGAAATATAGCTTTATTTTATTACATACATACTGTAAAATACCAAAATACTTAGAATCATTGTAACCGCAGTTAAAAAGTGCACTGCGAGTTATAAAGGAAGCACAATTGTATCCGTTATCCTGTTATTAAGAATTACCAGTGAGGCACTTAATCGTAAGTAGAGTGTCACACAAAGCCTCCAAATCATCTCATTCCATAGCCTTACCTATATTTATAAGTTTTATAATGTTGTTCCAGAGTGCCTCGTATTCTAAATAATAAATTACCGATACCACATCCTGTCTTTTACCTGTCTCCATCCATCCTCACCTGCATCCAACCGGACTACGTTACAAGATACATGTTTTGTTAACTTGACAGAGAATTATACATTGCCAAGTGAAATATATGAAACGCAAACGTGCTTGCGCGCCAAATTCTAACTTTATTTAATTAAAGTTGCATTCATATATACTCTAGCATTAACTATTTAAAAAAATCAAATATTAACATCCATTTTTTTTTCAAACTTAAGTTTCACATTTAATTAAACATTATTATTTTTGTACATATTTAAATTATAATTAAATTACCGCTACAAGCCTTTTGTGCCCCTCCAAATCCTCTGTCCGATCCTAGTAGAATCACTTTTAGCGACTTTTGATATTGAGTCTACGGAATCGAATTTATAGGAGTTGGCAACACTGGAAAGAAGGAAAAGCAAGAGCGTACGTAAGAGCAAGCTAGCAAGCGAGTGCTAGTAAGAAGTGGTGTGCTGTTTTTAATAGTTTTGCGGCTTTTGTTTTTCTGTAACTACGAACTTTTAAATTGAGCTGATTGTGATCTATTTCATTAAATCGTGTTACAAAAATGGCTATGCAACCGCATAGTAAAAAAAGAGTGTGTTATTACTATGATAGTAAGTATTACTAGTTGTTACCCGCCACTAGGAACTTTTGGCATTTCTTGAAGGTATTTCGGTTATTTTGGGTAAAGATTTATTCTTATTCTATATTTCCTGTAATAAACGTTTATATTGGCAATATTTCTATTGGTTACGGCGTGATGTTAAGTGCTGGATGTTCATCTTTTTACTTTTAAGGAATTGGTTGACGATGCATTTCGAAGCGTCTGTACCACGATCCGTGCTCTTATTGGGCCAAATGCTTTTGTTCGCACCTTCATTTGTACACTACAGACGAGAATGTGTCAAGCCCAGGAATGAATCGAGTAACATACCGATAGAAAGTTGAAATTGATATTTATTATATATGTGATATTAGAAATATTGATTTTTATATTTTATTTTAGGTGATATCGGTAATTACTATTATGGGCAGGGGCATCCTATGAAACCGCACCGTATACGTATGACTCACAATTTATTGTTGAATTATGGCTTGTACAGGAAAATGGAAATCTATGTAAGTTCACTTTTCAAGTTTTGATAGAAATTTCACCACTAACTTATTGCCCTCCTTGGGGAATATAAGTACAATCTGTCTCTTAACATGTTGCAGAGGCCACACAAGGCGACTGCAGATGAAATGACAAAATTCCACTCTGATGATTACATTAGATTCCTGCGGTCAATTCGGCCAGATAATATGTCAGAGTACAATAAGCAGATGCAGAGATGTAAGTAACTTAGTTATTTACCTTGTCATAGTTTTGCAGTAAGTTTTAGATTCCGCAGCCAAATGAAAAAAAAAACCCTAATTGTTATAATTTTGTCCTCTTCATCTATCCATCTGTCTGTTTGTACATTTGTTTATCCATCTGTACATAAGTCACAGTCATTTTACTGCATAACTATGGAGACAACATTATTTGTAGCTTTATTTATTTATAAGTTAATGACAATTTTTTATTTAGTGGTATGTAAAGTTTATCTGCTGTTGATTATACAGAGTTATTCTGCATATGTAACTAGTGGCTCTGAAAGCTGTAGACCTTGCAACGTAAACTTTATCTGCTGTTGATTATACAGAGTTATTCTACCTATGCACAGTGTTTTTTTTGCCCTAAAAAAGTGACATGTTCGTTTTCTTGCATAGTTCGACAAAGCTCTTCATTTTAAATGTATGTGCCAACTCCCACAGTTCAATTCCAAGTAGTTTTTGAGAAATAACAATTTTTCTTTGTGACCCCAAAAACGGAAACAAATTCATTTTTATTTTTTTTACAGAAATCTGTATGCGACAGAATTTATCTAGTTACCATAAGATTTCCGTTTTTGGGGTCACAAAGAAAAATTGTTATTTCTCAAAAACTACTTGGAATTGAACTGTGGGAGTTTGACACATACATTTAAAATGAAGAGCTTTGTCGAACTATGCAAGAAAACGAACATGTCACTTTTTTAGGGCAAAAAAAACACTGCATAGGTAGAATAACTCTGTATAATCAACAGCAGATAAAGTTTACGTCGCAAGGTCTACAGCTTTCAGAGCCACTAGTTACATATGCAGAATAACTCTGTATAATCAACAGCAGATAAACTTTACATACCACTAAATAAAAAATTGTCATTAACTTATAAATAAATAAAGCTACAAATAATGTTGTCTCCATAGTTATGCAGTAAAATGACTGACATATGTACAGATGGATAAACAAATGTACAAACAGACAGATGGATAGATGAAGAGGACAAAAACGAATAATCGTTTGGGCTATATTGACTACACATATTCCTGTTTTTAACTTTCCTAAAAGTCAAGTAGATGCGATGTTATTATGTTTTTTTGATAATTTGGTTTTTATTTAATTACATGTCAGAAGATGCTAGCAATAAGCTATCAAAACAGTATTCTCTAACTCCGCTTAACTTTTGAGAAAATCACATTTAAAATTATATCGTCAGGGTTGTCACCTAAAGGTTAGGTAAAAGAGAGTCGGTCAAGAAAAAAAGATTGCAATCGCGCTCAAAACTTGGATTTGAGGTTAAATTACAATAAAAAAACTAACAAATTCAAGTCGGGACTACGGTCGAGTTTTAGAACCGACAGTGAAGAAACCTAATCTAAACCACTAGTAATAATATAATATAATATAATACAATAATCAGGGGACAATCTTTACACAAATCAATTTAGCCCCAAAGTAAGCTCTAAAGGCTTGTGTTATGGGTACTAGACGACGATATAGATAGATCTATCTATCTATCTATCTATCTATCTATCTATCTATCTATACATACTTATATAGATAAATAAATACTTAAATACATAAGAAACATCCAAGACTCAGGAACAAACATTCGTGCTCATTACACAAATATTTGCCCTTACCGGGAATCGAACCCGGGACCGCTGGCTTCGGAAGCAGAGTCACTACCAACTAGGCCAAACGTGTCGTCACTAGTTTAAATATTTGAAATAGAAAAATAAAGCACTACTTATTCAAGTTTTGAGCGCGATCGCAATTTTTTTTCTTGACCCCGTTTGACCCCATCTTTAGGTGACAACCCTGATGATATAATTCTAAATGTGATTTTCTCAAAAGTTAAGCGGAGATAGAGACTACTGTTTTGATAGCTTATTGCTAGCATCTTGTGACATGTAATTAAATAAAAACCAAATTATCAAAAAAACATATTAACATCGCATCTTCTTGTCTTTTAGGAAAGTTAAAAACAGGAACATGCATAGTCAATATAGCCCAAACGAATAAGGTTAATAGATAAATTCAGTCGCATACAGATTTCTGTAAAAAAAAAAAATGATTTTGTTTCCGTTTTTGGGGTCACAAAGAAAAATTGTTATTCATCAAAAACTACTTGGAATTGAACCGCGGGAGTTTGACACATACATTTAAAATGAAGAGCTTTGTAGAAATATGCAAGAAAAAGAACATGTCACTTTTTAGGGCAAAAAAACACTGTGCTATGTGACTAGTGGCTCTGAGAGCTGTAGACCTTGCGAGTCTATCAGAATCCATGTAATTATCCAACCTGCTCACATTTTTTACGAGAATCGGTTGAGCAATTGTAGAACGCATCAAGACTCAGATAAAGACACCAACTTTATTCTCATTACAGTAAGGATCATAACCGAAAATAAGCATTGAAGTTAAAAATCGTTTCTATCCAATGAACTAATTCACTACAGACGAGATTTTTTTTTTTTTTATTTAAACAATTTTTTTTTTAAATGTTATCATATATGATACAGCACGAAAACCTTACGATTTATCTGCGCTGCAGAGCCGTCTTAATTATTTTTACTTATCTCTTATTCTATACATCCCAATTGGTTCTTTATATAATATTTTTTAAGTTTACATCTAAAAGTTTTGCATGATTTGTTCGAGTACATTATTTTTAGATCCTCCGGTAATTCATTTACAATAGTCGGTAAAAGATATTTAAGCGTTCGAGTACCATATACATTATTGTGCTTTGGTTTGATATATTTCTTTCTGATATCTATAGTTCTAAGATTTTTAGGCCGTTTATATTCATATAATTGATGGGAGCATCATTGAAATTCCTCACTAAAGAACATGATAAACATGCATTAACTTGCTCTGAGTAGCTATTATTACAGCTATATTTCCACTTTATTATTATTACAGCTTTATTTCCACTTAAAAGTTTAAAAAAAAAAAACATATAATTATAATTAGTTTGTTCGCATTTCTTTGTTATGTGGCCCCACTATGGGTAAAAGCCTCCTCCATTCTTTTCCACCTTTCCCTGTCTTTGGCCGTATGCATCCAACAATTTCCTGCTGTTTTTAGGGTTCCGTTCCTCAAAAGGAAAAAACGAAACCCTTCTATACACATTATGTATATAGAACTCTGGTCATGTTCATGTTGTTGTGTTTTATGATTTTTCTATCCTCTTTACTCTCCACTTTAAATAAATTGCACACACCAATAATATTTCAAAATGCTAATCTTTTATTACAGTCAATGTTGGTGAAGATTGTCCAGTATTTGATGGTCTTTACGAGTTCTGTCAGCTATCTGCTGGTGGCTCAGTTGCAGCTGCGGTCAAGTTAAACAAACAGGTACACAGTCTTAATTCATACGGAGCAGTAATTAAAGAATAAAAAATTAAATTAGTTTTAAGTCATAACTAAATGGACAATTTTTTCCACAGGCTTCAGAAATTTGTATTAACTGGGGTGGCGGACTGCACCATGCTAAAAAGTCAGAAGCTTCTGGTTTTTGTTATGTAAATGACATTGTGCTGGGTATTCTAGAGCTACTGAAGTACCACCAGAGAGTGCTCTATATCGACATAGATGTTCACCACGGAGATGGAGTTGAAGAGGCTTTTTACACCACTGACAGAGTCATGACTGTGTCTTTCCATAAATATGGAGAATACTTCCCTGGGACAGGTAATATACTAGTTTTGAAGTTTAGACAAATAGTGTTAAGTTTCATACTAATGTACTGTGATTTCTTACAGAATCTGCCAACAAATGCATAGTTATTGTTGCCTGTGCACTGACTCTGCTTAGATACACAGTCCAAATATAGTGATGGTGATGATATAAGTTATTTATTAAATTACAGGTGACCTTCGTGACATTGGAGCTGGTAAAGGCAAATACTATGCAGTGAACATTCCTCTCCGTGATGGCATGGATGACGAGTCCTACGAATCTATCTTTGTCCCCATCATCTCAAAGGTCATGGAGACTTTCCAACCTAGTGCCGTTGTGCTGCAGTGTGGTGCTGATTCTCTCACAGGTAATTTGAAATATGGGATGACCGTATCTTTACACAGCCAATACATTTTGATCATTCCAAATTGTCTGTTATGTGTTTATTGCCAAAGGATACAAATTCCCTTACTAACATTTTTCGGCCATCTAGCGGTGAATTGCGTTTTTAGGCATAATTGCAATGTTCTAAGTAGTATAGCACTATCGCCCGCTAGATGGCGAAAATAACGATTCAAATTGAATTAGTGTTTATTAATTAAGAAATAATGTTTATTTTCCATTTATCGGTATTCCCTCGCAAATATTTAAACTGCCGAGATAAAAAGTATCCTATATTTTGACCCGCGATATCCTATCACCAGGTCGGACTGGCCTTGACTGCCATTTGCCAGCCGGGCCCTAGCCTGCGCGGGCCCCCCACGGGCCTGGCTTGCAGAGTTTAATAAGATATATCGTGGATAATTAATAATTTGTATAGTTAATTATTCTCCGACAGTTTCTCGTCAGGGCCGTGGCTAGGGGGGCATTGTGGGGCAATGCCCTACCATGAAATACCAATGCCCTACCTTAAAATATACCATTAACTTGTTTGTTGATACTTGATAGTACCTGTAACCACCCCGCTGCCCTACCTTAAACCACCTCCGCCCTACTTTAAATTGAACTCGGGCTTGTGGGAAGCCACCCGGGCCCTTCCGATCCAATCCGACCCTGTCTATCACTATGCTAAGTTTTATCAAAATTCGTCCGGTAGTTTCCGCGTGATGCGTGCCCAGACAGTTTTTTTTTGTTTTTACTGGTTTCAAATAGTTCCTCAAATATATTTTTACCAAAAGAAATTCAATATATAAATACGACAATTCTAGTTTTATTATACTATAGATTTTAATATGTTTGTGTATTTTAATTTCTCAGGCGACAGACTAGGATGTTTCAATTTAACTGTACGAGGACACGGACGCTGCGTCGAGCTAGTGAAGCGCTTCGGTCTACCCTTCCTTCTAGTCGGGGGTGGAGGGTAAGAATTGTATTAATTTGTTATTAGTTAAGTCATCATATAAAATAAATATTAGTAATGAAAACTGTCCTTGGACCGTCAGCGGACTCTTATAATTGTTACACACACACATATTTCCTTTCTCCCGTTCGTCCGTCTCCAGTCGAGGCACGGTACAGCGCTTGTGGGGAAACTATATTACTACTACTACATTACTGTCAGGTTTACAGGTTAAGTGTTTGTTTATATTGCAGCTATACGATCCGGAACGTGTCCCGTTGCTGGACGTACGAAACGTCCGTCGCGCTTGGCGTCGAGATCGCCAATGAGCTGCCTTACAACGACTACTTTGAATACTTCGGACCCGACTTCAAGCTACACATATCGCCCAGCAATATGTCTAATCAGAACACGCCAGAATACTTAGAGAAGATTAAAAACAGACTATTCGAGAATCTCAGGATGTTGCCACATGCACCTGGTGTGCAGGTACGAAAGCTGACTAACTTTATAACAACAACAGGTCCAATTAAGAAGACGGTCTTAATTTAAAATTTCCTTCACCTAAAATAAGAAACGTCAAACTCGATTTTGTATAGCACAGAGCTGTCAAAATCAAGTTTGACTTTTCTTATTTTAAGTTTAGAATCTTTTAAATTTAGTGAACACACTTTCGAATTAGCCCCAATAGCATTTACATGAATGGACTAGAAATCTCAGTCTCCTGGCATTACTGGGAGCTGATAGTTTGAAGTCTCCTCAATAATTTTTATTTGTTTTGCCCTAGGTTCAAGCCATACCAGAAGATGCTGTTAATGATGAATCAGAAGATGAAGATAAAATCGACAAAGACGAAAGACTACCACAAAGTGATAAGGTAAGTTTTACTGAATAGTACATGTAACCCTTCCGATGTGCTTGGCATAACTCATTCTGCAGAATATACTCTCGGATAAGCTGAATGAGAAAGCTTGTTTTAATTAGGGTTCCGTACCTCAAAAGGAAAAAAGGAACCCTTATAGGATCACTCGTGTGTCTGTCCGTCTGTCACAGCCAATTTGCTCCGAAACTACTGGACCGATTGATTTGAAATGTGGTATACATATGTAAATTGGTGACCGCAACAGGGATGCATAACGTAAATTAATTAATTTTGAACATGGGGCCCACTTTTGGGGGATAAATTAGAAAATTAAAAAAAAAAGTTGTGCAACTGAAATCGTGTGACATATCAAATGAAAGGGCTTATTGTGAGGATCTTAAATGTATTTTTTTTTGAATTTTAAGTAAAATAGTTTAGAATTTATTTAGGAAAATAAGTGAAAATTGACCATTCCCCCCCCCCCCCCCCCCCTTATCTCCGAAACTACCGGACCTAAAATTTTGAAAAAAATACAGAAAATAATTCTTCACCTATAGATTACAGGAAAACCTATAAAAAGTCTATGGTATTTAAAGTAACATAGGAAATTTCAGTTTATCATGTATGGAACGGAACCCTCTCCACGCGGGTTTCACTCGCACTTGACCGGTTTTTTTTACATGTCACGTTACGGACGCATTCAGTTTTAACTAAAAGTGATCGCTTATCTACATATAATTTTATTTGTTTAGTGTATTTATTTATTTATTCTTGACCAAGTTTTATGTGGTAATAATATTTACCCTAATTTTGACAATTTTAGCTATATGTACAGGTGAGCAACTCAAATAGTCAGTGAGACCAAGTTTTTTTTGGATTTTATGGCCTGCTTTCAGAGACCTTTAAGCCATGAGATCAAGTCTACAGCTATAAGCACAGAATATGTAATAGTAGTTCATGGTAAAGTTGTTAATTAAAATTCACTCATGGTTATAGGATAAGCGCATTACGGGCGATGGAGAGCTGTCAGACTCCGAGGATGAGGGGGAGGGCCGCCGCGACAACCGCTCGTACCGCACGCCGCAGCCGCGCAAGCGGCCGCGCCTCGACAAGGAGCCCGGTCAAGTCAAGGATGAGCTCAAACGTGAGTTAAACCTTACATTTAAGCCGGGTCTTCAATAGGCATGTTTCCTGAATTTTTTTAATTAGTTCGTCATTTAAATTATAAAAAAATATTGAACACATTTTTTCTTTTGTCAATTAAACAAAAAATTACGATATAGTGAGGGGAAGTTCCGCGTGACGTCACGACTTTGTACACTTTTTACCACTTTTTTGACGTCATGAGCCCCCACTTCCGAACTTAGATGCGCGTTATCTTTCTCAATTTTGATTGATTTGATAAAGCAAAAAATACGCGTTCAATATTTTTTGATAATCTAACTGACGGACTAATTAGTTTTTTTTTACTCAGGTAACATCCCTATTACTTTCTAGCCAGTTCTATGAATAAAGTTTTACAGTTAAGGACAACAGTTTATTTATAATTCAGAAATTATAAGAATCTTTTCAATACTTACCATGTTTAAAGCACTAAATACATAGATATAATTGAATGTAACTGATAAAGATTTTGTAATTTCAGCGGAAGACTCAAAAGATGATTTAAAGAATTTAAGCACCACAGAGGAACCAAAGAAAGAAGTACCGCCAAATCCCTGATGCGTTCGGTAGGGCGACATTAGGTACAGTTATTCACAAGCCCGCGTTGTGTGCGTCTAATAACTGACGTTTCATGAACTTTAGAAAACCAAAATATCTGATTATCTAACGCTTTGCAGACAAGGTGCTCTCTTGACATTTTGGTTGTCTTTATGTACAAGCATTAAGATAAGCAATTTATTGAGAAAATGGCATCTTACCAATACCTTGGTCAGAGTAGACTTAATGTGCAGAGTAATCTTTTAGTAAAACATGAGAGCGGTCAGTATAACGCCACAGTCATTACAAACCAAATCAATACATTCAGCAAAAGTATAGGCCTTCACAGTTCCTCTCTTAAATCTTTAAAGAGATATATCGCTCGTAGATAGTTTGTACTACATATAATATGTAATTGTATATTTTAACAGATACAGAAAATCACTTTCTTGATTTCATTGTTGTTTTGTTATCAATGACGGTAGTATCTGCTATTCGTTTTAATTACTTTAAACTAGTTGGTCCGTTACAAACAAATCAAGTTATGTCGGAAAATGAACTACAGTAGATCCCCTGTCTATTAAATATACAAACTTTGTACTACCAGGCCTGTATTTGACATTGCATAAACGATATGGCAAATTATTTTGCTACGATATGGTAACTCTTATTAACTGACAGCAAAGGCTACCGCATTGTAAAACCATCGCGATATCAATCGCTTAAGGGGATCGGGCTATAGTTTTTCAGCAATTGCTGCAACACGGGCTATTCTCAAAAGTTCACGTTGAAACTTTTTGCCCCCCTTAGTGATGTAATATGTAATCTTTTTGGGAATAGCCCAAATTGCAGCAATAAATTGCCGAAAAACTAGCCCATTTACAAGCCCCTTTAGGCAATGTCGAAAAGAGGCCCTGGTGTTTTATTTAGCATTCCAAAACGCATATCGTGCGAGGTTTGTACCTTTCAACGCAGGACGCGCGAGGTGAGGAAGCGAAAGTTTGTTTTTACTCAGCGTACAAAACCATGATTCTCTAACGTGCTCAGCGACTGATCGATGAGGGAGGCATTCAAATTTGAACCCAATGACTGTGTCCTTATAGTCTAATTTAATAGATTCGTTTATTCGCTGATCAGCCGATGCGCACTTTAGATAATCACACCACAGGAGATGAATGAATGACCACTTAGTCGCAACCTACACTGCCAGACGGTTGATTCAGTATTGTTGAAATATGAACTCAAATTTGTAATCAAAATACTTGGGAATTCGATTACATGTATTACAGTAAATTGTAGTTTTTTTTGTTGGTTTAAGGATTAAAATGTCATTATAATTTTAAATTGTTGCTTTTTATGAATGTCAAGTTAGTGTACCCGTCGAAGATATCCAGGATCTGATGATTCCAGAAGATCGTACAATTTATTTAAAATGTATTGCACAAACCAAGTACAAATTGCGTTCTCTACCAGTCAACAAACAGGCCAAACAGATTTTTTTTTATCAAAAGGTACAATGAGAAGGTTGATATATTGTAACATCTCTTAATGTTATTAGTATCTGATTAGATACTGTTACTGTTTGCCCTGTTTGTTTACTGGTAAGTAATGGTACATTTAGGTACTATTTCTTGGAATCATCAAATTCTGGATATCTTCGACGGCTACACTAACGTGACGCTCATCTTTAGAAGTCGATTCTAAGGCAGCATTCCATCCAGTGTACAACTTTCTTTCAAGTGCCACCCTTTCTAATATTGGAAATGGGAAGTGTGTTTTTCTATATTCCACGCTTCAATTTCAAGTTGTATCCAAGTATCCAATCCAAAAGCTTGCCCATAATAATATGTTTCGCGTTAGTAGGTTATAAATGGGAATTATTTTTCGTTCGGGAATTAAATGTGTGGAATATGGATTAATATAACAATGACATAGGATTGTTTTAATTTTAGTTTCTATGAGAATATGAATACTTATTCCAGTGAAACTCAGGACAAAGCTAGATAAAAAGGAAATATTTTAGTTTTTTTTATAACCTGACAATCGAAAGAGCAATAGTTATATGTAATTCGTTTAGTATTAATTTTTTGATACTAATTAGGGAATGATTGATCTACTCTCAAATAAATTTTTTAAGTGTAATAGATGTGTAAGTTCAAGTTAGTTGTATACTTAATATAGGTAAGCTATATTTAAAGATGAAGCATTTAGACTGATTTTTTTTATTTAGGTTCATCTTATATAAATAAATATCCTATTATTTTTACAAACAAAACAAAATTTGAAGAGCAGGAGTAACTTTGTTTTAAGCCGCGTGAATATAGAATATTTTCGCAATCTTGCTCGTTTTTGCTCATCCGTTTGCCCGGAAAAAAATTTGTTCGAATTTCATTTGCCCTTATTTCATTAACCCGAATTTCCAAGTCCTAATTGCGTGTGACCGATTTCTTACTAGACCAATTTTATTTAATCCATAGATTTAATTATGGACTTCCGCAAAGTAACGCCTGAATCTATTAACTACCCATAGATTTGTTAACTTTTAATTGCATGTACTATTTTGTTTACTTCGAAGTTTCATTTCACCTAATAAGTGACTGACCGAATAAATTTACTGATTTATGCAATGCACCTATGAGCCGTGGGTAGACAGGCCGGCACAGCGAGAAACCTATTTTCCAACATTGGCAAACGATGATTGTATCAAAAGTTAGGCGAAATGATATTACATACACATGCATCACGCCCGAAATCCCTAATGGGGTGGGCAGAGCCACAAGAGTACTTGTGGCCACGTTCGATTAATTCGGTATGATGAACCGTATGGTGACAGGTGATCAGCCCATCGCCCATACAGATAGTCCACCATGTTGGAGAGGACCCGTCCCTTAGTCGACTTTTACGACATGCCAGGATGATAAGCATCTGCACGCATTCTATGCTATTTCTTCACTCCCAGTGCAGCAGAGGAGGAGTGGGTGCAGCAAATGATATTAGCTGTTATAAATTTAGGGAAACTGAGGGGATACCAAGTATTTTGATACTATCTGAACAACATAGCTTGATAACAGTGCAGTGAACAATGCTTTATTTAACTTGATTCCTACTAAATTAGTTCTTGTCTTTTTTTCTTCAATAGAATAATCAATATTGATTAGGAACCTAACTGACTTCCTTAGTAAAGTCGCGCAATGTAGGTAAAGAGAATTGTATAGTGCTTTGCGTTATGAAGATAAACAATGAACCGTTCGCGATCAAACATACCTGTGTTGCCGATGGCTCTAGGAGTCGAACTAGGTAACTTAACGAAAAAAATAATGATCATAGGTAGAATTTGTTTATTTTGAGAGATTCTACGCCAACGAACCGAAAGGGTACCAATTTGAATTTGCGATGTAAGTCACGACGTCGGTCGATTATAAGGATAAAATTTTATCGCCCTGCAAATCTGTACCCATGCACTCGGTCTTTGGTGTGCAACCTCCTTTTTTACATAAATAGGTAAACAAGCGTGGGAGTTTATATTGTAATTCTTAATTGTCTATGCAAACTAAATGTTATTTTCTATTGTTAAATAAATAATGTCGAGATGTGTCTTATAATTTTATTGCTTCTACGTTAAGCGAGTATTTCTTGTATATATATATATACATACACACTCATCCATATATGTATATATATATACAAGATTTATACTTAAATGTAATTGATTCTCGGAAACGGTTCTAACATAGTATAAAGAGAAGGGCAGTAGGATATCTTCATACAAACGCACCGCGCGCGCCGCACGCACACTTGAACAAAATCTCGACCCGTTTCCCCTTACTAAGCGGGTCGAGATTTGTCGAGTGTGCGTGCGGCGACGCATAGATACTTTGGCGTACTAATACAAGCCGCGCGCGGTGCGTTTGTATGAATATAACCTACTTCCCTTCTCTATGGTTCTAACGATTTGGATGAAATTTTGTATTTTGGTTTTTTTTTTACTTTTCAAGTTTATCTAGATAGGTTTTATCCCTGAGAAAGAAAGACGCCGCGCGACGCCTGGTCGCCCTGATACTGGCAGTTTTGTAAAATAAACTTCTAAAACGAAATAGTAGTTTATGCAACGGTTGCATAATGATAGGCCTTAAAACACTAGTGCCGTTTTCATGAAACGAGCTTTAGCGAGTTTCATGATAAGATCGCACGTGTGTTTTAAGGCCAAATTATGCAGAGTTGCATACATAACTTTATCTACACACATATTATAAATCCTCCATGATGTGTTCAGAAACAATATTTTCTGGCAACAAGTTATTTGTTGCAATCGTGGCTGCATATTTCCGATATCCGGCGCATTTTCACATCACGCAGTCACTCCGAGAAGACTACTAAACATATTTTCAACTAAAATGTAAATTACAAACAACTTTTTCTATTCAATTCAACAACAATTCTACCTACTTTCGTTCAGCAAAAAACCAACATAATGGCGGCAATTCGATCCTCCGTCAAGACCATTTCTTTCTTAAATCATAGACAAACGACTGAAGTCTCTATTCTCACGTCACTCGAGATCAAATGTCGTTAGGTTTATATTAAAAAAACATACTGAATTGATGTTTCGTATCAATAACTGTTTAATATCTATGGATACTAGAATAGAGACCCACTTGAGTTTTGACAGCTGTTCCAAATTTAATCTCATTTCGATACTAAAATCGATACTGTAATAACATTGCAGCACTGGTTTTACCTAATTGGTTGTCACAATGGTGGTCATTTCCTACGGTTTTTAATTACACTATGGAGGTTTTATGATATGGGTGTAGATAAAAAAGTATTTAATGATCACCCTAAATTGACATAGACAAAACCTGATTTACCAACAAGGCTATCCAAAATCAACTTCAATTGTTCTCAGTAGGTTTTTTCCGAACAGGTTGGTAGATTCATTCCTTGACCTTCATACGAGCTTTTAAAAGCCTTAATTGAATAAAGATATTTTGACTTTGACTTATTTAGAAGCTGATAGCTAGGTAATGGAGACTACCTATTTAATAAGACTAGCAATAAGCACGGCTTTACTAACGATTTATTGTCAGAAATAGTCCGACATGTTTCGGACTCATATGGAGTCCTTCTTCAGGGGTGGAGTGCGGTCGCGCTCACAGCAACCCACGCACTTTGAGTACGTGGGTTGCTTTGAGCGCGACCCCTGAAGGACTCCATATGATTCCGAAACATGTCGGACTATCTCTGACAATAAATCGTAAGTAAAGCCGTGCTTATTTCTAGTCTTAGTAATGTCTCACGAAAGTTTTAATCTGACTATTACCTATTTAATCTTGGATCAAATATTCAACTGAAGTGTGTGGATTCGGCCAATAGAATAATAATAAAATAATGATAGGTCAAGAATAAAAAAACAGTTATTGAATATTATATGTAATTGTAAACAGATTATCACAACGCTCTAGACAATAAATTGCACCATAAAATAAAAGTACCTTCAAATCAGTCTGGTACCAAAGAGCTGGATAAAACATCAAATAAATTGGAATGAATATAAAAATACTATCAAATAATTTAGCAATATACATCTACATAGTTTTCATCCGTTTTTTACATACCTACAAATAAAGATAAATGGATGTAATTGATTTTATAAGTAGTTATTCTAATGAACGCTTAAAATGTAAAGGGGCGATAACTACATTAACAGAATTATGGTAAAATTGAACCTTTACATCACTCCCAAGTCTAAAGTCTTACATTTATGTCGTGTTTTGAACTTCGTTTTAAAAATCACACATGTTCATAGTTTTCAAATATTTGACTGCTACTTACGCTTTAAAAAGGAATGTAAAAATGGAAGAAGAAGTATTTATCGATAAGTATCGATTGGAAGTTTCAATACTTTCTACAACCAGTCATACAAACGATTGTAACGTAAATTGTGCGTAATTATAGTAGGCCTTTTTCAACGTGACTAGGCAAGACCAATTTCATACCATGATACCTACTGATTTTCCCTTTATATAAACAAAATCCATAACAAAGTTTGTGATTATAACAATCAATAAAATGTATAAATTAAAAGCATGGTTATAATTTATTAGTTAACTAAACGCGTATAACTAACTCAATCACAGTAAATACAAAACGGTTATTTGTTAACTTTCCAAGATATAATACTTATCGTATTCAAAATAATATAATTTTAGTCATCACCTATGCAATGCCGATTAAATTAACCACTCGACGTAGTAACTTAAACTACATGGCGATCAGTTAATTTAATTATTATTAGAATGACTATGACTACCGTCTAAAGTGTTTAAATTCTAACTGGCACAATAGTGAGCATCCGAGAATAATATTATCCGTTTTACTGCAACATCTGGACATTGAACCCTGCTCAACTTATCACGTAAAGTCTTCGCACAGCGATGCATTTCGTCAGCTAGGCTTCGGCACCTTCTGCAAACAAATATGCATCAACAGAAGATTACTATTTGCATCACATACTCGTCACGATGCTGAAGCGTTAAGGGGCCGGTAAACGGTGAGCGTCAAGTTGGCGTACCCGTGGAAGATATCCAGGATCTGATGATTCCAAATAATAGTACCGCATTAGTACCAAGTTCAAAAAATTGTACCTTTGTAATTTCGGAGATCTGAGCCCTGTTTAACGGGTACGCTAACTTGACGTCAAGCTGGCGTACCAAGTTTGGATCTCGAGAATGGTGCTGCTCCCAAAAATGATGTATATTTCAAAAAATAGTGCCCAAATAGTACCCCTGGCTCCCGAAGTCTCAACTCCGTAGCTCTAATAGAAACGGAGATATTTCATACCAAACACGGGTAAAATATTTTGCACCGTCAAGCTGGCGTACCCGACCGAGATCACACAGAAAGCCATTGAATTCCTAAGCCAGCTATATACCAAAAAATAGTACCGGAAATAGAACCCCATTTACGACAAGAGCATAACAGAAAAGCTAAGTGGAACATTGAAAAAATTATGGATGAATATTCTTCATTGTCATAGTACTGTCACGAACAAAAGTCTTATTTCATTTATATTTATTATTTGTTCTTTCAATCTTTTAAGCAAAATGTAAGTGAAAGTTTTAATTTACTACTACTATTAATTGCAATAGCCAGATGGGTTGGCATAAAGCAGATTATATCAAACTTGGTTTTATCCTTTTGCGGTACCTTAGCATTAGGAGTTTTTCGGTCCTATAGCTACATCTGGGTACATTCACTCAGCACGTTAAACATGGTTAAAAACATAACATTAACGTCATCCGTTTACTTAAGTTTTCAACATAATCGTTTACTACCCATTATAAAGTTCCTCTCTGTTTGCGTCTGTACCAAAATGAGTTTGTATGAGTTGTGTGGTTGAATTAGCTGCACTAACCTGGAGTTATCGGATGATCTCGCAGCATCGAACCTTAAAATACAAAACAAAAGTTAATATATTTCAGTCATAGCGAAAGTGTAGTTTTATGTTCATGCTACATAATTAAGTACTTTACGTATACAACTCAACTACATTACAGAATTATTATGTTAAAAAGAACTTACAAGCTCTGGCATTATCAAGAAGAGTGTAAGCATTAAGTTCGTGCAGAGCACAATACATTCAGTATGCTCATAAAACGCAGAAATCAATTTTGTCTATTTATCGGATTAGGGAAACATAAAGTTAATATTAAGAATATTTGTATAAGAAGCAGTGGCGCAGCCTGCCTACAAGCCGATTCCTGACGGCTTTACCAAGCTAGAAAGCTACGGCTAGCCTCTCAGTGAAGTCCATGTTACTCTAACTAAAGGTCGGACTCGCACGTCCGGTTCTAATTCTTCCGGCTTCCCTTAGGAAATATTTCACGCTTCGCCACTGATAAGAAGTATATAAACACGATGTTTTAATGTCAAAAAGTTAAATAACTTTTTGACTAAAAAATATTGTACAAGCAAGTTATTTGCCAACAGTACTAAAATATTACATTGTCATTGAAATTACTTGCCATTCCAGCTGTCCTAGCAAGGTTGACTCGAAGATAAACAATACCCATCTTATATACCCCAGTGCGTCTCATAATAGTGTCGCAGAAAGAGATGGACTGATGATATGTGGATAACTTACCCTCTTGTCAACCTTGCTAGCGCCACTACTGGGTAAAGTGAGAAAATTTGCTTAGTTTACCAAAATAAAATGAAAGTGGGTGCAACAGTTGTACCATAGTATAAAGAGGGGGGAAGTAAGTTATCTTCATACGAACGCACCGCGCGCGGCTTGTATGTGTGCGCCAAAGTATCTATGCGTCGACGCACGCACACTTAAACAAAATCTCGACCCGTTTCTCAGTGCGCCAGTCGGGGCTAACACCGCACGAGGTTCGCGCGTCACGGCCTTTCGGCAGCGCTAAATTAATGAAAAATGTGTGATAATCGCAGGAGAACGTATTGCTGTGTTTAGGTGTCTTAATAATTCATCGATTCCAGAATTGTCTCTGTTCAGATTACCTATTGAACAGGAACAACCCTGTGACAGTAGGCAGTTATATCGCGAATTGGGCCGGAGATAGCCTACTTCCCCTCTTTATACTATGGTTGTATCCAGTGGGCACAAAGGTGTGAGTTAAACTGGGAAAAGCCCGTAAAACTCAACTCATGCAGGTGCATTTGGCACAAAAAAATGCTGGTGCGAGAACTAAACAGATTACTTACGATTACAAGCACCAAAGAGGCATTGCAAAACATTTCACATAACATTGCGTGTTTGAATCGTGCAACGACAGCGTATATTAAGCGGCGTTGACCATTGTTACCTAAACAGCCAGACGGCACATTGACTAGCGCTAGTACAGAATAGCGTCTGAAAGTTGGTTACTGGTTAGTGCGGCGCCCGGCGTGATGCCCACGATGCTGCCGCCCACGCACGCCTCCACGCCCTCTGCCGACCACCACCGCGGCGTTAACGGACGCTCAATAATCGATTGCTTCACTATGTCTGATCTAGGAATTGCTACGTGGAAACGAGCTTCGTCCTAGAGCTAGACAACACTCATATCGCCAATAGTTTCTTTCTTATGAATGAATCCGTCGTAAACTTTAAGCACGGTACGGTTTCATAATTTTTCTTTAGGGTATGTTTTTAATCAAATGCAATACCGTCTTCACCATAAGGGCACACGGGGCCGTGGCCAAGGCCCCCATTCTCAGGGGGCTCTGAAGGACCGACAATTTCTCTCACACATTTATTTAATTCACTTTTTTTACTTTCCAAAAGGGCCCCAAATTTGTGTGTGCCCAAGGGCCCCAGCCTAGTTTAAGACGGCTCTGATCAAATGAGACGCCAATATTGTTTTTTTTTATTATCCGGATATGAGCATCCTCTATCGGTTTTATGCCAAAAAATCAATGCAATTTCCACCACGAAATGACAGACGAATTCTAACCGTGCACAAAGTACGTACAACACGCACGGTAGGTTTTAGATATTGTGATGTAAAAGATAAGTAGCTTTACAACATTGTAAATAATTTCTTGAGCAGTTTATACTTGCATTTGCTTTTTAAATGGCACCGAACATAGCAAGCAAAACAATTGATTGAGCCTCTGAAAAACAGCCTTACAGAAAAACATAAAAGTTATTCTCCAAGAAAACCGTTTATGAAAAAAAAATCAAAAGATTTAATTCATGCAACATATCTGTTAATATTGAAAAGTATAAATTATTAAAAAGGAACATTTATTCAAAAGAAGTTAAATTTGAAATTCTTCACACAACAAAGTGAAAATACACCGTTTTCCATCTGCAATTTAAGAATTATATTAAGTTACACACTCAAAACTAAATTAGTTACGGACCCAGAACTTCCAGTAAGTTAATAAAATCATGAGGTAAGAATGCTTGAATTATTGAAGGAATAGCTACACTCGATTTTTATTTTACTCATCATGTCATTCAACTCTTGGGCATCTGTCGGCTACACTTCACTGGCTTGCTATTACAAGGTTCTTCGTTTCATTTGTTGGCGTGACTTTCTCTAATATTAATTAAGGCAGATTTAAACAGGGTCAGTGACTGATTTCGAATTCGAGACACGTCAGCGCTGACCCCTGAAAAACCAAATGTAAATTGATTTGAAGTCAGTACAGCGGTGGGAGGTCAGCGCTGACTTGTATATTCGAGTACGAATATACAAGTCAGCGCCGATACTGACTTGTGCACTGTGGCCCTGTCTAAACCTGGCTTTACATTAAAAAACCTTTTAAACGTGTGCTAGTGATTTGAACGCGTACAGTGCAATAACGACCTTCATGCATACTCGTAGAATCGAAATTCGCGTATCAAAAATGATTATAAGTATAAGATGCGATGCGACGCCGGTCTCACCTGTGGTGCAGGCGGCGGTGTTGTCGGCGTTGACGCCAGCCACGGACCAGGGCCGCGCCTTGCCGGGCGTGCGCGCGCACCCGTTCCCTACGCACGCGTCACAAGCACAGATATACATACAGCGGGACCAAGCCAGCGGAACGCTTGGTTCGGAAAGCAATAGAAACCCAACCCAACTGTCACTATTAATTATATGAGCAGCAAGTCTTCCGGGGAACAGCGGGATTTTAATGAATTTAATACAGAGAGAGTGTACTTAATTTGCTTAAAGGTCAATTGGGACAGCAAATAGATTCTAATTTGGACAAATTAACTAAACTAGAAAACATAATTTGGCGAACAAAATTGACTGATGAAAGTTAGGTATCGAGTTGGAATGTCGATGGTTCAGTATCGAATCGATGTACATGGTTTGTCAAGTCTGAGATGGCCGCCTATTTTTTTAAAATTAAAATCGAGATCATGAATTATAGCCTATTCTACCCCATAAATTAATAAAGTACCATTCAAAAACTCTTACCCGGCCACAGAGTCTGTGACGTCGTGCCTTGGTTAAAAGTGGATACAATTAAATTATGACACATGATATTATATATATTAAGTGAATGTATTGAAACTTTAGGAAAAACATAAATTATAGTACACGTTAATGGGCATACAAAGCCGTGAACTTTTCTAAATATAGACACGTACAGAACTACCCTTACTGTGAAATTTTTGTATTTTGAGCTGTCAACTTAGTTCGCCGAATTATGAATTTTAGGTTAAGAGGAGTGTGAACCTACGGCTTTTCATACAAAAGGCGATAACGACACTCCTTAAATGTTAACCGATATTGAGCAATTTTTGATAGGTTGTCAGTCAAAACAAAATCTAGGTCTACACGTTTTGATTTTTTCACTATAATCAATAAATTCAGTTTTATTGTTGTTTTAGTATTCTCATACAAAACTAATTTGGGGGATTATTTGACTTTGTTGATCTTTAATTAAAAACTTATAGACATAGAGATTTTGTTCTGACTGGCAACCTATCAAAAATTGGTCAAAATCGGTTAACATTTAAGGGGTGGAAATCGTTATCGCCTTTTGTATGAAAAAGGTGATTTTTGCCGTTGGCTCACAGTCCTATTATGTGTTATTATTCTATTATGTATTTTATTATGCTCATATAAACATGCAAGTCCAACATCGATAGATGCTAACCTGATCTTTAAATTCAGAAGTTTATCCCCAAAAAGATTTGTTGGCTCGATTTGGCAACCACAGGCTTTAAAAGAAACCGTATTTGAAAGCATCACATCACATAGCGTTTCACTCCGCACACAAGCAGTGTTTGCGCAATCGAGGCGGTGAAATCGAACACAGCGCTCAGGAGCGTCAATGAATGATCATATGAGATGTTGGTCGATGTTGGTTGTGCGAAAATTAATAATGGACAAGATTTCATATTTCTAACACCATAATTTAAACTAATCAGTATATATTTTGACATATACTAAATATAATATAACTTAATTTAGGAAATAAATTAATCTAATCTTATCTAAGTTATAATGCCTTGGAAGAGGAAGACACCAATATTCTTAAACGACTTCGAAAAAACCTAACGAGGTTGTCTGTCCGACGCCGACGCGTATTTTTGTTTTTATTGTTTTTATTCTATTTGACTCTTGCTTAGATTGATATTTATTTTATTATTGATTTATTAAAACGTACTCATTACAAAAGAATGCACAAAACAATTTCTATGGAATGGTCTCTATTTCAAAGAAGTCCAATTACTCCAGATTGACGTCGTCAAAATCTAGTTGTGGATGTGGAAACAGCAACTATATTTATATATTCTGCCATACAAATGGCGAAATTAGGTTAGTTATTATATTTTATGGTCTTTTTTAAATAATGTATAAACGCGTTCGGGAGGCAAAGATCTTTTAATTTCTATATTCACGTCTCAAGAAGATTTAAGTGTTGTCGATTTAAGGCGCGAGACATTTGTCGCTCAGTGGGTCCGTTACATATTTGACTAGTTTGACAGAGACGCCCTGAGCGACAAACGACTCGCGGGCATGTCGTGCTAGCCCCCCTGATAAACAAAACGTCAGTAGCAAATAAGCGCACACATTACGACGTTTCATTGCGACATTTAACGTTATAAAAATACAAGAGACATAACGGAAACAAAATCGCAGCATCGATTATAGCTACAGAATGAAAAGGATGGGACCATTCGCTTAATTCCTGTGACAGTATTTCGAATATTAGAGAGTAAGAGACATTTTTTTCCTTGTGACACTTTTCAAATCGCCAAATATTGTGGTCTCTAACTTGTTTAATGAATAACGTAAACACAAATATACCAATTTTCGTTTGCCAGTCTACTAAAACTTTCACACTCGCCCTCCTGCTCGGTCCAAAGCTGAACAGATACGTCGTACACTTACCCATAGTATTGACGTTGTCGGATGAGCGAGACGGCGGCGGAGTCGTGGACGTCGTCTTGGTCCCCACGTTGTCTGAAGACTTGCAACGCGACACTTCTGTAAAAATAAATGTTTAATAATTAATTATTTTGACGACGCGGTTAGCCTAGTTGATAGTGACCCTGCCTCCGAAGCTAGCGTCCCGAGCTCGATCCCCGGTAAGGGCAAATATTTGTGTAATAAGCACGAATGTTTGTTCCTGAGTCTTGGATGTTTCCTATGTATTTAAGTATTTATTTCTCTATATAAGTATATATATCTTCGTCTAGTACCCATAACACAAGCCTTTAGAGCTTACTTTGGGACTAGATCAATTTGTGTAAAGATTATCCCTTGATTTATTTATTATTTATTTATTATCTTCATCATTGGGGCCAATTCGATAGTGTATTCGCTATATTTAAAAGTCATTAAACATAAAATTAGAAATGCTGAACTTGATTTTGACAGCTATTCAAAATCCAGTTTGACGTTTCTTGTTTTAAGTTCCATAAATTTTAAATTAATAGTGTGAACCTACCGATTTTCATACAAAAGGCGATAACGATTTCCACCCGTTAAATGTTAACCGATTTTGACCAATTTTTGACATGTTGTCAGTCACAACCAAATCTAGGTTAGTACTAAATTTAAAAAGTTAGTAACGTGAAAATTCGTCGTAAGTATTTTAAAGATACATTTAAACGCAAACGCAGTTGCGGGTAATAGTTAGCTTTAACTTTATAAATCCAACAATATTTACTGACCGCATTCTAATAAAACTGGTGTACTTTCGCCCGATGTTACGCTGTACCTGAAAACAGACGTTAATGGGTGAATTTCAAAAAAATTGTACGTAATTAAGGCGTAGTTAAGAAAAAGTTAAAAAAGTTCCTCTGCGTTACGAAAATTAACAATACAATTATATGCCTTATGGCTACTATTAATAACGTATATAATTGTATGGTTAATTTTGTAACACAGTGGAACTTTTTAAACTTTTTCTTAACAACGTCTTAATTACGTACAATTTTTTTGAAATTTTCCCTAATATCAGATGTCGTTTAAAACTCATAATCATATGGCATTGGAATGAACGAGAGCCATGTTTATTCTGAACAGATTTCTGCAGAAACTTAATGAAATTATGAATAGTGAACAATTTTTTGAACTTTAGAACCAATTAATAAACGATTAATTATAGGGATTTGAAACTCATACCAACTCGAAAGGCTAAGGGCGGCTGCTCAATTATGAAACACCAATTGGTATCGCTTTCACGAAACTAACCAATTGTACCCTTATTTACATCGAGTGATGACTAAATTAGTTTACATGTCGAGCCAAAATTGTGCAACGTAATTAAGCTGCGGGTTGCTTCAAAGTCTGTGTACGCCACTTAATCGCACGTTTGAAAGTAAATAATAGTAATATTGTTATTGGTGTCATGAGGGGAGCATGGTGTATTGTACTAGTGGAATAGTATACATGGTGTCGTC
The DNA here is from genome assembly GCA_947859335.1 of Tortricodes alternella. NCBI lineage: Eukaryota > Metazoa > Arthropoda > Insecta > Lepidoptera > Tortricidae > Tortricodes > Tortricodes alternella. Next base: position 8,778,031 of record OX401983.1, on the reverse strand, counting down.
CCGCTGCAGCGTGGGCGAGCGGCGCAGCGGCGAGGGCGAGGCGAGCGACGAGAGCGAGTGTAGCGAGCGCGACGTGAGCGGCGTGCGCGCCGACAGCGACGCCTCCTCGCTGCCCGGCGGCGTGCGGCACGTGCGCCAGAACTCGTCCAAACCTGACACAAATGTTACGTGATTTTATGTGATCATACAAATATCATGAAAATTCACGGTGTCTCAAATACAACGTTAGTGGTTCTTAGCCATCAGTTTGAGTAAACTAATTATCAGTGGCGAAGAGTAAAATATTTCCTAAGGGAAGCCGGAAGAATTAGAACCGTACGTGCGAGTCTGACATTTAGTTAGAGTAACATGGACTGCACTGACAGCTAGCCGTAGCTTTCTAGCTTGGTAAAGCCGTTAGGAATCGGCTTGTAGGCAGGCTGCGCCACTGCTAATTAGCATACATCAATAATCGGGGACGCAGTGCTCAAATACTGAAGAATTGCCTTGCCTAATATACCGAATCCTACATAGTAATATTATACCATCAATATATATAAAACAGTATCGTGACTCACTTATAGACAACGCACAGCCTAAACGGGTGGTCCTAGAGGTTTGAAATTTGGAGACATTCCTCGAGTACCCTAGAGGAGCACTAAGGAGGGATTTTTTGAAATTCCATCCCTAAAGTGGTGAAAAGGGGTGATAAAGTTTGTATGGAAAATACTGCGGGCGAAGCTGTGGTCGATCCACTAGTAATATTATAAATGTGAAAGTACGTGAAGATGTTTGGATATTTGTTCGTCAATCGTAAACGGCTGGGCCATAAACTATAGGACAATTGTTATCCCGATAATGTATATTCCCGTGGAAGAATTTGTGAATATTCGCGGGCACAACTAGTATAATATAAAGACAGCGCCGTACCTTCGTCGATGTCTTGCGATTGATCAGTGATAGGTCGCGACGGCGCTCGTGTTTTCATTCTTCTCGGGCGTCCTGTCAATGATAAGAAAACTGTTTTTTCTTCTTTTATACAATTACATCAAGGAATCCTTTAAGAGGACTGTGAACCAACGGCAAAAATCACCCTTTTCATACAAAAGGCGATAACGATTTCCACCCTTTAAACGTTAACCAATTTTGACCAATTTTTGATAGGTTGTCAGTCAGAAGATAATTTAGGTTTGTACGGTTTTTGAATTTTGATTAAAGATCAACAAAGTCAAATAATCGCCGAAATTAGTTTTGTATGAGAATACTGAAATGGCAATAAAACTGAATTTATTGATTGTAGTGAAACAACCAAAACGTATACACCTAGATTTAGTTTTGACTGACAACTTATCCAAAATTGGTCAAAATCGGTTAACATTTAAGGCGTGGAAATAAAAGGGCCGTTTGTATGAAAAGCTGTAGGTTCATACTCTTTTTAAGCGTAAAATGTTGACTTTTTTAAATGCCGATTATGGTGATGTGAGACAAGTGTCCGGTGGCACTGACCCTTGACGAGGTGCTGCAGGCGGTGCGCGGGCAGCTCGGCGAGCGCGTCGCCGGCCTCGCCGTGCAGCGGCGGCAGCGACAGCATCTCGTTGCTGCTGCACTGCTGCTCCGCCACCGACTTGGGCCGCACGCGCCGCGCGCCGCGCTCGCGCCGCCGGCACCCCAGCGGCGTGGCCTGCGACCACGTAACCCAACACGTGAGAGCCCGTTCACACGGACACATCCGATATTTTGCGGGAACTGTTTTTTGTAGGATCCGATTTGGTGGCAACAATATTTTAATGCACGCGTTCACACTAGCATACGGTTGCAGCGTCCGGCAATAAAACGGATCCTGCAAAATGTGTCATCCGATAATATTATTTTTGCGACTACAAATCGGTCCGGTCGTGCCGGATCCGATTAAGTGGCAATAATATGTCAATACTTGTATTCACACAAGCTCGGCAAGAATCCTGTAAGAAACCGGATCCCGTTTATCAGACGGGGGTGGGCGCGGTCGGGGATGCGCCGACAACGGACACTGTGTTCACACGGAGTCCGGTTTTACAGGACCGGAGGATCCTACAAAGCCGGGCAGCCGTGTGAACTCAGTATCCGGTTTTCCAGGATCCGATAGTCAGTAGATCCGACAAAACTGGATGCCGTGTGAACGGGATATAATTGGTTGAAGATAGAAGTCTCAGATTGATGCAGATTGGATATAAAACTGAGAGCTGGTCGCAACCACTCTCATAGAGCGACGCGATGCATTTAGGCACCAGCAGCAAATGTGTTTGAAATATAAACCACTTAAATATAAGTGACTGCTACAGCTGACGGCTGGCTGCTACAACTAGACTAGGTGCCGTGTAGTGCCGGCTAAGAATAGCATCACCCCATCTCCTCCCGTGGGTGTCGTAAAAGGCGACAGAGGGACCAACCGAAGGATGGGCAGCAGGGTCCTTCGAGCACTATCACGACCAACTGCGGTCGCCAACCCGCCTGCCAAGCGTGGCGACTATGGCAAATCCCCCCATTTTTGGGGGAGTCCTATATCATGCAGAGGATGTTTTATGGCTGATGATGATGATGATGATGACAGCTGGCGGGCCGCAAACACCTATATTACAATAGAACTAGACATTCAAATGTAATCATTTAATTATCTAAAAAATGCTTTGGCTAGGCTTTGGTCCGCGAGAAAAGGTTAAGGCATCTATCAATCAACCAGTAGGCCAAACATGAAATATAACAAAAAAGTATCACTTTTATTCTTACCAAATTCAAATAATCCAACTTCTGGTAGCGTGAAAGTTAGTGGAAACCTGATTAGTCACATAAAGGTTAATGTCATCTGGTCTTATATAAAACAATAGTACTTTTTCGAAGACATCTCAGTCAAGAGCAAAAAATTCAGATCAGACAGTGATCATACAAATTATAACGTCAAATTATACGTCGAGACCAAACTTGTTTGCTACTGATCAGAGGCGAAGCGTGAGGGTAAGCCGGTGTATCATTTCTATGTTTAAACATTATATTATTACTCATTAAATGTTGTATTTACATAGAAAAATATGTAATTTGCAATTTTTATGTTAATACAAGAAGTTAATAATATAATAATGTTTGAGTTAAGAAAGTATGCACCGGCTTACCCTCACGCTTCGCCACTGCTAATGATTTACCGAAGCATGAACTCTTACCGCCGAATGTGATATAGGTGTGAGCAGATCGGGTATATCCGCTTCGCTACTCGGAACTGGGTCGCTTTCGGCAATGTCCACGCATTCGCATGCCGACAGAGCCAGATTTTCCACCGCCTCACTACAATACATAAACAATTTAAACACTCGTACTACTTATGTCTTCATAGTACCTCTCTGTTAGGACTCAATGGGTATAAGGGTTCCGTCAAACTTCTAGTACACTTTGCCCCCGAGGCTACACGTAACAAGTCCAAAAAATTGGGGAGCAACTTTGGAGCGTACCTACTAAAAAATTAATCGTAATAGCAAATAGGCACAGTATTCGTGTTTAAAATTCGTTACACATAAGCGCTTTGACCCCGTACGCGAACGGAAGAAATGTATCACATCAGTTTCTCTTAGGAAGAGCGATAATGGCCAATCTATTGGATGCATTATAAATAAATAAAAATATGGCAGGACAATCTTTACACAAATGGATCTAGTTCTAATGTAAGCTCTTAAGGCTTGTGTTATGGGTACTAGACGACGATATAAATACTTATATAGAGAAATAAATACTTAAATACATAGGAAACATCCAAGACTCAGGAACAAACATTCGTGCTCATCACACAAATATTTGCCCTTACCGGGGATCGAACCCGGGACGCTAGCTTCGGAGGCAGGGTCGCTACCAACTAGGCTATCTGCGGCGTCAAACCAGGTACCAGTTATATTGTAAATAGAAACTGTTCGGTTAACGTCCGTTCCTAATATTCAATTCCTCGTTAGATTTGCTTTGCCAGTTCAAAATTGACATATTTTGTATACGGCATGTGTCAAATTTTAACCTTCAGTGCCGAAATCTGTCCGCGGATAGAATGTTGGAAACGGCCATTAATTCGTTCTGGAATAAGTTTTGTTTTTGCTGTCGACTGTACGCTGATGACTGTCCGAAACTTACAGCGTATCCTGTAAATGCTCTACTTCAGTGGAAGATTTTAAACGTAGTCCTCATGAATAGGTACTTTGTTTTAACAAGTTTCGTTGCCTAAATAAAAACAACGGTAAACCACGTGTGGATGACGGCAAGATGGAGTCGTGACTGGACCAGTTGTGAATGAGCTACGGTACTTGCTCGTTTGTTTGTTTAACTGGTCGCCGGTTATGAATCACACGTGTTTAAGTGTTAAGTATTTAGTGATTTCTTGGAACGAAAGTTTTTATTAGTAAAGTCACGTACGTCTCGGCTCGGTCTGTCAGTTTGGCTACTTTGTGTAATGGTACAATATGGAGATTTTTGTGGTATTTTACTAAAAAAAATATATTATTATTTTACATCATGATATTCACATATGTTACTCTACTTCTGATGTTTTTGCAAACGTCCTTGAAAGCAATCGGTCAAGTAACTAAAAACCGGCCAAGTGCGAGTCGGACTCGCGCACGAAGGGTTCCGTACCATTAACTATATAACGGTTCACGGTTTATGCATAAGGTTTATGTTTATGAAATTATATTCGATTTTATATTTGAGTTGATTGAATGAAAGGTAAATGGTGGTTTACGATTTATGACGTATTAAAAAAAACTACTTACTAGATCTCGTTCAAAGATTCTAAGATTCTCGTTCGTATAAAAGATGAGCACAAGTTGAACAACTTTAAATTTAAATTGAAACTACAGTTAATCAAAAAAGCCTACTACTGTTTAAACGATTTTTTAACTGACATAAACCTTGATTGACTTTGGATAAATATTATTGATTATGGATTATTTTTATTAATCGTCTTGAAATTTTGAAATGTTATTAACTTTAACTGTATTCTTTTTATGTCTATTTTCATTTTTTTTAAATTGAACTGTAATCCACTTTATTTTTATTTTCTTGTATTTTTCATTTTAATTAGTTAATGTTGGTGTTTATGAAATAATTGCAAAGTTTTAATATTTTAACTTAAGGTGTAAAATACATTGTTGTGCCCGCACATGGTTCGTGTTTGAAACTGTACCTATTTTAAAGACCAAATGTACAACATGAAAAGCAATGGAATTAACAATAAACAATATACAATAAACAAACCAATTGTCGGTAGAACTTTACATGGTAATGTACATCATATATTTTTTTGTTCGTTTTATCCTTTTCTTATTTTAGAAGTTACAGGGGGGGGGGGGGCACACTTTTACCACTTTGGAAGTGGTAAAAGCACGCGCAAACTATTCAGTTTGAAAAAAAAAATGGCTGTGACATACGGACGGACAGACCGACAGACAGACAGACAGACAGACAGACATGACGAATACATAAGGGTTCCGTTTTTTGCTATTTGGCTACGGAACCCTAAAAAGTGGTAGCCACTTTTTCTAATTCTGAAAACGGGATCATATTTGTGGACCAAATGGCCCCTGATGTAGTGAATGGGTGGAACCAATCAATGAAGGTCATTATTCCTTACTTTCAAAAGGGTTTTTGAAGTCGGTTTTTTTTCGTTAATCTAAGCTCACACATTCTGCTATGTTTATTGCGCATGTTTAAGTTTCGTACGGACGAATAACCATAATCCTAAAATGCACGACAGCTGTTGGAGTTCAAGCGTGAGTCTATCACGTTAATAAACCGAATTAAATGAACGTTTCTCGTTAAAAGTCAGTAAAAATATACTTGCTTATTTGCACTCTAATATATTAACATTCGGCGACTGATCAAGATACTTTGCAAAATATTCGCAAGGGTCGACTAGAAAACTTTTAATCATAAGAAACAATTTAAAAAAAACACGCCGATTTCACACCGAAAGTACGCCGCCGCCGCCGATCCTAGACCAGGCGCCGCCATCGATTATTTTTTGATCGGCGCACACGTCTAATTTCACACTAAGGAGGTTTAAAATCAGCCAAGGTTTATTTTCAAAACTTGTAGTTGTAGGAATGTAGCAGAGTCAATGTAGAATCAATGCAGAGTCAATGTAGAGTCAATTTAGACTCAAAATAGAGTCAATGTAGAGTCAATGTAAGGTCAATGTACAGCCATTGTAAAGCCATTGTAGAGCCTATGTAGAATCAATGTAGAGTCATTGGGGTCAGTATAGGGTCAATGCAGAGTAAATGTGGTGCGGGCCTTACTTGAGGAGGTCTTGTAGCGTGGACGCGCAGGGCGCTAGCGCGTCGCGCACGGCCTGCAGCGGCACCAGCTCGCCGCCGCCGCCCGCGCCGCCCATCGCCGCGAACACTTCGCTGCATCTCTGCGTCAAACACATTGTTCAAATTAAATGTTTAATATACTTCTTTCCATCTAGCAGTTCATCTAAACCAGTCACACTCGCCCCTCGCTCTCGTTTTTTTTTGTCAATTGACTGACAAACGAGCTGACGGCCCACCTGATGGAAAGTGGTCGCCGCCGCCCATGGACATCTGCAACACCAAAGGTGCTGCCAATGCCAATTGCCAGTCTAGGGAGGATGGGGAATGGGGATGGGATGGGGATGAGGGAATATGCCTGCGCCGTCGCGAGTGTCGCCCTGCTAGTAGATACCTGTAGGTACTGGTGCAGCAGCTGGTGCGCGGCGGCGGCGGCGCGCTCGAGCGCGGCGGGCAGCGGCGGCGGCGGCAGCGCGCCGGCCGCCTGCGCCGCCAGCGCCGCCGCCGCCTCGCCGCCGCTCCACGCGCGCTCCAGCGCCATCGCACGCAGCGCGTGCGTCGTCGCCGGCGCACCGTTCACAGACAGTCTGACAAACAACTTAGTAGGTCAATTTAGGTCGTTCAAATTCCTAAGTATGTATAAAGTAATAAACATACATACATACATACATACATATTATGTATGTATGTATGTATATTACTTTATACATACATACGCCTGTTTCCCAAAGGGGTAGGCAGAGACCACGAATTTTCACCTGCTAGGATCCTGACACAAAACTTTCGCTTCGTCTACTCTTATTAAGTTCTTCATGCACGCTCGCCGGTTTAGGGTACTCTTGACTCGGCCTTTCTTATTTATTTTGCTACCAATGTATAAATGTATAACAATGATGTAAAATTATAGTTAAATTGTTGATTTGACACAAAGTTTAAGTACACCAGTTGGATTAGGTTACATTTAATTTTCAAGACTTATTATTTACTGAACTTCTAAATTGTAACATTTTTATCGTTTGTCCATTTTAACGATCAGTAAAATGTTTTTACATAAAGTCAAATATGAAGTCGCGGGCTTAAAGTAGTATATTTATACCTCACATCGGTTTAACGCCGATCACGCCGCCGCCGCCACAATTTGTTTTGATCACACGCCGCCACCGGCTAGGTGCATCGGCGCACGTGTCTAAAGGGGCTCGTAATAAGGCTTGTTTTTCAGCAATTTATTGCTGCAATTTGGGTATCCCATAAAGATTACATATAACATCACTAATGGGGACAAAAAGTTTTAATGTATACCAACTCTCGAGGACAGCCCGAATTGCAGTAATAAATTTCCGAAAATCTAGCCCGTGTACGAGCCCCTTTAAAAAACACACGGTGCACATGTCTGTTGTATTACAAAAATTCCGAATTCGTATATCTATAATTAGGAAAATTAAGATTTGGTAAAATTAAGACTTTTATAAAGAAGAATTCGTCCCGATAATAATTATTTTATCTTTATGAAATTGCCGTATCTCAGATGTTTCCTAGTAACCCACGTACACGAACAAGCTCCCAGTGAGCTTCAATAAAGTAGAGCGTACCTTTCGTGCAGCTCGCGCCACAGGGCCGCGACGCGCTCGCTGGCGACGCGCCCGCCCGCCGCCGCGTCCCAGCCCGGGAACTCCACGCGCCGGACGCTCACGGACCGCCGCAGCGCGGTCGCGATGTCCGTCAAACCTGGGACGAACCAAAAGACAACCTGTTACCTTCCGTTAACTTAGCACCCAATCAAATTTAAGCATCAATAATAGAAGTGAGAAAACGGAACTACACTTGATAGCGCTCGGGCTTGACTATTCAAAGAGAATTACCAAATGAAAGTAATATTGGTGAAAAAACAATTAACCAAATAAAGGATAGGAGTTCATATGTCTAACACTATATTTTAGTGGCGCAGCCTGCCAGCAAGTCGATTCCTGACGGCTTTACCAAGCTAGAAAGCCACGGCTACCTGTCAGTGAAGTCCATGTTACTTGTCCATCTAACTAAACGTCAGACTTGCACGTACATTTCTTATTCTTCCGGCTTCACTTAGGAGGAAATATTGAACGCTTCGCCACTGCTTTATTTTGAGCAGACAATATTATTAATTAAGTAATAAAAATAAATTATTTTCTGCGTGCAAAGAGGAATGCACTAAAATGTTTTTAATTCTTGCTAGGATTTATTATAAAATATTAAAACTTACAGATTTTAAAAGGATGTAACTCAAAGCAATTTCTGCACTGAGCTTTTCTTCGACTTTGCCTAAACGATATCACACATTATTTTGTTATTGTAGCTCTTATTAACTTGAAAGTAAAGGCGGAAATCCAGCAAAAAAATTAAGAAGCCGTCTCCACACTTACATAGCTCCTATCCGATTATCCGATCCCTGATTATGACTCACCTTGCAAGCTGAACGAGTTCCGGTCGATATACAGCGTGTGCAGCGTGCAATTGCACTGCAGCGCTTTAGCCAGCAGCCGCGCGCCCGCGTCGCCCGCCAGGTTGCCGCCCACGTCGAGAGAGCGCAGGCGCCGAGCGCCGCCGAGGGCGTTCAAAAGCCCATATAGGTCGCCCTGAAATGACAACTCGTTTCAGTAAAAGTCCGCGTAAAGCAAGAAAGATCAAACCGACCATAAAAAAACCCGGCCACGTGCGAGTCGGACTCGCGCACGAAGGGTTCCTTATCATTATCTATAAAAACGGCAAAAAAATCACGTTTGTTGTATGAAAGCCCTGTCTGTTTTGTAGTATTTGTTATAGCGGCAACAGGAATAAATCATCTGTGAAAATTTCCTGTCACGGTTCATGAGATACAGCCTGGTGACAGACGTACAGACAGACGGACGGACATCGGAGTCTTAGTAATAGGGTCCCGTTTTACCCTTTGCGTACGGAACCCTAAAACTAAATACTACTAGAATAGCATCTTCATCCCCACCACGCACTCTCCCGCTGTGGCCTTGACCAGTCTGCGGATATAAATATATATATATATTATAGTGTAATATCGCCCTAAGCGAAAGCTCGCGGGTTTCTACCATCCATCAAAATAAGCAGTAAACATATTATGTTCTATTTATTTTATATCTTACTTTGTATATGACTCGCTCAAGGCAATCGAAATGGTTTGATTGAGTTTTGACAATAAGGTCCTTCTAGAGGTTGGCGCATTTACAATAAATCAACCTGTAACAGTGTACTAACCTTCAGTTTACAATCACTGAGATCTAACGAGGTTAATGTTGTGTCAGGCTCTTGCAGAACATGGACTAATGCCTGTAAATAAACCAGGTATAAAATTAACATCATGTCAAAAAGTTTATATAGTTGAAATGTGTTTGACTAAAGTACCTGTATTAAAGGTGGCGCGTAGGACCTTTTACCAGTCAGCCTGCTGAGAGATAACTGGTGAATTGAATGATTCTTGCCAATGGCTCGCACTATACCCGAAAGCTCGAATTCCATACCTAAACAGAAAGACAAAAAATAAAATATATATAAATCTTCAAGCGTGCGTAACCTTTTGACCGCCACAGTCGGCTGCAGCCGTCAGCGGATACAGGGTAAAACAGTCCTTCATTACCTTGACTTAAAGTAGAAATTCGTGTTACTTCTCAGACATGCTTGGCGGTCAAAAGGTTAAGTATATAGAACATACTGTCATATATACAATAGGTTAATTTAATTGCTAGGTAATTAACTAAGTGTAAACAAACGAACCCACCTGTCTCAGCTAATCCAGTCAATCTTTTTAATCTATGTTATGCCTTGTTTGGCTCTTTTTTATCTATGGTACGTCTTGATTGGCTGCTTAAGAACTCAAATGGTGATGGATAAGGTCGCATCGCATTAATGTTTCCATACAAACTTTATCACCCCTTTCGGGGTGCAATTTCATATAATCCCTCCTTAGTGCACCTCTAGGGCACTCGAGGAATGTCTCCTCCAAATTTCAAACCTCTAGGACCACCCGTTTAGGCTGTGTGTTCCCTTTTAGTAAGTCACGGTACTGTTGTATATGTATTGATGACATGGGCCACCGTTGCCTGATTTAAATAAATAACAAATTCATGAATTATTATTGATGCTGGAATGGATACGAGTACCTATAATAAAATGAAATATAAATTGAAATTGCTAATTGTAATGACGTGTAAAATGTAGGTACGTTTTATTAATACAATGTTGTATTGTATCAGCTGAGTCACGTTGGTTCGTTTGTTAACATTTAACATAAAGGTATTATAATAAAGGTAAACTTTGCTCAAGACTGATATTTTACCCAAGGAGAAATTTTCAGTGAAAATGAAAATGAAAATATTTATTTTGCAAGTAGGGCACACGGGCTCTTTTACATGTCTGAATCTACCAGCGCTTCGAAAGGTGACATCTGCTGAGAAGAAACGCCGCAAGAAACTCGGCAGTAAGTCTTTTTTCCACTTTAAAATTACATATAACTAACATAAAAAGTGCAACAAATAAACTTAATGGGCACAAATTAATTATAGTATACATATAGTGCAGATCCTTATCATCCTGGCATGTCGTAAAAGTCGACTAAGGGACGGGTCCTCTCCAACATGGTGGACTATCTGTATGGGCGATGGGCTGATCACCTGTCACCATACGGTTCATCATACCATCTTAGGACTAATTAATCGAACGTGGCCACAAGTAGTCTTGTGGCTCTGCCCACCCCATTAGGGATTTCAGACGTGATGCTATGTATGTACCTATGTATGTAGACATTTTCTCATTCTAAATTATTTAATAACAGTATCGGTCTAGACTTACTGCCTAGGACCTACAATAATACGGGGTTAGGACTTTTTAATCATACAACGGTCTCAATTAAATAAAAAAATAATAAATAAATAAATAAATTGGTTAGTGGACTATAGTAATAAATATTAAAATATTTCTGTGGAATGCTAAGGTTAAGCAACCCTCAACAATACATATAGAACAGGAGTCGTGTAAACATAAATCAAGATTATTTATATTAAAAAAACCGGATATGTGCGAGTTAAACTCGCGTGGACAGGGTTCCGTTCCGTACATGATTATCTGCAATTTACTAGGTTACTTTAAATATCATAGACTTCTTATAGGTTTTCCTGTAATCTATAGGTAAAGAACTATTTTACGTATTTTTTTCAAAATTTTAGCCCCAGTAGTTTCGGAAATAAGGAGGGGGGAATGGTAAATTTTCGCCTATTTTCCTAAATAACTTCCAAACTATTTTATTTAAAATTCAGAAGAAAATATATTTAGAGTCCTCACAATACCCATTCCCCATTCATTTGATATGTCACACAATATAGATTGCATAACTTTTTTTTTTTAATTATCTGGTTTACCCCCCAAAAATAACCCTCATGTTTAAAATTCATATATTTACGTCACGCGTCCGTATTGCGGTCACCGATTTACATATGTATACCAAATTTCAGCTCAATCGGTCCAGTAGTTTCGGAGCAAATTGGCTGTGACAGACGGACAGACAGACGCACGAGTGATCCTATAAGGGTTTCGTTTTTTCCTTTTGAGGTACGGAACCCTAAAAATTAAAATTCGTTTTTTTACTTGTGACTGAGTCCATCGGAGGCTAAGGCACGGATCTGTGATTTTTCTTAGATACACATTTTGCATTTTTTTACCAAAATTTGTTGGTTCTCCCTGAATCCAACGAGACGCGAATGCCGTTTATTTTAGCTCCCGCATACGAGGGGTTAAAACACTAATCACGACGAATAACATCACAGCAATCGGGTGCGTTCCGGATTACACTCACAGCGTCAGATCGGGCTCGCGCTCGTACCGATTGATCGGGTCGTGCATTCCCTGGTCGGACATTATTGGCTCCCGCTTCTTTATATGACAACTTGGGTATTTTTGTTTGTTTCTTCCAGTTAAATGAAGTCACATGCGAGAGCTGACGGTGGATAGCGTTTTGCCGGCAAATTTAAAAGTGCAAAACATTTTTATGCGTTTTTTACTTGAAAAGTGGGCAATTTAATTACGAAAATATTTTTTTCACATTCGAGTTAACAAGCCGCCTGAAATATTGTTTTAAAAGCAGACAAGAACCGATCTTTTATCTTTATCTTTTATCTTTTATCATACGTAGAATCCTGTCACAGTATAGCATGTCATCGCGTTGGTTACCGTTTTAATATATAATTTAATATCTTTGATAAGTCTTTGTACACACCGTTCGCTGTATATTTACCATAATAAGTAGATATTCTGTCAATCACTGCCTACTCCTAACATGATGCCACAGCAATACGAGTCAAATTAACGTACTATTGTCAGAGAGATCGAGCGACTGCAGGCAGCGGACGCCGTGTATGCACGACTCCAGTACATAGGCAGCTTGGGAGGAAGACAGCACGCCCGACAGGTTCAGCTTGACGCCCGTCGCGCTCTCGTTACACGCCAGGCCCAGCAATAAACTCCTGCAAACATTGTTCATACTTTTAACGCCCTGCATCGCTATTCGCAAGCCACGCGCTAATACACGAGCGGATTATGTGCTTGGCATTAGCGCCAAATCAATTAAATGTGTGTAAATTCTAAAATTGGGCTACCAAAACATTTATTAGATAATTACTAGAGGACCCGCCACAGCTTCGCCCGCGGTATTTTCCATACAAACTTTATCATCCCTTTTCACACCTTTAGGAATGGAATTTTAAAAAATCCCTTCTTAGTGCACCTACACTGTACTCGAGGAATGTCTCCTCCAAATTTCAAAGCTCTAGGACCACCCGTTTAGGCTGTGCGTTGTCTATAAGTGAGTCACGGTACTGTTTTATATGTATATAGATGATCATTTTGCAAAACGTCGGTTAGCGAGGCCACAGTAAAATGTCAAAACTAGAGGCAATTTTGAAAAAAATAAAAAATTACGGAGCGAAGTTGATTTCGCGGTCTTGTACTGCCAGATCGTTGATTAAATAGTCAAAATACGTGTACTTCAAAATCGGTCTCCTCTGTCTTCTATAGGTTCGCGTCGGCACAATCGAACGATACCACTGTTTTCCATGTAGCCTCTTAACAACTAAGCTGACACATGAAATTGAATCTTATGCTAAAGCAGCTAGGTCGCTATTGCACACAATCTCTTTCACTGTGACCGAGACAGACTACCGATGGGTAGCAAAGATCAAGAGGGTTTTATTTCGCATAGCGACCCGAAAACTAGCTTGAAACTGTCAGATTTGTAAAAGGAAATGGAAAATAGCTTATAGCTTGCGGTTTTCCACCAGTTTTCCCCTTACATACCATTATCAATGTACTTACTTAATTCCTTGAATGATTGAACATTTAGGTAATTAATGTTATCCATTGCAATTAGTGAGTGTGTGGCAGTGAGTCAGTGAGTGGCAGTGGGCAGGGCACATAGCACGCAGAACCGATGGCCGAAAAGTTCTCGAATGGAGACCACGGACCGGTAAGCGCAGCGTAGGACGTCCACTCACAAGATGGACAGACGACCTAAAAGAGAGCGCAGGAAAACGCTGGATGCAAGCCTATGTCCAGCAGTGGATGTCCTACGGCTGAAATGATGATGATGATGATGATTGCAATCCACACTCAAGTTTGTTATCTATGTTTCTGAAAGTCCCATAGATTCTATTTTCCGAAAGCAATCTTAGTTGCCTTAGTCTGTTTGTTTATATTCTTTTACTTCAGGGGGCCATTGCATAACTACTTGTAACTCGTAATACAAGCGGAAGCCTCTTTTTAACTTCTTTCGCTAGAAAGAGACTTCCGCTCGTATTACAAGTTACTTTCAAGTAGGTATGCAATAGGCCCCTGCGCTTACTTGAGCGCGTCCGGCAACATCTTGCAGTAGGAGAAGTCGAGCGTGGTGAGCGCGAGGCAGGCGGTGAAGAACTGGCGGAAGGAGGGCGGCGGGTCCCGCGGGCGCCGCGAGGCCGCCCAGGGGTTGCGGCCCAGCAGCAGCTCGGCCAGGCGCGCCGCGCAGCCGCGCAGCAGCGCGCCCCACATCTACACAACCGTGCCGGCAAACTTACTTTATCAGCGGCCTCTATCTTCCTTGATCTCTAACTAAAGATAATATTCATTATATTTTTTTATTATTTTAGAATCTGTGGATCGCAGGGCTAGGAGGTTGAGGGCAGGGCTCCAAACTCTGGAATATCGGCGTAAGGTTGCCAGCCTTTCGGTTTTTTATAAGGTGTATTTTGGTGAGTGTGTACAGAAACTACATGACCTAATCCCACCATGCACATTCTGCCACCGGACTACCAGTCGTCGGGAGGGTTTTCCTCCACATGTAATTGAATTGCCTAGGAGTCGTACTAAACGGTGTGCGAAATCCTTTTTGGTTCGCACCGCTAAGGTGTGGAACACTCTCCCGGCGTCTGTATTTCCTGAATTATACAATCTTGGTGTCTTCAAGGTAAGAGTGAAAAGGCATCTTCTGGGCAAGCGTGTTCTATCCTAGGCCCTAGCTTCGCTTCCCATCAGGTGAGACTAGAGTCAAACGCATGCCCAGTCCTTCATAAAAATAATAATATTCAATCTTGTTAGGACAACAACGTAAAAACCCACGCACGCCACAGTCATTCGCAAACATAAAAAACCCGGTCATGTGCGAATGGAACTCGCTTTGAGGGACTCCGTACTATAAATCAAAACGTTATTTTTTTTGTTACAGTTGTCAAAAAATTAACAGATACAATTATTTTATAAAAATTTTTTTTAAGTAATTGCGTATGCCAAAATTTGAACCCGACTCCTTATAAATAGGCTACCATAGTAACCACTAGACCAATTGAACTTATTGTTACTAGTCCTCGGTGAAATTAAGCGACACGTTTTATATGCATGTACGCCACCGTGGGAATTTGAAGGATTTTAGGTAAGATTTTCTTGTAAACTATAAGATAAGCGAAGTCCTATATTCCTTCTTTTCAAAATTTTAGGACCAGTACTTTCGGAAGAAGAAATTAACGGGGGTTGGCATGTTCGATATTCGTAATTTCCTTCAGTATCTTTTCAACTACGCATTTTAAACATTTTAAAGTCATAATAATCATAAACCATACGCAATTTCCCATTTTAATATTATGTAAGAGTTACCAAAAGAAATCACAACTTACGTTTTCTAAAGTAGTTTCCGTGTTCGTCAAGTTCAAATGAGTCAGCACATTCGGTTGGGCCAGGAAGTTGTACAAATTCTGAAACAGGAATATTAAAAAATACAGAGTATTACAAGTGAGAAACTATCAATCTTTAAGAGGGCGCCGACCGTCCAGTGGCGCCCTCATCACTGTTATTGTGTTTTCTATTAAAGGAAAGTATTTTATTAAAATTGAAGCCGTACAAGTTGTTACGCAACTTAATACACAACGTATATGCTATGTAATATAGCTTTGCAAAGTAAAACCATCATCTAATCAATTTAACAGAAAAAAGCGGCCACTATTTTCTATTAAATTGATTAGATGATGGTTATACTTTGCAAAGCTATATTACATAGCATATACGTTGTGTATTAAGTTGCGTAACAACTTATACGGCTTCAATTTTAATAAAATACTTTCCTTTAATAGAAAACACAATAACAGTGATGAGGGCGCCACTGGACGGTCGGCGCCCTCTTAAGACTGAAAATAGGATACAGATATAGTGCATAATATGTTTCCATCGGTAAAACTCTTATTTTATTAACTTATTATTTACTGTCAAATGTCAAAATGAAAAACAACAGTGCCATATGCTGTCATTTTTCACTTTGACATTTGACAGTAAATAATAAAGTTTCATATTAATGAATATAAACATGTCACTCATTGAATACAATTATTAATTGACACTTCGGGTCCTCTCGTCTTCCGATTGAAATCAGAGTTTTGCCGATGGAAACATTATTCACTATATCTGTACAATTTCAGTCGTATAAATTGATTAATTTGATTGTGACAGGACTTCGTGACAAGAGGCGGGGATTCTTCTAGAAAATTCGTTGTATACAAAAAATTTGGTCAAAATAAGAGGCTTTGGGTGTGGGTCAGGGGGAGCAATTGCCCCCGCAATTGCATCCGCGCCTGTAGTGTGTGTGAAATGCGGCCCTAACAAACAAGACACTAAGATAAGTTAAACCCGTTTATCTCTCTGACTTTCTCTTTCGTCGGCACTAGTGTGAGAGAGACGCACTTAGAGATAAGACGGTTCACCTTATCCTTGTGTCATGCATGTTAGGGCCGCTGGTCAAGGTAGCGTTTACAGAGAAAACTTACGTGAACATCGTCCTTGAGGTTGTTATGCGAGAGGTCCAAATGCGAGAGCGTGCTGAGATGGCACGGGTTGTCGTTCAGCATGGCGGCCAGGTGAGACACGGCCTTACCCGTGAGCCCACACTGCGATAACGCTATGTGTCGTAGCCCGTCCGGATTGCAGGCAAGCCCCGACAGAAATGAGATAGCACCTGCCGGATCAACAGCTTACGTTACCGACAAACAATGCCCGCTATTGACAATATTTGATTTCGGTTATGTAAATATCGAAATTTGCGTCATTTTTTATAAAATAAGAGCTCACTGCATGTTTGATGTTTGTGTTGATGATATAACAAATTGTTTGTTTGTCAATCAGGCGGGCTAGCACGACATGCCCGCGAGTCGTTTGTCGCTCAGTGCGTCTCCATCCAACTAGTCAAATATGTACCTAAGGGACGCACTGAGCGAGAAATGACTCGCGGGCAGGTCGTGCTAGACGTGCTGGCCGCCATACGATCATTTTGTTTGGCGGCCTGACGATATCATCATCAGCCTATACACGTCCCATTGCTGGGCACACGCCCCCTGTCATACACTGGGCTGTACTCTACAAGCGGACCCAGTGCGGATTGGGGACTTCACATACACAGCAGCGTTTGCCGACACCTCGCACTCATTATTATTACAAATATATTGCTTATGTAACGAATTTACTTAGCTCTCTTATAATGACACTGTATTTCCTAACATTATAGGCGCTTTGGCGCACGCTGTGAGCCTATAATTGTATCTTATAAATGAATAAATACATACATCTTTGAATTACTTCTCAGATGTATTTATTTAATGGCTCACAAAACAAGTTACAGTTGATAAAACCCAAGTGACATGATTAAATAACTATGAGGATTTAGACTATGTGTGCACAGCGTGATTACTTTTTATGTGATTTTTTGGCGGTTAGTAGTTAGTGTTACTTAACCCCGGTAAGTAGTTACACGTTTATTAATTACACGACAATATATTACAAAATGATAACTGAAATGAACACTAGAAATAAACACGGCTTACACGGAATTATTGTCAAATAGTCAGAAATGTGTTCTGAGTAATTCGTGAGTAAAGCCGTGTTTATTTCTAGTGTTAATAATGTCTCACGAAAGTTTTAATTTGTATAATAAATTAAATTTTTACAAAATAATATATTGCCTTTTTTAAATGAAGATACTGTGAATATGATTTTTAAATGTTGATCATTTACTGTTGAAGATATCGAAAGAAATTATATAATTGGCACGTACTGGTTAAAAGATTATAAAACGAAGTACTATATAAAAAAGAAATATTCTAGGCGAGGGATTACGTTTGGGGGAGTTGGTCGGAGTTGGTCCTATGTTTTGTGACGTCACATTTCACAATCTAATACATCTACATAAAAGCTAGTGTTAAAGTGCCAAATTTGAACTGATATCGAAAAATGTTTTAATTTAATAATTTCTAGATGTAAAATGGCAAAATATGTGACGTCACACTAGGGAGGGGGCACTAAATGTGCCTCAACTAACTGTCAACCTAAATATACAGAAACGTCACTTTAATTAAAGCTCTATTTGAGTGGCCTTTCTGAATTCGGCCATTAGACTATATTGTCGATGACGGTTCGTTACCTTTGTCCTCGATAGGGTTCTGCGAGAAGTCGATGGTGTGCATGGCGGGCAGGCGGCGCGCGCGCGCGAGCGCGTGGCCGAGGCGCGCGGCGTGGTCGTGGCGCAGCGCGGCGGCGCGCCAGCTGAGGCGGCGCGGCGCGGGCGCGGCGCAGCGCAGCACGCGCGCCAGCGCCTCCCACGCCTCGCTGCCCACGCGCACGCCGTCGCCGCACACGCCCGTGAACCACGAGTTGTGTTGCAGCGCGATCAGCAGCGGGATTAGATCCCTAACGACAAATTGAGGATTTGTACCACGTCAAATCCGCAGAACATCTATTTGATTTTTCAAGTTTTTTTTCATTTGCACCAAATGAGTAATTTTGTACGAATAATGATATAAAATATACAAATTGTGTGATTATTAATAATTATTTAGTATGTGAAATAAAGTCAGAACCTGATTTGTCTACTCGAGTCATAATCAATCAAAATGCAGTATTTGAAACGGTCCGGACACATGGAAATTCAATCAAGAATATTTCCGTGGGAACAACGGCAACGACATTTTTTTTTCATCGAATTATCGAGGAGAGTTCAAAGTTATAGAAAATACATTTTCTGATTATAAAAGTAGGGGACAAAAACATGTTTCGCTTTTTCTTCTTCCGGTACAAATAACACAGGCTTGAATGTAATCTTAAATGTCATTTATCTCCTTTAAAAGAACGGTAAAGTGTTTTTTTTTTCTTTATTACACTTATGCAAAACGACTAATATTACCATACTATTCAATTTCAGCGAAAAATATACAAATCGAAATATTGGGAAATCCTTAACAGCTCATATATGGTAGCAGAACAACACGCAGTCACCTATGTCGGATTTCACCAACAATAAGGAAATTTCTGAAAAATTGTAGTTAGTCGGTCAGTTAGATTAGCAAAAAATAATTATTATAATATAAATTAGTCCGTAATTAGTATTTTTTCAGAAAACTTCCTTATTGAACAGATTGTTAAATGCTTAACAACTGTAGCGGCTGTCAAATGTACTGAGAAACGGTTGCTTAGATTTAATCGTAAGGTAAATTTGTTAGTATATATTGTGCATTGGTGGAACTACATCCACTTATAAACTGAATCGCTTTTGCGACTAGTGGTGTAGTGGTGTTGTGTTCCAAACATTTATTTACACTTTTGGCACTTGGTTATTTTCACACTCACGTATTTAAACGTCTGTACATTTTGACACCTTATTCATTTGGATACTCGTACTTTATGACCCTTGAACAATACGTTCATTGGACATTTTGTCACGTTGACGACTCAGTCCCGGAATCATTCCATATCCATTCACACATATGCAAAATGCATCCCAAGTGATTGAGCTATACACATGGCGCAAACACAATGAAAGAAATACGTTGGTGACAAGCGTCAAAAATAAATATTTGGCGGCCAATGAATTATATAGTGTTCAAATTCCATAAAACTAGTAAGAATTAAGGGTAAAAATGCAATATTTAAACCAAAACTATAACTATAACTTGTTAATACATGAAGTAAGAAGTAGTACGACCACATTATAAAATAATAAAGGATTCCAAGAACTTTCTTGTACCTACACATTTATTTTACCACATAATCAGTATATATTAAAAGAAATTTTGTTGTGAACAATAATGATACCTTACATGCATGGCACAAAGATAAATTAGAACCGTTTATCTCTATGACTATCTCTTTCGTCGGTACTAGTGTGAGAGAGACGCACTTAGAGATTAATGGTTCTAATTTATCTTTGTGCCATGCATGTTAGGGCTGGATACCTTTGGTCCAAGTGGTCGAAGTCCTTAAGATGCAGCATTCTGATGTCATGCGCCAGGTAGATAGTGTCAATGTCCCACGCAACCTCGGCCCTGCAAAACAAAACATTTTATTCACAGACAATTAATTACGCCAAACATTGTCCACTTCGTAGAGACAATGATGTGAAGTTATATCTGATTTGAATTCTCACCTGAATGGAGTTTGGCAGAGATCGCACATAGCTGCATATTGATTAGAAAAGTCACCGCAAGTGGAATGTTTTCTAGTACCACTGACTTGCTGCAGTTGGAATGGTAAGTTCACCTGGAAAATAAATGGATTGGTTAAGGATTATTTAGTAAAAATGCAGGAGAGTAATAATGTGATTCCCATACCGGGGTTTACTAGATAAAGGTCGAAAGAAATATCAATTAGTGCAGATTTTTATACTTGTTACAATAAACGAATGTCAAACGAATGTCTTATAAATTTTGTAAATAAATTTATTTCATGAAGATAGCAATAAGAAGAGATAGGAGATAGTTTATTATTATTATGTTTTTGATTGAAAATTTGTAGATGTGACACTAGAAGCTCGCCGACAATTACAAGATTCTATGTTTCGATTTTAGCTTCGTCAAAACTTAACTGAGCAGAGACTAATGTAGCACAGAACCTTGTAATACTAAGCCAGCAAACTTAAACTGTACTTATAAAAGTCATGGTGACTGTACATAATAAGGGTAGTTCCATGGTCAATTACATTATATTTTAGGCGAAGTTAGTAAGTTGAATTCGTTTGTTAATGTTATATTCACGGAAAAATCACTCGAATGTGCTTTAATTCTTTCAAATGATAAGTACTTTAATCAATAGATGAAGCAGCAAAAATGACGTTAAACATACATCCATACATAGCATCACATACATAGCACACGGTGGAAAGGGCCGCTAGCGGACCATCCCTGCCGAGGCCAGCCTTAGCCAAACCGAAGGGCTGCCACAATATATCAGCAATGGTCGAAGCGGCACATATATGGCCCAATTAACCTCCAATAATAAATACATAGCATCACGCCCGAAATCCCTAATGGGGTGGGCAGAGCCACAAGACTACTTGTGGTCACGTTCGATTAATTAGTCCTAAGATGGTACGATGAACCGTATGGTGACAGGTGATCAGCCCATCGCCCATACAGATAGTCCAACATGTTGGAGAGGACCCGTCCCTTAGTCGACTTTTACGACATGCCAGGATGATAAGCATCTGTACGCATTCTATGCTATTTCTTCACTCCCAGTGCAGCAGAGGACGTTAAACATACCAATTACTATTAATTTTACCTAAAAGCAGGTGGTCACTTACATTACACATTTTTCCCTTTTTTGTAATGTAAAAGTCCGTCTGCTTTCAGATAAACAATATACTTGAGTGAATTCTCCGTAAATAACATTAACGAACCATTCTAATTTGCTAACTTCACCTAAAATGAAATGTAAGTGACCATGGAATTACCCAAAAAAATTATGCCACACTATAATATACAGAACACGAACTAACAAGCTGTAATTGGCGCAATTGTGTGTAGGTACGAACATTTTGTTGCCAATTATATAAAGCAAATAAAGCTTATACACAGTATAATCAAGTAAACAGTATATTGAAATCGAAATAATTCGAAATAGTTCCTACGGCCGCCCGGTATGTAAACACGCGCAGTAAGGCTGCCCATTGACTGTCTTTCTTTGGTTATGTATTTGATAATGCTATATTAAATTGTCGTAGTATCTTATCATGAAATATTACTGCAAATCTTATAAGTTTTAATATTGATTATTTCTACGTAGTTCTTATTTCTAGTTTCAAAACTTTAATATATCAAAAACAATCAAAAATTCTCGTGCCGTAGTTTACGTAAATAGAAGCGCGGGAGCGCCTCACACTGCCCGCGCCCGTACGTAAACCCGGCGCACTCGCGACTGTTGTGTACCGAAGTATACTTTCTAAGATTTCGAAGCGCGTCGTTTCGGCCGTTTGTATGAAGATGTAATACTGTTTACTTGATAATACTGTGGCTTTTAGTATCCGTCGTGGCTAAATTGGACGTACTTTGCCGAAATGGATCCAGTTGACAATATAATCTATGCAAATTCTAATCTTATCCACATTTGTAACAGATGCATATTTAATTGGAAATTTGATCCTTTTGTAGGAATACTTCCAACTGCTATAAGCGAGCGCCAAATATTATGTATACAAAATATATTTAATGTAAATTACCTTACATATTATGTCTTCAATTGCTACATTTGGGTACAAATCATCAAACGCAGCGACAAGAGCGTACATAACGTTAATAACGCCTTCAGATGCTTTCTCTTCCCCTGTACATTATTAAAAACGTAAATATTTAAACAGCAAAGATTTACTTAATTTTGAAGGAAAAGTTTGCCTAAATGTACATACAAAGTAATAGTTAAAACATGACATGTAAACAACAACAAAATAACATAACAAGCAACCATCACTCTTATAAACATGTCTATTCATTTACAAATAAGCAAAAAAGACAAGACATATGTTCATAAGGAAAAACTTTGCTTTATTGAGTTTGGTGTCAATGTCAGTTGAGCTGTTTAGCATACAATAGCTGCAATTAGTCACTTACCAATAAGAATAGACACCGGTTTATGTTCATGAATGAGCGTTATCGACAGGTGATTAGCCTTTTTGCTTTCAATTGCTTCTATTTCCATCAAGTGAAATCCATTGTCAATCTGTTATCAACCAAATGATTACTATGATACAAAACATCTACAGATTATGTAAAATAAATTGTTAAAAAACTTATTTACTATAGATAGTTAAATAAGAGAGATAAAATGGTAAACGTAGCTGGGCACAAGACCGTTAATCCGTTAATATTTAATTAACGAAGTTAACATTTCGAGTAACGGATTAACATTCAAAATTGTTAACGGACTCATTAACTTACGTTAAAACAATTAAAGTGAGTTAATCGTCTATTAACTACCTACTATTTCCCAAAAGGACACCGCGCGGACCGCGCCGCACCGCGAAATTCATTTCTGACCAGTACGTTCGGGACAGACAGACAGAAATCAGAGTGACCCTATAAGGGTTCCGTTTTTTTAATAATCATGTTTGGAAACCTAAAAACCGATAAAACATGACCATGTACACTTGCCCATGCACATCATCGGATATATTTTTAGTACTTTTATAATGAATTTTAATAACTATGTATTAAATATTACAGTTTCGAAAATTTGAAAAAGAGTCTTACCCTTGTTGGAACTTTGGTGGTTGTAATGAAGATTCTATAAGATGTCACAACCTAAAAACATATTAGTAATTAGAAAAAGTTTATGATTAATTCTACCTATATTGGAAGATTTCCTGTTGAAGAAACTTTATTGAAAAAAAAAAACCATCTTCATTTTTTAATCAAAGTTTTATTTTTAAGTGAATTAAAGTTGTATGGGTATTTTTTCGCAAAAGAATTGCAAATTTGAATTTCACGCGCAATGCCATGCGATTTTCGCAAATAAATAATACTAGCTGACCCGTGCGAATTTTCGCACAGTATCATGATCAATCACCGGATAATAATAATATAATAGAGTGAGAATAGGTAAATGCAAGTATTATTAGAATTCTATTTGTCTATTTTTCGTCAATAGCAGATAATTTTGACAATGATAATAATTAACGGAGTACTTGCCGGTGTGCCATCTATTGACATTTGGTCTGCAAATAGCCAAGACACATTTTAGTTAAACAGACTGTCAATAGATGGCGCTTGCAATGCGGATGATTTTTATTTACGTACGCGGCTGTGGGCCTCGCGCTGTTTTATAATTGAAAGTCTTAATACGTATTATTATAATACCTATATAGTGACGGATAATTTTGACAAAGATAATAATTAACGCAGTACCCTCCATCGGCCCTAATATGAATGACACAAAGATAGTAGCACCATCTGTTCACATTAGTCTGCATGTGCAAATAGCCAACACACATGTTAGTTAAACAGACTGTCAATAGATGGCGCTTGCAAATCGCGTGTTTTTTTTTTTTAACGAAAACGTTAATTTTATTCTATTTGTGTATTTTTTTGACAAAGCGACGAACATAAGCTTTGAAATGACGTTTAAATCATTAATTTTGGTAATGAATTAACGGAGATAGAGACCGTCTGTAAAAAAATACCTTTTAGAAATAGTATATATGATGTTTATAATGTTTAAGAAAAAAAATACAATGACAAAGTCAAATTATGACATAGGTACAATAGAGAGGTTAAAAATAAATTTGTGGTCAAAGTAGTAAGCCCCTTTGGTAATCAATATACAGGATGTCGCACAGTGATTTTTAAAGCCGGCGGCTACACGTGAAGAAGATAAATATAAACTAACTATAAATATATCTCTATACTTAATTTTTATTTTATACAAAACCGACTTGGTATAAAAAAAACGATGGCAACGAACCACGTTTCCTCCCGGTGTATCTCTTATCTAATAGTTTGACCACGTGATCATTCGAACTCATCAACTCATCGTTTGAACTTAAGGTTATCGCACACATATCAACCCGGCACCGTATCGACACCGCCTCAACTCGAGACGTTTAGTATTCTTTGTATGAAACTAGACACGGTAATACTCACTTAATTATCAGCATCGTAACGGCGGGCGGCATCGCCTCGCCTCGGCACTATCTCGTGAACCGCAAGCGGCGCGTGGGCCACTCGCAGCCACCGCGCTTAACGTCGGGTGGCCGCTGCGCTTGCGCCTCGCCGTCGGCACGGGGACGTGGCGCGGAAGGCCGGTGGTCCACCCGTGGACGCACCGCAGGCCGTTTGCCTCTTCACACACCCTGCGTCGCCGCGTTCTCATAGCGACTGTGATCGTGTCGCGTGTTTAGATTAGAATTTAGATTGTGTTGTATTTAAATTATTAAATACGCAAAAAGAGAAACTCATAGAAAGATAAATTATGCTCGAAACAGTACAAATCGTTTGCATATTAGAAAAAGAAATAAAAATAATTAGAATTAGAAAAAGTGGTCGCCATTTTAAACATTTTAGTTATCGGTCCGATTGCTTAAAAATCGCACGGCCAACCGCCAATCGCCATTTTTTCTCATTCTGATAGCGGGTTCGTATTCGGACGTTGACCACTAGCGCGTTGTCACCTCGGAGGTGCTGAGCCGATTCCGTTACGTGGCGCCTGGTTGAAGGAGAGTCGATGAGGCGAGGCGATGCCGATCCGGTGCCGGTTTGATATGTGTGCGATAACCTTTATTCATTTGAATGACGTTAAACTAGAGACCTTTGTCGTAATAAAGTGGTGTGTGTGTGTGCAATCGTCTATGACTTTAATAAGACAAGGTGGTCATGCTACCAGCCCCCGTAGCATACAATTTTTTTGCGCACGTAGAGTATTCGGCCCTTCTCTTTCGCACCCGTTTATTATGATTAAAAGGTTTAAGGTAAAGGTTTAACTTTTGTAAACTAATAAACAGCTGCAGTGATATCTCAGACTTTAAGTTTGAATCTGTTGGTAAGTAGGTTTTATAATGCAATAAGAGAAAAACTTGAGAAAAATAATCCCACTTGGATTAATTATTAGTCAGATATTAGTGTTTATCAACAGTAATTTTTAGGTAAAATAAATAGTTGTGTTGTGCGGTGTTTACCTGTAAGTTATTGCTACAATCAAATTATTATCTACTTTAGTTAAATAAATAAAAACTGTGTGTATTAGTGTAAGTACTTGTTGGTAGACCTTAATTAAATAAATAAAAATACTTAAATAAATTTGTTATTAAGAGACCGAAGGTCTATGAGCACGATACAAGCTGGTGTGCCAGGCCCACCAATATGTCAAAGTTGTAAGTAGAATGTGCTATTTTATGTTGTTATTTCTATTAGGCTGGAGAGCACTAGGAGTGAATATTAATTATTTAATTTATCGAGATTTTTAAAACACAACCATATAAGAAGAGAAATTTATAAAAAATTTCATAACGTGATACTTAATCAGATTCCAGCAGGTCTCAGAACTATTTTGCGACATCCTGTATATTTATAATCTCAACTGTACATACACATATGCTACAAGTCTAGCCAGGCTTGGACTTGTATAGAAGTAAGGTCAAATAGATTTAGTTAGTGAATGTTTTGTCATCATAAATTTTGTGACATATGTATCAGATAAAAAGTTTTAAACAGTGATAGTAATTGACTGAAAACATATGCAGGCAAAATAGTAGATAATAATAAGGCAAAAATAGTATAATACAGAAGTTCCTAATTTTAATAAAGCAAATGTTTTATGGACATAACAAATCTAAATCAAGGGTTCTGGGGTGGGCCAGGCCCAGGTGGGTCTCTTGCTGTGCGCTTAGATACATATTTATTATTTGTTTCTTTCATTTATGTTTAAGGACAACCTATTTGACCTATTTTAGATTTTTAACAAACAGTAAATTCCACTGACTCAGTTATACATTAACAAATATAAATGACTTAAATCATCAGGGAACAGAATAACTATTTGTAATTTAAATGGTTATTAGTTGATGTTATTCAAACTAAAGACCTCACCACATTATTTTTCTTTATAGTTTCTATATCAAGTCTTATTCATTTTATAACCAAAATGGATTGCTTCTTTGTCCTTTTCAACATCTTGTGGGGAAGTAATAATAAATTAATTAAATTCACTGTTACACAGTGCAACCAATTTGAGTTGACATACAATGAATATATTCAAGCTAGCTATCTATTTATAGTACCTAACAATAGCCTCATTCTTATAAGTGACCATTGGGACCAGTACACGCACAGCCGAGTGACACACCTAAGTGACTCACACTTGTTAAGGATTTATTATCTTTTGATATGGATAGTAAGTTAAACTTAATCACAACATGTTCTGTGTTTGCATATGAAATAATAGTTTTATTACTAATGACTAGCTTCTGCCCATGACTTTGTCTGTGTTTCTGTGTAGAATTTATTTAAAATAATGCAGTCCTGCTGGGATAAAAAAGTAACCTTCCCAAGACACCAAAGTAGACCTTTACCTAATTTCATCCAAATGGGTTGGGCGGTTTGACCAAGAAAAAGTAACAGACATACACACAGACAAATTTATTTTTGCATTTATAATATTGATAAGTAAATTTAGTAAGTGGGGATTTTTATTTGAACAAGCAAAATTACTCAGCTGAATAAGAAGTTGTATATAACTTATAACAACTTTGTGGCAATAACTCAAAGTATTTGTTGATACGACTTCTCAAGCTGATATGTAAAAACATATATTTTTTTTAACTTACCAATACTTTGTTATCAACTTTGTCACCTCTCGATTCCATGCGAACAAGGGATTTGTAAAGTATTTTAACATTTTTTCCCAGAACATTACTAATACTGTCTGCAAAATTATAAAAAAATATTAAATTGTATCCTTGCACGAATTATATTTATCATTGTACGTAAATATACAATAAACCTTTTAATTATTTCATAATACTTACCACTTAATTCGGTAGATATTTGTGATTTTGTTGACATTTTCTTGATTTTCTTTAATGTCATTACATCTATATATTGTAATAATTCTCAATACACAGAGCATCCATACTTATCACAGCAGTTTTATAAAATATTTTTATATTTGTTTCCTATTTATTTACAATGAAATCATAAGGCATTTCGATAAAGTAGGTATTGAAATTCTGACTTTACACCCAAAATCACGAAACACAACACATACAACTCGGCTCAATACGTACGCACACAGATTAAACTTCTAATCTAATACAGAGCACAGACTAACTAGAGGCTCTGGCTCTGCTCTATGTCAGAAAAAAGTAGAAATATAATTGTTGAATGTTGCCAACAAAGAGTTTTGGGGATATGATAGAGTTTTTGGCTAGGTACTGACCAAAGAGTAAAGTAAGTATATAGGTAGTACTGACTTACAATACAACTGCGCGATATCACGTTGCACAATTATATTGATCATCAGTAGTCAATATTGACTATCCATATCATCTACTGACGATCCATATAATTTTGTGCAACCAGTTATACTGCACAGTTATACTGTAGGTCAGTACCTAGCCTAATTGGTGGCTCAGAATCAGTTAGGATAGGTACTGACCTACAGTATAAATGTGTAATATCACTGGTTGCACGTTTATATTGATCGTTATTGGATGGATGATATTGACGGTCAATATCCCCTACTGACGATCAATACAATTGTGTGACCAGGCCCCCAATTCTCGCAGCATTCGAGATAATGTCGATTGCGAGATTAAACGTCAGTTTCATACAGTTGTGTCAAACGACTGTATGCACTGACTTTTAATCTCGATTGTGAGATTATCTCGAATGCACCGAGAATTGGGGGCCAGTAGCCTAGCGTTAGCATTATCAACCCTAGCCTACTAATGGGCTTATTACACCTTCCTAAATTTAGTCACGTACGAGAGGGACGCCGCAATACGTTGGAATGTGATTGAGATATCTCCATACGTATCTAACGTATTGCGGCGTCCCTCTCGTAAGTAACTTTTAGGAAGGTGTAATAAGCCCATAAGGCTATTTATTGCATTTCCCCGTTTGGATAAATAAAACAAAGTGTCAAACCATAGATAAGAAGTGTCAAACACAAACAAATAGGTACCTATTCATCGGCTGATGGGTGCGTATAAATAAATACAATAATCTGAAACTTATTTTTTTTTGTAAAAAGTAGTTAATTCAGGTGCCTTTTCATAGTATTTACTTTCTTTTAACTACACAGACAGTTTAAAGAACTTAATTCCTTTTGTATTATTTGGCGATACAAATGAACAAAAACTACGAACGCTGCACTCATTGCAATCGTCGCAAGTGGCTTACGACGGGATGTCTTCGTAAATGGCTAAAACCGATGGAATGCAAACATTTACAACGAACAATTGATACTAAAAGAGATTATAATAATGCTGATATAGTACACTGTGTATTTTTGCCCGAACGAAAATCTCAAATGAATCCCAGCAAGTTCGTAAAATTTTGGAAAAACAAAATGTTTATTTCTGGCAGTGTTCGTTCTTTGCAAAAATATTTTGGCAATAAAAGTAATGGAGAAGATCATATATGCAGTCTTAAGAGTAAATGTAGTGATCCCTCCACATCATTGGAAAAACGGCCTCCAGTTATGGTAGACAGTGAAGATAAGAAGGTCTTTGATTATAATAAACAAGTAATGAAATGTCAACATTCAGACGGTCACTCTGTTCTTAGAGGACACCATCAACATGCATCTCCTGAGACCTGTGCCATATATTGTCAGCTCTCCAAGTAAGTATTTTGTTTGGCAGCAATATGTTAGCTGTATTTTAACAAGATTTATTTATGGTTTCTTTTTTTGGTAGATACGGCTGGTACTGGGGTGGGATATCATCAAGTGACGCAGAAGAACTGTTGGCTGGTCAGCTTGATAATGTGTTCCTGGTGCGAGACTCATATGACTCACGCCATATTCTGTGTGTGTCTTTCCGCTGCGTGGGACGCACTCTACATGCCAGACTCAGACATGCCAATGGGCTATTTTCATTGAACAATGAAACATTTGTACCAGCAAGTAGGATATCGGAACATTGTTCTGCTGTAGATGTGAAATCAAATCTTTTTGAAATGCCTGTTAAATTAGCCAGACCTTTGAACAGGTAATTTGATTTATTTACTAGTCCCATCCCAAACATTCAAAGTATTTTAAGGAGTAATAAGAAATATATCTCATAATGCTATGCTAATGCTTTATAAAAATGTATTGTTATAAATATTTGGTTTGTTTTAGATTTGCAAGACTTGAATCACTACAAATGATCTGCAGATTTGTGATAAGACAAACAGTTTCTGCTAATATTTGGAACAAATTACCCTTGCCGCCCAACTTAATTTCTTATGTGTCTACAGGCAGCGATTATATAGTTCCCTCATAGTTTATTCAAAGCAAACATTGTGCCTTTAAACAGTCAATGTAATAACATTGTAAGCTTACTCATATTGAACTATATCAAAATGTAAAAGGGATTTATTATTTTTTATAAAAAGCAATATTTTAATATTATAATGTCTGTGTAATGTTATGGAGTGTTATACATGTGGTGTAAATTAAAGTGTTTCAATAATCCCTGGAGAAAAATAAAACAACAGTTTTATGAAATAACTATACTCAACTAGAACTAATTAACAATACTGCAGTCGTGAAAATAATGTCTAGTTATCTGTTGGAAATAAAATGTTTTATATTCAGCCCTAAAATATAATCTTCTTATTACTTCAGTGGATTTATTCCCAGCACATTTTTTGCCTGGAAAAACATTCAAATAGAAATTAGTTCAAATAAAAGGTTCCTGTTCATTTTATCCATATCTGAAAACACTTCGTTTGATCTGTCAATTTAGTTTGCTGAATTATGAATTTTGGTTTAACCTATCATAGACGAGCATGATGAATGACGCAGGTGTAAGATTGAAATGCAATACTTCAGCTTATGTATCTGGGAGAATTTCAAAAAAATTGTACGTAATTAAGAAAATTAGCAATACAATTATATGCCTTATGGCTACAATTAATAAGGTATATAATTGTACGGTTAATTTTCGTAACACAGAGGAACCTTTTTAACTTTTTCTTAACAACGCCTTAATTACGTACAAATTTTTTGAAATTCTCCCATCTATTACTAGTTTTACAACTTTTATTTTGTGCTACTAAAGGGAAAAACAGGTGTTGCTTGCTGATAGGAACAGAGGGATTGGTATGCAATTGAATAAAATAAAATAAATCTTACCGTCACAAAAGCAGCACTCAAAGTTTGTGGTGTGGCAGCAACTGGATTCAAGCTGAGTGCTGTCTGCAGGAGCTCAGCATCCCTGATACGTGATGTGACGAAACTCTTCGTTGCTGCATTATTTAGACTTCTATCAGTCAGGTAAAACAATTCAGACGCTTTGTAAATGCCGGCCAAACCCACGCGGCGAATGTACCAATTAAACTGAAACAAGAGTTTTTAAATTACATAAGGAGATCTTGGCATTGACAACACAATCTTTAAATTAAAAAGGCTCGTGCACATTAGGGTGTGCCGCCCCGCAACGCATTGCATACTCTCATATAAATAAGAAAATAAATTATGAGAGCAGATAATGCAATGACTTATTATTGATATATATATTATAATGTGCGCCAGCCTTTATCAGCGTTAACACATTCGCGCTCGCCACTCGCCCGAAGATATAACCGCGGCACTAGGCAAAGTTATAGCAACAAAGGGTGATAGGATAACAGGAAGCAAGTAAGCAAACAAACTATCCTAAAACATTAAAAACTTTACTTATTTATAAACTGCAAAAGGTAAGTACATACATATATAGGGTTATATTTTGGATTCATAAACGACCTCTTTACAAGGTCGTGAGCAACAGCTATTGTTATAATTTATAATAAATAAACCCATAAAATCACAATAACAATTTTACAATATAGAAACCCTCATCAACACTTACATCTACACTTCTGTCTCCTGAGTGGAAGCATATATCATCAACTGAAGAGAGCAGTGTTGCTAAACAATTGGGAACATTGTTGGGAAGGGCCTGAATAGCCATTGCCTTTGGCCATGTACTCCTGAAATGTTATAATAAATCACAACATTGTGCTATGTATGTGGAACAAGTTATCAGGACTTAGTTGCCCTAAATAAATTGACATTATAAACTTACTTATATGGTTCAATCATTAAAAGCCTAGTAATTATGGCGTTTTCAATAAATTTGGCAGGAACTTTTGACTCTTTCAACTCCTCCTTGGACCACTGAAAATAATACAGGTATACTTAATTCAATTTAAATTCAAATTGGCATAATCAATTACAGGTAAATTCACATAATGACAAATGACAATTTTCCATTTTGATTTGGACTTTAAAAACATGTTTATAAAGTCCTATTAGCTAAATAATCTTAACTTCACATCGGTCTTGTATAAAGGACTTTATTTACAAGTTATTAAAGTACAAAATAAAATGGAAAATTGTCAACCATCATGAGAAGTTATTTTTATTTAATTATAAGTAAAACTCACTGTTTTCATTTGCTCAACCAATTGTTCATTGCATTTGACATTGAAATAGTGAACAAGGTCACCACCACCATTTGGAAATAGACCATGAGTTATGCCTGGATACCCAGCAGCCTCCGCACCGGCACTCAGGGATTCAACAGACCAACCACTCTTAGTAACAAATGCTAACGCTTTCTCCAATATGTGAGTTTTAACATTTTCCTCATACTGCTTCTCTTCATGTTCAGTAGTCGTTACTGTGACAGGGGTCTTAATGTCCTGCTCATTATTCAGTTGATTGTAGCTTCTAAATTGTCTTTTGCAGTTTCTCATAGGCACAGACGCAAGTGGTAATATAAACCTATGACCATTCCTTATAGCTGTTAACAAAATTAATTATATTATGTTAATAGTTTCCCAGACATGTAGGTGTACTATTGTATGAAGGCATGATATGCTCTAAAATTCTAAATTATTGACCATACAAATTTAATATGTGAATAAATAAAATAACACAAGTGTGATCAGAATAACTATGATTTATTTCAAGTAAGAGTTAATAACATTTCATATTATCCATTCACTTGCTAGTTCATATTGATGCATTCAGATACACGCGCCACTAGACCTTCCATCAAGTGAAAAGCATTTAATGCAGACTGTATGATTTCTTTTTTATTTTCTATTGGAATATTATCCAGCATATTTCCTCCCACATTCACAGAAACATTTGCTTCAGGGGTATCCTTGCCTTCTTCGATATCTTTCAGTTTAACTTCATAATGTGCTTTGGACATATTCAGACCTGTTCTTAAGTTGGTTAGGTAATCTGCTTCAATAAACGAGCAACATTCTTTGATTCCAGTAACATTTTTTGTATCTCTTATTACTAAGTATCTAAGCAAGTTTAGTGCAGAGATGATTTGATCACTCAGTTCCATTAAATCAGATTCTGCTCCATGTGGAAGATGACAAATTGTCTTAATCATGCTCATAAGCTGAGGACCTGCGAAACATGCCGGTAATTCAGGCTCATTTAATGCTTCATTAATTGAATCTTTATATAAAGTTATTCCATAACCAATCATACCTGAATGATTGGATGTTCCAATAAGGTATTTTATAAGCATAATTCTGCCGCTATATTCAAAAGTGTTGATATGTTGCCTAATTGCAACCACAGCGCTTTTACGTAAACTATCAAATGTTGAGAATATTGCTATATTCATTAACCCTTTACACAGATTAAAGTGAACTGATGCTGATAATAAAGTATGAGAAACGTTGTTTGATAATCTTTTCATAAGAGCCTGGCATAGTGTCAGTCCTTTGGACAGCGGGCCATATTCTGTGCAACTTAATAAATAAATCACACAAAGCATTCCAGTATTCACAATGTACTCTGTAGAATACACTTTTGGTTTAGCTGTTTCAGGCAATTCAAACTGATTGGATAAGACAACATAATACAACCCTGAAAGAGTAAGCATGTTAAGTTTCTCTTTCTGCTCATAAGGAGATTTTTCTTCATCACTATCAGAGACAGTTTTGTACTTTTGATTTTCTCTGTAACACATTTCCACATATTCAAGAAATTTCATTATATTTTTCTCTAAAGTGCAAATATCATTGATAATAGTATTACAGCATAATCTAGCTTCACTCTTTTCATTATTATCAATATCCAAATCTATGCAAATCAAAGGTTTGCCGAGAAGGCTGATTAGAAATGCGACAATTATTTGTTTTGTTCTAATACTAGAGTCAGATGCTTTTAATTCTTCAACAAAAGGTTGATAAAAAGATGTTACTAGAGTGTATACTTTTATAACTCTTCTAATGTTGTTATCACACTCTGTCAGTAAGCGTTCTTTGCCCTCCAATTGGAATTCAGGAGTGGGGATATTATCAATGTAAGTACTAATGGAATTTAGGCTCCATTCAAGTGACCTTCCTCTCTTAGCTGACAGTTTCTTTAAAAGTTGTTGCAATGGTGTTAAGACTATTCCGAACTGAGCATCATTCTTTGCTACTTCAACTTGTTCAATAAACTCCAAAAGTGCCTCCTCAGGTGTGCTTATCTGCAAAATGATGCTCAGTAATTCTTCACAAGTACTGTACAGGGAAGGTTTAATGACCATGGTATCATCTTGTATCTTGGATACAACCACTACGACTACATCCCAGCAATTGTCCTTGAAACTGTTGGCATATTTTTCATTATTATGAACACTAAGCACCTCTTTGTACTTTCCTGAATCTAATAAACAAGACACTAAGTCCACAACTTCCACTTTTTCGTTATCCATGATGAGGCCGCTGTAAGTTCTACAAGATGCTATTCGATCAATATTGTGGCAACGAATTCTGAAATAAGGCAAATTGTATTCTAAAAGAATAGATTCTGTTTACGCGGTTTAAGACTTAGCGGTTATTAAAACAAATACTGTTGACACTTACAACGAAAAATGCTCGGTAACTTGCTCATACTTGAGTATTACAATAATATAAAATAATGTGCAACAAGCGGCCCTAAATTACGCTTGTCTGTAACTTTCAGCACAATGCAATTCAATAAGATATTTTAAAACGGATTGGAAAGAAAGGAAACTGAAAACTGCATGCTGCAATTGAATGAAATACCTTGTGTTGCCAACTCTTAAATTTAAAAGTTGCTAGATGACCGTCTAGAAGTTTTCAAAAAGTTGCTAAACATTTTTGAACGTTGCTAACAAAAGGTGCTAAAACTTTAAATGAAAAGTAAATGAGCAATAATAAGGAGTAATATTTTGTAAGCTGCTTTAATAACACATTTTCTTACGTAGGTACTCGACTGACTTAAAATTATGAAGTTCAGCTGGGTCTCCAGAGGGCCTAGCACACTAGCTTATATAACGCACATAAAGCATCTGTCACTTTTTAATTAATATGCGGGTACGAAACGAAAGGGAC
This sequence comes from Tortricodes alternella, assembly GCA_947859335.1. NCBI lineage: Eukaryota > Metazoa > Arthropoda > Insecta > Lepidoptera > Tortricidae > Tortricodes > Tortricodes alternella. The sequence continues at coordinate 8,742,870 of OX401983.1, read as the reverse complement.
GAATGCGTTATGTGCGCGATAAAAATAGGGGGCAGCTAAATTTAACGCATATTTACATTAAGGCGATTACCGGAAAAGCATTTATAACACACGTAACGGTTATTTTAGTGTCTGAAAAAACAATATAATGAAATATTTATTATGAGACTTCTATATTATAAATATACTTTAACAAAAATCTCGACTAACAAAAGTTGCTAGAAAATATGCTAGATGCTAAATGGCAAATTAAGTTGCTAAATCTGTTGAAGAAATACTAAATTTAGTTACAAGTTGCTATATTGGCAGCACTGGAAATACCACAAAGCCACACACTTTTTTATTTACCCTTGGAAGGCAGGCAAACGAGAATCCGCCCATACTGCCAAGTCTGTCAGTTATTTTCTCATTATAGCTTTTCCCAAAGGCTGAAATCAGGTCTTTTTTAATATATTATTTTCTATATTTTGTCTTTTTTTCATAGCCTGTTCTTATGATATATACGTGTATTCACGCCGCGACGATGATCAAACTATGATCCACAGATTTGATCACATCACAACACAAAGTCACAAACTGTCACAAACCAATAACCAACCACCCAGATCGACCAAACCGACTTGCTTGCATTACAAACCATTAATTTAAATGTACATTTGTAATTTTCTATAGGTTTTGTAATTGAAACAATTATTTTAATTAGAAATCATGGCAGCCAAGCAAAAAAACATTTTTACTCGAAGTAAGCCTTTGATGAATATTTACAGTGGGGTTGATAACGAGGGAAAAGAGGTAAGGCGAAGTGGGAGGACCGGAGAAGGGACTGTAGATATGAGTTATTCCTTTAAATTTGGTGTCATTTATTTCAGGTAGAAGTTCGAGAAGATGCAGAGCAGTTGGTGAAGTGGCACGAGATATCGGACGCGCTGGTTGCAGCAGGGTACTACCGCGCACAGCTACAGGGGCTCTCGGCCTTCGATAAGATTGTCGGCGGCCTCTCCTGGTGCATTGAGTTGTGTGACATCGATGTGGACGTTAGCCTGCTCTTTGAGGAGAATCTTACCATTGGAAAAAAAATGTAAGGGTTGATGTATAGTAATAATTGTTGATTAACCAGTATGTTTAACTGTAAAGTGTTTACACTCAGATAAATTATTGTTCTAGTCTACCAACAAAGCTGAGCTTATTTTTGTAGTATTTTTATGGACTTATTACAATTTTTTATTTACAGTGCATTAACAGAAAAAATAGTTAAGGTCCTGCCATCAATGAAATGTCCATTTATAATAGAGCCTCATCAAATCCAAGGCTTGGATTTTATCAACATTTTCCCTCTTATACAATGGCTGATTAAATACTCAAGTGAGTTCAGAGAGGCCAAGGAAGATGAGCTCCGCAAGTTTGCTGTGATGCAATATGATAAAGATCATATTTTTGAATCAGATAGGGCACATTTTGAGCAGAAAGAGAGGTTATTGAAGAATTTATCTGTTTTACAGGTTAGTAAATTATAACTGCTATCAATTTAATTAGGTATGTTGTCATTAATTTGCTAACTTCAATGAACTTGAAGTGAGTTATTTTGTTGGCTGCACCTGTCTTGATATAAAAGTCAATTCAATATTCCCTTCATGTTTATTATTCTCATTAGTATTTCTAGTTTTATTTATGGTTAATTACTGTTTCAGAATTTATATAAACCATGTAGGGTGCGCAAGAGGATAGGTGGCTTGCCTGGGAATGAGCTGGAGCAAGTTAATGCAACCCTCTCAGAGTATGACAGGAGAATGCTTCTCCACGTCTCAACCCAGAAAGATGAGAGCAAGAAAGATGATGGGCTTGACTTCCTGGTATGTAGGCAATGGTATTTACTTTAAGATACCCTGTATTGTGTATTACCTAACTTGATTTTGAATGTTCAATGTTTCAGTATGATTATGAAAAAACTTTAGCTGATCCATCAAAAATTACTACTGAAGTAAGTATAGCTTCAATTATTTATCTTAGCAAAACTACATTCTGCTGTTTTAAGTCTTTGTTCTTTTGTCTTTATTAATATTCTTTTTATTTAATTTTAGACTGAAAAATATACAAAAAGCCTTGAAACTGATGCAGATGCCGCTGACACTAAAATTCATTATGCAGTTCTACATTCAGAGCTTACTGGAGAACTTTCAAAAGAACTTGAAGAGAGTGAGAAGTTAAAATACTCTGAGGAAGTCGACAAACTGACTAGGACGGTAGACACAATGGAAAAAGAAGTCGAGGAAACAAGGAAGACACATGAAAGTAGAATGGAAAGTGCCAAGCAACAGTATGCTAGTATTGTAGATAAGTTGCAGAATATCACTTACAAGATGACAAATTGTGATAACAGCAGGTATGTGAATAGCCAACATGCTTGAAGCCAAAACATGTTCTTTTGATTTAGTTTATGTAACGTGTATTACATTTCTGATTAGTTCTGAATTCACTATGATTATTTTTAGTGACAAAGATGTGAAGACATTTTATAAAACATTAAAGGAACTAGCACGCGAAAGAAATGAGTTATTGCAAATAATTCAGCACAGAGAGAAAGAACATAAAAAACTACAAGAAGAACTTTGGTAATTAATTGCTCATTCTATTATCTGACATTATGATTTTCTAAAATGGAACTGTGGTAAGATAGCTGCTTCTCTTTAATATACCAAATGTCATGATTTGCAGATTGTGTGTCATTATTTGGCAGTTAGTTACAATCACAATGTTGTTCTCTTGTTTCCTATACATATGTTTTTCTAGTATTTTGTGCGTTTTCTAATAAAGGGCACATGATACTAAATATAACTAAGAATATTTCAAATTACCTGTAGTGCCATGCAAGATCCAGCAGCTAAGATAGAAGAGCAGCCACTCACTCCTGTAGAATTAAAAGAGTTTCAACAGAGGGAGGAGAAAATAAAAGTTTTTATTACCAATTTGAGATTAGAACTGGCCAAGTTAAATCGGGAAATTTTGAGATACACCGTCGCAATTGACGAGGTACCTGGCACCGCTGAGTTGCTGCAGTATGAAAAGAGATTTATTGAACTTTATGAACAAGGTAATAACTACTACATTTACGTTTTAAGTTACATGTTAATCAAATTGATTGCTGCTAATGTTTCCATTTTTTTTTTAGTTGCATCAAAACATAAGGAAACGAAACAGTATTACATTTTCTATAATACGCTTTTTGAAGTAAAACTATATACCTCAAAGGAATTAAGTTTATTAAATTCAATTTTGGATAACTATGAAGAGTAAGTATTGATAGTAGTTGTACAACTGATGTTTAATTTATCCGCGTGAGTAAGTTATGAGAACTTCTAAAGAAAACTTAATTTCATGTTTTCACCACAAATTTTATTTTTATCCGAAACTGCTTGTTTCATATATTTTTCTAAAATATTTGACTTTATTTGCCTTTAAAGTCATATGTATATAATGGAAATATTCTAAATTTAAAATTTCCTGAACTTAAAATAAGATAGGTACGTCAAACTCGATTTTGTATAGTACCAAGCTGTCAAAATCAAGATTAGCGACTTTTAAATTTAGCGAACACTTTCGAATTGGCCCCAATGTTCTATTTTATTGAGAAGTAGATACATCTCGGAAATAGCTACTTAAAGCTAGTTCAATTGTTGCAGAGCCATGTCTTCAGCTAGAAAGAGAGAAGAGTTTATGTCTCAATTCGAGTCCATTGTGGAATGGGTGAATCAAACTGTCAAAAAGGTAGAACTGAAGTTCAAAAACGAGAAAGACCAAAAAGCCGCTCTTCACACGGAGTACTCGCGCCTCATGGACGTCCAGAGACAATATGCGGCAGCTCTTAAAAAACTCGCCGAAGAGAGACAAAAACTAGGGCATAGAAGCAAAAGTTGACCTGTTGATGTGAAGTGATGTGTCTAAGAACAAGTGCAATGATCTTTTTATTTATTAACTGGAGCAATGTCGATGGTGTAGAATAAATATGAATATCTTTTAAATATTTATAGATTAAATTGTAATGTCACAATGTGTGCAATAACGCAATCCATAGGATTTTCTACTTTTATATCATTCCATTATTTTTGGCCATAACTGAGCACTTTATTAAGTTACTAATATTATTAAGACTGACATAGCTTTTACATTGTTCTAGTTATTATTTGTTTTGTAAGAGCAAGAAGTAATATATTACAAAATAATTTATGAAATTCGAAAATTTTATTACAATAGTTTTTATAGTTAAAATAATGTATTTATAAACATAACAATATTTAAGTAACATTATACTTGTACAGTTCACGTAAACGAGCTCAGAAGTGATCGTACTGGGCCTCTATTCCGGAACGTCCAAGCGATATTGTTGCGGCTCGCGAGCAAGACTCGCATCCCACTCTAACTTAAACTTAACTTAACAGACAAAAAAGAAGGTTTTTCAGTACAATTTGGCATAAATGCAAACAGAAATGTACGTTGGTAAATGCCGACGCCATTGTGATTTCCATTATCTATAGAGGTATATATAAAAGCGAAATACCACTGACTCTCCATTCAACGATTCCAAAAACTAACTATATAACTTAGGCACTTGAAGTTGTAGATTTCTTTTAGGGTGTAAGTACACTAAGAAAGGATTTTTCGAAATTCAACTCCGATGGGTGAAAATGGGGTTCAATCTTTGTTTCGAAATTGGTATATATTTGATTGAATCAAGGCTTTTAAATGGCGATATAGTTTCAAAGCGTGACGACGTTGCCGTGCGAATGTCCCTTGTGACTGCTGTGGCTGTGTCCGTGTCCGTGTCCGCTCGGCGAGGACTTCTTGTACATGGTGAAGGAAACCAGCTCGCGGTTGGCGTTGGTCATCGCCATGGCATGCGATACCACGTCGTAGCCCAGGATCGCGTGCAAGCGGTTCACCACCACCAAGGTCAGTCCTTTCTGCGTCACGCGGACTGTGCGCTCCTGGTCAGAGGAGACTGCAACCGACATGTTGTTGAATGAGGCGTTCAGCTCCTGTAAGGTAAAGGTATTTGATGTCTGTTTAAGTTTTCGCGGTCAGGATAAGTATTAGCAGCGCACAGTGCCTCAAGCACTGAGAGGTACATTTTGTCGCACCCCTTCAATCGGATATGCTCATAGCTTCTAATAAATTTATTTTTATAAGAATTTTGTTGTTTGGGGCCATGACGCTCAGGATTTATGGAGTCAGTCATCCTATCATTTCTGTAGCGTTATGAAAGGTCGATAACTTTTTTAGTAAATTGGAAGCAAATATGTTCTAAGGAGGTAAATAAATCAGGGGACAATCTTTTATACAAATCAATAATTCCCAAAGTAAGCTCTAAAGCGTGTTATGGGTACTAGACGAAGATATACTTATATAGATAAATAAATACTGAAATAGTTAAGTTATATACAATTTAGGAAATATACCTGGGCGACCGAGCGTCGTTCGGCGTCTTTATTTCTTTCTCACTTTCTCAGGAATGACACATATCTCGATAAACTTGGAAATTAATACGATATCTTAATACAAAATTTTATCCAAATCAGAGAAGTTACCGAGAAACCAATTATATATCATAATTATAAGAGCTCACTCTGAGAAATCGACTTCAATTAAAAGTGTTTTATTTACATTTACATCGTAATCATGCCATTTCCCGAACTTTATTTACATTTGGCGGGCAGGCGCGGAAGCGGGAGAACAGCGTTAAACACATATTTACCCTCACTAAGGTGGCACGCTCATCGCTCTTGAGCCCGTACACAGTCGCACCATCGTCCTTCGAGAGATGGGGCGCACTCAAGTTGCCCATGACCATGATATACGGCATCCTGGTCGCTGGTCGCTGGACCTGGTTTTCCACTGCCTTCGGAAAGAAACTTGATTCACCGGCGAACAATCGGGCTCATTTTTAACAATGTTAGTTTGTACAATATTTGAGGATCAAATTGTCCGAGTTGCGCACGCGGCTGGGACAGGTTGTGCCCGCGTGTTAGTGAACTCTGCCAGGTAAGCACTGGCGCACACACCGCCCGCCACAATGGTTCGCGTATGTCCGCGTGCAGTGCGCACACAACTGTAGTTTTACCACGTTTATAACTAGTATGATTCAAGCAATAATAGCCTTTTTTGCTTACGATAGAAGTACTTTGAAGAGTAACTTATTTTTGTGGTCCTGCTGTTGTGTTGAGACGACGTCGCGTCATATGGCCTTCACGGGTGTTTGACTGAATGCGCGGGCGCCGCGTCCACCGCAAGTCTATTGAATTAATGTGAGAGAAACAATAGACACTTAAGTTACATTAAAAGCTATTTTATGCGAAAGTGCTCCGTTTACAAAGGCTTATGCTGTGGGCTTATGGGTTTTAGCAGTCCAACTCTATGTGCGTGTGGAAAATTGCTCCTAGAGAATAAACTACTGGACCAATATTGATAAATGAGGTGTCGTTGGATTTGTCGTAGAATGAATGGTTATATTATAATATAAATCTACAAATAAATGGCAAGTGCAGCGTGCGCGTGATATGTTATGTCTAAGACTTGTTACGACCGTCACGACTTCCACTACAAGACAACAGATGGCGCCACGCTGCGGTCGCATCACGCTCCTGCCGCGCCCGCAATGTGACCGGAGCTTTAAACGACAGTTCCCAATATTCAATCTGGATAGATTTGGTTACTACGGGTTAAATTTTGACTTTTGCTACATACAAAATGTGACAATTTCTAACTGGTAGTAAGCAAATCTATCCACGGATTGAATATTGGGAACTGGCGTAAGAAGGAGTGGCGAAGAGTGTAGAAAAACTTAACTTCTGATTCTGCCTTATCAATTTATATATGTAATTGACCGATAATTATCGTAGGAGAAACCGAATAATGCCTGTCCTGTAAAAAACCTGTCACACTGGCATACACTGACACAAAACTTCAAAGTATTTTTAAATGCATACAAGAGTTTATTACAGAGATAAATATAAGAAATTGTTTCACTGTTTGGATTTATAGAACACTTGCCGCCATCATGAGTAATAGTTTGAGCAGTCCGAGAAACATACAATTGGGTAGGTATTGTATTTAACACGTTCTGACACAATCTAGGTACTTAAATAGACGCTTAATAAAATTATCTCTGTAAACTGTAACTGTTGCAATGTAAGGATACTGGGTACAAATGTGGACCGGTACCAGTACTATGAGTTTATGCAAACCCTTTTTCGTAATAGGAAACTATCGCTCGGTCCCTTTTACTTCTATTGGCAACAAGCAATATTTCCGATATACCTACTTCGGTAGCGAGAACGGTTTGCATAAACTCAGCTCAGGGTAATGGTAGGTACCTATTGATAAGTTTCTTTATGCCTGCTTTTTTAATTTTTTTCCTCTGCTAACAAACTACATACTACAAACTAAACAAATTAACCATATTTGCGTCAACAATATTGCACAGTTATATTGTAGGTTTTGTCATCCTATGCATGTTTATGACGACTTGTGTATTTATTACTTAACCCTTTGCCCGGCACGGCCAAATTCGAAAAAGCGTGCCACGGACGCCAACGACGGCATTGCTGACGTAAATGTATGGAAAGTATGGAAACGGCATATCATGGCGTCAGGGGCACGCAAATCTGCTGTCGTGTATAGCCGATTGGCGTCTAAAAGGTTAACCCTTTGTACGGCACGGCCAAATGCGAAAAAGCGTGCCAACGACGGCATAAGCCGACACGAAAGTGTCAGTGGCAGTGGTACGACAATCCTTTGTCGTAAGTATTAGCCGACTGAAGCGTTCAGAAGGATAACATGGAAATAGGCTGTGGTATAAATTAAAGTATACTTTATACGTGACTCACACCAACCTTGTTAGTACCAACAAAATCAGCCTATGCTGGGCATGGCTAAAGGGCAAAAGTCCCCTCGTCGGCCCAGCGGCCCTAGCTTGCCAGACACGGGGATAAGTTAAACCCGTTTATCTTTGACTATCTCTTTCGTCGGCACTAGTGTGAGAGAGACGCACTTAGAGATAAGACGGTTTAACCTATCCTTGTGTGAACCTTGCTGGGGCCGCAGTGGGGACTTCACTTCGCAGCTGTATGCAAGTTTCTTCACGATGTCACCGAAATGCTTGTGAATATAAAATGTAAAACACTGCACACGAGATCCGGAAATCTCAGATGTGCGACCTCTCGTGCAGAGGGTCGCAGGTTCAAATCCTAGTTAGTATATAGAGTAGGGACTGCCCCTATCCCTACTTGTGTATACCCACTTAATGTTTTTTACTCTTCTAGTTTTTGAAACGTATCAAAAGGCCAGGCTGGTGTTCGTCCAAACCATGGCAGAGCTGGCAACGAGGGCAACTAACGTTAAGTGTTTGGAAAGTGTTGGGGTGCTAGGTTAGTACTCAGATCCAGTGGCGGCGTAGGGTAGACTGGCACCCTGCGGCCCTAACATGCATGCCCCAAAGATAAATTACAGATGTAGTGCATAATTCGTTTCCATCGTGTTTTATCGGAAAAGTTCGTATTTATCGTGCTCTCTCAATTAGCTTCAGCAGGCCCCGAATTCTCGGTGCATTCGATATAATCTCACGATCGAGATTAAACATCAATGCATACACTCATTTGATACAACTGTATGAATCTGACGTTTAATCTCGCAATCGACATTATCTCGAATGCATCGAGAATAGGGGGCCAGTACCCATCATACCATGCTGTCATTTTTCATTTTGACATTTGCACTAAATAATAAAGTTTCATATTAATGAATATAAACATTTCACTCATTGAATACAATAATTAACTGACACTTCGGGTCCCCTCATCTTCCGATTGAGATCCGAATTATACCGATGGAAACAAATTATTCACTATATCTGTAAACCCGCTTATCTCTGTCACTATCTCTTTCGTCGGCACTAGTGTGAGAGAGACGCACTTAGAGATAAGACGGTCTATCTTATCTTTGTGTCATGCATGTTAGGGCCGCTGGGCGGTATTGTATTGAACACCCCTACTTAACATAAAACACCAAATACTAAAAATGCTTATGGTGTCTGGTGTCATGTCTTGGTGGTAGTTATTTCTTGATATGTCTTTAAGGCCGGGGCAAACCAAACGCGGTTGCGGCGCGTTTGCGGTGCGAACGCGGGTCCGCGCCGTTGTCGAACGGCGCGGGCGGATATATCACATGCCACACCACGGCGGCGCGGGACCGCCGCGGTCCCGCGGCTACTTTGGTATGGCATGGTAAATCCTCCCGCGCCGTTCGACAACGGCGCGGACCCGCGTTCGCGCCGCAAACGCGCCGCAACCGCGTTTGGTGTGCCCGGGCCTTTAAAGAGAGAGATTTTGTGCGCCTTCTTTGGATGTACGAGTGAGTTGTCGTTGTCACCCCTTGGTGCATGGCACCGGGTCGGACCGCACCCTCTGCCCCCCCCTTTACGCCGCCACTGCTCAGATCTTGCTTCCATAATGATCGAATTATATCCAACAAGTTTTTAGTACAGTGAGTAGATAAGTACATTCGTGTAAACCGAGCGGACAGTGACGAGTAGCGCACTCCCAAGCAGTGCACAATCTGTATAAGGTCTTATACAGTTATTTTAACCTTTTGAATGCCGGGGCTAAGTGCGAAAAAGCGTGCCACGACGGCTGTAGCCTACGCAAATGTATGGAAAACGGTATATCGTGTAAGGGACACTAAAATCTGTGGCGTTCAAAAGGTTAACTCTTGTTTGATCGTTATTAGTGATTTATAAGCTCTTATACAGCTTGTGTGCTGCCGGGGCTCTGTAATTGACTTTCCCCGCTTCGCAAAACACTTCACAAAGATAAGTTAAACCCGTTTATCTCTTTGACTATATCTTTCGTCGGCCCTAGTGTGAGAGAGACAGAGACGCACTTAGAGATAAGACGGTTAAACTTATACTTGTGTCTTGCATGTTAGGGCCGCGTATATAGATCGTGTAGCCATGCTGAACCTAAGCCGTTGTTGCGCTGGGTTTTAAAGATAACATATACCATCTTATCTCTAAGTGCGTCTCTCTCACACTAGTGCCGACGAAAGAGATAGTCATAGAGATAAACGGGTTTAATTTATCTTTGTGGCATGCATGTTAGGACCGCTGGTACCTTTGTGGTATCCTGCACGTAAATACGGCTTAACAGTACGGTGTTACACAAATGTTAATCTTAACAATTAGCTGATGAGTGTGATATTTGAAGACTTGCTCCGTCCGCTGTTGTCGGACACGTGCAGCACGGTCCGCCAGTGCGCGGTGGTGGCGGCGGCGCGGCTAGCCGAGCATGATGAGGGCGTCGCGCGTCAGCTGCTCAACGTGGGGATGGTCACCATCACGCTGGAGAACCTCAACAGATACAACGTGAGCACAGTCAACTCATTCTTTACCTCCAAGGCCCGTTGTCCACTTGGGTTTCACAAAGACATCAAGCGACATAAATCCAGCCATCTAATCTTACCTATTGACTCGAGTTGCTGTTATGTCGCCGAAATGAACGACGACTGGCTATGGCCACAGTATACTCGTAATAAATTAACAGTATTTTGTCTCGGCAGTGTCCTCGAAATAATTACCTACGGCCGCTCGTTGGGTATGTACCTAAACACGCAGGGCTGCCCACTGACTGTCTTTCTTGGGTTACGTATTTGATAATGCTATATTAAATTGTCATAGTATCTTTTCATGAAATATTACTTCAAATTTTGTAAGTTTTAATTTTAATTATTTTTACTTGGTTCATATTTCTACTTTCAAAAGTGACTGTAATGTATTTTGCTTTTAAAATATCAAAAATTCTCGTGCCATAATTTATGTAAATGAATTCATGGGAACATCTCATATTATCCACGTCCGTACCCAACAGTGGCGCACACGCGACTGTTGTTTACCGAAGTTGACCGAGATTTCGAAGCGAGCCGTTTCGCCCGTTTGTATGAAGAAGGAACACTGTATAAAGTACATATACATATTTTATAGATTATACTGCGCTATGGCTATTCACAGTTGCATATAATATGTGGACCTTGGGTGTCCTTTTACTAACCAGACGATGAGGCGAAGTCTCCATAAGGCGCAAACACAAACCGGTTGGTTTCCTCTACGGTAAGCAAGTCCTTGTCGGCAAGTGAAGCGCTTCCACGTTATAATCACATGACTGCTCTGTTTTCATTGGGATCGTATGAGAATAGTAGATTGTCACGTGGGATGAAATTGGTATATTTTAGGCGAGAGTGAAATATTGAATTCAGAGCGCAAAAAAGGATAATAGAATAGGATCACGAACGTAGCGAGGGGTTCTTATGTGGGAGAATTTCAAAAAAATTGTACGTAATTAAGCCGTTGTTAAGCAAAAGTTAAAAAGTTCCTCTGTGTTATGAAAATTAACCATAAAATTATATACCTTATTAATTGTAGCCATAAGGCATATAATTGTATTGCTAATTTTCGTAACGCAGAGGAACTTTTTTAACTTTTTCTTAACTACGCCTTATTAAGTTCAATTTTTTTGAAATTCACCCATGTAGAATCCTGGGACAATAGTGGCTAAGGATGTAGACCGATGATCGTGAGGTCCGGGTTCGAATCCAAGCCGTTGCCATGTACCAATCAGTTTTCTAACTTATGTACCCACCTACATTATCGACCTAACGAATTGCGTCAGTCGCATGCTCTCATGGTGAGGGAATACACGTGAGGAAACCTGCACATTTAGGTAACTAAATGTGTAACCATGATCCAATTGGACTGGTTCCCCTGTCACAAGGGTTACAGAGATCAGTCGCTCCACTTTAATAACCCGACCTGCTGAACTGGGATCATGGTCAAAAGGGTAGGTACCTAGGCCCCTAATCAGAGACGGGAAAAAGCGCTAGGAAGACGTGATACAGGTTGTGTCAATGAACTGTATGCACTGAGATTTAATCTCACATGTCAACTAATCTCGCCTGTAACAAGAATCGGCGTCCGAGACTTTGACGCAACGTCGTTATAGCAAATTATATTATCATTCTCAGGTTTATTACAAGAGATCAGCGCTGTACCTCATGCGGGCTGTTGCGAAGTGAGTAAAGAACTTAGAAACGTACCTAGACCAATTAAAAAAAAACCTATTTATACTTACCCGCACATTCCTTTCCGTATAATTATACCTAACGTTTTACTTTTCTTATAGGCATAATGAAGAATTAGCTTCAGCGATCGTGCGTCTCGGGGCGCTTGAGCATATTGTTTTGTGTCTTGAGGATTTTGATACACAGGTATCTGAACATAGTGTCGATGTTTTGTGGAAAGGGCCTCAGTACATTGGTTGAATGAAGATTAGCTTCTTATACAAAACACCGACTTAGGTATACTGATTTTTTTCGCACACTCGTATAATATTTTTCCGTGATGTCCTGAATCCGCTCACAAAAGATTACGGAAATAGGTATACTACCCAACCTATACTTATCATTATACGTAATCCATGTTTAAAGCGACAGCGACACGAAACTCATCGATGGCCCTAGCATTACTGGGCCATCGATGCGTTTCGTGTCGCTGTCACATTTATTATTTAACGTGTAATAGCGACAGCATAATGGTGCGTCCACATAATAACAAACGCATTGCGAATGCGCCGGTCGCGTGCCGTTCGCGAACCACTCGCGCGCAGCGGCGCATTCGCGGCGCGTCCGTCAGATGTGGACGCACCTTTACAAAACGCGCGTCGACGGTGCGTTACAATGTCGCCGTGTGAAAAGGGCCTTATGCTCTATATGGACAGTTCGGGTAGCAAGAAATCATTCCAAATGTGCTGTACTGGCCTATTAAAAGGTACTTACATAATTTAAAAAGAAAACTTGAACACTTAGCTCACATTGATTTAGTCCTAAACTAGGACTCCCTGTACTGTGGGTACTGAAAATGATACAAATACTTATATGTACCTATAGATAAATCATACATAAGTACATAAATACTAAACATACCTACATAATTCAGTTACAAACATTAGTGTCGTGCTCATCTAATCACAAATCACATACAACTTTGCTAAAATATAATGAATTGACTATACAATATACATGCCTCTACTACCAACACCCTTCAGCGGAATGAACATAGGCATTAACGCCGGCTGACTCTCATACCTTGCCTATATCTACTGTCGTGTCGCAGGTCAAGGAAAATGCAGCCTGGGCTTTAGGCTATATCGGCAAGCACACTGAAACCTTAGCGGGGCTGGTCGTTGATGCAGGAACCCTGCCCTTATTGGTGCTAGCCTTTCAGGAACCAGAAATGAGTCTTAAACAGGTATTAAATACCTAATGTTTGGTCTATTTATTGTTTTTTAGACTTACGGCGTTTACACGCCGAAACGCGGAACGGAAGGATTGATGTGAAAGCTTCCATTTTAGTTCCTTTAGCACTGCTTTTGCGGGCCGCTCCCAACCAAGCGCGAATCCAGGGGGGTCATGGGGGTCATGACCCCTCTGAGCTAGATTTTCACAGTAAGTACTTACTAAAAATCAGTGTGTCAAACAAAATATGGCTTTTCATGATTCCTTGTAGGTATTTTGGATTTTTGGATCATTGACCCCCCTTACCTGAAGCCTGGATCCGCCCTTGTTCGCCCGACCCGCTCCAATTCTGTTCCGCGTTTCGATGTGTGGAGGCCTTTAGCCTGCTTATACGTTAATCTTTAAGATTTCAGCAGGCGCGTTGGTCGATCTGGCGCAGCACAAACCAGAAGCGGTGGTTGACGCTGGTGCTATTTGCCACCTAGTCAAAGGATTGGAAAATCAAGACCCGAAGCTGAAGGTTTGGCCCTCTAATTGGCTGTAGGGTAGAGCTCCCGATTACACGTGTGCACGCCTACACGTGTATCAGTGTTCTTAGCCCCGACGGTTTTAAGAGTCCAGTCCAAAAGTAGGTATATTCGGATACCCGTGTACTTACTCCGTGTTTTAAACCGTAAACGGGCAATACCGTCTTCACCATAAGGGCACACGGGGCCCGTGCCCAGGGCCCCCATTCTCAGGGGCCTTCACCATTCTTCACCAACGGCCGAAACTAGAATATTATAGTCTGTGGTGCGTTGACATTGAAAAGGTTAAATAAGTAGTTGTACACGGGGTGTTGTGCGTTCAGCGCAGCACGCTGTGCGCGCTCAGCGCGGTGGCGAGCGCGCGCGCCGAGCTGGCCGAGGCGGTGGTGGCGGGCGGCGCGCTGCCGCCCGCGCTGCTGCACGCCGGCCACGACGTGGCGCCCGTGCGCCGCGCCGCCGCCTGCCTGCTGCGTGACATCGTCAAGCACTCTGTCGACGTGAGTGTGGACTCAACACTATACTTAGTACGGGTATTAGTTAGGATCGGCGTAGAACGATATTATGTGTGCAATCCATTGAAATATATAGTAAGGAACTGCTCAAAGCAATTCTCGCGATCTTCACGACACGTTCAGTCGCATGCAACGCTACAGCAACCACGGTCCTTGACACCCATTTAAGTGACACTATTATAATTAAGTATCTAGTACATTTCCACAACCTGTGCGACCGCACCACCGACCCCACTGTCCACAATGATATGATGGCGTGTGAATCAAGCAATATTAGGCTTTTGTATGTAAGTATGTTGTCTTTGGTAGCACCATATATGTTTGACAAAGGTAATTAATCCCTATCCGACGAAAGAACAAGTATAGATACGTCTCTATCATTCTTAAACAGTGTGTGGTCTAGCAAATCTACGAACACAGACGAAATGCAAGCGATTTTTAGCGTCGGCGAGCAACAAGTAACAACTCACTGGCATATTCTGAAGGCCTTATACTCCTCATCACTGTGATGACTTACGGCACTGAGACGTGGTCGCTCACTATGGGCCTCATAAGAAGGCTCAAGGTCACCCAAAGGGTGACGGAGAGGGCTATGCTCAGAGTATCGCTGCGAGATCGAATTAGAAATGAGGAGATCCGCAAAAGATCAAGAGTAACCGACATACCCCAAAGAATTGCTAAGCTTAAGTGGCAGTGGGCGGGGCACATTGCTCGTAGAACAGATGTCCGGTGGGGTCGCAGTTCTTGAGTAGTGACCACGTACCGGAAGGCGCAGCGTGGGCAGACCACCCACACGGTGGACTGACGATCTCGTGAAAATTGCGGGTCTCAGCTGGATGCGGGCAGCACAAAATCAGCCGTTGTGGCGATCATTCGGGGAGGACTATGTCCAGCAGTGGACATCTTTCGGCTGAAATGATGATGATATACACCTGTATTCTCCAGCTAGCCCAACTGGTGGTGAACACGGGCGGCTGCGGGCCGCTGGTGGAGCTGCTGGCGAAGGGCGCGGGCGGCGTGCGCGTGCCCGCCTGCATGGCGCTCGGCTATATCGCCGGCCAGTCCGATCAGCTCGCCATGGCCGTCATCGAGGCAAAGGTTTGCTACTCCATGTTTATTTTATTTAACACAACCTACTCTAAAGGCCCGGGCAAACCAACGCGTACTAGCGCGGGCCCGCTGCGATCCCGCGCTTCTTTGGTGTGCCATGTTAAATTCGCCTTGCCGTTCTACAGATCGCGCGAGCCCGCGTTCGAAACACGACGCACCGCAAACGCGTTTGGTTTGCCCGGGGCTTAAGCAGCCGGGGTTGATTTGACGTATCAAAAAAGCGGCCAAGTGCGAGTCGGACTCGCCCATGAAGGGTTCCGTGATTTATGACGTATTAAAAAAAACACTTACTAGATCTCGTTCGAACCAATTTTCGGTGGAAGTTTACATGGTAATGTACATCATATATTTTTTTTAGAAGTTACAGGGGGGGGGGGGGGACACACATTTTACCACTTTGGAAGTCTCTCACGCGCAAACTATTAGGTTTAGAAAAAAATGATATTCGAAACCTCACAAAACCATCATTTTTGAAGACCTATACCCCACGCGTATGGGTTTGATGAAAAAAAATAATTAAAGTTTCTATTCTAAGTATGGGGAACCCCAAAAATTTATTCGATTTTTGTGTGAAAATCTTAATGTGGTTCACAGAATACATCTACTTACCAAGTTTCAATAGCATAGTTCTTATAGTTTCGGAGAAAAGTGGCTGTGACATACGGACGGACAGACACACAGACAGACATGACGAATCTATAAGGGTTCCGTTTTTTGCCACTTGGCTACGGAACCCTAAAATGCATGAAAATCATTGTATCGTTGACAGTACCTACCCATAGCAAAGAGAAATCACAGTGTGGGACTAGATTAAAGTGTCCAATGCCCAAGATACTATTAATACTTACTTGAAGTAGACAAGACACGGCTTTATTTATTCACGATTTATTGCCATGGCAGGAATGGCCCGACATTTTTCCGACTCATCGGAGTCCTTCTTCAGGGCTCTAGTGCAACTGTCGGCAACGCGCGGTCCGCGGCCTTGCTTCTTACGGCCCGCGACCCTCCTTACGGCCCGCGGCTGTTTTGTTTATGAAAGTCTTAATAAGTATTATAATTATAATACCTATATAGATACTTATTATCAAAATTATGAACAAGTGCGGCCTGCTTCCACCTCATTTTGCCACTACGTGGCCCTTGACTGCCAAAAGGTTGTCGACCCCTGTTCTAGGTGAGGTGCAGTGCATATGATTCTGAAAAATTTCATTCAAAGGGCCATTCCTGACAGTAAATCGTGAGTAAAGCCGTGTTTATTTCAAGTGTACATAACAACCCACGAAAGTTTTAATTTGACTATTACTGTTATCATTATTATTAGTTATAATCTGCTACGTAAGAAATGAGGACTAGGCTTGAGCAGATGCCATTTTATACGTCTTGCGCTAATAGGAAGGTTAAGCGCGTTTTAAATGGCGCTTGGCGGCGAATAAGGTTAAGAAAGTGCAATCTCGATTCTCAAAGAAATATGCTTTGCGGCTTTGGAGGAATTTACTTAGTCTGAGTAAAAATTATTTACGTTACATTGCTAGAATTTCATGTTGTACTGTGACTAATTATTAACGTACAGGCGATCCCTACGCTGGTGAACATCCTCCAGAACACTGAGGCAGACGACGCGGAACTGTGCGCGTCGGCATGGACGCTGGGGCACATCGCGAAGCATTCGCCGCAGCACAGCCTCGCCGTCGCCGTCGCCAACGCCTTCCCCAGGCTGCTGCAGGTATATAGAACTAGGAATTTTACATGGGCTCCAGTGGACTGTCAATGTTTTCATTTTCATTTTCATTTTCAATGCTCCTTTTCCTTCAGATACAAATAAGGTAGTTATAGTTTCACGCGAGCGGGGTTTCTGTAACTCTATGTATTTATCGTGCCTGATTTGCTTGGTATGGGCTGTCAGCACTACTCATGCCAACCCAGCTTCTATAGGAAGTGTAGCAGGCCCTTGATGTTGCTTACGAACTTGTGGAGTGACCTCGGTTTCCGATGTGTGTTGCCTGGTGGTTGGCCATGACGGGAGTTTCCAGGAGAATGTGGTTGGCTCTCTTCAGCCTCCATGCAGTCTCTGCATACAGGGCTGTTTGTAACATCTGGTTTATATAAGCATTTGTTTAAAAGAGTATGTACAGCTACAGTTCCTGTCAGCAGATGGAGCTTTCCAGCTTTGTCAGCTTACGTGATAAAATAACATATAGTTATGCTTGGATAAAAACTTTGACAGTTCATAGGAAAGTTGGTAGAATTAGAAAGGTGCAGGACGACCAGGTTTTCCCAGCTCTATAGGTGAATCCAAACTCTAAACAAACCTTCTCAAGGAAGTATAGCAGACAATCAGAATTCTTGGATTTCTGCTGTTACCTTGAAATACGAAAGCAGGTCGAGATCCAATTTGGGATACAGATAAATGCAAACTTCTTGACCCATGTGATATGGCTAAAATATATGTATATGAGTATATTTGTTTTCCCAATCTCTGGAGATCATAAAATTTTATAAAATATGTCCTGATAGTCCCTTCTGTACTTTGCAGTTATACACAAATCCCAAGTCTTCAGGAGAGGTGCATGCAAGAACTTCCTGCGCCTTGAAGCAGTCCCTACAGTGCTGCCTGCACCGACCTGCGCTTGAACCTTTACTTCATGCTGCACCCTCATGCATTCTCAAGTTTGTGCTTGCACAATATGCCAAGGTTTGTATGAAAGAATTACCATGTCAGGAATAGTCTTTATTTTTCAGTAATTTTTAGTATACAGGTCCATCATCAAGGTTATCATCTTCTTCATCATAATCTTCTCCATTATCAAAGTAGTTGTTGGCATAGTCTGTGCCATCATCTATCTCATCCTCAGGCTCCTGTTCATCCTCCAAGTCCTCATCATCATTAGCCTCCACCTTCTTCACAGCAGATTCACCTTCATTTGTTTCCATGTCTTTCTCTGTCTCTTCCTGTGTTTCTTTTTTCTCAAGAGTTTCAAATCTCTTGTCAATCTCTGTTGGGTCATCTAGTTTTCGTTTCCGTGTTGCTCGGATTCTTCGTGCCTGTGGTCTAAGCTCCGTCGGCATATTTTCCCAGACACAGTCCAAAACTTTCCCTTGTTTTGCATCTAGTGCCAGTAGTTTATACTTATCAGAGTACCTTTCCACGTCGTCTGTTCTAGTTTTCGGTTTGACAAAAGCGGGAGAATCATGGAGGAAGCCTATAAATTGGTCTTTGACGATGAGCATGTATTCAGTGGCAGCATCGCAAGCGAGCGGGAGTGGTTTGGCCTCGAGTTTCGGGAACAGCGGCGGCGGCGCAAGAGTTGGGGCCGTATTATCGCCGCGAGCGATGCCCAAAGCCTGTAATTGCTCATGTGTCATTGACAGAGTGCTACCTCGCCCTCGACCACGGCCTGCCATTGTATTTTTATTTGCTATTTAATAATCACCAGAATATTGGCACACACGTTGGTTTATTGATATTTTGTGTTGTGAGCAGCTGTCATTTTGACATTGACAATTGATGGTTCAGTGAGTAGGTCAGTTCGGGTAACAATTTAAAACGTCGTTTACAATACAATACTCGTTATTGAACACCACAAAAAAGAACAGAAAAGCACAAATTAACAAAGTATTTGTCTGCCCGATTTAAGTGATTGCCTTCATATCTGTTCTCCATATTAGTTAGTGTTCTTCTATACCTCGCCAGATATAAAAAGAGCGTTGACAGCCATTCGTTTTATATGGCCGTCAGCGCTCTTTGCAAGTGTGGCGAGGTATATCCGAGGGCCTAGGCCCTAGCACACGCTAGCCCCTAGCCCTGGCCCTGACCCTAGTGTGCTAGCACACTAGATTTTATCGCGCACATAAAGTATTCGTCCCTTTCGCACCCGCGTATTCTTTAAAAAGTGACAGATGCTTTATGTGCGCGATAATAGCTAGTGTGCTTAGCACTCTGGGATGGTAACGGTTGATAAAACTGGCACTTTCATGCAGGGTTGCCGTTTAACGGCTTGAAATGCACGAATCATGTTGGCTTTTTCTACAAAAAGTAATAGGGTCCAGTATACTCCTAGCACTTATTGTCCGCATTGTCACTTTATTAACTAATTGGCTGATGCGAGAAAGACAGATGCTTTATTATATGCGCGATAAACAATTAGTGTGTATTAGGGGGGCTGGCTGGTAAGAAAATACATACATTCCCAATTTTTCACACGATTGCCCTAACAAAAGGGTGTATTGGTCAATTTAATAAGCGGATGCAAAAGGGACGTTATGCTTTAAAAGCGCGTTAAAATTTGTGCCGTTGGAAGCTTGACACGAGGATACCCTATCCCCATCTCATTCCCTCACTGTATTTGTGTCATGTTAGTATCAAAGAAAGCGATGCACTGAGAGATAGATACAATGGGGATAAACTATCCTCGTGCGTGTCAACCTTGCTAGGGCCGCTGGCCAACAGGGACCACCTTATCCAGCAACCGCATAGTCAGGCTTTAACTGGAGTTCTTTTTCAAGATTTTACCGAATGATGCAAGAGCTAGAAGACTTTTCGTTACTACCGGGGCATTAAAGAGAGTACAGGAGATTGACACAGTTCCTGGAACGTCGCTTAAAGAGTACATTAATATTATTAATAGCTGCTTCCCTGAAGAAATTGTAAGGTATGCTTTAATGTGGTTTTGTACCTATGATAAATCGGGAGCCTCAATGTATACAGGGGATAAATTAAACCTTGTTTACGATTATTTTCAGATATTATACACCAGGATTCTCAGATTCTTTACTTGACAGAGTTGAAGCATATACACCTCAGGTAATTTATTTTTTGCTATGCTTGCTTAGGCCCCTGTGGTCTGGCAGGGGTGTTCTCAATTGTATTCACTACTCGCCCCTCCCTTCGTTCACACTGGAGAGGATTATCCACCTTTTGGGATTAGCCTACAGGCAGCCCAATTTTTGTACTTATTTTATATTATACTAGCTTTTTTCCCGCGACTTCGTTCACGCGGAATTCAGTTTTCACTGTTCCCTCGGGAATGGTGTACATTTCCGGAATAAAAAGTAGTCAATGTCACTTGGGATAGCGTAGTTTTCTATTAAAGAAAGATTTTTAGGATCGGTTCAGTAGTTCCAGAGATTACCCCCTACATACAAACAAACAAATACCTCTTTGTATAATAATATATATAGTGTAGATAAAAAGTTGTGGCAAAGAATACCATTCATTATCTGACTCTGGCGGGCGACACCGGGCTCTTATATATATTCAGAGAGCTAGGCTCTAGGATCTTCGAGAAAGTTTGAGAATAACAATAGGTTCTGCAGCTGTAGCATACTTTCGAAATGCAACCCAAATAATCGTTGTTCCGAATGAAGTTGAAATACTCGACAACAGATGGCGCCACTACACTTAATTTCCAAGTTTAAATACTCGACAACAGAACACATGTAATTTAAGACTTTATTGAAATTAGAATTTTAAATTTCGCGCCATTACTACACATGCTGCAATTGCTCGCAACGCCTTTCGAAATGCAACCCAAATAATCGTTGTTGTTCTGAATAAAGTTCAAATACTCGACAACAGATGACGTCATTACACTTAATTTCCAAGTTCAAATACTCGACAACAGATGGCGCCACTACACTTAATTTCCAAGTTGAAGGGTTGGTAAAGCCCTTATTTCTTTAAAAACACGCCCTTTAGGTTAAAACGGGAACTTTCTTGTATTGGGATAAAGGGCTATCACACTATATACGTCCCTTTATCGTGCCGGGACTCCTTTTTAAGTTTTATCGGCACGCATATTTTATCAACTTAGTTTTATTATATCTAATGATGTATTACGCCAAGTAACTTGTCAGTAATTATGGTTGCATCTGTTTCTAGATACCAGAACTTTTCACAGACAGAGTGCCCAGTGACTGTCAGAGTGAACTTACGGTAGATAACTCAAATTAAACGGTATTTTATGTACGAAGATTTGATTTTTGTTGAACATGATTTATTTTCCAGTATGCATTTTTTGTTTTACTCTTTTCCCATAGTCCAGACAATTTTTTGTACCAAAATAGTCCTTCCTCCAATATGAGATACTTCAATGGCCATGGATTGACCGCAGACACCGTAACTGTTAAACATATTAAACATATTATAGTTAGATCAAACTTGTAGAATGAAACTACTTAATTCTCAGTAATATTGAAATTAAGAATATGGAACAGGAATTAACTTTAAAGAGGTTCTAAGTATGTACATCATTTTTACAGGACGACGTTACTCGACGACCATTCGAACGCGGGCCCGCGCGATCGTCTGTAAAACGGGACGGCGGATTTACCATGGCACATCAACTACCATGGTTTTACAGATCGCGCGGGCCCGTGTTCAAAACGCGACGGGCCGCAAACGCGTTTGGTTTGTTCGGGCCTTTATAGTGAAGGATACTTACTCAAATGCACCCAAAATATTCAATATCGTAAGCCCACTTGTTTCAGCTTCCATTTCGGCTGTTTCTCGTTTGCTGAAGTTTATTTTCATCGCTCTGAGTGATGTGTCCAGGCTATCGATAAGCAGATTATTTAAACCCTGTAAATGTCGCCAAAATTGGTGAATAAATAGTCAACTATCAACAACTTTGTGGTCCCGGTTCACTTAGCCCTTTCGACGGTATTGAAAATGAAAGTACTTATAACGACATAAAAACTGCTATGAGGCGAAAAGGTTGTCCTCACCCGCTCGGGGACGTGGGCCTAATATAGAATTCCGGAATTACGTATGAGGCTTCAGTTATTACCCGATTAAGCAAAACCAAAAGGAGGCATAGAGTATGAAAATGAAAATATTCATTTTGCAAGTAGGCCACATGGGCTCTTTCACTTGTCTGAAGCTACCAGCGCTTCAAAAGGTGATATATTATGTTATGTATGTGACCATAAATCTTTAGTTACTTGGAACAATTTTAATAAATGAGGTATATTATTGCAAGATTCGTGGAGAAAGTGAGTGTCATAGGCTGTATAATAATTCTAAGGGTGCGTCATACTGGGCCCAAAAATGCTTTTAACTACGTCGCCTGTTGGATTTTAGACTTAATCACGCGTTTTGGTACCAAATTTATATAGTAAAAGTTGTAACGAATGGCGTTGTAAAATTCAAATAAAGCCAAATGTTACACACTCGTATATTTTAATTTTACATAATAATGGCGTACCTTAACTTTGCATGTTGTTTCCTCAATTGTCACGCTCTCAGTAATTAGAATGAAATGCATGTTGTCTGGCAGCAAGCAACTAGCATTTATAATTGCAAATTCAGTGCAACCTAATTTATTGTTAGTCTTATCATGACCACAGCGGATGCTTGTGGGGCTGGAAAGTGTTATCAATTTTTAGCTAATAGAAACGGTCTATTGCAGGACTCGTTATTAACCTTTTGGACGCCACAACTGAATGCTAGACAGCGTGCCGCGGACTGAGTGACGGCTGTAGCCGACAAAATGCATAGAAAACGGCATGTCGTGACGTCAAGGGAAGGGAATGCAGATTCCGGCTACAGCAGATTGTCGCGTTCAAAAGGTTAAATAAACTAATATATACTTCCGAAAATGCCAAAACTTTGTAAAACTCTTCTCTTTCTTCGGCCCTAGTGTGAGATTCTGAGACGGCAGGGGTACTCAACCTTTTCTTTTTGGGTCAAATATGTGCGACAGCTACATCAGGCGGGCCGCAAAACCTAATTACAACAAAACTAGACACTTGTGTAATCTTTTATTTTATCTTTAAATTACTGTGGCTAGGCTTCGGGCCGCAGGTTGAGTATTCCTGACGTAGATAGTTGGAATATACAGTTCTGAACAACCACACGGATCAATGGACGAAGCAGGAAATAATAAAAACAATTTTATAATGATTAATTTATTATCACCAACAAGTCTACAATGTAAGTTATGTGTTACCATAAGAAAAATGCCCTTCTAATACTATTTATTCTTATAAGTTTTACTCAATAATGAGGTTTGAACGCTAGCCCTCGCCAATGTGTTCTTTCGAAATTTGTACTTTAAGTAGTATCGCTAGAAATTGTCGTTCTTGCAACGTTGGCCATAAATTAATATTTTCGTTTATCCGCTGATCAGCCGCTGCGCACGTAAGGCTACCTAGGCTGACCTACAATATAACTGTGCAATATCTCTGGTTGAACAATTATATTGATCGTCAGTAGATGATATCGACTTTCAATATAAACTACTGACGATCAATATAACTGTGCAATCAGTGAAATTGCAGTTATATTGTAGGTCAGTACCTGGCCTAAGAGAATCACACCACTGGTTAACGGAGATTTCTTTTTAATCTTGCTTACGCGGCGTTTGTGAATTCGGCCATAATATAGTGCATTTTCTCGTGTACCTGCAATAGAAAAGACTAACATTACTATAATTAACAAAGGAAATGTTTAAAATCTACTTTTTCTGCATTGTCAGAATTTACTATCTTCAAAATGTTCTAGATATATGCTTGTCTATTTGTCGTTCATCATTGAAAACAAGGAGAACATAAAACACCCATTGCGGAGTTAAAATGTTCTGTAAAAACCATTCATAGTGTTTGACCCCAGGAATCCGTGAATAATCTTATGGTATCCTTTACTGGACAGTATTATTACGTAAGAGAAGTGTTTATTTATAAAATAATTCATTACCTTTGATTAGGTGGTAGTTGGATGATGCCATTTTGTTGTTTGATTAAAAATGGAACCTGTAAAATATAAATTTCATTATTTACATGAATAATTTCTATTTACACAAAGGGCAGATTAAAGATTTTCAGTTTTACCATACCATACTATCCCCACGGTTTAGTGAGCCAGGGATAACTTAGCAATTCATCATTGTAAAATTTTATTGTAGTTTTTAGGGTTCCGTTGCTGAAAATGAAAATAACGGAACCTGCTCTGTAACTACTGGACCGATTGAGTTGAAATTTGGTACATATATTTAAATCGGTGACCACAACACCGACGTGTAACATAAACGATTTTTTAACAATGGGGCCACTACTGGGGGGTAAATTAAGAAAATAAAAAATAAAGTTTTGCAAACAATATTGTGTGATATATGAAATGAAAGAGCTCGTTGTGAGAGTTTTAAATATTTTTGTTTTTATAATTTTGACATAAATAGTTTTGATGTTATTTAGGAAAATAGGCGAAAATTTACCATCCCCTCTTATCTCCGAAACTACTGGGCCTAACGTTTTGAAAAAAATGTAGGAAATACTTAACCTATAGATTACAGGAAACCCTATAAGAAGTCTATGGTATATTAATTGATATCATTGTTTGTGAAAACAAAAATGCCAGTGGTTTACTTCCTAAGGTGCTTAGCATTGTTCTGGGCGGCCTAGACAACTGGTACATATTATTGTCCGCTGACTGATGATAATAATTTATGGGAGTTTTATAATTACCATTAGTTTTTTCTTGCCACTAAATGCTCATTTCCGAACTTCGTATAAACAGGCCTAGAACAGAAAGATTAAATAAGCACGGATATTGAGGACCAAGAAGTTTTGAAATAAAAGGATTTTTATCAGATATTACCATACCATATTTTCCCCACGATTTTGTGAGCCAGGGATAACTAAGCAGTTCATCATTACAATACATTACTTTTATCTTAATAGTTCTATAAAATGTGAACTTTACTCAAAAAACTATAGTCACCTTTTCTAATTTCATGGTTTTGATGATAATTGTAGTTTGAATCCTGTGGACGATATGATCAGGTCTGAAAAAAAAAAGTATACTAGTTAGAAGTTATAAAATGTTTCTAAAAACGATGTATATGGTTATCCTTATCAGATATACCATACCATATTATCCCCACGGTTTAGTGAGCCAGGGATAACTAAGCAGTTCATCATTACAATATAATTATAACTTATATCTAAATCCATACTAATGTTATAGATACGAAAGTACACCCATCTGAACCAATTTCGATGAAATTTGGTGTGGAGATGGTTTGAGGCCTGGGAAAGGATATGGACTACTTTTTTTTAAAAGAAATCCAACCCCTATAAGGAAAAGGGTCAAATAGGAGGTGGGACATTGATTTACCGGAGTTTGTGTGGCCCGGTGAGTCTGTTGATGTCTTTTTATTTATCTATTAACGGCTACACCGCTGAACCGATTTTGATTTGAGATAGTGTGAGCCTTGCGGGAGGACATTAGCTACTTCTTTTTTAAACAAACGACGCCTGAGAGGATGATTTAAGGGCCGGAAAATTTGTTGTAATTTAAAAATACGTTTAGTAAGTTGGTCTATAAAACACGAATTTTACTAACATCTATAGTCACCTTTTCTATGTTCATGGTTTTGATGATGATTATAGTCTGCCTCCAGTGGACGATTATGAACAGGTCTGAAAATAAAATAGTGAAATAGTCAGAAGTTAGAAAACACTTGTTTAAACGATGCATTATGTAACTACTATTATCAGATATACCATACCATATTATCCCCACGGTTTAGTGAGCCAGGGATAACTAAGCAGTTCATCATAAAATAAGTAAAAGTTAGATTTCAAATAACTTGACTGTAGACCATAAAACTGACCGATTATTGATGAAAGTTTAAGAATTAGTAAACAGATCAAGAATATGAGATTTCAATAACGTATCTAACTAAGGGTGACTAACTGCAAAATTAAATAGTTGACTTGGGGAACTTACCAATCGCTTCTAAGTACTATGTTTGCCAGTCAGACCGGCAAACATAGCAGATTTTACTGAAAGAAAAAGATGTAATGTTTTAAAAGAAATGTTCTGTTTGTATCCAATATTACTAGGGTACAGCGTCATCAATCAGTAAGAAATTTTCGTCAATAGAATTATGATATATGCTTGTAAAAACATCATTTTGATATTTTAGCTGTGGACTGTTCTAACGGCCGACCTTTTTTACCCGACTACGCGAATCCAAAAGGAGGGTACCGAGTTTAGCAGTCTATTTAGGTATTTAACCAAAAATCGTTCATTTTCTTGAACCAGGGTATCATACGATTCGCGGAGAACATGCGAGTGTCAGGCTATATAAGAATTATAAGGGTGTGTCATACTAGGAGCAAAAATAGAAAATACTACTTCTACATCAGTCGGGTTTTAGTTTTTAACTTTTCATATTATTAAGCAAATATTCATCAAAATTATACCATGCTTCATAAATAGCACAGGGTGTATATCGGCGTGTGTTGTGTTTGCATTTTAATTAGCTTGAGAATAATGTTTAAATACAACATACCTGTAGAAGGTTGTTTGTTTCTAAGCGCGCCATATGATTTGCCTTCACTGTGAAAAAAATTGAATATATTAAACTCTGCATTACATCCTGTTCATTTAGAATTTAAATTTTAACATTCAGGAACAATCAATCATCAAAATACAGCTAGGGGCGATACAATCTGTCATCACATTACAAAAAGTTTCTGTATCTATTTGGACCATATGTATTCAATGCAAGGCACTTCACTCACCTTGCATGTTTTAGCGTAGTTGCCAAGATGCATCAATCAACGTCATCGTATATATATAATTTCAGTAGCAACCTGAAAGAACCAACAATATTGAATATTGTGAACTTATTCCTATAAATATTGCTTTAGTGATTTTGCAAAAGAAATCAGAATAGATCGATCATCAAGAGTCAGACAGGGGCGATACAAATAAGTCATCATTAAAGGAACAGCTTAGCTGAAAAGCCTTTTTTTGAAATTTTTAATTAATTCTTTGAAGAGCGTACATTATTTTAAATTGTACCACTCACCATTCATGTCTTTGAGGTAGAAGTCTAGGCTGCTTGTGATTTCACCCCTTCAAGGCAGGCTATTTTAATGCTCCTATAAAAAGAAAGAATATGTTACATAGTAATACAAAATATTTTATTAAATGTTTACTAAGCATTCAATCAGAAATTATCAATCATCAAGAATCAGACAGGGGCGATACAAATTAGTCATCATTTTATATATTTTTTTATAATATTTTGTAATATTTCATTTGATTGAACTCACCTAACGCCATTTGTAATGGTATGGTGCATTAATTTGTATTTTGAGTTTTCCTGTAAGTAAAGAAAAACAATTAAGGTTGGGCCAATTTTATAAACTTAATAAAAGTACTGTTTGCACAATCAGGAATGATCGATCATCAAAGGTCAGACAGGGGCGATACAAATAAGTCATCATTGTATGGTATACATGTGTTTATAATGTTTAATTTGTGCTTACCCATAGCGTCGCCACTTGGGCCCGTGACATTATCTTTCCTTGTCCGGTATATTCTTTCGTTTGTCTTGCAACCAGTCGATTAACTATGAACGTAAGCATTGCGTGACTTTGGGCTTCTTCTGTCAATAAAGAGAAAAAAATTAAAGCTTGTGCCATGATTACTAAATCTAATATCACATTGTGTTTACTCAAATCAGAAATGATCAATCATCAAGAGTCAGACAGGGGCGATACAAATAAGTCATCATTTTACAATAGGCTAGTTTCCTAAAAAATGCTATTTAGCACGTGATTTGCATTATAAGCTTAAAGCTAAAAATACGTGTTCAATATTTTTTGATAATGTAACTGACGGACTAATTAGAATTAATATTTTTTTTACCTAGGAAACATCCCTACTTTTTTAATTATATTTTGTGATATTTAATGTGATTGAGCTTACCTAACGCCATTTGTAATGTTATGGTACATTGATTTGTATTTTGCGTATTCCTGTAAGTAAAGAGAAACAATTAAAGTTTGGGCCAATTTTATAAACTTAATAAAAGAACTGTTTGCACAATCAGGAATGATCAATCATCAAGAGTCAGACAGGGGCGATACAAATCAGTCATCAGTTTAATTTACACAACTTATTCAATAATAGGTACATTATAATATTCTTACGATAATATGCTGCAGAATTCATGTTTCGGCATAATTTTGAATTGTCGAACAGTTGAGATCACCTAAGAACAAAATAAATGTTTTAGATAATAACAGCTGTCAAAGTACACCATAGTAAATTTTTTGTAACAAATCAATCCTGACACATGCTCATAAAGTTTTTGAATATGGATTTTATTTTTTATTTTAATCGTATGGCTTGAATATTGATTGATAAGCTATCAGTAGGAAAAATATGCTATTATTACTTGTTGGGGTTGACAGAGTAGTGAGTGGCAAGACTATATGAATACATTTAGGAAGAAGTTTCCATGCTCAAAAATATAAACTTTTGGAGGAAGCATGCATGTGATCATTTAGCTAAAGCCAACTGGCAAATTGTAGCAAATAAAACTACAATGGAAATATTAAATGGTTACAGTGCAGAGGTGTTAAATTTGATACTATTTTAGATAATGAACATGAAATTGTTCTAAATCTAGATTAATTCAGTAGTGACTCAAAAAGTAAGAAATGAATTTAAAAAAAATTGAGCATTCCCAAACAATGCTTTTTTAATGAGTTCTGTGCTTTTGCCAAAGGTTTTGCTTGAAAGGCATTTGGTTATGCTTGTTCAGCGAGAACAGTTCTTTTTTTTCCATCACACTTTTGTCGTTATCACTAGAATCACGTGTCAAAATACTTTTGGCATCTGTCAGGATTTATTTATTACGGTACAGGCGCTATAAAAAGCAGGGCTTGTCACACTCAACCCTTGGTTGTATGGCCATAGTGATCACACAACTTACACGGAGTGTGATAATGTTCCTAACCAGAGTCACGCATGACAGTAAATCTGTACACACATCGGCTTTGGTAGGGTAAGAATAGTGTTTTATGTATAAACTGTTCATTTCTAGATGAAATAAATCCACAGCTGGATGATTTTTGTAGAATTACTATTCAAGAGAATACAACAAAAATATACCATACAAACAGGTCTAGTTACATAAAGTTTCTTCCAGAATGGACAAATAGCTAATCTGAGTAACTATGTACAATATCCACATGGACAGACACTTGATATTTCAATTTCACCAATTTTATTGGATTCATCATCATCAACCTATATACATCCCACTGCTAGGCACGGACCACCTCTAATAGTGAAATGGTCTGGGCAGTAGTCCCCATGCAGGCTTAGTGGATTATTTCTTTACAGGAGTTATATATTTTTTATTTATTTATGAAATAAGATAGGAGATATTCTCACCGAAAAGAGTTATAATAGGTCTGGAATCCATTAATTTCAACACTGTTCCACTTGTTTTATTCTGGAATAAATGATAACTATGGTTAGTTTAAATAATGTCAATATCATCTATGGTCATTGTAGTGATATAGAGTAAATTAAGAGTAATTTGACACAGCACATGGTGAAGCCTCAGGGGATAGTTGCGGCAGCAAGTAAGCTCCAGCAAGATTAAATTTTGTCACACTCAACCCTTGGTTGTATAGCCATAGTGATCACACAACTTACACGGAGTGTGATAATGTTCCTAACCAGAGTCACACATGACAGTAAATCTGTACACACATCGGCTTTGGTAGGGTAAGAATAGTGTTTTATGTATAAACTGTTCATTTCTAGATGAAATAAACCCACAGCTGTATGGTTTTTGTAGAATTACTATTCAAGAGAATACAACAAAAATACCATACAAACAGGAATAGTTACATTAAATTTCTTTCGGAATGGACAAATAGCTAGTCTGAGGAACTAGGCACAATATCCACATGGACAGGCACTTGATTTTTAATTTCACCAATTTTGTTGGATTCATCATCATCATCCTATATACATCCCACTGCTAGGCACACACCACCTCTACTAGTGAGACGGTCTAGGCAGTAGTCCCCATGCTGGCGTAGTGGATTATTTCCTTACAGGAGTTTTAATATATTTTTTAAAATATATGACATAAGATAGGAGATATTCTTACCGAAAAGAGTAATAATAGGTCTGGAATCTATTGATTTCAACACTGTTCCACTTGTTTTATTCTGAAATAAATGAAAACTATGGTTAGTTTAAATAACGTCAATATCATCTATGGTCAATATAGCGATATAGAGTAAATAAAGAGTAATTTGACACAGCACATGGTGAAGCCTCAGTGGGAGAGTTGCGACAGTAAGTTAAGCTCCAGCAAGAATACATTTTGTAACACTCAACCCTTGGTTGTATGGCCATAGCGATCACACAACTTACACGGAGTGTGATAATGTTCCTAACCAGAGTCACGCATGACAGTGGGTCTGTGCACGCATCGGCTTTGGTAGGGTAAAGTTATTTAAAATAGTATTAACAATTGCAGTGAGTAATAATTTGAATGATGCCTCACCTATGTTTAAATTTCCCAAACTGATTGGTATCTTGTTGTTTGCAATGATTCACTCGTGAAGCAGCAACCTGTGGCAATAACAAAAGGAAAGGTAATGATAAGTCCTTAATCACTAATAACCAAAATAAAGCATTAATTACTATGTAATCAGTAAAGTGGTAATATTGAAATCACAAAATTTCATACGAACGAGACTATTATGTTAAATTCATCATTTAATAAGTTTAAACTATAGACCAAGCACTGAAGTTTTAATCTAAACACTCACCTCTGGATCATTTTAATTAATGTCCTCATTTTATCCCAGGAGAAAAAAATCCATGACAAATTGGAGCCCTGAAAATTAATAAAAATGTAGGAACAAAAATAACAACTTGTTTCGCAAAGTAACCATTACAAAATTCAGTAAGGTGGTAAGTTTAAAATCACAAATTTCATACGAACGAGACTATAATTATAAAATCATCATGTAAAAGAAAGGTTCAAAAGTTGGAAGGGGTTATAAACATGTTGACTCACCTGAGGTTAAACACACGCATGTCCCAAGCCACCCCTGAAATATAGAAAAGATTGAGTAAAGAAAAACAACACATGTTCTGTTATATCAATTAAACTCACCTCATTTCACAAAATGGATTGAAAAACGGGACTAACAATAACAGTGTGTTGCTTAAAGTAATTCTTTATTCTGTCCCTTGTCACTTAACCTCTAAGACACAAGAACTACTTCTTCACGGGTTTTTTGGCAGCAGGCTTCTTGGTGCGTGGCTTCTTAACCTTCGACTTGGGGACCTGCTTCTTGCCGAATGCACCAGCACGCGCAGCCTTCAGTTTCAAGCTCTTGAAGACGGTCGTTCTCGCGCGGTTCCTCTTCACACGTGCCGACTGGAGTTTGAACCTGTCGTAATCTGTCATCTGAGCGCGCTTTTCTTTGTTAGCGAGCTTTTGCGCCCATTGGCTTTCAGCCCACTTCTCCATGAGCTTAGCGTCGGTCCATGCCTTTCTTACGATGCGAGTGGGTGCTGTGAAGGGATAGCTGAGACGGAATTTAGTCAAATGCAGCTGGTTCAGGCGGATCTGTTGGCGAGGGACGCCGCAACCGGGCCCATCAACGAGGGCGCGGGTCTGGTCAATGACGTCGACTACGCTCACTAACTTCCCCTTCAGCGGACCGTCAGCCACCAGGGCGACTCGCCCCGGTTCAACGTACCTCTCGAATGGCATGACGTCCTGTAATAATGTAAAAAGGATTACTTACAAATATATGGTCATTAACTTACGTGAAGTCATAAAAAAACACGAGATGTGAAAACGTAAATAGCAAACGCAAGTTGCGGCAACTGCTATCCTTGACACTACGACTATTAGATATAAATAAACATATATCTTAAATTTAATACATTTAAAACTCCACTGAATGAAATAAAATTACGAAAAAGACACGGGAGACGCTAGATTCAAAGAGATATAATAATTTCTAACCTATGTAACGTCTTCACAAATGAAAAGTACTATCGAAAAGAATTTCCGGTTGTTTGACATTTTAAAAGTGTTGCCATATTAATAGTTAGCGCTGACAACCGGTATTTTCCGTAACCAAGGAAGGTCCGTGATACACATGATACGAGCCGTCTTTATTTAGCATACCATACCATACCATACCCACTGACGCGACCGCGACTCCGGTCGCGTCAGTGGGTATGGTATATAACATACCTGTAGAAATAGAGTCGCGCGCGGCTAAGTCGCAGGCGACTAGTCGCGCAGTGGAAATGAGGCCTTACAGGTTTCCATAGGCGAGATCCAAATGGAACCCTATTGAAGCACTACCAAATACACGTATCATATATTTTATAGTTCGCGTCATGTTAAGGATGTATGTGCAATATATCGATTTGTATATTTTTCACAGAAATTGAATAGTCTGGTAGTATTAGGCCTCATTTCCACTGCGCGACTAGTCGCGCGCGACTTAGCCGCGCAGTGGAAATGAGGCCTTAGTCGTTTCGCATAAGTGTTTTAAAAATAAAGCCACTTTACCGTTCTTTTAACGGAGATAAATGACATTTAAGATTACATGTGTTATGTGCTGTGTTTATGTTATTTGTACCGGAAGTTGATTAAATTACAAGAAAAAGCCGATAATGTTTCTGTCCCATAGTACTTCTATAATCAAAAAACGTTTTGTACTCTCCTCGATTTCTTGATAAAAAAATAATGTCGTTTCCGTTGTTCCCACGGAAATAACTTGATTGAATTTCCATGTGTCCGGATCGTTTCAAACACTCCATATTGATTGGTTATGACTCGAGTAGTCAAATCGGGTTCTGATTTTATTTCACATAATAATAATTATTAATAATCACACAATTTGTACATTTTAAATCATTATTCGTACAAAATTACTCAGTACCGTTATTTGGTGCAAATGAAACAGAACTTGAAAAATAAAATACATGTACTGCGGATTTGACGTGGCATACATCCTTAAAAGAGCGCTGGCGGTTATATTTTTGTTTATGGCCTATGATCGGCAGCGCTCTTTTTACGTGACGCGAACTATATCAACGATTATTCATATGAAATAATTTAACTCTTTATTGACCTAACATCGTTCTTTTTCCACAATTGTTAAGGTAATAAAAATAATTGACGTATAAACTATTGTACTGAATTCGTTTTCCTGTGTAGCAGACATGGCGGCAATTCAAATGTCGCTTAGCAACTATGTACACAACAACAGTTGTGACGTGTTGTGACTTTTACAATAATTGTTGTGTTGTGATTATAAAATTAAAATGCGTTTGAAATATTCAAAGACTCTGATGGAAGCCCAGGCATGTTTTTTTATAACACTAGTTAGTGCTGCACCGCGCGGATATTTTTGACTTCTTGTTACTGTACAACAGGAGCGTGAGAGCCCCATCGCTGACATCTGCTGGTCAGCAAACAACGTGAAGCTGGCCGTGGCGACGTGCGAGCGGCTGGTGCTGCTGTTTGATCGCGACGGAGTCCGCCGCGACAAGTTTAGCACCAAGCCCGCGGATGCTGCTGCTGGGAAGAAGTCTTATGTTATCACAAGTAATAAATCATATATAGGTACATTTCGCTCGTTTAAAATTAAAAAGATATAACGTGAAATACAGATCCATTCCAAATTCAATTTTAACGCGGCGGAGTAAACTTTAATACAAAAGTGAATTTAATTTGGACTTGTTTCTTTTTATTTTTAAACGTGCGATTTGTTATGTAAAAATTCGTTAAGCCACTTTCTGCTCGAAATTCGGCCAACTTTAGGCTACTCGACGAGACCGATGCGCTGCGTTTTGTAGTAACTATTTAAGCGATAAAGTAAAGAGTAAATATTTAAGCGATATAAATGCAATACATCTTGGAGTTTGCTCACCGTTGCTGTGTTGACGTAAGAGTCTGTTCGCCAGTATACTGTGCCATCATCTTCGTCCACCAGCTTTTTATTTCATAGCGACATTTTACTTAAAAAAAACCGGTCAACGCACGAAGGGTTCCGTAAATCAAGCAAAATTATCACGTTTGTATGGGAGCCTTCCTTAAATATTTGTTTTATTCTGTTTTTAGGGTTCCGTACCTCAAAAGGAAAAAAGGAACCCTTATAGGATCAGTCGTGTGTCTGTCTGTCTGTCTGTCTGTCTGTCCGTCTGTCACAGCCAATTTGCTCCGAAACTACTGGACCGATTGAGTTGAAATTTGGTATTCATATGTATGTTGGTGACCGCAACACGGACGCGTGACGTAAATATATGAATTTTAAACATAGGGGCCACTTTTTGGGGGCAAACTAGAAAATTAAAAAAAAAAGTTATGCCACCTATATCGTGTGACATATCAAATGAAAGAGCTTATTGTGAGGATCTTAAATATATATTTTTTTGAATTTTAAGTAAAACAGTTTAGAGGTTATTCAGGAAAATAGGCGAAAAATTACCATTCCCCCCCCCTTATTTCCGAAACTACTGGGGATACAATTTTGAAAAAAATACAGAAAATAAATCTTTGCCTATAGATTACAGGAAAACCTATAAGAAGTCTATGGTATTTAAGGTAACCTAGTAAAATTCAGATAATCATGTTCGGAACGGAACCCTCTCCACGCGAGTTTAACTCGCACTTGTCCGGTTTTTAGTATTTGTTGTTATAGCGGCAACAGAAATACATCATTTGTGAAAATTTCAACTGTCTAACTATCACGGTTCAAGAGATACAGCCTGGTGACAGACGGACAGACAGACGGACAGACGGACAGATGGACAGACGGACAGCGGAGTCTTAGTAATAGGGTCCCGTTTTTACCCTTTGGGTACGGAACCCTAAAAAACATAAATAATAATCAAGAAAACCTCGGAAATCCCGGGATTGCCCTATGCAATGACTACCGGATTTGCAAGCCCTGAAACCAATATTCTAATGTTTTTTTGTCATAGGTTTATCCTTCACCGAGAACTCTGAGATGTTGGGTGTGGCTCAGAGCGACAACATGGTGTTCGTTTACCGGGTGGGCGCTGACTGGAGCGGCAAGAAAGTTATTTGCAACAAGTTCCCGCTCACCGGGTCGCCCATGAAGCTGTTGGCTGCGGAGAACGGGTTTTATACCGGCACTAGTGATGGGAAGATTAGGTAGGTTTGTTAAGAGCCGGTGACGCGTATAGCTTGTCGAGATGAAGCGATTGGCACTGGTGAGATACTAGAGGTTCATACATTCCGTCCACATGCAGTCGCGCGATTTGTGCGACGGAATGTCTGTTCTCTAGTATCTCGCAAGCGCGCGTGTCGATACGCGCGAGTCGACACGCGGGTAAGGCTAGCCACTGACCTACAATATAACTGTGCAATATCACTGGTTACACAATTATATTGATTGTCAGTAGTCGATATTGACCGTCAATATCATCTACTGACGATCAATTTAATTGTGCAACCAGTGATATTGCACAGTTATATTGTAGGTCAGTGGGTAGCCTAAAACGCCTCATCTGTACAAGCTCTAATCGTTCGATATAGAGCTGCGGACAAACTACGGATTTGTTGTGTGGTTTGTTTTTACCTACCCTTGAACGGATTGCTTTTTGACTAGACGGAAGACTGAGGGAGTAAATTAAGTATTCATGTTACCCAGAAAGTTGGTATGTTATTGCTGCAAATAACATGCGCGGTCCGAAGAGAGGGGTCAAAGGGGACATGACCTCCCCCTCCAAAATCGTACAATTCAAATCGAAAAATCTTTAACTCGGGTTCGATCCCCGGTAAGGGCAAATATGTCTGTGACGAGCATGAATGTTTGCTCCTGAGTCGTGGATGTTTCCTTTGTATTGAAGTATCTAGCTTATTTTGGGATTAGATCGATTTAAGTAAAGATTGTCCTCTGATTATTATCTACTAAACACGACAAAAGTAGAACTTTTCATACAAACGTCGAACAGTTTTAACCCCTTTCAATTTTAACTGATTTTTTCAATTTTATAATATGATGTCAAAATAGGTACGTAACGGTAATTAGGTATCGAAAAAAAATGATTAATACTATTTAATTTCTTTTTTTTTAAAAGGCACTCTATATGAGTCCAAAACATGTCTGACAATATATCGTGAGTAAAGCCGTGTTTATGCCAAGTGTTCATAATGTCTCACGAAAGTTTTAATTTAACTAATACATATGTGTTAATATAGTGGAGCCTGTATTTATTTATATATTTATTTATTTATTTATTTATTCATGAACAATGTCAATTGTATTTGAATATTTAACTACAAAACAAATTAATTCTTAACACAAAATAGCATTTTGACTAAAATATAATACAAAAAACTAAACTTAAATTAAAAGGATAAAATTAAAAGCAAAATAATTTCAAATAAAGCAAAGGCACAGCAATAAAATTTCAACTTAAAATCATGTCTAATACACATTTAAATAACAGATTCAGTGACCTTAAAAAAATATCAATTCATATCCAAAAGTATATACTAATTAAAATTCGTCATTATTTATGATTGATCGATTTTTAGAATAGCTCATTAGACGTTACCAATTTTTATTATAAATGTAAGCAAGATTTTATTATTTAACTTCAAATGTCAATTGTATTTATGACTAGCTGACCCGGCGAACTTTGTTCCGCCTTAGACGCCATAAATGAGCAGATTTTTGATTTTATTAAGTTAATTGTCTGAATTAATAATTTTATATGGTGGTTAAGTAATTTAAAATTTTCTAATTTTCCGCGCAATTTCCTTATTTTTTTCTTTCATAAGAACCTTCTCCTGATAATAACGAACAGAACAAAAAAATAATTAGCGAAATCGGTCCAGCCGTTCAGGCGTGATGCCGTGACCAAGGGAAATAGGGATTCATTTTTATATATATAGATTTTGACGACGCGGTTAGCCTAGTCGGTAGTGACCCTGCCTCCGACGCTAGCATCCCAGGTTCGATCCCCGGGATGTAAGGGCAAATATTTGTGTGATGAGCACGAATTTCCTGAGTCTTGGATGTATCCTATGTATTTAAGTATTTATTTCTGTATATAAGTATGTATATCGTCGTCTAGTGCCCACAACACAAGCCTTTAGAGCTTACTTTGGGACTAGATCGATTTGTGTAAAGATTGTCCCCTGATTTATTATTATTATTATTCTGAAATTCCTCATTTGCTTAAAAACACTCTTCCAATAAAACAATGTTCCAATATTAGGTACCATGTTTCCCCAGGTGTCTGGACTGCAAGACTAACAAGAGCTCGAGTCTATGGACCGGCGCGTCGTGCTGCGTGTCCCTGGCGCGCGGCGGCGGCACGCTGGCCTCGGGGCACGTGGACGGCACTATATTCGTCAATGGACGACTGATGCTGCGCTATGCCCTACCGCCCACTGTTCTCGTTTTATTGCCGCCGCATGTAAGTATACATATTCACCGGAAGACGCAATGGACCATTTGCGTATTCTTTATAAATGCTTGCCCGCGGCTTTGGGTTCGTCTCCACGGAGACACTGCTCTAGGTTCTTGGTGGATAGCCTGACGATAGACGTCTTCCATGTCTTCGCGGTGGTGACAGTGATATTCAATAAAATATCGCAAATTTAAAGATGTGAAATAATTTTTTTTATCTACACCCATATCATAAAACCGCCATAATGTAATCAAAAACCGTAGGAAATGACCAGCATTATGACAACCAATTAGGTAAAACCAGTTCTGTAATGTTATTACAGTATCGTAATGAGATTAAATTTGGAACGG
This sequence comes from Tortricodes alternella, assembly GCA_947859335.1. Taxonomy (NCBI): domain Eukaryota; kingdom Metazoa; phylum Arthropoda; class Insecta; order Lepidoptera; family Tortricidae; genus Tortricodes; species Tortricodes alternella. The sequence continues at coordinate 8,704,811 of OX401983.1, read as the reverse complement.
CTGTCAAAACTCAAGTGGGTCTCTATTCAGTAGATATTAAAACAATTATTGATACAAAACATCAATTCAGTATGTTTTTTTAATATAAACTGCACGACATTTGATCTCGAGTGACGACAAGTTTGGTGTTACGTCACGATTTTATAATATTGCACAATTAATGTAAACTCAAGAAATTATAATTATATTATTAAGAAATGGAACCGAAATACGTTCATAGATGATTATACCTCGCCCAATGTAAAAATAACGCCGAATTACCTGAATATTAAGCAAAAACTTTTTACAAAGCACCTGTTACGTAACGGAATGGAGAGGGAGGGGGGGTCCCGGCTTAGCGTTACGGTCCTGTTGCATGGGGGGAGTAAAAAATTTGTGATATTTGCGTTACGTAATTTGTGGACGACCCCCAAGTGTCCCTCACCGTGAGAGGGACTGAGCATAACCCCCCCACGCGGGTACAAACACAACATACGAGTAATATTCAAGGTTAGGTGAGTATATCTGTGTTGTCCATGCAGCTGATAGTGGGGTCGTGCGACGGGCGCGTGGCGGTGTACGAGGCGCAGCGCGGCGCGCTCGTGCGCGGCGCGGAGCCGGCGCTGCCGCCCGCGCGCCGCGACCTGCTGGCCGCCGCGCCCAGCCCCTCGGGACAGGTCATGCACCATGCATGCATGGTCTTTACCTATCGACAGAATAGATAATACTACATACAAGTACAGAAGGCTCTCTCATTTGATCTTGATGAAGGCTACTTTTTTACAAGCTTAAGGTTGTTCGTCGAGAGTTGATAAAAAAAGTAAACAGTCAGGGCTTCTTAACTCATTACAAATAGCGTCCCGCTAATTATTTTTACCGATGATAATTAAAAATTAAAGGGAAAAATTATATTATTTTCATAGAATATTATTATTGAATAGCCTAAGTGTATAAACGAAAAAAAAGCAACACGCGAACACCCGAACGACACACTCGAAGCGTACATAGGTATTATAGAAAGACACAAGATAGGTACGTCATATCCATACTCAGCGCGTTTTAAACATGTGTCATAGATTTTTTTTTTCTTTTTCGTTTCTTTTCGGTAAGTGCAGATTTATGTGACATTTGACGCGCACATATAAAATATTAATTTGCAATATGGAGATTGTGTATATGAACACAACTATTTTTTTTCCCCACCGTCCACCCGTCGCGACACCGCACTTGACAACATCTGCGTCCCTCGTACCACAAAACTCAATACGCGCAGAGATAAGCGACGCCCGTCATAGAGTTTGCGATAGGTAAGCGACAGTCGTTATTTCGAAACGATATCATAATATTTTATTAACTCTCGCCGAACAGACTTTACATAAGTATTAATAACAAACTAACCGCGCGTAACCACGCACCATCGAATACTAATACTTTGCATTTTGCATTTTTATGCGCGAACCCAAATTAACAGCAATACATATATTTTCAGACCATAGCGATAGGCGTGTTCGACGGTTTCCTAGTGGGCGACATGAAGGACTCCGGCGCTCTAGAGTTGACGATGCTCCCTGTACCCAATTTGTATGCGACGCGCGCGCTCGCCTGGAGCGGTGACGGGACCAAATTGGCTGTCGCTTCGCAAACCGGTGCTGTTATACTGTTCGAAGCTGTTCTCAGGTAATTAATTGCTACGGATTAAATCCCGTTTGTATTAATTATGAATTTTACTTTATAATCCGGTTCGAAGGACCAAATTTTTTTGTAATCTAATTTTAGACGTTGGGTGTGGCGTGATTCGGTGGAAGTACAACATGTCAGTCCGAAGCAGTTGGTGATGACTCGACTGGCCAATGATGCACCACCACTGACTGTAACGACGAAGCATGCGCCTGATATCTTCAACGTTCGTTTTATAGGTAACTAACAGATTAAGTAGTGCTGCTTTGCTCATGCAATAAATATTTATGCATGTGTGGATTTTCTAAATGGAAGATATTTAAAAGAAGTTCCAACGACTCTTAAAAAAAGACTTATTTTCAGGTAATGATTGGTATGCGGTCTGCCGAACAAGCACTACTTTTATTCTCTGTGATATTGCTCGTGGTCTGACGAGTGAGGTAAGTCTAAGTTTATGACAAAACTCAGGAAATTTTGCTATTATATTATATTATATTACAGAAAAGTTTTATTTCCATGTAGATTCCATGGTCAGGCAGCGGCGAAAGAATTTACGCCGCGGTCGGTGGCGCTTGTTTACTGCACAGAGCCGGAGAGTTGAGTGTGGTGGAATACGGGCTGGACAAAGTTTTGCATACCGTAAGTATTATGTAGCTGCACAAATTAAATGGAAACGCCAAGGGCTGGACAAAGTTTTGCATACTGTGAGTATTATGTAGTTTCCAAATTAAATGGAAACCCTACGGGCTGGACAAAGTTTTTCATACCGTAAGTATTATGTAGCTGTCCAAATAATATGGAAACCCTACGGGCTGGACAAATTTTTGCATACTGTAAGTATTATGTACCCAGCTGTTCAAATTAAATGGAAATGGGTTTAATTCAGTCAGACATAAATGATCGCCCGCTGTCGCATGCCTGTAGTCTGCAAAATGGAATTTTTTTTTGTAACGTAGCCGTTCAGGTTTAAACGTTTTGTCAAATATATAGTGCACCACCCATAAAGATAATCCAATATAGTTAAATTTGAGAAGAATTTTAGGAGAAGAATATAGTTTTGACGACGCGACGCGGAGCCTAGTTGGGAGTGACCCTGCCTCCGAAGCTAGCGTCTCGGGTTCGATCCCCGGTAAGGGCAAATATTTGTGTGATGAGCACGACTGTTTGTTCCTGAGTCTTGGATGTTTCCTATGTATTTAAGTATTTATTTCTCTATATAAGTATGTATATCGTCGTCAAGTACCCATAACACAAGCCTTTAGAGCTTACTATGGGACTAGATCGATTTGTGTAAAAGATTGTTCCCTGATTTATTTATTTAAACTATATGCAGGTTAGGACGGAACGGGTGAATCCCCACGTTCTGAGCGTCAGAATCAACGAGGGGGCCAAGTCGGATGATCAGCACAGAGACAGGAAACACTTGGCTTACATGCTCGACAGGCAGACTATTGCCGTGGTGGACCTTACCACAGGTGAGTAACAACGTTGCTATCGTTGGATAGGTACCCTGGCTACAGTCAAATTTTTGAAACACTGTTTGTTTTTAAATTTCGGGTGTGTGAGAGGTTATCGGTTGAATACGAGCCTATAAAGTGGGCTAAAATACTAGCTTGCATCATCGTGTTTTTGTCAACTTACCTTCGGAATTGAATGAAATATCTTTATTGTACTGTTCGGTAACGGAAAATATCCAAACGATATGCACACATTCTCAGTGCGCAGAGTAATTGAACGATGTGTCTCCTCAATAAATATCACTGGTTTTGCTGCCCAGGCCATAATTTCAAGTAATTTGATGCCAACAATTAATGAAATAGTGGATGATTTTGGAATATTGACTTTGGTTTTCTTTAAATCAAAAGTTCTTACTCTACGTAACAAAAATAGTTACACCAAATTCATGAAAAAAGCATGAGCCAATTCAGTACTTTCATGAATATATCCGTAAACTGTGTGCTTGAAACTAAAGAAATCCGCAGAGATATCCAGGGCAACAAAAAAATATTTTTTCATCACTCTTGCTCGGAAAGGGTGTTATTATATGCAAGCGTATAGAGCAGCTATAGCCGATTTAACTCCTCTATACGCCTCGCCGTCAGCGGGAGTTAGAAACCATACAAAATCCATAACTCCCACGGGCAGGTATGGTTTTCGTTCGGTTTAGAACTCCCACGGGCAGTGCGTGCCCCAGGTCGGCGGAGCCGGCTCCCGCGCTGATCGCGACGTACATTGTTTTCTACCCACCTGAGGGGCTAGCACGACATGCCCGCGAGTCGTTTGTCGCTCAGTGCGTCTCTGTCAGACTAGTCAAATATGTAAGGGATGCAAAGAGCAACAAATGACTCGCGGGCAGGACGTGCTAGACGTGCTGAAGGTAATTCACGGTGTACAATGGGAATAAAATAAATATATATTTTTTATTGTCTAATTTTTATTTTATTTTCTCGCAAATGTGATGAAAAATATTGCGTGTATCATGGGCAGTAAGGGGATAATAAACTCGAGTCATTCTAACAGACTCTCGTTAGTTATCCCCTTCTTACGGCCCTAGATGCACAATGTACTATTGTTGACCTTTGTATTAGACCCACGTGGGAAGAAATGCCCTATTACTCTCATCAAGTGAGGATTCATGTCCCATACCAGTGCTAGGGTAAACTATTTAAGATGACTATGCTATGTTATAAATTTATATACACTCATCTAAAAATATTATTCAACATGAAATCAGAGGTGCCGTAAAAACGCTCCTATTTTTGGAAATTTACGTAAAACTAGTAATTAATTATGGCAACAGGTTCCCAATTAGGCCAATGGTGGCATGAAGCACGCGTTGATTGGCTAGAGTTGAATGAAAGTGGCCAACTCCTCTTGTTAAGAGATACCAGGAGGAGGCTCATTTTACTGCGGTTACAGTCTGGTGACAAGGTATGATAATTAAAAACAACATTTTTCCATATTTGTATTTATTAGCTAGATAAACAGTAGAAACAATTTTAAGGGACTCGTATTATTTATCTTCTTGATAGCTCCTATTTTCACATAGATATTTTTTAATAAAGTGTCTTTTACGTCACAATGGCGTCATTCGAACGATCCAGGCCGTACTGCTTAGAGCATATTGTCTATACTGTGACGTCTGAGGACCTAACACACTAGCTTTTATCGCGCCCTTAAATCACCTGTCACTTTGTAACTAATATGCGGGTGCGAAAGGAACAAATTCTGTATGTGCGCGATAAAAAGAAGTGACCATGAGAATGTCTATACTTCGTCATAAAATAAATAACCTGGTGACCTGTTATCTTATCTGACGTTATATCGAAAATAGGCTTTCGAGAAAATGAAGAAAGAATACGAGTCCCTTGAAATTGTCTGAACTTTTTTACTAGCTTAACCTTTTGGTCGCCTTTGTCGACTATTCGTGACAGCGTATACAGGATAAAAAAAGTCCTTCATTACCTCGACTTAAAGTCGAAATTCGTGTTACTTCTTAGATATGATTGGCGGCATTATTTACTAAATAAACTGGATAATGATCTATTGTCTTCTACATTTGGGCATTTTTATGACCACACCATTAGAAAAAGTTTCTGAGCACATGCTTAGTAGCTATTATAGGTACTATAATTTCGAAACATTGCAGGAGATCATAGCAAGTGGCGTGGCATTTGTTCAATGGATCGAAGACAGTGATGCTGTGGTTGCCCAAACACCGACTCATCTTCTCATTTGGTGACTAAGATTATATATTCATGATTAGGATTGCATATCTAGTTTTTTAGTCAAGGGCCTAATTCCTTTTTACCGTTTACCGTACTAGTTTCAAACGAAAAAGGACTGGGCCTCTATTTGGGAACGTCCAAGTGATACTTTTGTGGCTCGCGGGTGAGGCTCGCATCCCACTCTTGCGCATCGTGCGGATGAGTGGGATTAGAATCTCGCTGGCGCGTCGCTACAATGTCGCTTGGAAATTCCCGAATAGAGGCGCAGAACAAATAAGCGAATTTGTTATCACATTATTGGGATTCGTGCCAAACATACGGTTCGAATACAGTTTTTAAACAGGTACAGTGCATGGGACCCTGGGAATGTAGAAATGGCAGAATGCGGGGGCGGCGTGGCGGTAGAGGTCAATTCGCGGAAAATCCTGTTCGATGGAGGACATCTGCCGTATTTGCAACTGGACGAACATCGACTAGCTTTTAGTACGTGGATCCATGCATATATTTTTCTCAAGTGGTTAAAATCGATTAATGATTTCTTCTAAATAAAAAAAAGTCCGCCAAAAACCCTTCCCTTAATTCTAGTTTCGATGGAGGAATTATTCTTTCTTTTACGAAACCATGGTCGATTATTCTACGTAAACGCAACCCATCCGTGGTTTCGTAAAAGGAATAATAATTCCTCCATCAAAACTAGTTACGTGCAAGGAAGAATAATTCCTTCATGGAAACCAGTTACGAAACTACAGTTTCGTAGACGGCCGAAGGGGCCAAAAATGTAACTCGACTCAAACAGTTACTTCTAATACCTTACTATATTAACTTTTATTGCAAAACTACAGAAATATATCCCTTTGTGATGGGTTACATATCATGTTATGGCTTTATTTTATTGCATCCTGGTTCTATGTCACGTATTGTAGACAACGCGCTACGAAGTGGAGATTTGTCCGGCTGCGCTCGGTATCTTGATGGAGTTGGCAATGCTGATTTGGCGCCTCTGTGGAGGCAACTGGCTGAAAGAGCATTTGCGGATCAAGATATTCAGGTAATATACCTTCGGCTGGCCTTTAGGCTTGTTTAGAATAATACATTTGATGAAATAAGCTACTGTGACTTTAATTTTACCTATTAACAGTCGTAAAATCTACTTTTCTCTATGAATAATTTATTTAGCTAGCGGCAAAATGCTACCGAGAAATTGGTGATGAAGCGCGTGCCTTCTATCTAGACCAGACCGTCGAGTTGGCATCCAGGGAAGGAGATGGTGACGTGGCAGAAGGTAAGTTTAGTTTTTAGGAAAGTAGATTAGAGTTGCACTGGTAGGGACAGTAGCTGGTTCCAAAGTCTTGCCAATCCAAAGTAGCTCGTTGTTAAAAATTTATGATCTAGCATAAAACTTGCTCTTTCTGCTATCTAGGTCTACACAGCGCTGTAGTACGTGCTAGACTAGCCATATTCTCAGGAGACCTGGCCACAGCAGAAGAGTATTACGTGAAGAAGGCCAATCGACCTGAGATGGCAATAAGCATGTACAAGCAGTTCAATAGATGGGCAGAAGCTATTGCGCTGGCTGAGAAAACGGATCGCCTTGCTGTGTCGGGTTTAAAACAGCAGCATATGGATTACTTGACATCCACTGGTAAGATTCAAGGCACTTCTTACTCAGGAAACTTACCTTTTTTTTAAATTAGGGGTAGGTTTTTTTATTAGTCTTTGGCCGAACTTAAACCGGCGTCTTCAACCTTGTTACATCGTGTCCTAATAAAAGAGTTGACGTTTCTGTGTTTAACCTATTGCGTGCCTGGTCCAGGGCTATGACGTAAATCCTTGAAAACGATTACAGCAAAGAGTGGTAGCGAATTTTACTAATCGCAATTGAATTGCCTTCTGCGGCTCTAGCAAGCTTGATACGAGTATAAATTAACACCGTCTTATCTCTAAGTGCGTCGCTCTCACACTAGTGCCGACGAAAGAGATAAAAGACAAGTGAGGTTAAGTTATCTCCGTGTCAACTTTGCTAGGGCCGCTGGTGGCTATATCTCGATAATGCTATTAACAGACTTCGTCTCTTTGTTGTAAGAGGTTTTGAAAGTTATAAAGAATTATCTAATTCCAGGGAGGTTAGGTGAGGCGGGAGCTGAGTTGGCCGCGTCAGGCGACATCCAGGGGGCGGTGCGACTGTGGTTAAAAGGGGGCCGCGCTCGCCGCGCTGCCGGCTTGATTCTGCTGCAACCGGCTCTGCTCAGGGACAACGAGCTCGTCGAAACTGTGCATGCGCAGTTGATACAGGTTTCCTTACCATTTGACATGTTTTATTTGGTTGAAAGCGTATGCAACGTATGCCTTTGAGTCACTTGCAGATTTCAAACATAGGTGTCATATCTTCTTAAGTTGATTGTAATTCATTTCGTTATTTCCGTTAGTATTTATTTATTTATTGCGTATGGAACAACGTCACAATTTGCAGATAACGTTGCTTACATAATTATGATAGTTTCACTTAACCCTATTGCGTGATGCTTGCCAAAAGTTCAATTATTATGCATGATGGCTTTACACATAGTGATATTTTTGGAGTCTGTTTCGTAATTTGAGAACTTGACTTATAGGAAGAGTGGTGGGAGATGGCCGGAGAAATATCAGAGCGCCGTGGCGATAGCCTCGCCGCCGTTGAATATTATGCCAAGGGCAATAATTTCGCTAGGGCCGTTCAACTTGCTCGAGAGGTAACTAATCTAATTAGTTACTAAATTTAATCCTATTTCCTACTAATATTTTACTATGTTTACTAATTCATACGTATATTTAGACGTGTCCTAGTGAAGTGACTAGATTAGAAGGCGCATGGGGAGCATGGTTGGTGTCCTCAAGGCAAGCCGGAGCAGCTGTGCCACATCTCATTGAAGCCGGGGACACCAGGGGAGCCCTAACAGCGGCCTTGAAGGCACATCACTACAAGAAGGCATTGCAGATTATACAGGTTTGTATTTCAAGGGGCAAAGAGCAAGAGCTGGAAATTTAACCGTCTGAATACCCAAAGAGCGCACTAAGAAGTTGTTGTTTGCAGGTTATTGAAGACAAGGAATTGATTCGCGAACAATGTGAACAGTTAGCTGATCATTTCATTTCCACTCAGGTAAGGTTTTTAAAAAGAAGACGTGAATAACAATAATACATTTCCTTATCTTTAACGAAACCCATTAATTGAGAGATAGTATAGTGATCTATGTCGACATTAAAATTAAACTTATTCAACATTTTTTTAGGAATGGGAGACAGCAGAACGTCTCCTTACCTCCTGTGGTATGGCAGAGAGATGCGTGCGCGCATACAACTCCGCCAGTAGACTTACCGATGGCCTGAAACTAGCTGCCGCACAGTTGTCAGAGGAAGAAACTAGAAATATTTACATTCCATTAGCGCAGCAACTTCGCCAGGATGGACAGTTTAGGAAGGCGGAGCAGATTTATATAGGCCTCGGGGAGCCTGATGAAGCTATTTCTATGTACAAGGTAAGTATCTATGAGTTTTGGTCCGCACACAGGCGATTTGCAACTGGGTCTCCCTTTGTGGCGTGGATGAGTCTCACCTCGCTCTTCAAATTGCCTTTACGTATGCTCACAATTTTTTTTATTAATTTGTAAGTTTTACACAATTTCGGTGGTTTCTTTTTAAGGAGGCCTCTCAATATGAGTCCATGTTGCGGTTGGTGGCAGCGCACCGAGGCTCTCTGTTAGAAGCGACACGAAGGCATGTGGCGCAGGCGCTCCACGCCTCAGGAGACTTGCGGGCTGCTGAGAATTACTACGTACAAGCCGGTTTGTTGGCTTTTGTTCTAAGAAAGATCTTGAAAGTTGGAAGGAATGATTTGAGTGGTCACATTCTATTTACAAATAAAGCTCTGTAATGCAAAGATCTACGTTCTGGTAAACCAGGAGCTTAGTGTTACGATCATGATTACTATCCTCCAGACATTAGGAGTCCAGGAAATCATGTGGTTCACCTAGATACGTCCTAGAGTGAGTGAGATGGCATCCGTATACAAAACCACATGTTTGGTTCTAGGCGACTGGAAGAGTGCCATCCAAATGTACCGATCAGCTGGACAGTGGGAGGGCGCGGAGCGAGTGGCGCGCGCGCATGCTCCCAGTGGCGTGCAGCAGCAGGTAGGGTACACGTTGCAACAAACATGGCTTTCCTGTGCCAAAAAGTTAACGATAACGAAATTCTAATTCAGGTCGACAATATTAGGCTCATTAAAGTTGAGAATCGGTTGAGAACTGCGACCTGTAGACGACAAATAGACAGCCGGACATACGAAAGCATTTGTATGTCCAGAGACGCTTCGCTTGCTCTGTCGATTATAATATACCTACACCAAAGAGTAGAGTATTACTGAATCACGGTCTATACATCCTGCAACATCTTTAACTTTACATTTTCGTCATATCCAAACTATTTCTACACCACTAATCTAGCTTCACTAAAATGAAAAAGGTCTCGGAGGTAATTTTTGAAAAACGGGACTATTTTGAAGTTAATTTGTGTGTGCCAGGTGGCACTGCAGTGGGCCGCGGCGCTGGGGGGCTCGGCCGGCGCGCGGCTGCTGGCGGCGCGCGGCATGGCGGCGCTCGGCGCGCGGTGGGCGCTACAAGCGCAAAGGTACTCTGCGCCCTCATCATTATCGGCCTATTTCAGTCCACCGCGCTGTTCATATGACTTTCCTAAGGCGTGCCACTGACCCCAATTGCCCGAAGTAGAAAAGCTGTTATGAAAGCCCGAAACCTTGATTAGACGTCTTCGTTAGTTAATATTACTTTTTTGGTTTTGCAAAGGGTAGCTCGACCACGCATGCTACCTCATAGCTTATTAGGCATATCTATATAGAAGCAGGGGAACATTCGCAAGATGGGATAAGTATTTTATCTACACCCATATCATAAAACCTCCATTGGTTAATCAAAAACCGTAGGAAATGACCACCATTTTGACAACCAATTAGGAAAAACCAGTGCTGCGATAAAGAAATAACATGACTTCTTTATCGTTTTTAGTAAAGAAATGAGATTAAATTTGGAAAAGCTGTCAAAACTCAAGTGGGTCTCTATTCTAGTATCCATAGATAATAAAACAGTTATTGATACGAAACTTCAATTCAGTATGTTTTTTTAATATAAACTGCACAATATTTGATCTCGAGTGACGTGAGAATAGAGACTTCATCCGTTTGTCTATTATTAAAAAAAAAAATAGTCTTGACGGAGGATCGAATCGCCACCATTATGTTGACGTTTTGCTGAACGAAAGTAGAATTTTGTTGAATTGAATAGAAAAAGTTGTTTGTAATTTACATTTTAGTTGAAAATATGAATAGTAAGTAGTCTTCTCGGAGTGTGTGTGATGTGAAAATGCGCCGGATATCGGAAATATGCCGCCACGATTGCAACAAATAACTTGTTGCCAGAAAATATTGTTTCTGAACCCATCATGGAGGATTTATAATATGTGTGTAGATAAAGTTATGTATGCAACTCTGCATAATTTGGCCTATCGGCTCGTTTCATGAAAACCGCACTAGTGTTTTAAGGCCTATCATTATGCAACCGTTGCATAAACTACTATTTTGCGACCTCTCCTAAGCATTTGATTGTGTTGAGCACAAGACACTTGTATGCAAGCGTAAGCACTATGGTCTATCAGTTAAAGCACTCAACCTTGTAAAATTATCTTAGCCAAAGGATTCAGAAAGTAGTAGTTAACAGTCTTCTGGTTTACCTGTGAAGCTCGGAGTGCCCCAAGGATCTATTTTGGGCCCTTTCCTGGTCCTTGTTTGTATAAACGATCTATCTAGCCTTATAAATTACAAGTGTGACATAGTTTTATTTGCTGATGACACTTCTTGAATGTAGAGCTAATGTAGAGCCAGTGTAGAGTCAATGTAGAGTCAATGTAGAGTCAATGTAGGGTCAATGTAGGGTCAATGTAGAGTCAATGTATGTTTCATCTTTAATTAATATTTATTTTTATTGTCTAATTTTTATTTTATTCCTCATAAATGTGATGAAAAACAGGGGAGATTGATTATAATTGATTTGTACCCATTAGGTTTGTTTCTTGCATTGTTTATGTGTTACTTTTAGATAAAACTCTAATGTCAGAGTTGAAAAAAAAATACTTACTGTTGAGTTTCTTAGATAGAGATAGATAGATATACAAATATTACTAAAATAAATAATTGTGTGATGAGCACGAATGTTTGTTCTTGTTGAGTCTTGGATGTTTCCTATGTATTTAAGTATTTATTTCTCTATATAAGTATTTATATCGTCGTCTAGTACTCATAACACAAGCCTTTAGAGCTTACTTTGGGACTAGATCGATTTGTGTAAAGATGTCCCCTGAGTTATTTATTTATTTATATCCCATTTCTTCTTCTTGCGCTGACCACATCTTTTACCGAATAATCGTCATGAGGTGTCTAGCGGGAGATGTAAAAGTAATGATCTTATATCGTATCGTAAGTAAAAATCGTTTGCTTGCTTATTTGTATTGACTCGATCAAATGAATAGATGGGACATAGCTATGGAGCTGAGCGAGCTGGGCGGCGGCGTGTCGCGGCGCGAGGTGGCGCGGCACGAGGCGGCGGCGCTGGCCGAGGAGCGGCCCGAGGAGGCCGAGGCGGCCTTCCTGCGCGCCGCCGCGCCCGCCGACGCCGTGCGCATGTGGCTCGCGCGCCGCCAGCCCGCGCGCGCGCTCGCGCTGGCCGAGCAGCACGCCACGCACATGGTCAGTCGGGTCCTGTAGCTAGAGCGGCGACGAGCTAAGGGAGCTTGCAAACTTGTAATTATTAACACTACTGGGAACAAAGATTTTGAGGTAAACTTTTGGGCATAGTCCGAATTGCAGCAATACATTTTCAAAAGAATTTACTTGTAAAAGCACTTTATAGCTCAGCTGTCGCGTACAAAACCAATTTGTTTCAATATGGTATTCAAAGTTGACGGATCATCGAATAAAAGAATCGCACTCCAAGCTCCACCTTGCACTTTAATGCTCTTTTGTCAGTTGCAACATATTTAGCTCCTAGATTCGCTGCAACAGCATTTGCACTATGCTGTACGATTGTTGCAAGCGACGGTACAATGTCACAGAATTTGCTGTGGTACTTGTTTAGATGACGTTTTGTTAGTTATAAACTGCGCTTGGATGTGTCCGTAGGTGGAGGAAGTGTTGGTAGAAGGAGCCAGGGCAGCGGCGGAGCGTGGAGATTTACCTCAGTTCGAGACTCTTATGATAAGAGCTAATAGACCGAGGGAGGTCGTTCAGCATTATAAGGACCTTGGTATGTTTTTTTAATCAGCATTCAATAAGGTCAAGTAAAATTGAAACTCTACTTTGGTAACTGATGAATTTATGCATATTCAGAGTTGTGGGAGGAAGCGACTCGTGTGTCTCGAGAATACCTTCCAGATAGTGCTGAACCGGTGCCTTCGGCCGTGCCACCGTTATTGCAGCGAGCAGCCGAACATGCTGATAGGTAGTGTACCGTTAAGATCTCATTCGTTTTTAAATCTTTCTACGGATCTGCACTTATTTCATTATTTCCAGACCCATTCCTGGATCAGTGGATCCTTTTAGAATAGTCGTTTTATTTCCAGTACTGACGCTTGTTTCTCGTTCATCACTCGTATCGTATGCATACCCTCTATCTACCATTGAGAGTTCAGAGAAACTTTCAAATCCGTTATCTTCTTGCACTTTAATTGTTTTACCACTTTGCTAGTATACATTTTTCGTCGCATAATTGAATTATATTTTAGGGGCGAGTGGTGGGAGGCGGTTCAGCTGCTGTGCGAAGCCAGCGCCAGCGGCGCGGCGGGCGGCGCGGCGCGGCTGGCGGAGCGCGCGGCGCTGCGCGCGGCGCGGCTCGCGCGCGACCGCCTGCAGGGGGCCAAGCGCCGCGCTGCCGCCGACATGCTAGCTGCCAGGTAGGCTATGTCACAGGTTACTGCAACACTGTATTGAGATTATGTGTTTTCCAGGTGACCGTGCTAGGTTTATACATACATAGCATCACGCCCGAAATCCCTAATGGGGTGGGCAGAGCCACAAGACTACTTGTGGCTACATTCGATTAATTCGTCCTAAGATGGTATGATGAACCGTATGGTGACAGCTGATCAGCCCATCGCCCATACAGGTAGTCCACCATGTTGGAGAGGACCTGTCCCTTAGTCGACTTTTACGACATACCAGGATGATAAGCATCTGCACGCATTCTATGCTATTTCTTCACTCCCAGTGCAGCAGAGGAGTTTATAGCCTCGGTGGTTTTTCCGCAATAAGTTGCCTAAATTGAGTGCTTTTCTATGGAATGTTAGGGATGTAAATGTTGACACGATTGGACTCCCAAGATCATATTCTTCTATGTAAAAGACTTTTTTTGACTTGTCGATTTTAGGTTTGCTGCTATTGGACAGCCTGAAGTTGGAGAGCAATTACGTGAGGCCCTTGTCGTGGGTTCTGGCGAACACGAAGATGCTCCAGGTCAGTTAATTGCTCATCAGTGTCATTATATTTAAGGATCAAATTATCATTCTGGTTCATAACAAGTCAATGTAGAAGCTATTGTTAAGGCGTCACATAGTTTTTTTTCTAAAGGTCCTTCAACAGAATATGAAGACGAGGAAGTTACTCCAGTGGCTCAAGTGCCAGAGACCGATGGTGAGGTGGAGGCGTTAGAGCGCTTGGCTCGGGCTGGCAACTGGCAGCGCTGTCTGGCACATGCCGGCTCTAGGGCGCCTCACTATGCCTTACGTTACGCTGCACATCTGTTTAAAGCTCACCCCGTAAGTATTTTACACTAAGCCCCTAAAAATCAAACAATTTAGGCCATAACCACACATTGTTGGGTAACGAATGGCCTTTTCATTGTTTTGCCAGTTTGCCTGTTCCTATAAGTACATTATATTTTGTAGCGTATGGAAGGTATGGATATTGAAAGTGAAGAAGCACCTGAAGCACTCACCCAAGCGTTAGACACGCTTCGTCAATACATTGGCGACGGCAACACTCCTATTCCAGATAGTGATACTGCCTTAGCTAAGGCAGTATCTAGTGAGATACTAGTGAGGGTTTCAACTGCTCCGAAGTCTTTGACGGCTTTGAAGGACGCCTCAACAGTTATGTTAGCTGCTGGGGCTGATGACAGATCTATGCAGGTAAAAGTTTACGCCACAGACTTATAAATCTGATAATTACTGATCTATAAAAGTGCTAAAAATAAATATATTTTAGGCCATCACTCTTCTTATGGCTCTGCATGTGTCTCAAATAGCACCGAAAGCTGCAAGGGCTTTACCACGATATTCCGATATTATCGTGGCTGATGTTGGTAAGTTTCTGTTTAAAAGGTTTCTCGTCAAGTCTTGATGAATTACGATTGATGACTTAATGATTTATTTTGTTTATTTTATATGATTTATTATTAGCTTACTACGTGAGTGGCATGGCGATTCGAGCTGAAGGCAGCAACGGTGCGCGAGAGGCATTTGTTCTGCTGAACAGAAGTTTAGATTTAGCTGAAGCTGCGGACGACGACGCTGCACATTTACTGGATTATACTGACTTTGGTAACGCTTCCTTATTCGCGTTAAATTTCTTCATAACTGAATACTTAATACTTAAAATTACAAATGAATAACGACCACTAGTAGTTAAACGGGTGCATTATGGTCGTGCTGGTTTTCTGGACTCTACCTGATTTACTGACTTATGTGACCCAAAAGACAAGATCGAATCTGTGAAATTAAATTAAAACATCATTAAGTACTTCTAAATTCATTATTATAAGTGAGAATGCAGTTGTGTAGTCAAGGTTGTGCTTACTTTGTTTTACAAGGATTAAATTTGGCATTGCACATTTTATAGTCCAAAGATTTTAATCAATAGACTTTACAGCGGCAATCTGTCGTCATATTTATGAAATGCGTGTACCGAGAAAATTGTGTCATCTTATACGTCGTATACACGACTTTTCACCGCGTTATGGATGGTTATGGTTATTTTCTCCTGCAGTAACACTTTCATTCTCTTCATCCGCATTAGGCTTAGTTTTGGCGTGAATTTAACCTACCGTTGTCATATTTCTTGTTTGGTGTAGAGTGCACGGACTGGTCGACCGCACCGCTCCTGCTTGAGAGCTCATGTGTCCGCGGTGAGGCACTCAATGAAGTCCGCGAGTGGGTCCTCGCAACTTCTATGGAACGAGCCGTGGACCAGGTATCAACACAATTCGATTCTTGACTATTTTTTAAACTATATTTTTGGCAGCTTGTTAGCTTATTCTAGATTAATGTAAAAATATTTTCGTAACGAATTTTTCACATTTTCAAGGAAAAAGCACTAATAATATTTTCATTTTTAAACTTGCCGCTAAAACGCTATGTTACTGTCAGCCGTCGTGTGTGACGTCAACATACTGAAACCGGACTGAGGTCCAAATATCACTCACGGTGATCATAACGATTAAGGTGGGCAGCTTTCGGAACGCAACCGACCTATGCAGACGTTCATACGTCGTGTTTGGTGTTTAATTTATGTCACGTGACATAAAAGTAAAAACTGAAGTTTTTTTTTTTTTTTTACATATAAAATAATCTCAGCTTTACAAAAATCTGTTCTATAACGTACTACTACGCGCGCGCTACTACTAACGTACATTCTATTGCGTTAAGCAACCGTTCCACAGAAATATATTAATTAATACTTGTTACTATAGTCGAGTAGCAAATTATGCTGTCTATGTAAAAAGCGTATCTGTTATTTTGAGGCTTGTTCCTAGAGATTTTACTTCACTGGAGTCAAAAGATTTATCCTGTAGAAAGCTTATTACGCTGGCGACTTGTGAGAAGCCATACAGCATCTCCAATATGTCCATCGTGTTTAAAAAAAGCTTATTTGTAAAGCTCTTTTGGAAGTTTAAGGAGAACCACTTTTGCTAATTTAGCATTTTCTTAAAAAGTTAAGAGAAATCGTTTTTTCTTTTCTTTAGACACTTCCAGTGGACGGACGCGACTTGTACGCTTCAAGCGTGGGCGAGGATCCTTGCTGTGTACTCACTGGATATCCTCTAGGCAGTAGACTTGTCACATTCACCAACGGTAAGTCCTTACGGTACATTTACATGACTGCCCATAAAACAAAATACTTTGTTCCAGAACATCCTCTATAGTTGGAACAAAGTTTCAGCTGTTACTTTAAGTCTTCGAGAAAAAGTGGCTGTGACATAATGTTCTGTCAGAGACGGACGGTTAGCTATAAGGGATTCCTAGTTTGAGTACGAACCCCTAAAAATAGGTTGGTTGGCAGGTCGTTGTGCAAACCGAGAGTGGTGGTCGCGCGCGACGGCGGCGGCGCGCGGTGGCGGCGCGGCGGCCGCGCTGCTGCAGCACATCGCTCACTGGTGCGGCCCCGCAGACTACTCGCAGATATAATGTGCAAGGTACTTTATTGTATACGTCTACCAACTTATCCATGGACTAGGCAACACATCGGTCAGTGGTGCGGCTCCGCTAACTACCCGCAGAAAAAGTGTGCAAGGTGCTTTATACTTTAGGTCTACTAAATTACGTATCTATGAGCTATTTAAAAGTGAAACTAACTTTTTTGATAAAAAACACCATTTGCTTTGGACGGTTCTTTGAGTTTTAACGGCCATGAGTGGCCATAACACATGAGTTGGTTGGTATCTGATACTGGAACAGATTAAATAAATAATTATTATGTTCCACCTGCGGCCCTAACAGACAAGAAGTTAAGCCCTTTTATCTCTACGGCTATCTCTTTCGTCGGCACTAGTGTGAGAGAGACGCACTTAGAGTTAAGACGGTTTAACTTATCCTTGTGTCTTGCATGTTAGGGCCCCTGCTCAGTATTGTTTGCATTGTGAATAGAACCATTATAATAACCAATAATTTTATTGTAGCGTTTTCTAGTTATAGATTACCTAATAGTTTATAGTTATATTGCTGAAACACCTTAATGTACGATTAAGACAAATAAATTTGTGATGAAATGACTGCTTTCATTAAAACCTTGAAAATTCATAAAACAAAGTGATGTGGCGGTTTTCTATGGAGACCTGTATTAAGAGGTTACCTGCTAAAATTGTTTAAGGCCCCCCGCGCACTAGGCAGCCCATTTAATATTAGCGCAGCCAACCGACGACTATTCGAGATCCTTCCGTCGAGAGATATGGACGAAAGTCATTTTTGAAAAAGTTCGTAACCCAAAATAAGTCTGGCTGCTACAACTAGTGCGCGGAGACTGACGGCAGCCACATACATTCGCCTACACACACTCTGGCTGCCGTTGAGCGCCATTCAGGCTGCTCGCATCTTTCCGGTGAAGTTGTCGAAGTCGTCAGAGACTAACAGCGTATGTCCATTCTAAAAAAAAAAAAAAAACTCTGGCTGCCGTGCAAACGGGCGCATTGTATTGGCTGCCGCAGCTGGGAATTCGTGGCTGCCTAGTGCGCGGGCTCCCATACGTCATTGGCTGCGGCAGCCAGGCTGCCTAGTGCACGGGCGGTCTTAGACCCCCGCGCGCTAAGCAGCCAGGCTGCGGCAGCCAGTAAAATGTATGGGAATTCGTGGCTGCCTAGTGCGCGGGCTCCCATAAAACGTCATATGTTTTACTGGCTGCCTAGTGCGCGGGGGGCCTTAATGTCCACGTGGCACTTAATAACTACCTGCGCCTCTATTCGGGAACGCTAAGTGATTCTGTAGCGACTCGTGAGCGAGATTTCTCATCCCACTCTTCCGCACGATGCGTAATGGGTAAGAGTGGGATGAGAAATCTCGCTCACGAGACTGATATCATTGCGGTGAGGGTCCGCTGGATCGAAGTCAACGTCATTCGGAGCTGATAGCCCTCTATCAAAATATGTACTTAATTAAATAAAACTCTTGTATTGATGTTTATATCGCTATAATAAACTCATTTGTTATCACATTTATTTAATATAATATACTTTGACACACATATTTGTTACGTAGGTAGTAGGTACTAGGATTTGCAGTTTCTATTTCGCTTTCGTGATCAATACTGAACACGATATCATAGTATAAAGAGAAGGAAGTAGGGTATCTTCATACAAGCGCACCGCGCGCGGCTTGTATGTGTGCGCCAAAGTATCTATGCGTCGCCGCACGTGGCCGCACGCACACTTAAACAAATCTCGACCCGCTTAAATGAACGTAGTAACGGGAACGGGTCGTGGTCTTGTTTAAGTGTGCGTGCGCCGCGCGCGGTGCGCTTGTATGAAGATACCCTACTTCCTTCTCTTTATACTATGACGATATGTTCCAGAGACATCCGTTTTCTACTACTGAAGAGCACATAAATACAACACGTAAATATTATGTTATCTTGCTAGGTGAGATTAAATTTGATTAGAACAAGGAATGAGGGATTTGAGTAAGGAAGAGGTGAGCTAATAATTAGTGAAGGCCATGAAACAACAGGCTACGTCCAATGTCCTGTATTCAGTGTTCAAGACGACACTACCAATTGGAATCTAGGAAAGAAACAATTTGACAATTGAGTAAGAAAATTCATACACTTAAATATTCAACAAACATGATTCCCTTCCTGATCAGAATGTCTAATTTGCAATTCGTCTACGAAGCAAAATGACTAAAAAGAATGTCCATGTAGCAAAATACCTAAGCAGTAAATCGTCTAAAGATCAAACTGTCTGCCAAGCAAAATGCCTAAATTGCAATAATACCTAAGCAGAAAATTGCCTAAAGATTATCTAACGATAAAGATAAAGATAAGGATAAGGATAAAGATTGTAAAGGTTGTCGTTAGTAATATTGTCTGGTAGGCCTTTTGATTCTTAGTCAATATACAATGAAGTTCAAGTGCGGCATAGTCATATTGCCTGGTAGGCATTTTGCTTCTTAGTCAATATAAGCTTTAGGCTAAATTTCACGTAGACGTTTTGCTTTTTAGGCAGCATGATCAATAAGGCATGATTCCGAGTGGACACATTAAAGGTAAGTGGACCACGTGGCGTGCGTATATTACAAGTACCGGGTAAATTAACTATGTCACAGCTATCTTGTAAGAAATGGGCCAAATAAACTCAAACGGTAGAGGTTCCAGGCACATAATATTAGACAATAGATAGATACGAATCTTTATATCTCTTCCTTATATTCAATTTCATTTTGTTATGCTAAGATATCAAGGTAATAAGCGTAAGTTACTTTTGGTTTTGTCCGATTAATCATTAATCGGAACCATTTTATCCATATAATGTTCAGGCATATGTATGTATAGAATACACATATTATATATTAAACAGTTAACTTTAGTAAGTATGTACTACTATTTCATCCACAGCGCCATTTAAAAAAAAAGTTAAAGAAAGACAAATAACAAATAAGTGGTTACATACACAATATACTTTTACTAACTCCAGTGGTGACGCTGGTGTAAAAAAAAAAACTAAAAATAGATGTTAAATATTATTATAAACAATTATTATTTAAAAGCAAGTTCGGAATGCTTACTTTTTATTTGATGAGTACTTAATCTTATTCAAACCTGCGCATATATTCATTAAATATCAGGTAAAATGTATGTTGATTTCGGCATTTTGTAATGTTAAGATTTTTTTAAGAAATATTATTTTATATTTAATCTAATAAATGGATCAATTTAGCTTAAATATTTCTCTCTCTTAGAAAATGTACAACCACGATAAAATAATGTCTACAGTAATGTGATATAGAAAAGTATCTAAAAGTTGTGGTAAGTAAGATGTGGACTAGAACTATAGATGAAGGGAGAGTAGTGCGCGGACACCGTACGATATGTACGCGGGTTCGTAGTAACGAGATATTGTCAGCGAGCCACTAAGCTAGTACAGTACAGCTGGAAGAACAGATTTCGACAGGATATTTTACACTAATTACATTTGTAGATATGTACTTTGAACGATAGTTTATCACTTTACAAGTATTAAATGTGAACTAAATCGGCTAGACCTTTTATATGATTTCGATTCCCATTATATCCCGATGGGAATATCGCTTCTTTAAACGTTTTATATGACTATCTGGTAGGTTACAATAATTTAATGCACGTTACACGAGGAAGATGTTCATAGTAACGATTGGAAGTAAGGATGTGTTCCAGCACGATGACTTCCAAGAACAGATACAGAAGGCAAACTATTTGCCGAAATCGCGTCATGAACGACCCGATTTTCTTAACAAATGATGCCTATCTATGTTATCACGAAAGTAGTTGTGCGTAGAATTTTTTGAAAAAAAAAAAATATTTATAAGAATATGAATATCTATATAGGTTTCTACATATTTACAATTTGTAGATAGGCTTTGATGTGATGAGACCGTTCTTACAATGTAAGTAGATTATAAAATGTCGTTAGATCGACTTGGAGGTATATTAGGGAAAATTCACTAAAGCACAACCTTGGAAGAATAGTACCTAGACGCGCTTATTCACTAGAGTAACTTTTAGAGATGTATTAATCATATAAGGCAAAGTGTCGAAGTTGGGGTTATCTGAGACGAGATATTTACAAGATATTTATCTGGTACTAATTACCTAGACGATATAGTTGTGCCTACAGATTTCCTAGAGAACAGCATTAATTTATTGTGGTGTTTATCGAACAAAAAATGATAATAAAGTAAGTAAAGGACACCTTATTGAATTAAGAGATAATTAAAATAGATTCCTTAAGGAGATTGACCAAAGAACGGTTATAGGTTTTCAAGTACCTTATTCATTTTATAATGTATGTCTTTGTAGGCACTATTATGTAATTAAATAATTCGCTACAAAAATAATGTATTATACTATAAGGATATTTTTTGGGACTGGGAACCATTTCTATAAATAGCAAAAAGTTTTAAAAACGCTGAAAGAAAGGACTGTCACCACAATATGGCTATATTTATAATGTCTCCATGCGTTTGAAAACAACGGAGAGCTGTATATCTCATTAATAGTATAACATTTATCTACTTATGCATGTTCTATTAGTTATGATATAAGAGTCTATATATTATCAATACAAACACGTAACATATAAAATTCCTACAAACATTACACATAATTTAAAAGTAGAAGCAATCTGCTATAAGCTCCTTTTGTTAATACTACTATAATGTGGCGCACTGTCTCACCAGCGGGCTCTGCCCCATTACATGCAAATAGTCTCAGCAAATCAATGTCTAGGATTTTAAGTCCACGACAATTATTTAATCGGACACGTATTTTCACATAACGTAAGGTTGCATGTATCGCAATTCATTAGGAGGAAAGAAGAAAGGAATAATGATATGTGCACTCTACCTATTCTGAAATAGTAGATTGTGTCACACGGAAGCAAAATGACATATTTACGGCGAGTTCTGTATATTTAACGCAAAAAAATTTTCATGTTCTGACTTTTTTAAATTGAGATTTTTTTCCCTCACATTACGGGCTCCCATCAGGCACGCAAAAACTTTACGTTAATACATTTTCCAGCCCCTATCTCACTTTTTTAGGGATTGGTAGCCTACATGGCGCATCTGTGGCTCGATTAGAGCCCGTTTATCGATCTTTATGTATTTACATCAAGAGACATCAACGGGCTCTCATCGAATCGCACGAACTTCCCGTAAATAAATTTGCCAGCCCTTCACCCTTTCACCCTTTCAGCGGTTGAATTTTTTTAAAAAAAACTAGTCTCTAAATCCTTTCCTTAAACTATCACCATCTCAAATTTCATCAAAATCGTTTCAATGGTTAATCCGCCGACAGACAGACAGAGTTACTTTCGCATTTATAATAATAGTACGGAAAATGCAACCGAAAAGCCGAGTCGTTTGCAACTTTAAAACGTCTCGTTGAACTTTGACGTAGATAGTCAGCTACTCGCTGCGCTAGCAGCACGATCGAGATCATAATTATACTCCAATTTGATAATTATTTACACATCTATATTACCGAATAGAGTTTGTATAGGGCAGCACTTGGGGAGCGGGCGTTACACAGTTCACTTCATGGCTTTATAGTAGAGGGCTACAACACGTGACAGAACGCAGATAAAGCGCATTCGTTTTTCTTCATTGACATCGTGACTTGGTCGTCCAGTGTGTACAGTTGTATAGTCACATCGAACATGTTTCACCCCGTGTGATGCTTGTTGAGAGCCGCCGCGGAGCTAGTCGCGTGGCTCCGGCGACGGCTCCCTGGATCAGTCGGGCGAGTCGTCGGCCGCGAGCGAGCTGGCCGGGAACAGCGGGTACCAGCCGTACGTGCGCTGCGGCAGCGTCAGCTTGTCGAGCGTGATCTCCGCGCCGCCCAGCGCCAGGTTGTGCTCGAAGCCGCCGCAGCGCTGCCACAGCATCACCACCAGCGTGCGGCCTAGTGCCTCGTTCGCCTGTAATATACAAATATTATATTTATTGCCCGTGTGATACCGGCTTAGAATAGCATCACGCCATCTCCTCTCGTGGGTGTCGTAAAAGGCGACAAAGGGACCAACCGAAGGTCCAGCGTCCTTCGAGTACTATCATGACCAACCAGCTTTTCTGAATTCATGTTAGTTTTCATATTGTTTATGTTAGCTGTTGGTTTTCCACAAAACATAAATATATACATAAATAAATAGCGATGGATGGATGGCTATGAAGCATCTGTTCCGTTCGTAAGTCACAGAGGAATGGGAATTAGCGGCTAACTTTCAGAGCTGAAGAGGGACGTAAAAAAGAAGAATACCACTATAGGCAGGAAAAGAAACCATGTGGCTAACCGAATAAGCATCAACGTATGTACAGGCGGGCTAGCACAAAACGCCCGCGAGTCGTTTGTCGCTCAGTGTGTCCCTGTCAAACTAGTCGAATACGTAAGAGATGCACTCGGGTGAATTTTTTAGACGTAATACAAAACCAATATATCCGGCTCAGTTGAAGGCGGCCAATAAAACGCATTAACTCCGACGTTAAAAAAGTATTTAAATGTACATACCTATTTTACTATTAATAAAGATATTACTAATGTCACCCTACAATCTAGTTGGATGTCATACTAGTTTAACCAAAAGGTCATCTGTTAAAGGGAATAATTGTAGATGTCGCACGGGTGTCCAATTTTTAAGAAAATAAATATTGATAAATGTTAAATCAATTAAAAGTCAATTTCTTTATTTTAACAATGCAGGAACTGCAGTGCAAACAAGGGTGAAATACACTGGTTTTGCATTAGGTCTTCAAATTCACGCTTTACGGGTAGGTATATAGTGGCTAGTGGACCCGCCACAGCTTCGCCCGCGGTATTTTCCATACAAACTTTATCACCCCTTTAGGAATGGAATTTCAACCTCACCTTGCACCTCTAGGGTACTCGAGGAATGGCTTCTCCAAATTTCAAACCTCTAGGACCACCCGTTTAGGCTGTGCGTTGTCTATAAGTGAGTCACGGTACTGTTTTATACCGGGGTATTACCACACTTTCACAGAATATCGGCGTAAAGTAATAGCTTGCTATTGTGTTTCGTACGGTGAGTGACGAGATCCGGAGGCCTATTCCCTCATCCCCTTCCCATCCCCATTCCCCATCCTCCCTAGACTGGCAACGCATTGGCAGCACCTCTGGTTTTGCAGATGTCCATGGGCGATGGTGACCACTTTCCATCAGCTCGTTTGTCAGTCAATTGACATAAAAAAATATATATATATTTGATAGCGACAATAAACGTTAATAATGGACTCGCCTGATATTTGAGTGTCTGCTTGAAGTGCGGCTCGGTGGTGCGGCGCACGATGCGCGTCTTGCGCTTGTGCAGCCACTTCTCGCCCTCGCGCAGGTAGCACTTTACGTACGAGTCGGGCACCTCGCCGTTCACACCGTACACGCGCCGCGCGTGAGACACCTATCGACAAAAGACACGTTATATCCATACTCAACGAGTTTCAAAAACGTGACATACTTTTCTTTTTAGTTTCTTTTCGGCCAGGCCGGCTTTAGGTGACATTTGAAGTGCGGATATTACACATTAATTTGGAATATGGCGATCGTGTATGAACAAAATAAATGTATTTTAGTACTTCTATTTACGTTGAATGTATCTACAAATTAATGAAAGCATCAGTTCTTCCTTTTAATTTTTTTGTAGTATTATGGTCCGACATTTGGCTCAAGAATAGTTTTTTTGAGAACATTTTCAAAAGAGCACGACATGTCTCCCTCAGCCAAAAGTCCGCGCATGATTAATTTAATTGATCAAAATTGGGTTGCTTTCTGGGTTTAAATGTTGAGCTTGAAAGGCGCATCTTTGGTTTTTGAATTTAACCTCTAAATAAAAATTACCTATCGACAAATTTTGTGAGCTCTCAGAAAACAGGACTGTACGAGTATTTAATATTCTTAGGCCTAGGGAGGAAGAGTTAGTTTTGTTGTGTTGCGGCCTCCTAGACTAGAATTTTATGAATAAACATTTCAAAAACTACGCGAACATGTATGTAAGACCGGGGTAAAAATATCACACTTGATTTATTTGGATGGAAGAAGGGATTGCTGCATATCATCTAGTAAAAAGCCCTTAAATATCTGCCTCAGTGACGGACGGAACGTTCAAAACCCTAATACCATTACTTTGAAAGCGATTCAATAGAATGACTTCATTATCATTTATAACTTATCCGTAATCAAATAAAATAAAAGTACGTAATCAAATACCGATATATAACAACCTCTGTCCGCCTAAATTGCCTTATTGTTCATTCAAATCAAATTATAAAAAGACAGATATCATTTATTTTATTCATCTCAATTGGTAATACCGTAGCACTCAATACGAGTGGTGTGATTTAGGTATAACGATTATGTTGAAAATCTGTTTTAATGACCAGGCGCCTCATTCGGGAACGCTAAGTGATTCTGTAGCGACTCGTAAGCCAGATTTATCATCTCGCTCTTACGCATTACGCTTCGTGCGGAAGAGTGGGATGAGAAATCTGGTTTATGAGTCGCTACAGAATCACTTAGCGTTCCCGAATGAGGCGCCAGCTATAATATGCTTATAAGTTTAAAGGTAATACGCATTGAGGAAATGGTATTATACGCGAAGGTAGGGATATTACGCAAATGT
The DNA here is from genome assembly GCA_947859335.1 of Tortricodes alternella. NCBI lineage: Eukaryota > Metazoa > Arthropoda > Insecta > Lepidoptera > Tortricidae > Tortricodes > Tortricodes alternella. The sequence goes on along the minus strand of OX401983.1, from coordinate 8,679,241 downwards.
CATGGCCCGTAGCGGCTCTACGAGATTTAACATCCGCTACGCAGCGTCTACGGAAGCTCTCGAGGAAGCTGATTTCCATAAGGTTAATATATTCACGGGTGCTTAGGCGAACCCAATATCACGTGTAACGTGTATTCTTCTTAAGCAATTTTACTCGTTCATATAAACCTTGTGTGTTATGTTTCATGATATTTTAGTAACTACCGCCAATATCGTCTTGTTTTAACTTAAAATGGGCTACGGCTTCAATCGTATACAGCAGCCGAACTAGTTTTTTTACTGGCTGATGCAGGATTTCATCTGGAAAGAGCACATGACATGAAAGAATGTAAGGCAGGTTTAGACAGGGTCAGTGCACAAGTCAGTATCGGCGCCGAACCGACTGACCTCAAAATATTCGTGTGCGAATATACAAGTCAGCGCTGACCACCCACCGCTGTACTGACTTCAAATCAATTTACATTTGGTTTTTTTCGGGTCAGCGCTGACTTGTCTCGAGTTCGAAGTCAGTTACTGACCCTGTCTAAACCTGGCTTTAAGGCAGATTTAAACAGGGTCAGTGCACAAGTCAGTATCGCGCCGAACCGACTGACCTCAAAATATTCGTATGCGAATATACAAGTCAGCGCTGACCACCCACCGCTGTACTGACTTCAAATCAATTTACATTGGGTTTTTCTCGGGTCAGCGCTGACTTGTCTCGAATTCGAAGTCAGTCACTGACCCTGTCTAAATCTGCCTTTATACTGGAATTCTGTCCCCGTGCGCCTGGATCCGTATTTGCGTGTAATCGAACCATTACCGTACACTACTCACCTCTAGTTCAAGCTGTCCCTTAATCATGATCATGCTGATGTTGATCTCCGCGTGCAGCGGCGGCAGCGAGGCGTTCCGCGGCGGCAGCTGGCCGGGGCCCAGCGGCACGGAGTCCTCGTCGTCGCCGAGCGCCTCGTGCGCCGCCGGCACCGCCGCCCACATGCTGCCCTTGCGCCCCGTCGCCGTGCCTGCGCACGCGTTACCGATACTACCCGCACCATGCGACACGCACGCATTCAAATGTGGACTTTATATGATGTGGCATGCGGTACACGTTACAAAGAGTGCGCTCCACATCGTCGCTTATAATAATGTTGTTATGTATATCACTATTTAAAATTCCAAATTTGAATGCTGAGTCGAGGTGCTGCTGGTGCTTACCGTTAAACATTCGCCATTGTTCATCGGTTGGTAAGTGAGAATGTTCGACGGTAATGACAGAGGCTAAGTTTTCGCTTCCGATTTTTAACTAACATCAGTACATGTGATATGTTGACTAAGATTTAATGTATTTTTTATTTATTGAAGCGCTGGTGTTTATTGTTTTAAATTTAATGAAGTATTAATAAACTATTCAATTGAACACTGAAAATTATTAAAAATAAACATTACATAAAATAAGCACGTCAAACAGCTTGGAGCCAATGTACATTTTTGTATACATACATATATTCAATTGATTTGATTCCTAAACACATAAATGAAAGAAGAAGCATTTAAACGTGTGCAGCCAAGAGTGTCGAGTTTCTAATAGTTGCCTGAAGCGATCTCCAGCTCATTAAGTAGGTATGTAAGCATTCAGTGTTATGAACAGCCAGTAGTAAGTCATTCTTAATTAAATAGATTTTATAGGTGGAATGCTATTGTCGAGTTCATGCCGCCACCTGCAAACTAGTTGTGTCGCAAATATATGCCTAAATATCCGTCGATTTCTAATATCATTAGCTCGTCCAAAATTAAATGACGCATTCGATATAATATCCACTACCACCTAAGGATAAGATAATAATTATGTATGTACAAGAAAACTAATAGAATGCGCATCTTAACAAATGAGTGACATTCGCCGAGGTAGGTATGAAGCCCGAGACATCGCAGGTGACTCAATGCCATCGAGATGAACCTCAGCTGAACAGACGGTACACAGAAACAGATGAAGTGAGCGTGATCGGCCGCGGCATGCGCCGGGCATGCGTCGGACAGTACAGTACAGACACAGTGAAGTGATGAGAAGCGTCGGGCGCAGCCACATTTAACGGTGCGTGCGCACGTGCGCGCGGCCGCCGCGCAAGCTATGACCCATGCTACACTACGAGCCCGAGGCCGTATCCGGGTCTCCGGCCGGAGCCAGCCTGTACCACTTCTGTAGGTACCGCGCGCGCGCTGCTGGCCGCGGGCGCTACAGAACTCGCTCGGCCGGCACCGAAGCGCGGATAGAACCGGGATACGGGGGCGTGCGGCCGTTAGACGTCACAAGGGAACGCGTACACCGTCACCGCGCGAACAAACCCTCTACGGGAGCAGGCGTGGGCGCCGACCGGGCGGCTGGGGGGCGCTTACCGAGGTGCTAGCGGTCCGTCGCTGCTGACCAAACAAGCACAACACAGTACAAGTCAGTACTTCCCACAATGTTTGCATAACTTGATAAAGAGGAGGGTTGGGGGCCTGTGATCATGACGTAAAACTCGGCGTTTGCCGTTAAGCGAATTAGTGTTCGAGAAAGGGGTGCTTGAGGGCATATCGGTACCTATATAGTTCGTGTTTTAAAACGGATGTGCGAATGAAAATATACTAAAATCAATTTTAAAAGAATAAAAATAAATACCGGTTGTATTCGGTTTATAAAGTACCTACTGGGTATAAAAGAACGTTAGTCATTCAGTGAATACAAATACTTACAATCCTGAATAAAATGCGTAACAGCCTCATTTTTGATATTAAAAACGAGTGAATTTCATCTGTATAACGATTTGACAAGGAGCATTGCGTGTAGCATTAGTGAGACCGTGGCGGAGGTATACTTACGCCGGGCGGTGGACCCGGAGAGCGAGAGCGTGCGGCCCAGCTCGCCCTTGACGGCGCGCAGCGAGCGCAGGATGTCGTCGGGGTCGCGGCGCACGCACGACGAGCGCCGCCGCTCGCCGCCGCGCCGCGACGCGCTCCCGCCGCTGCTCTCCGCCGCTTCTACGGACCACTCCGCTACTCAAATATACTATCTTCAACTCATCTTCGCGCGCGCCGCTGTGTGCGTTAGCTTTGAATTGTGTGAATAACATGGCGCGCGTCCGTACGAGCAACACGAGCTCACGCACACATAGCGCCGCGCGCTAAGATGAGTTGCCTATACTGCAATTTAATTTACTCACGATTCGAAGGGGCGTTACTTTACACCCAACGATGGATACATTCTCAAAATCTTGATGAAAACTATTCATTAATCTTATCTAGATATAATGCTATACATAAAGTGTTTGTCGCGAATGGAATTATATGTTTTATCCGTTGATGTTCTAAACATTTATTACATGTATGCAAGTGCGGTCCCGTAAGACATTCAAAAAGCTGGAGAAGTGGAGTGAAGATGGCGTGCGTTGCGAAGATACAATAATGTAACAAAAAAGAAATATTTACATTCGGTAAAGTTGACTTCCAAGTCCTTTTTATGACTTACCCTTTTCCGCCTGCTGAAATGACGACCGCCGTGAACCCGGTAATGAGCGCGAGAAATCCTTTCCAAGCTGGTAGACCTCCACTTCCAGGGTCTCGGACTGCGAGGACCCGCGCCGGGAGCCTCCCACCCACGCATGGTCTGGGTGCAGCAGCGAAGCGCATTCGCCGATGGAATCTACATCATCTGAAATGTTAGCAGTTTCTTTTCAGTTTTATATTATTTCGTCACTGCGTTCAGCATCAAGCACTAGTTTCAAGAACTTATGAAGTACATAACTGTTTAGCGGTATATACATACGTTTGATAAATCGTTGCGAGCCTTGGCAAAGCATTGCTAGTACAAAATAATACATAAACAAACAATCATTCACCTAGACACGTTTTCTCGCTGCGAAAACTATTTTGTACCTATTGTACCTGATACAGAGCGTTGCGAGGCAAAGTCGCCGCGACGCAGCGCGCGCGCACCTGTGAGAGAGCCGCGCGGGGACGCGTTGGCAGACCGCGCGCCGCCGCGCTCCTCCAGCGTCCACCACACCGCGCGCTCTTCCGCGAATGCTTTCTCAAGGTCCATCTGCAATGCATCAAACGCGTACAAAACATCGTCGTTACCATTCCCTGTTAAATTTAAGAAATGTCATTCCATTATAGGGAAATGAAAAATGTATGAAAAAGTATCTAAGCCATGTCACAATGTAAAATTATAACAAATATAAATTATCCATATCCGAAACGAACAGTCTGCTTACGAGTACTACATATATATAGCATCACGCCCGAAATCCCTAATGGGGTGGGCAGAGCCACAAGACTACTTGTGGTCACGTTCGATTAATTAATTAATTATTCCTAAGATGGTATGATGAACCGTATGGTGACAGGTGTTCAGCCCATCGCCCATACAGATAGTCCACCATGTTGGAGAGGACGGGTCCCTTAGTCGACTTTTACGACATGCCAGGATGATAAGCATCTGCACGCATTCTATGCTATGTCTACACTCCCAGTGCAGCAGAGGAGGAAGAGTTACGAGTACTAAACTAAGCGATAGATATTCACATATCCATTCCACTTATACATTATGTGTTACATTTGTAGCATGTGCTATCTATACTGAACCAGTAGGTACGCTTCTTATGATTGGACTGATGGATGACCTCGACTCCTATGAACGAATTATTTGTGTTAATTCTAAAACATCACTAAATAGTTTTACCGTGCATTCCCCAATAAGCACGGGATCGATTCCAGGGCAAGCGTCCCATAGAGTGAGCTCAAGCGCACGGCCAGCTAACAGGTCAGCCGTCAGTCCGCCGAAACCAAGAGTGGCGTTCCAGACTGGACTGCAGGAAGCCGACGCCGGGTCCGTTTCGACAGGCGGGCATGTTTCACTGGACATATCAAACAAACAAGAAAACATAAGTAAGTCAGAAGTTAACAGCAGTTTAGCCTACAAATTTAAGTAGCGGCTCCTAATTTCGAAGCTACTATACTCAAAAAGTTCATGTGCTGATTGAATTTTGATATTTGTTTGCTACAACAAAGTCCTTAACCCATAGTCAGAGCAGTCGAAACTCGCTCAGTCCCTCTTATCATAAGCGGAGAAATGTGCCCAGCAGTTAGACGTGTATATAGACATAAACAACCGTATCATAATTGATATCTTACAGTGATGGCAATAGGCGTATTCTAGCAAAGGCCTCGGGCTCGTCGCCGTAGCCCAGCGTGTGGTCGCGCGGCGGCAGGTCGTCGGCCGCGATCAGCACGACCACCAGCTTGCGCAGATCGCTCTCGAAAAAGACCTGCAGTTGCGCGCGCGCCGGCGGCGGTCGTTCGCGCGCACGCTCCGCACGCTCCTGCTCCTACATACCACATTATGTTAATTCCTCGGGAAAGCTACATATGAGTAGCCGTATATACTTGTGACCAAGGTTTTTGATGCCATGATATTTATTTCAGAATGTGGGTAATTATGCGATTTAAAAATATGAAGTCGGTGTTTGGTGTCGCCACCTCGAACATGTGTCGCATGACTATACGGCTACTCATAGTGGTACACAGCTACGAGACATAATGCGACGGTAGACGTTGGACACAATAAATTAAATTAACAGTTCAAAAGGGATGTAAAAAGTAATTTCCAAAGACCTAAAATGCAATATCTAAATCAGTCTCGCCACGTTTGGGGAATGCATCTTACTTGATCAAGTAACATGCAGCAACGATCAGCTATTGTATGAAATCTCTGTCAGGAGAGACAAATTCCCATTCAATTTGTGCTATTTTTAGCAATTTCATTCACATCGCTATCAAAGTGGGTCGATAACTTGCATATAATATTGAATTCATCTCACTTGCAAAATATTTTATAAATTAGCATGCTTCGGGCGGAGGCATTTCTATTTTAACATAAAGTAATTAAGTAAATCGGACGATCTCATCCGCCATGCAGAAAGCTTTTATCATGCTGATATCAGATTTATAAGCTGCGTTCCTATAAGATATTATTATAAAACAATGAATGTACCCGAAACAAATTATATTTTTCTACGATTTGCGTCATAACGCCCCGCCTCTACCTAGGCTTTTTTTGGATCTATGCATGTGTGAGAGATTTCTATATAGAGCTACATAAGCGTAACAAGGGCTCATTAACAATTTCGACTAAACATGATGGGTCGAGTTCGAGATGCTACTGCTAGAACATCTACTGTAACATTGCATCAGGATAATTTGGAAAATGCCTAGCTGAACTCCGACAAAGTTCGTACGTATTAAGTTTACATTCGGAAGCAAGTTAAACCTACACTATCCAATTTAATTCAAAATAAGGCAGGTCTTGTAGCTCTATTTAAAAATACTATTATCGTAATGGGAGCACTTACTTTTTAATTGAATATGTATGTATGACATAATGGCGACAGTGGTGTTTGTCATCCGTCCTAATCTATGTAGATCATTACTGTAAGTAACCTTATGTTCATTAACAGCAATGGAACCGAATGATATAAATTTTCAAGTTTAAAGCATATACATAATACACACAAAATCAATGCAATGTGTCCACGAACAGTTGTACAAACATAGAGTTAGTTTATCTTATTGTATATAATGTAGGTATAGTTATTATAAATATCGTATCACACAACAGTTTCACGTTTTACTGTGCTCTGTACTAGATGAATGCACATATCCACATTGTGCCACTTCATGCAGTTCTCAGATGGTAAGTAATGAGCCGTGACAATCAACTACGAGCGGTATGTACAACGTGTCGCTGGTGTAGTCGCGTGACGGCACAGAAGCGTCGCCGTCGCCGTGGGCGCGCGCCTGTCGCTCAAGGGGTTCCGGCAAGTGCGGTGTACGTGGACCGTGCAGCCACCACTCCAAGCTGCTACGAGACTAGTCGTTGCGAGCGTCTCGCGACGCAAGTGCGGCATTACACTACGCTAAGTCAACAGCAAGACTCGGACAAACTCGATGCGCAAGACATGAGACGGTACAAACAGGAGTGCGGCGTCGTGGATGCGGGTCGGAGACAACACAACAGTAGCGAGCGGCCGGGGCCGGGCTCACCTCGCGCGCGCCGCTCCGACGACGCGGCGCCGTGCACTCGACGCGCCTCATCTAGCTTGTGTTGGCTGCTTTACTATATCATATTCTTTCCACTGACGTGTTTCACTTTTGTTCTTTTTTATATAATTTTGCTATAATGTGTTTTGCTTGTGATTGCCAAATATGACTTGATAGTGAATGTGTTCGCTCTGACTAAGCTTAAAGCGGCGGTGGCTCTAGTTTCACTAGAGCTGTATTCGCACCTACAGTAAGTGTAAGTTCACACTCATACTAAGTCAACCACAGATACCTATAGACGTGATTGCTTATCGGGGGAAATCCCCTAATCTACTATTTAACAATAAAACGGGTTAACGTCTCTCTACACTTACGTACCTATTCATGACCAAGATTCGTCTATGTTTGTAATTTTGCTGATCATTCCCTACAATTCAACTCCATCCGGCTCCAGTGATGACGAGTTAATGAAATTGGTCAGGTGATAGAAAAAATAAAAATCTGAAAATAAGTTGGTAGTATTTTTTCACACACTTCGCTTAGGATTATGATGTAAACGATAACCAATATAAATAACAAATAATATTCCAATGTAAGTAGGTATATAATTATACTTCATTCGAATAAACAAACAGAGTATCCCTTTTCTTAAACAGGAAAAGGGTAATATAGTTAAAGTACTTCTACGGTCGCTGATAGAAACACTAATCTCTTACAACTAGGCTAACGTGGAAGATGTTTGCTACAGTATCACAGCAGAGCAACGAAGTCAGCCCCTGCACTTCGTATCTGTATCCAACATGACTCCAAAAGTTTATCACATCATTCGGTACCATTTATGATATTAAATAATAAAACAAGACTACTGCTTCGGATTTCAACTTGGATACAGAAGACAGTAAATGGGCAGTGGCTGCGGATAAGTCGCGACACGACTCTTCACATCACATAGCACAACAAGACGGGAGAATATCTCATCTAACAACACCTCATCCCCTCACGGTACTAACAACAACGCCAAACATGGATCAGTTGCGATCGTAGTTATTGGATCATCTTATCGCATGAGTGTACCCTCAATCAATGATAATGATGAAACTTGTAAAGCAGGAGAATGATCCATTAACTTTAAACGTGTAAAAGGTAATTTGGATAGACCATGACCAGAGACGCTTTGATAGTGATCCGGGAAGCGCAGAGGAGTAGGCACCGAGTGACAGTCTCTACTAGAGTACATGAAGGAACGAGCGGAATGGCTCAATGTCTCATGGGTTCACAACACATATCGTAACAATTAAAGCCTATGGGTATTATACCGGGGTTTTCGGCAATTTCCTTCGGGTCGGCGACGATGGTGATTTGTCGGTTTCCGGTTCTGTGAACCAAAACAATGTGCATTACACCACTACTGATTTAGCTACATAAACATAAAAAAATGGTAATTTTCCTGTTATTGCTGCTTTTCAAAATGAACCGGAAATACTACCGCGTAGCGAAGATCAAGTAGAGATCAGAAGAGACTGAAAAAGGACGATGTGCAATAAATTATCAAAAATCCATAGTAAAATCAGAATTAGAGAAAGGTAAAATCAGAATGGTGAATGGTGAGGAAACAATAAGAACAGAGAACCAATAAGAATAAGGAGATTGAGAAGAAGTTAAGAAGCATGCGTTTTAATTTTAATTACATAACAATATTGCATTTGCTGCATATCGATAGAAAACCTTTGTGCTTTTGTATATATTCTAATTTATTTTAGGGACTGTAATAAGATAGGTATACCAAGTACTGGAATTCAATTGGCAGGTTGTTTAGACCGTCAAGTTCGTGCGGGGCGTCGATATAACACGCTAGATCATGTGCGTGCACATGATCTATGAATCTCGTCAAGGCACAACTCAAGATGAATTGCAGGTTAGTGTTGCTACTTGTTGCATTCCTTTGACACCACCCATTCCTTGTCGATGCCCAATTTCATCCCTGACATAGGTATACAGGATCACCGCGCATGAATTGACGGCCTTTAGTAGTAACATTTTAAAAAACAAATTTCTAGCATAACCAATCCGTCTGTTTATTGGCAAACTCCAACAGTGATTGTAATCTTACCACGATTAAGTATACCAGAGATTGTGTTGTCAAACTAATGTTGAATTTAATTTAGGAGCAGTGTCGTATAAAGTGCAGCAGTTTAATGCCTGTGTAAAAGGATTGTAGCAGCAGGTGACGCACCGTGAAGGGCATGATGGTGTTGGCCGGAGTGCGCGGCGGGCGCGGCCTGCTCGTCCTGCGGCGGCGCCGGCTCGACCAGCAGCTCCACGCTGTCGCCGCCTCGCTCCAGCACCGCGCACACTTCTTCAAAGCTGCGCTCCGTTAGTGGCACCCCGCCCCATTCCAACACCTTTCACAAAGTCACATTATCAATTCAATCTATTGAAGTGGATGACAGTTGGGTGGGCTGTGAGTGTCGTTAAAAATTAACACACACTTGTGAACCGTAATTAATGGAAAAAATCGATTAGATTGGAGCAGTTGCCATTTTTTTTTATCGAGTAATGGAATAGGAGCGGTGCAATGAATGTATTTATTTACCTTATCACCCTGTTGCAAGCCAGCCAGATCCGCGGGCCCGCCCGGCACAGTCCACACGATAAGGGCCTCGCGGCGACCGCTGGCATCCGGCTTGCCACCCACAACGCGCATGCCAAAACCTCGAGCTGCATTCATACAGAGCATTGGGCTACTTACGCGTTAAGCTATTACAAAATTCTAAACAAGACTGAGGAAGCTAAGGAAAAGTACGTTTTAATGGCTTGTGATACCTGGCAAGTCTAGCGGGTCTATTAATTAGTGTATACCTACCTAGCTATGAGCAAATTTCCAGGGTAGTATTTTAAAAACAAACTTACATCGATGTCCTTTGTCGTTTGGATCGCGGCGCAACGAGACTCGTCGTGGCGAGTTGTCGTCGACATCATGTATGACGATTTTTATGGCCTCGGCGTCGACTGACATCTGCCTCGCGGCGGCGGCGGCGGCGGCCGCGGCGGCCACGGCCGACGGCGCCGGAGCCTCCGTCGAGTCCGACGTGCGGCCCAGAGCAGCCATCGCGCTGAGCGCTCCTGTCCTTTGTTGTAACGCTGCTATATCCGGCCTGAGATTTTTATTATTTATAAGTTGTACATGGGGCCAATTCAAACGTGTTTTCGCTAAATTTAGTAGCCGCTAAATTTGAAATAAGAATCGTCAGATTCGATTTTAAACCTTGGAGCTATACAAAATCGAGTTTGACGTTTTTTATTTTAAATTTAGGCACTTTAAAAGAAGATTAAAAGATGGATTTCAATATCCCAATGTCATGGGTAGATAAAGTTTAGGATCGAATCACAAACTTATGTTATTATATTATAAGAACCAACTGAACTACACGCTGTGCTGCTTAATCACAATCACTGGTACTATCAGTTACTGAAACAAGAGGGGAGGCCAGTGTAAGTTTGATGTAACAACTTATGTGAACGTAGCGTAATGATGAATCCTCGCGCGAGTTGTCGCAGGAGCTTTTGCGAGAAGTTTTATTTGTAAGTTGCTTTCGCCCAATCCAATGCCAATTTCTAGCAAATGTAAATGCGGTGATAGACTTACAACTGGCTACCGCGGCGGCGGATAGGTCGGTCCTCATCGACGGCGAGCCCGACGATGGATGGCGTGCTCTCCGACGTGTCTTCCACCCGGTACGAGCCGCGCCGAGAGCCTGCGCCCGCGGCGCCCACTACGTCCACCGCCGACGCCCTGCCATCAGACAGTATTAGATCTACCAACTTATGTATTAAGTGTCGTGGCGCTAAATTTATGAATAACAAAAAAATAAGTTCCTATGAAGAAAGTGCAGTTCCATCTTTAGCCACTTAGATAATTTACATATTTATAGACACATTTGTAGAGCTGTTGTTTGATTAATACTTCCATTGTCAAGAGGTTGCTAGTTGGGTCTTATGGCAGCGAGTTTTCGCTCCAAAGTATATTCGGTACTATTAGCGACAACCGTTTCGCGTAGCGCTACGCGACTTTAAAATAGTTAAGAAAGGTTTGTCCCCACTACCTATTGTTTTACTTGTAAAATTTTAAATTTGTATTATTTTATTAAAGTAATGTTAGAAACGATTCCGTTAATACTTTCCGCGCCAACAACCGCTACACGCTGCGCGTAGCAGCGTTTTTCCACTTTGTAGCGAAAATGCGCTACAAATAGAGCGCCCACCTAGCGGGCTCCTGGCACTCAAAGTATACCAATTTTACCAATATTACCGGTATAAGAGAGGCTCGCCATGTCGAAAAGGGAACAAATTATATTGACATAAATTTTGAAGCGTCTATTGGGTGATATTATTGATGAAGTCTCGCAGCTGAAAAAGGAAATTGCATTCGTACCTTTCCACGCCATTAACACGATTATGTCTACCCCAGTGACGCGAGGCGGTTCGCGGCTTACTCGACAGTTAGATACATGTACCTAGGTATTTTTATATTGCAACAGTTAAGGTGAGCCAATAAATATTTGAATAGAAAAATATATTGGAGATAACTTATGGGTTATTTATGAGATTGTAGCCAAATTATAAGAAATTATAGTCTAAATCAAAAATCTTAAAAGCAATAATCAGAGTTTTCTAGCGTTTAGTAACTGTGTTACTGAAAATAATACGTTAGAACAGTCCTTGAAGGAATTTATTAGACTGTGACTATACGGCGATGCAGACGTGATAAAAACGCTCATTTGCATTTTGATGGATTGTTTTTCTAATGCTTTTCGGACCGTTGTAAAATTTGTTGAACAAAACAATTGCTATCGTTAATAAATAAATAAGATATAGTACATTGTGCATCTAGGGCCGTAAGAAGGGGATAACTAACGAGAGTCTGTTAGAAACCCGACGCCGATAGGCGAGGGATTTTATGACTCGAGTTTGTTATCCCCTTACTGCCCGTGATACACACAATGTTTTTCATCACATTTGCGAGGAAATGAAATAAAATTAGACAAAAAAAGTATATATATTAATTTTATTTCCATTTTACACCGTGAATTACCATCAGGTGGGTGTTCATAAACTGTGCGTACGTCCGATCAGCGCGGGGCAGCTCCGCCGGCTTGCGTTGCATAAACTACTATTCTCGAACAGTTTGTACAGTACAATTAAAATCAGTTAACGATTCGACTTTTCTCGGCTATTATCGGAGACGAAAATTTGCTGAAAGAAGAAAGAGTTATATTGCTGCGAATAAATATTCGTTTAATTTTTTAATTAACAGAATTACTTAAGAAATCCATGTAAAACTGTCGGGAAAATCTGTTAACAAAATCGTAACGATATGTTTAATGCCTTAAGTTGCCGACTTTTTAGGGAAATAAGTTATGTGCAAGATAAACGCTGATACTCTCGATGAGCCACTGCACTGACCAAAGTATAAAAGTGCATTTGGAGAAGTGTGTTACCTTCTGGACATTGGTGGTGGTGCGACGAGCGCAGGCGCGTGCGAGGGCGAGTCCTGCTTGTCGTCGTCCACACTGCGCTGGCGCGCCGCGGGCATGCGCACGGAGCGCCGGCGCACCGGCGTCACTGTGCTCGGGCGTCGCGACTCGTTCGCTGGCGTCGCCGTACCGCCGCCCTTTAACTGCCGCAACGGCAGCGTGGTTACTCATACACGTCATCATCCTCATCATCAACCTATATACGTGCCACTGCTGGACACAGGCCTCTTCACATGGTGAATGGGACCAGACAGCACTCTCCACGCGGGCTCCAGCGTGGATCGCGGACTCCACAAACATCTCTGGATTATTTCAGCAAATAAAAACGTCGAAGTGCTAGCCGGTATTTGAACCCGCGGCTTTCAGCACCAGACAATGCGCATTAGACCACTAGGCATTGCACTCATTCATACACTTGTATTAAGTACTCGACCGTAATTAGAATACGATTCGGAAGTACCGTTAGCATAACAGTACTTATCGACCGAGCGAGCGAAGCGTCTCCGTTTCAGCTTGGGCAAAAATGCTTTCGTATGTCCGGCGGATGTCCATTTGTTCTCGTCTACAGTTCGCAGTTCTCAACCGATTTTCGTGAAATTTTGTGAGCAGGTTAAATAATTATATAGAATTTTTTTGTCGATCCTGTTTTTCGACTTTTTTTAAAATGGCGGATATATTGAGTATTTTGCAATTACAAACTTATTTGCGGTGTTGGTAAACTGACCCAACCTATGTCGATGTATGGGGATATCAGTTTTCCAACGGCAAAGTTAAGTTTGTCGCGAGGTCTACAGCTCACTGCCACTAGTAATTAATAAATATAACCATTAGTAAGTCTATGATATCTTCATACTGTTAGTGCAGAAACTTATAGATAATACATTTAAAAGTATGGTTTACCATAAACAATCACTACTTACATATTTCAACTCTATTCTTGGTAAATGTGTCAGGAGTAACCTATTTGTATGATGTCAAATGTGAACGTCAAATTTACTATTTTATTTTGTTCGTACTAGGTGATGGTACAGATAGCTCAGATGACGATGGTGCTACGAGTGAATAATGTTTGATGGTATTTCTAAAAGTAATTACAGCATTTGTATTTTATCTAAAAAATGGGTGAATTTCAAAAAAAAATGTACGTAATTAAAAGGCGTAGGTAGTTAAGAAAAAGTTTAATAAGTTCCTCCTACGAAAATTAACCATACAATTGTATGGCTGGTTATCGCAACACATAGGAACTTTTTAAACTGTAGGTATGTTTTTTACCACATGTTTTTTTCTAAGCTTTAGAACTTCGCACTTCGAACTTTCGGAATTCACAGTTCTTCGTTGTGACGTTGACTTTTATTAGTATACTCTACTCACGTAGGATTTAATTTGTGTGTTTAGTGCACTCTATAATTCAACCAACAGTAGCCATTTTCCATAACCTGATTCGGCAAACATACACTTTTGCCATGTTTATTTGACTTGAATTTTTGACTCATTTATTGGATCTTTAGCTGACCAGAAGTACCCAGTACCTCACTGCGGTTATAAATCATTTAAGCTCTGCATATCTTACTGTAAAGACAACTATAAAAATATCACGTTTTATAGGCAAATGTAATGTGTAACACGTTTAATAATAAACGGTAGTTATGGAAGTTTCTTTCTTTAAATGACGGTTAGTATTTTGATAATTGAAGCCGAACTGGGCCAAAAAAGTATGTAAGCAACCTTGTCACGTTTTGAGTAAGGTTACGATATTCTCCCATGGTTATTTTAAAATTAATTGTATATTTGAAACAGCCCAAAAATCAAATGCTACTGGGAAATTTGTTATTATTTGCCCGTAGGTAATTTCGGTGGGTTAAACTTATTAAATGTACAATTTCACCTACCTTCAAGGGAAACTTTTATGATTACAATGAAAATATGAGTTGAAAGAGCAGCCCAAATCACCATAGTTTGGAACATGTCTGGAATATGACAGACGATTGACGGAGGTTAGGTACAATAGACATAAACGAATAGAAGGTAAATCAATGTGGAGATGAAAATAATGTTATCTTGAGGGCATTGGAAAAGCCTCGAGATGGCACTTATATTTTCGCTTCTTTCGTAGTTCCGAAATATATTTTATCACGATTGTAGGTCAAGAGGGTGTGGAAAGTACTCAATACAAATGTAACTATATTTATTGGTGCGTTTTTCAACGCGTTATCTTTGACAAAATCGTGAACTTACTTGTATCTGCTGTCGCCCTCGGGTGAGGTCGCTCCCATGCCACACATGTTACGACCCGGAAAATTATGACGCAAACAGGCAATTTGTACAATACGTGGAGTTTATTAAATTTTCCGCATGTACCGCCATGTTTTGGAGCGAATATAAATCTCGTTTTGGTGTAATATAGACTGGTACCTACTAATTTAAATTATACATACGTTTGTTTAGGGAAGTTAATATGATTTGTGTACAGTACACAATAGTAGATTATGTCACATGGGAGCAAAGTGGTATATTTAGGTCGAGGGCAAAATATTGAATCAATAGTGCAACGAAGGCAGGCCCCTTTGAATAGAATCACGAGCGATGCGAGAAAATTGGGACAGACAATACAGCGTTTTTGTAGTTTGTACCGACTGACCACTTTTAAGAAAATCGTCATTTGGTCAACAATAAAAACAAAATTATTGTTTAATTTCCAATTACTAACGGTTCTCAATCTATTATCTATAATCTTCCATGTGAGTCATGTTCCATTATGAGGAATAATAGAACTCCAATAGAACGAAAAAGCCCAGCTAAATGCAACTAAACAGCAAATACAGATATAGTCTATAGGCTCTTTTCCATGCCTTCGTGTCGTACTGTAGCCAGGGCTTGCTCACCGCTGCCACGCACTCTCTCTGCCTTGAACATCCTCTTAGACAAAAACCCGGAATGCGATGTGTTTGCGGATGAATGGAAGAAGATGTTGGTGTGCCTGGTTTTCTGTGAGTTTGACGAATGAAAGAAGATTTCGATGTTAGGTTGAATCTTGTTGACATTTATAATTAGTGTAATTGGTTTACCGTTCTAATTATTATATAAATAAATAAATAAATAGTGAATAATATGTTTCCATCGGTAAAACTCGGATCTCAGTCGGAAGACGACGGGACCCGAAGTGCCAATTAATTATTGTATTCAATGGGTGACATGTTTATGCTCATTAATATGATACTTTATTATTTACTGTCAAATGACAAAATGAAAAATGACAGCATGGTATGATGGCTAATGGCCCCCAATTCTCGGTGTTTACGAGATAATGTCGATTGCAAGATCAAACGTCAGATTCATACAGTTGTGTCAAATGACTGTATGCACTGACGTTTAATCTCGATTTTTAGATTATTTCGAATGCGCCGAGAATTGGAGACCTGCTGAAGCTAATTGAGAGAGCACGATAAATACGAACTTTTCCGATAAAACACGATGGAAACTAATTATGCACTACATCTGTAAACTACCTAAAAGGCAAATAAGTTTCCTTTAATCGTTATCATGTGTTTCGATCCGTTATAAATTCTGTGTTTAAAAAAATACCAATCTTAACGTTAACTGCTATTATCGATCCCAATTTTTGTGATATTTGAAAAATACTCAAATGTTTAACCTTAAATTATGTTCATACAGGATCTGTTCAAAAAGGTTTTCATAACGTTGCCTACCGGCAAAAAATGTTTGTGTATCAAACTGTATTTACTGGTTCGGTATTTAGAGGAATAGGTAGAAGCTCCAAAGATGAGTAATCCCAAAATGCTCGTAGAACGGACAAATGTCCATTAAGATCTTAGAATTATTAGGCATACTATAGTCTTTTAATTTGCTACTTTTAAGTTAGGCTTTTGGCAGGAACTGCTATAAAACTAGACCCTCAGGCCAGGCTTCAGCAGGTTTGCTTGAAGGGAATATTTCTTTATTATGTTACTATTCGAAATGTAGATTGGTTCCAAACACAGAACACAGAAAGAGGTTAGAAAGGCGATGTGGGCGGGGCACGCGTGCCGCGCAGTTGAGCAAATGAGCTATTTCAAACACGACTCGCTGTCAGCGCAGTCAGTCGCGAGCGCGATGCGTCACAGTGTCGAGCTGCGGTAAAATCCGGTTTAATTAATTGAAAATGTCGTCTTGTGCAATAATTACGTGCAGGGCCAGACGCCAAGTATCAAATGTGTCAAAAGATGGAATTTCTTTTCACAGGTAAGTCTAAAAACTAAGTTATTTAATGGTTTCCCAAAAACTGCCTACGTGACGAAGTAATGAGACTAGTGATGTGGCCAAAGTTAGTGTTATCGACTATAGATAAACAATGTGTTCGATAAGTTATTTATTTTTCTGCATTGATGAATGGACCAAAAAAGCGATAATTAATGATAAGAGTGTTTTAAAAAAATACTTTTAATGCACTTACAGAGCTGCGACCATAATACACCTTAAGCCTGGTTTACAAAGTAACTTGTTAATTCCTCTGAGTTCAGCTTAAGTACATTTGGTCCTGTTATACCCTATTATAATAAGTCTTTTGAATTTATTTATCATTTAAGTTAACTTCTGTATTTTTTATCAATGTTGTTCCTAATAATATAAAAACAATTTACCTAAAAGTGGCGGGCTTGATGTGAAGCCGGTGTATAATGTCTAAACTTAATATTATAATAGCTTGTGGGTTTTTATAATTATATTTAATTTACATAAAAAAGTAAATACAATATAATAATAAATAACAATATAATGATTAAGTTTCAAAATTACACACGAGAAACTTAAACTTTTTTTTTGTATTTGCGCATATTTATAGTAGTTTATGCAACGGTTGCATAATGATAGGCATTAAAATACGAGTGCCGGTTTATGAGACGAGCCGATAGGCGATTTTCATAATAAGATCGCACGAGTGTTTTAAGGCCAAATTATGTACAGTTGCATACTTAACTTTATCTACACACATACTTATTATAAATCCTCTATGATGTGTTCAGAAACAATATTTTCTGACAACAAGTGATTTGTTGCAATCCTGCAACAAAGCAGCATATAAAGAAATAAAAATTACACAAAAAAACCGCGTAACCCGCCGGACCGACCGCGACCCGCCGGACACAGCGCGCAACCCGCCGGACACAGCGCGACCTGCCGGACACAGCACGCAACCCACCTTACACAGCGCCTGATTAACTACGAAATAGTAGTATACACTTCAAAACGCGGCATAGAGGGCGCGATACATCATCGATAACTATTATCGATATGCTCGAGGCCTAGTGCAAATGTAAAATAAATTGCTTTTGTCAATGAAGCGGTATGGGCGGGGCAACGGCTGGCTATTCGAACGCACGAATCACGAGCGGACTTTGGTTATTGTGGGTGTGTGCGTATTCTCGTAGTTATTTCGTTTGCGCTAGTAGTTGTAACGTCGAGCGGGGATGCTTCGGCGACAGCGGTTTCGGTACGAATTATGGCAGACGGCCTTTCTAACCTCTTTCTGTGTTCTGTGGTTCCAAACATTACCTTTTCAAGTTCTTTCAGCGAGGCGGGCGAGACGTCGGAGTGGCGGCGCAGCTCAGGCGAGCGTGGCGGGGCGAGGCCAGTCGCACTGCCGCCACCGCCGAGCCGGGCTTCCGAGTGGCGTCGTTGCAGGGCATCCAGCATCGGCACGTCCAACAAGGAATCCGTGCTGTCTTGGGCTGCCGGTGGCAACCGCGGCGCCGCTTTTCGCCGACACACAGAGCACCGCCATGAGCTCTGTCGACAACGGTTGTAGTTTATGATCAAATAACTCAACGGTTCATGACCTTCAAGTTGGGTCCGTGAACAACACATATCATTAAAAACGACCTTAAGGCAAATCCAAGTATGTCATGATACAGCATCTGTATTGTGCGTAGTATTTGCATAGTATCAAATAAAATAAGAAATAACTTTCACAATGCAACCGTCGAATGTGATACGAATTTGTGAATGTTTACGATATGATATGAAGATAATTCCATTTTAATTTTGTTTCCTCGTAAACCATAAATAATCGGAACTTCATTTTATTTTTCGTATATATATATTCCTTTCAGCATGAATAATTCGACGGTTTTAGGGTGGCTAATTTTGGAGATAAGGGTAATTAAAGGGTGAACGGTCGTATTTTCCACATTTAATAAATAATGTATAAAAATATGCAGACTAAACCATTTCATACGATACCCATACTGACCCTACTGGATGACTCTCAATTTTTTTTCACTAGAATATAAAATGCGAGTTCCTAAGTAATTTTATTCCTGTAATCTGTAATATATGGGGGCACGCAACTGCTATGACTATTCCAGATTTAAGAATCATAACAGTAGTCGTTTCTGTGATAAACGGCTGTGACATACAAACAGGCAGACAATGAAGTCTTACCATAAGGGTTCTTACCTTTTAGGTACAGAACCATAAAAATGTCAATGGTTATTAAATAAAGTAGGTAAACTTTATAAAACTGAAATGTCTCTTTTTAGTCCCGTAGCCGAAGAAATCAACGGGACCCTATTACCGAGCCTACGACGTCCATCCGTCCATTTTTCTGTCCATCCGTCCAACTTTCTGTTCATTCGTCCATCCGACCGCGGAACCGTCTGTCAGAGGCCTCTATATCAGCATGGTAAGGGGGGAAAAGTTGGAATTTTCGCAGATTATGAATTGTTGTGGCGAATATGTGTGAAGAATATAACTTAAAAACCAGCGAAGCCAAGCTCGTTGGCTGATTTTAGACAAATTTTGCTTCAGCTGTATTTCCAAAATAGCTTAAGTCTCAGCTTAATGGCGCACAACAAATATCAATTTAATGGCGTTCTCTTAAAAATATACTTAAGAAAAATAATTAAGTAAATCAAAACTGGAAATACCGCCTGTAGCTTAACGATCTGCGCTAACTTATTCAATTATTAATACTCGTGTTATCTCACGATAATGTACTATGTTTAGGTAATCATTCCGTAACAAAATTGGTGTGGTAAGCACCCTTCGGCGCACGAGTCCGACTCGCACTTTCTTTGTTTAACCTCACAATTTCTGTCCACGGAAAAGTCTTCTGATATTATCTTAATTTTTTCTCAAGTATCTGTGAAGTAACCACAAAATTTGTGTAATTCCCCGCGGCGTGCTACAAGAAATATTTAAAGCTTAAAAATGAAAATTATACGCGGGCAAGGTTGATCAACAATCTGCTTTATGGTAAAATATTCTTTTTTTCCTATTTGTTTGTGAAAATGAATTCAATCTATTTATTAATTTTAACCTTAACTTGGTAATGTGTCATAATAAGATTCTTTGAGGTAGTCTTTTAATATTTTTACTATTTTATGAAAAAAATGACATAGGCAGAAATCAAATGACAGACGAATCAAGTTTTTTTGAAAGTAACGTTAGTGGTTATTGATTCCATTAACTTTAGTATTTTGTTTAACCGAGTGAGCGAAACGAACGAAGCGAGCGAAGCGTCTCCGTTTCAGCTTGGGCAAAAATTTGTGGTAAACTGACCCCTATGTCGAGTATAGGAATATCAGTTTTCCAATGGCAAAGTTTAGTTTTTTCGCGAGGTCTACAGCTCACGGAGCCACTAGTTTATCATGATTGCTTGGTTTTTGGTGCTTGGATGAATTACTCGTGGTAGGCTTCGCTCGACTATAACCCCGACCGTGTCGCAGACCGCAAAGTGACCGGACGAGTGACCGTGAAGTAAAGCACCGTGCACATCAGAGGACTATATCCCTGAGGCACATGAGGACATGCATGACACAAAGCAAAGATAAGATAGACCGTCTTATTTCTAAGTGCGTCTCTTTCACACCAGTGCCGACGAAAGAGATAGGTTATATAGATAAACGGGTTTAATTTATCTTTGTGGCATGCATGTTAGGGCCGCAGGCGTGCTCACCGCGTCCTCGTTGTCAGCGGGCTTCGAGTACGACGAGCAGTCCTCGCAGACGCGGTGCTGGCAGCCGTTGCACGTGTGGAACACCTCGCCCGGCTTGAGCGCCTTCAGGCACACGCGGCACGCGCCTACGCGCGATGGCGCCTTACCCGCCTCTCTGCAACAAACCAACTCAATAATCATTCAACCCGTTTACTGCTGCACAGTGGGTATTGACCGCAATGACATATTACCTATAGAAAGACACGTTATATCCATACACAACGCGTTTTAAAAACGTGACTTAGATAATTGTCTTCTTTTTTCGTTTCATTTCGGCCAGTGCAGCTTTAGGTGACATTTGACGTGCGGATTTTACACATTTTATTTGGAATTGGCGATCATGTTTGAACAAATTAAATGCATTTTAGTACTTCTATTTAGTACTATTATCTATTCTGTGCTTCTATTTACGTTGAATGTATCTAAAAATGAAATAAAGCATAATTTCTTCCTATCAATTTTTTTGTAGTATTATGAACCGACATTTGTCTCAAGAATGGCTTTTTTGAGAACATTTTCAATAGAGCACGACAACATGTGTCACTCGGCCAAAAGACCGCGCATGACTAATTGAAATGATCACAATTGGGTTGCTTTCTGGGTTTAAATTTTGAGCTTGAAAGACGCGTCTTTGGTTTTTTAATATCATTGATTGACCCTGCCACAATGTCGCGAAAGCTTACTGGCGTTCAATTTTCACTTGTGGTTGGCGCGGCAAAATATGCATCTGGCGTTTGCGATAAATGGGTAAAATGACAGTGAAAAGCAACTTGTTAACGGCTCACTACTCTGGGATCTACCGTAATAGTAGTTTATGCAACGGTTGCATAATGATAGGCCTTAAAACACTAGTGCGGTTTTCATGAAACGAGCCGATAGGCGAGTTTCATAATAAGATCGCACGTGTGTTTTAAGGCCAAATTATGCAGAGTTGCATACATAACTTTATCTACACACATATTATAAATCCTCCATGATGGGTTCAGAAACAATATTTTCTGGCAACAAGTTATTTGTTGCAATCGTGGCTGCATATTTCCGATATCCGGCGCATTTTCACATCACACAGACTCCGAGAAGACTACTTACTATTCATATTTTTAACTAAAATGTAAATTACAAACAACTTTTTCTATTCAATTCAACAAAATTCTACTTTCGTTCAGCAAAACGTCAAAATAATGGCGGCGGTTCGATTTTTTTTTAATCATAGACAAACGGATGAAGTCTCTATTCTCACGTCACTCGAGATCAAATATTGTGCAGTTTATATTAAGAAAACATACTGAATTGACGTTTCGTATCAATAACTGTTTTATTATCTATGGATAATTGGATACTAGAATAGAGACCCACTTGAGTTTTGACAGCTGTTCCAAATTTAATCTCATTTCTTTACTAAAAACGATAAAGAAGTCATGTTATTTCTTTATCGCAGCACTGGTTTTTCCTAATTGGTTGTCAAAATGGTGGTCATTCCCTACGGTTTTTGATTAACCAATGGAGGTTTTATGATATGGGTGTAGATAAAAAATATTTTCATCTTGTGCGTGGGATTAACATTAACAAAAATTTTAAATGTAACTTAAATACTCTTGGAGAAAAAGTGGCTGTGACATACAGACGGACAGACAGCCCAGACGGACATAGCGAAACTATAAGGGTTGTATGATTATGGAACCCTAAAAATCTAAAACTTATAAACTTAGATTTCAACCTAACTGACATAACATTTTAAGAATGTCAAAATCGGTTATAGGAGTGCTAAAACGTTTTCCCGTTTGTATTAAAAATATATTATTTGCCGTTACCAACGGCAAATAATATATTATATTCTTCTCTATCCTCTTAACGCTTACAGAGTATGGTCTTCGATATAAATCGTACTTTGTTAATTATTATGAACCACTAACTTCCGCCCGCGACTACGATCGCGTGGAATTTGGTTATAGTTATTTCCTCGGTCATTTTTAATTTTACGGTTAAAAGTAGCTGATGTGTTAATCCAGGATATAGGCTATCTCTGTTTAAAAATCCATACAAATTCGTGCAGCCGTTGAACCAAGAAGAAATAACAAACATTCTACCGAAACATACCTCACACGCAAACTTCCGCATTTATAATACTAGCTTCTGCGCACAACTTTTTCCGTGTGGAATTGGGTTATAGTTATTCCCTCGGGAATTATCCAGTATTAAAAATAGCCTACGTGTTAATCCAGGGTATAAGCTTTCTCCATTCCAGAATTCATTCAAATCCGCGCAGCCATTGAAGCGTGAAGAAGTAACAAACATACCAACTCGCACACACACCCAAACCCAAACTTTCACAATTATAATATTATTATAAACTGTGATTTTGAATATACATTTAATTCCTTTCACATTCTGTTCTTATGTAATACAAACTCGTTAAAAAGAGTGTAATATTTAAAATACTTATCTGTTTATATTTAAAATCCGTTAAAGCAGGTTTCTGGTGCTGCCGTTTACATCAAAAGTTTTACCCAAAACAAGTTGTTCTGTGCTACCATGAAACGTGTTCAACTTGTTTTACATAGGAAAATGTCTCAACAACTCGAGTATTTCGCGGTAGTAACTTACTTAAAACAGTGCTACATAACTCCTCGTAGCGAGTGAAGCGCAATAACATGACAAAATTTAACTAGGGCAAGCCTGTGTTTCTCCATACGCGCTACTTGAAGTTCAGAGTAATTAGATCTAATCTTTTAAAGGAAAAATTAATAGCTTATAAGTTGGAAAAGGTTGTTAAAATAACGGAAAAAATTACTCTTTTCATACAAAAGGCAATACCCCTTCATTTTCACCCCTTAAATGTTAACCGATTTTGACCAATTTTTGATAGATTGTCAGTCACAACAAAATCTAGGTCTATACGTTTTTTAAATTTAGATTAAACATCAAGAAAGTCAAATAATGCCGAAATTAGTTTTGTATGAGAAAACTGAAACCACTATAAAACTGAATTTAAATATTATAGTGAAAAAGCAAAACGTATAAACCTAGATTTTGTTCTGGCTGACAACCTCTAAAAAATTGGTGAACATTGGTTAACATTTAAATCGTTATCGCCTTTTGTATGAAAAGCCGTAGGTTCACACTCTTCTTAAAGACACTTCAAGTAATTTTTACGCGCGGCGCTGTGTTTGCGTTAGCTTCTATGTAATTGTATGTACCTATGCAAGTTTGAGTTATGTGGTAGTGATGCTTCGCGACGTCCGAGCAAAACAAACTCACGCACACATAGCGTCGCGCGCATAAATTAACTTTATCTACACCCATATCATAAAACCTCCATAGTGTATTCAAAAACCGTAGGAAATGACCACCATTTTGACAATCAATTAGGTAAAACGAGTGTTGCAATATTATTCCCGTATCGTTTTTAGTATAGAAATGAGATTAAATTTGGAACAGCTGTCAAAATTCAAGTGGGTCTCTATTCTAGTATCCATAGATTTTAAAACAGTTATTGATACGAAACGTCAATACAGTTTTATTTTTTAATATAAACTGCACAACATTTGATATCGAGTGACATGAGAATAGAGACTTCATTCGTTTGTCTATGATTTTTTAAAAAAATGGTCTTGACGGAGGATCGAATTGCCGCCACTATGTTGGTGTTTTGCTGAACGAAAGTAGAATTGTTGTTGAATTGAATAGAAAAAGTTTTTTGTAATTTACATTTTAGTTGAAAATATGAATAGTAGTCTCCTCGGAGTGTGTGTGATGTGAAAATGCGCCGGATATCGGAAATATGCAGCCACGATTGCAACAAATAACTTGTTGCCAGAAAATATTGTTTCTGAACCCATCATGGAGGATTTATAATATATGTGTAGATAAAGTTATGTATGCAACTCTGCATAATTTGGCCTTAAAACACACGTGCGATCTTATTATGAAACTCGCAAAGCTCGTTTCATAAAACCGCACTAGTGTTTTAAGGCCTATCATTATGCAACCGTTGCATAAACTACTATAGTATACGTGTGGGTTTATACATACCGTTCGGTTTTAGCCGTAGGCGGCGGATGCGCGGGCGCCGGCGCGGGCGCGGACTCGGCCGCGGGCTCGGCCTGCCGCGGGCCCAGCTTAGTCACTGCAACGTCCAACAATACAACTAAATAAAATCATAAAATTGTAAACGAGCTACACTTTGACGGCAATGTGTGGCCGGCAACTATAGGCATCTTTCTCTAGCGTACACAGTCAGAGTAAGACAGCTATTGTTTCCAGTTACAAATTGCCGTGAAAAGTTGCTTGTTTAACAGCACCATAATGGTTGTTTTTTAGAATCTGAAAAAATACAATTCGAATTACCGTAATACAATTTTATGGGCGCTTGTGCACTCCAGAGAATTCGAATCGAAATTGCATGTATGGAGTAATAGCAACATAAGTGACCACGAAGTTTCTCGAATTCGAATCGTTTCAGTGCACAAACGCTCTTACAGTCGCTTTTGTAGACTCGTCATTAAGACTAATTCTTAAAGTTACTAATTTGCCAAACCTACACCGAGGTAAATTCTATTAAGTACCGCGGTCATTAAAACCGCAAAATTGCCTGAAATTACAATATCTAATTTAACAACGAAAGCCGAATTAAATAGAAAATGGCAAAACCTTGTCGGTTACCGAATAAATTAATAAGACGGCCACGAGATGCTACTTCGCGAAACTCAATATTAAAATTTTCAAATAAAAAGGCAATTAGCCTAATTTATTCAATATAATGTATTGAATAAATTTGGCTTTGACTTTGTTATATTCTTCTTATCGCTCGCTGAAAGTTGATGGAACAAACGCTTTGTTTCATTCGAATGTTGGATTAAATTTATCATCGCATACCTATTCCGTAATATGAGTATGACATCGCGTCGTTTTATTACAAGTTTAACTATTAAATAATTATTTTGATTAGTGTTAAGGCTAAAGCAAACCATTAAACAGTGATTAATTTAAATTCAAACGATAGGGCGGCGTGCCCCTTTGCCCGGCAATCATATAAAATGAGTCATTAAATTAATTGTGGTCCCAAAATACGAACTGAAACGCGTTTCATATAATACGGGTCAATTTCAAAGACATTTACTTTTTATGCTTTGCAATAAATTGGTAAATTGATGAATATAAAGTCTTGCTTAGTTTGAAACGAAGATGGAGGAAATATTAAGGAAATATTTATCCGTCGGTTACTTATAAATATAATAAAATCGTACTATCTTAGGACTAATTAATCGAACGTGTAGTAGTAGTAGTCTTGTGGCTCTGCCCACCCCATTAGGGATTTCAGGCATGATGCTATGTATGTATGTATGTATAAAATCGTAAAGTGGAAAAAGGCTGTACATTGAAGATAATAATGAAAAAATGCTAAGGGGGGGCTTCAAAATTAGCAACACAACATCCCATTTTAAATATCATATCAGTTTATCTGATTGTATGTGCGCGATAAACTTTAAAACTATTTGATGGATTTCAATGCGATTTTTCGATATTATATTAAAGAAAACTTCGGGCAGGAGATAGGCTATAGAAAGAAGTTAGTATCTACGAGAAAAAACTGATTCCATTTGTTTATAAACTTGAATCTTTGTATAAATGCACCACAAAACAAACAATTAGGTAATCGTTCAAGTAATAAATGTAACTTGGTACAATACTCTTCGAAATAAACAATCCTACTTAGAATAGAATATAATAGATATTTATTGTCACACAACATACAACCAAACCCAAATACAAAAACATTAACATAATTAAATTTATAAAGTAAATCTTAGGTATAGACTAAAAAAGAAAATAAATGAATCTTGTATGACAAAAGGAGCGGTCTCAGCGTATGCCACCAGTGCGAGATCTGCGCGGCGCTGGTTTTCAGCCCGCCCCCTTCCACACAGAACAGAACTTCCTACTAATTCTACTAATATTATACATGCACAAGTTTGTGTATGTGTATGTGTGTGTATTTGTGTGTGAGTGCGTGTGTGCGCGAGTGTGTGCGTGTGTCTGTATGTTTGTTACTACTCTGCTCCATATGGCTGAACGGAATTTCATGAAACGGCGTGTCGTATATAAGTAGCGCCTGGAATGGGAAATAGGATTTTTTTATGCCGGATAAGTCAAAAACTCCCGAGGTAATAATTATATCCGAATTTCACGCGGGCGAAGTCGCGGGTGGAAGCTAGTAGTATAATATGTTTAAATTTTTCATAAATATTAGTTTCAATTAAGTATAATAAATAGCCTTTCTCCGTACCGTCTCGTTGAATCCATTAAGTCGTTCATGTTTATTAATTTGTACAACAAAGCCTAAGGCTCTCGGGTGAATTGTCGATTTAAAGTTGGATTTTACAGATTGGAAGTAGAAAATTTAAAAATACTTGATTTAAGTTCTCACTTTTAAATATACGATGCTATTATTATTCATATGACCAAATTAACCAACACCATTTAGGCATTTGATCCGAGATTAAGTTAAGGAGCTGTAATCCTATGATAAACTTCACATAGATTAAAGATCAATTTGAGGGTCTTTATCATGTCTCAATAATGTTAGGAAAAGGTTTCTTAATCGAGATGTTTCTTTGTGCTGTGTACAGCAAAAGACAACATGTCCTTTTTCTTGTGAACAACAAAGGGCTTTTGGGAAACAGCTTGTAATTTTAAAATTATTGTAAGACAAATTTAATGAAGGTATTATGAAAACATTTTTGATATTACACGTTACAAATTTCGCGATGCGGTTAGCCCGGGTTCCCGGGTTCGATTCCCGATAAAGGCAAATATTTGTCTAATGAGCACGAATGTTTATTCTAGAATCTTCGATGGTTCCTATTTATTTCAGTATTTACTTATCTATATAAGTATGTATATCCTCGCGAGTAGCCATAACACAAGCCTTTAGAGCTTGCTTTGGGACTAGATCGACTTGCGTGAAGATTGATTATAATTTTTATTAGATAATATGCGGGTTATAAAGTAAACGCCAATATGGCTGCAAGTTGTCACTTGGCGCGCAATGCTGGCGATTTGTGAAGCGGGGTAGGGTGTTTCCGTAGCACTTTGTAGCACTCTACGCGAGCGTAGCTAAATTCCCATGAGGTTCGAGCGGTGGCGAACGAAGTCTACGAGATATCTCACTTGTCTGTGGTTTAATAATACTCAATATGAAGTGTAGCTTTTTGTACATGTATAATATTGAACATAATATTTTTTACGTCGTATTTAGATCCGCACGTTTTAACAGACAATACAACTGAAAGGATTAATAACAAATCATGTACGGCTGCTAAATACTAAACAAAAAATGTTGTGATTCAAATACATGCTAAACAAAATGTAACTTTTGATGCTTGTAAAAAACCATATGCCAGCAAGTTTGTAAGCATTTGATGAGCGAGCAATAAACTTTCCTCTTTCGTGTGTAAAAAGTTTCGGTGAGAGCCTCATTACTCCTCACTAGACATAAAATGTTCTGGGTTACCGTCTCGCTGGAAATAAGTAAGAATAAGAAATGTGCACTGAACTAAATATTAACAGGGCAAATACGTCGGTCATATTTAATTTTAACCGACTTCAAAAAAAAGGAGGAGGTTCTCAATCCGGTTGTATGTTTTTTTTTTATGTTTGTTACTTCAAAACTCCGTCATTTATAAACCGATTTGAAAAATTCTTTATCTACACCCATATCATAAAACCTCCATTGGTTAATCAAAAACCGTAGGAAATGACCACCATTTTGACAACCAATTAGGAAAAACCTGTGCTGCGATAAAGAAATAACATGACTTCTTTATCGTTTTTAGTAAAGAAATGAGATTAAATTTGGAACAGCTGTCAAAACTCAAGTGGGTCTCTATTCTAGTATCCATAGATATTAAAACAGTTATTGATACGAAACGTCAATTCAGTATGTTTTTTAAATATAAACTGCACAATATTTGATCTCGAGTGACGTGAGAATAGAGACTTCATCCGTTTGTCTATGATTTAAAAAAAAATGATCTTGACGGAGGATCGCCATGTTGGTGTTTGGCTGAACGAAAGTAGAATTGTTTTTGAATTGAATAGAAAAAGTTGTTTGTAATTTACATTTTAGTTGAAAATATGAATAGTAAGTAGTCTTCTCGGAGTGTGTGTGATGTGAAAATGCGCCAGATATCGGAAATATGCAGCCACGATTGCAACAAATAACTTGTTGCCAGAAAATATTGTTTCTGAACCCATCATGGAGGATTTATAATATGTGTGTAGATAAAGTTATGTATGCAACTCTGCATAATTTTTTTTTGGCCTTAAAACACACGTGCGATCTTATTATGAAACTCGCCTATCGGCTCGTTTCATGAAAACCGCACTAGTGTTTTAAGGCCTATCATTATGCAACCGTTGCATAAACTACTATTTTTTTATCGGTAGGGTATACTTCCAGTTTGGTCCCGTTGTAGTCAAAGTGGAGGTGTGATGAGAGGATCTATGAGGAATCGATGGAACTCTTCAAATATAATAGGCACGCATATATCAATTTTAGTATAATCTGTAATAACTCAAGCAGTTACGTTCCAAAAGCATTATTTGGTGAAGTGGAACTGTTGATGAAGACCATAGATGATCACCGGAACTCCTGAATGATAAGTATTTCACAGTTGGCGATTTAATTTCTTTACAAGGTTGTGAAGCAATTTATGGTCATGAAAACGCATGTGGTAAAATAGAACTGGGTTTGAAGAACCAGGAGAACTCCTCAAAGATTGATGCCCCTTGCACCCTGGATAGCAACATTTTGTAAATCATCACCATTTACATCAGCAATTAGCATTATGCTGTTGTTGCTTGATGTAATAAATGTGTTTTATAGGAAAAGCACTAAAAAGTATAAAATAAAATAATAACTTAACAAATAAAAAACCGACTCCAAAACCCCTCTGAGAAGTAAGAAATAATAATTGGCTTTCGTAAATCATTTACCTAGAAATGGGAGAAATATTATTGGTTAAGTGAAGTCATAAATTAAATATATCGAAGTCGGTGGCAAGTTAATAAGGTAATAGGTACATGGAATAAATGGTACTTTCTAATACATCCCTCATGCTGTGTTCATTTACTTGACAAGTCACCAACAACCACCAACTTGCCACCGACTTCGATATATTTAATTTATGACTTCACTTAACCAATTTTACCAAACCAACCAATAACCAATAACCAACTACCATTTCTAGGTAAATGACTTACGAAAGCCTATTATTATTTCTTACTTTTCAGAGGGGTTTTGGAGTCGGTTTTTTTATTTGTTAAATTATTATTTTATAATTTTAAAGCTTATCATTTGGTATCAGTTTTCATAACCAACATTCGGCATTTTTCATCATCATCATCATCATTAACCTATTAAGTAGGTACGCTGCTGGACATAGGCCTCTCCCAATGTGCCCCAGTCGGGTAATAACTTTTCCCCGTGATGAAATTAATGTACCCGTGGACCCACCAGGGGGACATGTTGGTGGGACCACGGTTAATAGGAGGCATTTTCTTGAGAGGAATTTTCCCTAATCACCATACTGGGTAGACCGCAGTAGGCGAC
Source organism: Tortricodes alternella (assembly GCA_947859335.1). NCBI lineage: Eukaryota > Metazoa > Arthropoda > Insecta > Lepidoptera > Tortricidae > Tortricodes > Tortricodes alternella. Next base: position 8,649,045 of record OX401983.1, on the reverse strand, counting down.
CGCAGGACACAGCTCTTCGCACCGCCAACGTTGCTACCCTATAGGTTGGAGCATCTAAAGAGTTGTGTTTGTTATGTTACCTTATAGTTACACTGCTATTGGTCGGTCTGCGGAGGCATTATTGAGCAAGAGACCGCGAGCAGCTGGGGTGGACTATTGGGGCAAAACATATCGATTTGCCCCTTCACGTCCCATTACGTTCAGCATTTGTAGGTTATATGATTATATAGTACATTAATATAACATACAGAGACCAGTAGCTGGGCCTTCCTGGACGAGTCATTTAGAATTCCGAGCTCGTAGAGTGAGGACAATATAATGCGAGGTCAGGATGATTAATTACGGTCGAAGCATGTATTGCTTTTCCCAACAATAAAAAATATGTTTAGAATCAACAAACAACAACAAATCCGAAACGTACTTAAAAAAAATGCACAGAACGATTCACTTTTTTTTAGTTTTTATTTAAAATGATTTTTACTGTTTATTGTTATTAGGCAGGAATGTCCCACTGTAAGGCAAAAGCTTACTTCCCATGACAAAATTATCGTGCGGTAATTCTTTTTCATTTGCTTTCTGTGAATAAAATGTTACCAATTACCTACAACATTTATTCACTTAGTCAAATTAAAACTTTCGTGAGACATTATGAATACTTGAAAAACACACGGCTTTACTCACGATTTATTGTCAGAAATAGTCCGACATGTTTCGAACTCGATTGGAGTCCTTCTTCAGGGTTTGAGTGCGGTCCCGGTCAGATCAACCCGCGCACTGCTCTGCGAGCTGCGCGTTGCGTTGAGGGCGCCCCCGCGCCCGCGCCCTCTGCACGGGCGCAACGCAGTGTTTTTCAAGTATTTATTCACTTATTAAACTACATTTTAGAATTCCGTGAAGAACCCTTTAATAGATTATATTTTCTCAACAGTCTTTTTATGCAAACCCTTGCATTGCTCAATTTCATATAAAGTTCAAACAAGCCGAATTGAAATTAGTTACAGAACCGTTTTCAAATAACCCCGATTTATTTTTGTTCTACTAGAGTTTAATGTGTTAACGAGCATCCTTAATATTTTCTTAGGGCTAAGCAATTCAACCCGACAAGAATTCCCTTTGTTATTCTGACAGAAAAGTTGTGATGTAAATTGCTTGAACTTATCCCCCGTTATCTTTTGTTAGCATATCATTACAGGAAAATAACATGTTCTGTAATGTTCTGATTTTCGTTTTCTATCTTGGGATAAGGAAAATATGATAGCAATGTTACGAGGAACATGAGTAGTTAAGTACTTGCAGAAGTTGTGATCCGTTGATAAATGGCTTCGGGCGTGTGGTTAGGCTGTTCACTTTGTTACATTATTATTGAATATTAAACGAAAATGTAAAAGATTCCATGATGAATATTACATACCATCATTCCGTCATATTAATTGAGGAACAATAAAGCTAGCTATTTTCATACATATAATCATAGCTTACCTTTATCGTATCTTTTATGGCCTAACTTCCTTTTAACGTTATTTATAAAGAATTCTTCCACAGGAAAATACCATTGTGTCCTAAAGCTGCGAGGCACCAAGTTGTTGATACTATCTGAGCCGGAATTCCGTCTCTTATTCCGTATCTTCAGATTTTCCGTTTGCCAAGTCTTTGAAACTTAGTCCGCAAACTCGGCGTTACAATTATACTGTAAAGAGCATTGTTAATTAGATCCATCCAAACTCCGTTATTGTCCGAAACAAAATTATATCCCGTTATAAATGAATTCTCTTCAGTTGTTTCCAATTCATTTGCCTGTACTTACGAGGGTAGGAGCGTGGAATGATTAGAAATATCATTATCATTACAGAAAAGTCAATTCATCATCATCATCAATTCATTCATCATTGAGATTGAAAAGGCTTTTATTGTTATAACTTTATGAGTCATTGCTCGTTATAATTTCAGGCTTTGGATTTAGCGGCTATTTATTTAAGGTTTAACTAGCTGACCCGTGCGAATTTTCGCACAGTATCATGATAATACGTATTATTATAATAGCTATATAGTGACGGATAATTTTGACAAAGATAATAATAAACGCAGTACCCTCCATCGGCCCTAACATGAATGACACAAAGATAGTAGCGCCATCTGTTCACATTAGTCTGCATGTGCAAATAGCCAACACACATGTTTGTTAAACAGACTGTCAATAGATGGCGCTTGCAAATCGCTTGGTTTTTTATTTATTTTTTAACGAAAACGTTAATTTTAATCTGTTTGTGTATTATTGTGATGAACGTAAGCTTTAAAATGACGTTTAAATCATTAATTTTGGTAAAGAATTAACGGAGACATGGAGCGTCTTCAAAAAAATACCTTTTAGAAATAATACGAGTATATTTGATGATTTTTTGTTAAGCTTAAGTTGAATTTAAAATTATGTTTTTGATTCATTAAAAACAATAATTAGAAAAGTAAAATTTATTAATTGTAAAAAAGAATAATTGAGCAGCCCTTGGTTATTCTTTGATAAATGGATAATAGAGGCCGACACAGCCGATAAATGTGAGCTTGTTGCGATATCAAGATATGTATATTTCCTGCAGCTAAGGAACGAGCCATGCGTGTAAGCTTTACGCGTTAGTAGATTTGAGTAAAGTGTTACGCTTGAATGCCTAACCCTTATTTACGCGTCTCTAAGAGACCCTACTCCCAGATTCGAAGTTCAAAGTTAGTATATAAGTACATACTGTCTCTTGCTCTCAATTCTGACATGGCTGGGGTGTAAAAGGGATAGAACTTGCGTAGTTTAGAATTAGGTGATTCGGAGTAACCCGCTAGTGCGATTAATCCATTTGCCGTGGGTAAATGACGGCTATGGGGTCGCACCTTATGTTAATAAAAACCTCCACAACTTCAGTGCTGGCTCGTCAAAGTTTATGAGTGTTAATTAGTCGGGTTTACATTGTTAATACGAATGCTGTAACAACAAACATATCCATTAATTATAGTGGGTGAGCAACTAGAACTTAAGGTATTCCAAATTCTTTAATGCGTCCGTTTTTATCACTTTATACTAAGGTATATTTCTAAAGAGTGGGTTCTATTGGACAAACGTCAACCCTATGGTTTCTTTGGAAATAATTATAATAATAATATGTAGTACGGAAGTGCCGTACTACAAGTACGCACCGGCGCCGGTTCTCGAGAATGGTCGTGCCACTCTCTACTGGGATCGATCTGTCATCACGGACAGGACTATTATTACCAATAAGCCTGATATCGTGCTGACAGATCGATCGCAGCGCCGGGCAGTGCTCGTCGACATTACCATCCCCCATGACGAGAACCTCGTGAAGGCCGAGAAGGACAAACTCAGCAAGTACCTTGACTTGGCTCACGAGGTGACCGCCATGTGGGATGTTGACTCGACGATCATTGTGCCGATAGTTGTTTCTGCGAACGGGCTCATAGCGAAGAGTCTCGACCAACACCTCAAGAGACTCTCGCTTGATGGCTGGATCAAGGGGCAGATACAGAAGGCGCTACTCCTGGACGCGGCGCGCATCGTCAGGAGGTTCCTCTCTCTGCGGCCCTAACCACCGGTAGCTTGAGCCCTGCCCCGCTACCGGCGGCACCCTAGGCTAGGTTTTTATAGTGTTTGTATTTTTATAGTGATATTGTATTTTACTTTTTATACAAATATTATAAAACCTAGCTTAAGATTTAAGACAAATAAAGAGAATAATAATAATAATAATTTTCCAAGTAGGCCACACGGGCTCTTTCATATGCCAATATACCAGCGCTTCGAAAGGCGACATCTACTGAGAAGAAGCACCGCAAGAACTTAGAAGTAAGTCAGACCAGTGAAACAAGTTACAAGGCTATCAAAAAGTGCTCTTATCGTGAATTTAGACATCTCTTCCAGGTGGCTTTTAAATATTTCATGGCAAGTTGGAATGATAAGCTGTTAGTTTAGTTTTGTTTTTGTTTTCAACTCAGGGACATCCACTGTTGAACACTAGTTCACATTACTTCACAAACTTTCGCTAAAAAGTCGATGCCTTGGGGTGTTGAACTTTGTATGAGAAAAACTGATTTCATTTTGTGTATTAACCTGAAACTTTGTACAAATTGCACCTTAAAACAAACAATTAGGTAGCAGTTCAAGAAATAAATGAAACTAACCCTAAAATGAGATGCCTCAGTGTATTGAAAAATGAAAATGAAAATATTTGTGTTGCAAATAGGTCACAAGGGCTCTTTCACATGTTTGAATCAGAGCTTCAAAAGGTGACATCTGCTGAGAAGAAACGCCGCAAGAAACTCATCAGTAAGTCTTTTTTCAACATTGACATCAGTTTTATCTAAAACTAACACATAAAAAGTGCAACAAACAAACCTAATGGGTCAAATTAACTAATATTCATAACTAATAACGGAGATGTATAGTCTTCGCGTCTGTACAAGTTAAGTGACTTAGAGATGTATAGAGCCTCTAAGTTTGTACGGAACTGATTCTATGCTAATATCTACTACTACAAAAAACAATATAATATCTACATCTACTTAAAATTTGGTACAAATACTGTTCTCTACTAATATGTGTCTGTATGTTTGTTACCATTCAGCTCCATATGGCTGAACGGATTTTCTTGAAACTTGTTATACAGATAGTTACACCTTTGGTCCCGTCAAAAAACATAGGGTACTTTTGATCCCGGAAAAGTCAAAAGTTCCCGAGGGAATAACTATAACCGCAGTCCACGCGGATGAAATCGCGGGCGGTAGCTTGTCTGTTAACAGTTCCTTTGGTTTGTTTTCATAATCTCTATCTAGTCAGCTCAAAAAACGTTCATATTATTTTAAATTATTCAATTCGGACCGTTAAGTATTTCAGGCATCGTAATATAAACAGGTGATATTGATTCTTTAAGCAGTTATATCACATTATTAATTCTGCGTAATTTGGAACAATAACGCGCAGTATTTCTAAGCAACCTCGAAGAAGTTTGCGTTGGAATTTATGAGCATTTCTCAATATTCACATAGCGGGATATGACGAGCGCCAGCGGCGCGCGCGCGGGCTGAGGTTCCAATCTTAAAACGAAGTTCAAACTTGACTAGTGCTACCCTTCTCTCTCTCGGGCCATGGCACAACCGCGTGAAAGAGACGCTTAGAAAGTTCCCAATAGCGTGCTCCGTTCACTGTTTGTTGGTAACGGATTCCTCACTCCACGCCCACCTATACACAAACTGCGGACTTATTTGAATTCCTATTGTTATTCAGAATTCCATAGCGAAGAATGAACAAAATTTAAGCTGAATGAACTTACAATGACATTTTACGGGCATACACGTTATACGTACAATATCGGTGTAGTTTTCAATTTGAAAATGATACCTGCGCTGAAACTACTTTCGACATTGGACTAAGTGATAAAAAACGATCGTTACTATGGTAACGAAAGGTTGCTTTGTTCTGTCACTTTATTTATTATTATTTATTTAGTATATTTATTTAGCGATCTAAGATACAGGTAAAGGAAAGCGGTATACCCTACCGCTAAGCCCTGCGCCTCTATTCGGGAACGCTAAGTGATTCTGTAGTGACTCGTGAGCAAGATTTCTCATCCCACTCTTTCGCATTACGCGTCGTGTGGAAGAGTGGGATGAGAAATCTCGCTCACGAGTCGCTACAGAATCACTTAGCGTTCCCGAATAGAGGCGCTCTGTTTGCACAATCGTGTGACAAAAATAAGCCAGCCGGCCTGCGCTGAAACAGCTGCATTTTCCAACCGGCTTCAAGAAAAGAGGTTTATCTACACCCATATCATAAAACCTCCATTGGTTAATCAAAAACCGTAGGAAATGATCACCATTTTGACAACCAATTAGGAAAAACCAGTGCTTGTACAATAACATGACTTCTTTATCGTTTTTAGTAAAGAAATGAGATTAAATTTGGAACAGCTGTCAAAACTCAAGTGGGTCTCTATTCTAGTATCCATAGATATTAAAACAGTTATTGATACGAAACGTCAATTCAGTATGTTTTTTTAATATAAACTGCACAATATTTGATCTCGAGTGACGTGAGAATAGAGACTTCATCCGTTTGTTTATGATTAAAAAAAAAATGGTCTTGACGGAGGATCGATTCGGCGCCATGTTGGTGTTTTGCTGAACGAAAGTAGAATTAATTGAATAGAAAAAGTTGTTTGTAATTTACATTTTAGTTGAAAATATAAATAGTAGTCTTCTCGGAGTGACTGTGTGATGTGAAAATGCGCCGGATATCGGAAATATGCAGCCACGATTGCAACAAATAACTTGTTGCCAGAAAATATTGTTTCTGAACTCATCATGGAGGATTTATAATATGTGTGTAGATAAAGTTATGTATGCAACTCTGCATAATTTGGCCTTAAAACACACGTGCGATCTTATTATGAAACTCGCCTATCGGGTCGTTTCATGAAAACCGCACTAGTGTTTTAAGGCCTATCATTATGCAACCGTTGCATAAAAGTTGTTTGTAATTTACATTTTAGTTGAAAATATGAATAGTAAGTAGTCTTCTCGGAGTGTGTGTGATTTGAAAATGCGCCGGATATCGGAAATATGCAGCCACGATTGCAACAAATAACTTGTTGCCAGAAAATATTGTTTCTGAACCCAACATGGAGGATTTATAATATGTGTGTAGATAAAGTTATGTATGCAACTCTGCATAATTTGGCCTTAAAACACACGTGCGATCTTATTATGAAACTCGCCTATCGGCTCGTTTCATGAAAACCGCACTAGTGTTTTAAGGCCTATCATTATGCAACCGTTGCATAAACTACTATTCTGGGAAGTAATAAATAAGGCCAGAGTGTGCCCGCGTACGGTCAAGTGAAATAAATAATCAATGTTTAACTAAAACAATAAATCAATGTTAAACAATAGTAGATTGTTGCACCATGCAGAAAGTGATTCATTATTGCGCCGAGTGTTAGTTTAGAGCCCGAACGCAAGTGAGGGCTCTAAAAACACGAGCACAATAACACATCACTTGATACGAGGTGCATAATCTGCATTTCTTTCTACTACTGCAAAAGTTAGTAAAAAAATAAAAGTATAGTTAAACCCGACTAGCGATGTAAAAAGGATTTTTGCACCTGGTATGACGCAACCTTAGAATTTTTATATAGCCTATGACACTCGCACGTTCTCCCCGAATCTTAAGATACTCTATTCGTGAAAATCGGAGGAAAAACAGAAAACTTGTATCTAGTCAATTCATTTTCATATTATGGCAATTTTTTTAAAATCTTTTATTAATCTATACTATCTTATCAGCCAGTACTTTGAGCATAACATTTTAGACGGGGTAATCACAGTTCGATATTGCCGCCGACATGTGGACTGTCTTGCTAACAGTAAGTCCATAGAAAAGTGGTCAGCTGTCCCGTCAGACTGTAAATGGGCGGATTGGGTGGCTGGTGGTGTAAAATTCTTGATAAACTAACCAAATAAAAAAAAATACAAAAAAGTGCAATAATGAAATTTGTATGCGATTTAATTGCTCTAGAGCAAATAAGGGCTGCTTTGTGCTGAGTATTTAGGCCATAATTATGAAATAGGAAGTAGTAGGAAGAAAACCATATTTTTTATATGGGACAGTTCGGACCGCAGGTCTGGGTAAATGAGAGTGTAATATTTATTCTAAGCATTGAGCAGTGAGTGTAGTTCTAGGTAAATATTGTGATTGTAACCTTTATCCTGAGCGTTGAGCAGCGAGGAGGAGAGCGTCTGGCGCAGCTTGCCGAACGTGCCGGGCTCGATCTGCCCCGGCACGGCGCTCGCCTCGTCCGTCGCCACCATCTGAACAAACACAAGAAAAATATTGTGAAACAAAAACATAAGCCTGTGGCACTCCTGAATATTGCACTGAAAATACATACTATCAAGACCCTTAATTTATTTGCCTTCGCTGTATATTAATTACTGTAATTGACTAGTGTTTAAATTTAAATTTAATAATAATAAGTTAAATTAAACTTTCTGCTTGTAACTTCCTCCGCGTAGAGTGCTTATAGTATGGTCAATCTTAGAAATCAAACTATGTCTACCCATGAAAACTAAACAAACAGATCGACTAACTTTTGTATTTATTATAATACTAAGATAAGCTTTCAAAGTCCGTTGTATAAATCAATCGTATTTATATAATAAAAGTGACAATGCGTCAATCAAAAGGTCATGTTCCTTAAAGCGTCGCCGCGGAGCGATAAAACTCTTCATACAAAAATAACGACTCGTAATCCTATCGTAAAATTTATGGAGAGCAACAGATGGAGTCTGAAAAACATCAGACCGGGAAATCAATAATGTCGTCTCCCGAACTCCGGCGGGGAGCGTTTTATTGCTGACTCGCGAGTCATGTCCCGCTCCCCGCCTAATAACTACACTCGCACCAACATTCCGCTATTCACCTTTCCACTGTTGGGACTACTATACATCTCTTTTAATTGTTATACATAGGTATATTTTGGTTGATGGGCCATAATAAGAATTATATCATAATCAAAGTAAATTTTCGTGAGTCATTACGAACAATGTTCAGAAGAACCCACGCGAACCCACACAACCCTTGCGTAGGTTGCTCTGATCACGACTGCACTCAAACCTTAACAAAGGACTCCATGTGAATCATGTCGATACGTTCCTGACAATAAACCGTGATTGAAGCCGTTTTTATTTCAAGTGTTAATAATAACATAATTAGTATCATATGTTTAACATTTATGTCCAACATAATCATGAAGCATTTATGAACACCAAATTGAAATGCTTAGCGCTCCATGTAAAAGGAAGAAACCGTGTAAGCCTTCAACAAAGCTAAATCCGAACGGACGTTGTAAACGGGCGGTAAGTCGCGACTCGGAAGGAAGGATAGCCGTTCCGAGGTAATAGGGGCCGTAACTGAAACCAAAGTGATGAAGAGGTATTTTAAATTGTACATTAATTTTAGGAAAGATATGCGTAGTATTTTCGCTTACGTACCTATTCACTAAATTCATGGCACTTGTTGCTAGGCATAAAGAAGTATTAACAAACTTCAATTGGGAGGGTTCCGTTCCGTACATGATTATCTGAAATTTACTAGGTTACTGTAAATACCATAGACTTCTTATAGATTTTACTATAATCTATAGGTAAAGAACTATTTTCTGTACTTTTTTCAAAATTTTAGCCCCAGTAGTTTCGGAAATAAGGGGGAGGGAATGGTCAATTTTCGCCATTCCATACTAATTTACTTAAAATTCGAAAAAATATATATTTAAGATCCTCACAATAACTTCTTTCATTTGATATGTCACACGATATAGGTTGCATAACTTTTTTTTTTAATTTTCTAATTTACCCCCCAAAAGCGGCCCCCATGTTTAAAATTCATATATTTACGTCACGCGTCCGTGTTGCGGTCACCGACTTACATATGTATACTACATTTCAACTCAATCGGTACAGTAGTTTCGGAACAAATTGGCTGTGACATACGGACAGACAGACGGACAGACAGACAGACAAACAGACAGACAGACGAGTGATCCTATAAGGGTTTCGTTTTTTCCTTTTGAGGTATGGAACCCTAAAAATGTAGAACTCAGAAATAGGACAGATACTCCTAACATGAGGGCATGAGAGAAGTTCCTGACTATGGTGATTATTAACGGCTCATGAATATTTGAGCCGCTCGACCGCTAGATCTCGAGGGAGCGCGTACGTAGCCCGCAAACGCGCTGCCCGCCTTACTTTATTGGATTTGGCAGCAAGCAGCGCGATCGTGACTTGTGTGCACAGGCTGTAGTTAAATTATAAACGAAATCTGCAGCCATTTGCTTTAGTATCGAAAGGGGCTGTTAAATAACCTTGAAATTGATGCGAACCGTAGCGGGAAACGTTGATACTCGATTCAATTAAGGTGGTCAAAGTCGTCGGAAACTATTCTGCCTTTATTCGTTGTTTGGGGTTCATTATTCGTTCCTCATATTAATATCAAATATTCCGATTGGCATCTTTACGTAAGCTTTCGAATATTTTTATATTGAAGATTCAACCGCAATACAATACTGTAGTATTGTCGAAGTGCGAAGGTAGTCTAGTGGTTGTACGCGCGGCCGCTCGTGCAGAGGGTTTCGGGTTAAATCGCGACTCGCACCCCTGAAATTTTCGGATTGCATGTGTGGAATTTAATTTGAATTTCATATTTATTATTATTATTTATTTATTTTCAGACAACAAAGATCCATACTTGTAAATTATCTGCCTGCGAATTGCGGTAATCGATGCTCTTACGGTGAGGGAAAGCATCGTGAGGAAACCTGCACATTTGGGTAACTAATTGTGTAACCATGATCCAATTGGTCAGGTTCCCCTGTCACAAGGGTTACGGAGGTCAGATGGCAGTCGCTCCACTGTAATAACCCGACCTGCCGAACCCGGGATCATGGTCAAAGCGTACCCCGTAGCGTAAGCGTAGACGGGAAAAAGCGCTAGGAAGAGAGAACAAAGATCCATACTAAACATTTTAAATTAACATTGATAATCATGAGCAATTCGGTGAAGGAAAACATCGTGAGGAAACTTTTATATCTGTGTGTGAAGTCCCCAAGCCGCACTGGATCCGCGTAGCGACTACTACCCAGTCCCTCTAACTAGAGAGGATGCCTGTGTCCAGCAGTGGGACGAATGATGATGATGATTGTGAAAAACACGAAATCATTACATATGAAGTGTACCTGTGCAACTAATATTACTGATCGGGAATCATCCCTCCAGTTTGCTCGGTAACGGCGAATTTATGAGATAAAGTAGGTCATGAACAGGCGGTGTTCATGACCCGCTCGAGCCGGCAGGCGGGGCGCGGGGCGCGGGGCGCGGCCCTGGTTGACCCACTTGTTGCCTCGGTCCCGCTATTTACATTATAACTCTAATTGCTGACGGCATATGGCTCGAGTACACAAAAACATGGCTTTCGTTTGGAAGCTCATGGTAACGTAGTTTAATAGGGATGTTTCCTGGATCTACTTATCTGACGCTGCGCTGACGCTGACGCTGACGGACTAATTAGAATAATAATGTTTTACATTATTATTCTAATTAGACGGAAATTAGATTATCAATAAATATTGAACACGTAGTTTTTGCTTTATCAAATCAATCAAAATTGACAAAGATAACGCGCATCAAAGTTCGGGAGTGGGGGATCATGACGTCACTTAATGGTAAAAAGTCTGCAAAGTCGTGACGTCAAGCGGAACTTCAACGCACTATACCTTCGTCATTTTTTGTTTAATTGACAAAAGAAAAAATAGGTTTTCAATCGTTTTTGATAATGTAAATGACGGACTAAATCCGTTTTTTCAGGAAACTAGCCTATTATATTTTTGGCTTGGCAGAAGCTTAAAATTTTGAAGGTAAAAAAAACCGTCAGGAACCTTGAGTATCGTTACTTTTTATTCTGTTATGGTTACGAATTTTTGCAGTAAAACATTTTTGTATAAGCACTCCCCGTAAAGTTGTGATGCTAATAAATGTTTCAAGCAATGCTGTTCTTTAGAGAACCTTAATATTTGTTTTTACTTCAAATAACCACATTCGAGGCTTTCTAACGTTGCATTTTAACCGTGATTCCACAAGTTTTTTTATGGTATTTATTGGTAATAAATGTTAATAAAATTACCTGCGATGTTGCAAAAGTAAACAATTCATATAGAAGAATCTGTTTTTGTGTAAAATTAAGCAGCTGCCAACACAGGAACTAACTACTACTTGCACGCGACGCGTATTTACAAAGCTGAGCTGGCATCGTCGCGTTTTTTCGAAAATGTAAGTGAAATTAAGTCAAAATCAAAAATGTAGTCTATTAACGTCCAATTTTGTAGCGGTTGAGAAGAGGACAGGTCCGAAGAGGCGCAAGCACAGAAGAGTGTATAGCATAGAAGGAGAGTGCAGGAGCTATTTTTTTGTTTAATTTTTTGAAGGGGTGGCAACACTGGAGAAAAAAAGAGGTTGGCGCTCGAATATGAAAGGAAAGGAAAGCGAGCGAGGAAAGAGAAAAAATGCAATAAAAGAAGTTTTATACTGACATAGTTTTATTTCAGCATCCTGCCAAACAATTGTACATCTGGTGTATTTATATGTGTGTAATGCGATATTTTGTCATAATAAATAAGGCATGTAGTTGTATATTTATGCAAAAATGTATTTTCTACGTAAATAATAACGTAAAGGCGTATTACAAATACACTTTTTAAATCGATTCGTTATATTAATGTTTACCTAAATCTTAGCGTCAAAAACGCAGGAAAAAAAAAATCTAATTGGCTACTTGATTATATTGACAAATATTAATATATTTCTGTGGAACAGTAGCTGTTAAGTCAGTTAAGTACGTTAACAAGTAAGTTAAGAAGTCAATAATACATTATAGAACAGGAATAATGTAACAATAAATCAAGGTCGTTTGCGTTCCGAATCATGCGGCGCACCTTGAATGTTATTCGGACCGCACGCTCATACAGACTATGCTTTTTTTGACTTTTACGACTGGTTTTAGTAAGTTGATGTCACAAGCGACAGCTGACAGTAAGATTGCGTTTTAGCGGCAAATTTAAAAATGAAAAATATTATTAGTGCTTTTACCTTGAAAATGGAATAATTAATTACGAAAATATTTTTACGTACCTAATCTAAAATGTGCTAACAAGCAGCCAAACATATTTTTCAAATAATGGCCAAGAACCGAATTGGTTCTGATTCCTGGACTATATATCATTAAATAATATTTGGAACTTTTAACTTTTAGAAAGGGACTATGTCAACCAGGATACACAGAAATCGATTTGTCAATTCATGTTACATAATTTTCCTACCGGAATGGCCGGCAGGGTTGTTTCGTAAAACAACGGCATTGTTTCAAACGTCGGGGTTGAGCTGTTTTGTGTTCTGTTCTGTGGCGAACACGAAACGCTATCGGGCTTAATGACACTAAAGCGTAGTCGTTTAGGCTCAATGTAATATTTCAGCCAATTTGCAAGAATAAATGAGCACGAGCTTTAATTTTTGGGGTTCCGTATTTAAATGATATCGAATGATGTTGAGTATAATGTATATTTCCACTTTTACGATTACTAATTATTTACGTTCGAACATCGCTTATGCACTGCACTACGTGTTTATTTATGAATGAACAAGATATCTGATGGAGATGGCTTAACCACACCCTACTGTTGATGTCTGAGTTCTTACGACTTACATACAAAAGTCTAATAGTCTAAAGGCTTGATTCACACGCTATCTTATCATTGTGGACGGTGGGGTCGGTGGTGCTGTCTCACAGGTTGTGGAATTGTACTAGATACTTAGTTATAATAGTGTCACTTAAACGTGACAATAACCGCTGGAATGCTTTGAGCAATTCCTTACTATATATTTCAATGAATATACTTTTTTCTTTATGGACCCTTTTAAGACTAGCCTTTTAATGTTATGCTCTTAATAGACAATCGAACATGGTGTGCTCCGGACCATATTCGATCGTTTATTAACGCTCTTGTACGCCACGCCTGGCCTGATTGCTTCACTTTTAGAAAAATGGCTCCCTCGTGGGCCTCAACATTTATATATCCTATTAGCAATCCACCCCGGCTTCACACGGTTATAACCTTGAGCATGAATGTGTGATCTTCCCACCCGGTAGCAATGTGACTGCAATACCCGAACGGCCATTGAATTGATATTTGATAACAAAAAACATTTTGCCATAATTAAAGGAGATACTTGATGACTGACCGGGTGGCCTAGTGGTTCTCATATTGGACTGACTCCGAAGCTCAACACCTCGGGCTCTATTTCCTTTAACTGGTAATAAAATAACACACTTGTATTTGACTTGGGGCCGGGCTTGTTGTTTCATGTGTCATTGAGTGTTATTGAGTATGTTATTCGTTATTATCTCATTAACCCAAAACTATTCAGGAATGACTCTTTGCTCATCTCAGCTGCAAGATGTCCGAGTGTGCTGGTATGACATTAGCATTTATTTCTATTCCTTAATTCCAGTGATAAGCCTCTCTTGGAATGAGTTAGAACACTGAAAAAATATTTATCTACACCCATATCATAAAACCTCCATTGTTTAATCAAAAACCATAGGAAATGACCACCATTTTGACAACCAATTAGGAAAAACCAGTGCTGCAATGTTATTTCTTTATTATCATTATGCAACCGTTGCATAAACTACTATTTCATCACACTTGCTCGGAAAGGGTGTTATTTTACGCAGGCGTATAGAGCAGCTATAGCCGATTTAGCTGCTCTATATACCCCGCCGTCAGCGGGAGTTATAAACCATACACAATCCATAACTCCCACGAGAGTTATACATTTCGTATGGGTTATAACTCCCGCTGACAGCGGGGCGTGCGCCAGGTCCGCTGGGGGCGCGCGGCGCCGACTCCGGCGGTGATCGTTTTCTTATACAAGTAGCGCGCAAACGACGCGACATACAGTTTATTCTACCCACCTGATGGTAATTCACGGTGTACAATGGGTTTCTTTGTCCGATTTTTATTTCAAATGTGGTGAAAACCATTGTGTGTAGGTATCACGGGCAATAAGGGGATAACAAACTCGGGTCATTAAAAGCCCTCGCCTTTCGGCGTCGGGTTTCTAACATACTCTCGTCAGTTATTCCCTTCTTACTACGGCCCTAGATGCACAATGTACTATAACCAAACTACTTCGGTTATTTCAGCATGAACCATAATTTGGTAAGGCGTTATTAAATTAAATTTGATTTAACAAACCGCTTTATCTATAAAGAACGTAACTGAACGTAAGGTATTGCCTAGGTTATGTCACTGTCACTTTTTTTGTAACAGATAGGACAAAAGTTCGGTTTCATTTAACAAACATTTTTTTTATTTATGTAATGGAATTCCCTTCTTCCAGCCCTATGTCCCTGATGAAGGATAAAAGGATTGTATCATCACTTCCAGTGAGCCACTGTGTTTTGCGGGCTGCGTCAGGGGATGACCTCCGATCGAATACACTGTGACTAGTTTTGAATTTGGCGAAGGTATCATCCTAATCGGATTGACTGTTATTGCGTTATACCTAACCGCCAGTTTAGAATATACTATAGAATGTAGTTCCGGCAAACGCTCCGGATATGTAATGAGGTCCCGTCCGAGGTTTTCCTTGGGGACTACAGTATGAGGTGATTCAAGGAGGGAGTCAATAGATTTTTAAAGGGTAAGAAATGCGCATATGATACTCCTGGTGCAGCAGGCGTCCATAGGCTATGGTACATACATACATACATATATCACGCCTGTTTCCCAAATGGGTAGGCAGAGACCACGGATTTCCACCTGCTACGATCCTGACAACAACTTTCGCTTCGTCTACTCTCATTAAGTTCTTCATGCACGCTCGCCGGTTTAGGGTACTCTTGACCTGGCCTTTCTTAAGAACATCCTCGATCTGGTTTTCATACGTTCGCCTAGGTCTTCCCCTTCCAATCCTACCATGCACACTTGCCTTATAAATCTGCTTCTTTAATCTTCTTTCGTTCATCCTCTCCACATGTCCAAACCATCTAAGCATACCTTTCTCAATTCTCACGGCTACATCTTCTTCCACACCACATCGTTCTCTTATCACGCTATTCCTTATCCTGTCACTCATAGAAACACCACACATACTTCTCAAAGCTCGCATCTCCACTGCATCCTACTTTCTTGTTTCTTCTGCCATACCCAACATTCACTTCCATACATCAGTGTTGGAACCAGCACACCTCTATGAACAGCCAGACGAGCCTTTTTGGACACTTTCTGGCTCCTCATAAACGCATGCAAAGCTCCATTCACCTGATTTCCAGCGTTTGCTCTCTTTTCAATATCACTATAACACTTTCCATCTCTTGTAAATAGCGACCCCAAGGCTATGTAGGCTATGATGACCGCTTATTATCAGACAAGCCTTAAGGCTACATTGTGGGTGCGGGATTCTTGACGACAGAAAGCGGAAGGAACCCCGTAATGATAAGAATTCTACGTGAACATTTTTTGTTTTCAAGCCACAATAGGCATTTTAGTGCGTCACGTGGCGCTATAAACGCCGGCCGCGCCGGGCAGCACCACACAAAAGAATGTAATTACACGTCTCCGACATACAGCCCCATTGCTCTGCAGTTTTGAGTCCCATCTTCACCCATTCCATGTTTATAATGTAACACAAGAAACTGTCAACACTAGATTATGACCCAAGATAACAACGAGCCCAAACAAACATTGAAAATTTGAATAAATATGATTAGAAGTTTGTTATACTCATGATAATATGGTACGGATTTTAATTGGATACTAGTTTAGATTACTTCACATTTTTGGTGTGGCCCATATTTAATTAGATATGATAGTGCTTAAACAATAGCTAATAGCGATTAGAACTATCATTCTAATGTATCCATCCGTTCAACGTTTATAGGCTTGGCTATAAACAACTAATTTTCGTCATTTCGATAAAAATGAAAGCCTTATTCCCGAAAGGTGACAGTTTACGAGTTTTAGTACCGATTGGGTTGGCGTTCGGAACAAATACTCGCGGGGACAAAGAGTCCTTATCTTGACGAGGAGGTCCATGTCTTTTACGACTGTGTTTGATTGCACATTTTCACTCGCTACGTTCATTTGCTGCTTGTGTTTTATTTTACATCTTTTCTAAAAAGCCTTTTATAAAACGATGGCATTTAATCTATCATTTTACTTTTTGATCTTTTTAAGGTTCCGTACCATATTTTTTAAAGATGGGACCTTATATTATACAATGTCTGTGCTGTCCGTGTGGCCGTCTAATAGTCAGCACTCTTTTTCTCTGAAACGGCTTAGCGTATCGAGCTGTTTTGCATAGTTATAGTATTAAGAAGACCGAACAGGAGGGTAAAACGTAATAAGGAAAAAGTAAAAATAAAACTGGGTTCAATTAAAAAAGAACTTATGGTACAAGAACATTTAGAAAATTTGCCCGTCGTGCGGTATGTCATTCGAAAGCTTTAAGATTATGTAGCATAAACGTTATCTTTTCAGATTTTAATATTAAATCGTTAAGGACATATTCAGAAGAAGAAAATGTCCTATCCCCCCCGTTATCTCAGAAAGTATTTATGATTGATAAAGGGTGATTCTTACGTTATGTTGCCACAGCTTTCCTTACCGTTACCTTATAAGGGATGAAAGGGACTACGATTATTGACAATATTTAATATGAAAAAAATACTAGCCCCGGTTTAGTATCAAACACTTGACTCGCTACCAGTTTAATTTTAGTCAAAACATTAGTTAAGCTGGCTTAGAATCAGGTGGCGGTTGGAACAGTAAGGACGGGTGGCTTTAACGCCCCTTACAAATATCAAAAAATTAAGAATACTAGAAATATTTATGGGAAGACTATCAGAACAATACGATGGTCTCTCTAGCTTTAATAGTACTGGAGAACATTTTCTTAAAAATGTTGAAAATTAAGTTTGTATTTCCTGGCGAAAAAAAGGTGTGTTAAGCAATCGGTTCAAGAAAAGTTGTGAAGAACAGCATCATAGATTAGCAGTTTTCTCGTGTATAATTAATATAATAATGTTATAGCAAAGGTGTTTAATCTCGTAAGGTAGGACGGACGGATTTTGATATAATTGCGCAGATACATACAAAGATATCAACGGGCTCTCACCAAGCATGATATGGACTGCTTGAGAGCGATATACGAAAGTTAATACTCGTTTTTAATTTTAGAGGTACCTGTACCTAAAAGATTATGTCTCCTCCTCTGCTGCACTGGGAGTGAAGAAATAGCAATGCGTGCAGATGCTTATCATCCTGGCATATCGTAAAAGTCGACTAAGGGACGGGTCCTCTCCAACATGGTGGACTATCTGTATGGGCGATGGGCTTATCACCTGTCACCATACGGTTCATCATACCATCTGACGACTAATTAATCGAACGTGGCCACAAGTAGTCTTGTGGCTCTGCCCATCCCATTAGGGATTTTGGGCGTGATGCTATGTATGTATATATGTATAAATATACATTTCTAAATCACGTAATTAAATATAAGAAAATTAAAAGTCTTACAGTAAAGAACAGCGTATTAACTGTTACGCTTATTTGACTGTCAGTTGCTCTGAAATTCTTATTACGATTTTGCTGGAACGAGCAAATACTCAAAAAGCACGTAAACGTTATTACGGGCGAACGCTACAATTTCTGTGGCATTAATTACGCAGTGGCACAGTGAGATTAACTCAAGATGTTATACCTACGAGTATCTTAGCTTTGCAGAAATGTGGTTAGCATTTTTTTGGCTATAAAGCAGGTATTTTGAACTTAACCCATTGCGTCGTCGAAATACGGTTGTGTTGGGAGTAGCCGTAAAATTGCAGGCTTTGTTCAGCGCGCCTCCGGTCGCAGAAAGCCGGGGCTTGACAAGACGTAAGCTCATTACGCAGAACCACCCACGACAACATAGCTGACATAGAATGATATAATGTGTGTGCACACTTTTTTTATGTAGGTTATGACTATGAATATGAAGCTCTGCAAAAACTTGTTCACCGGCAAGAATAAGACGATTATGAATTAGAAATACTTAGACAACTAGGTCGCTGTGCTGTCTAATTTTAATATTATATGAGATTTAAGAGGACTGTGAACCAACGGCAAAAATGACCCTTCTCATACAAATGGCGATAACGATTTCGACCCCTTTAATGTAAACTGATTTTGAAATTTTTGATAGTTTGTCAGTCAGAACCATATCTAGGTCTGTACGTTTTTTGAATATTGATTAAAGATCAACAAAGTTAAATAATCGCTGAAATTAGTTTTGTATGAGAATACTGAAACAACAATTTATTGATTATAGTGAAAAAACCAAAACGTATTAACCTAGATTTTGTTCTAACTGAGAGAGAACCTATCATAAATGGGTCTACTTTGGTTAACGTTTAAGGGGTGGAAATTGTTATCGCCTTTTGTATGAAAATTCGTAGGTTCACACTCCTCTTAAGTAATTTTTAATGCAGAATATATATTATCAAATAATGTGTTACAATAAATAGAAGTACGTAAATAAAAGCGCATACTGGACCAATCTCAATTAACATGACAGTGGAGACTAGAAGTAGGTAGTAGTGTGTATTTTGTTGCATTCGTTTTTTGTCCGATCATGTACCTTCGCTCAGAATCTCTAACAAAACAATTTGTCGAAAGTCGTAAGTATACCTAATATTCATCGTTGCACTCTGCGCGACGCGATGTTGCAAATTGTAAAAGTTCCACTAAAGTTTAAAATGAACAGAATTAATTGCCGGATGGTAAAGCAGTTTATTTTCTGCGAGTTTTGGAGAACCGGGACGCACGGACGGCAGACACGAAGGGGGGTATTAGCTATTCATGGGGGTAATGGGCCTCATTACTTATGCTACATCAAAGGTATTAAATAATTAGATTTTAAACAGAATGCAAATTCACAATTACTGTTTCACAAGAGCGTTTAATAACGAATGCTGCATCTGTTGGATGCAGCTGGGAATTAGCAAATAGGGGCTATTTGTATGTATGTACCTATATGTGAGTATGTCTGTACCTACTAAACGGCGAACTTTGGATAGCATATTGTGTGACTGAAATAAATGAACAATATCCAAACCAATCCTGTGAAGTATCATAAAAGGTTTTGAATGAAAATTGTAAATGTGTCTTTGCCTTTTGCTTTTTTTATTATTTCTTGTGCATTTGTAGGCGCCACCGCCACGAGCAAGTTTCGAAGCATCTGAAAAAATGGCACATCGAGCAAACATTCTTCAGCTCTGATAAATTTATGTTGTGTTAGGAGGTATTTTTTGTATCGTATGTGTTTTAACATCAATATTTAATTGGTAGTAAAAAATCTGACATGTAATTGAATTATTATTAATAACTAGTTATTACTCCTCTGCTGCACTGGGAGTGAAGAAATAGCATAGAATGCGTGCAGATGCTTAGCATCCTGGCATGTCGTAAAAGTCGACTAAGGGACGGGTCCTCTGTGGTGGACTATCTGTATGGGCGATGGGCTGATCACCTGTCACCATAAGGTTCATCATACCATCTTAGGACTAATTAATCGAACGTGGCCACAAGTAGTCTTGTGGCTCTGCCCACCCCATTAGGGATTTCGGGCGTGATAATATGTATGTATGTATGTAGTTATTAATAATTAACTTTATGAGTTTATGAGCGAGTCTAGCGCGACGTTTTCATACGATGATATTTATTTATTTATTGATACACCAACAGTGTTTACACAGAAACTTACATAAAAACATGCAAAAGTGCTTATTCTATTGAGCATGATATCGTCGCGATATAATCGCTCGTGGAGGTGGCTCCTTAGACGAGGCATCAAAAGTACCGTATATGACATAAAATTTGATAGGTACCTAGTTATCAAACTTTCCTTATCTACCCAATTCCTGTTCCTAGCAATTCGAGGACGATAAGTTATTTAAATAACAGTTGAATGAATTACGGGATGTTCTGTCACCGTGAAAACATCGTTTTGATATCGATCCGCAACGTTTTCTACATAGCTTAACGGATTATAGGCCCGGGCACATAGCGGGTATGGCAGGGATGCTTCGCGACCACAGCGTGACGCCATCTGTTATCTTCTATTGGAAGCCGTAATAGATGTCACACATATCTCGCGCGCGCCGAGCTCGGCTAAGCTTGGGGCGACCGCAGCGCGCGCCTCTGCTCCAGCCCCGCCCACGATGTGACCGGACCTTAGCTTTTAGTTACTCGATGAATCCGCCGTGGATTTCTTAACAAAAAACTTGTGAGAATCAAGGACTAAAATGACTGCAAAATGAAATAAAGAATATGTAAGATGTTGCTCTAAGTGCGCTCAATAACGACAATTTTTGACGATTTTATTTTTTTGACGACGCGGATAGCCTATTTGGTAGTGACCCTACCTCCGAAGCAAGCGTCCCGGGTTCCATTCCCCGGTAAGGGCAAATATTTGTGTGATGAGCATGAATGTTTGTTCCTGAGTCTTGGATGTTTCCTATGTATTTAAGTATTTATTTCTCTATATAAGTATTTATATCGTCGTCTAGTACCCATAACACAAGCCTTTAGAGCTTACTTTGGGACTAGATCGATTTGTGTAAAGATTGTCCCCTGATTTATTATTATTATTATAAAGTTAAATACTTCAAAGTTGTATAACAATACAAACAACAACAAGTGCCTGTTACACAGTCAATAAAATAGGATGCAATTTAGAAAACGCGAACTCGTTTAATACGAAAATATGAACAACATTATATTACGCTGTATTTGCGGAATTTACTACTGGGACCGAGAACGGGGCCTCACAAATAGGAAAAGTTGATATTGATTACAATAAAATGTCTCATTTTATTTCGAAGTGAAACAAAAATGACGTTCATAGTAAAGTCGATAAAGTCTATTTCAAGCAAATATACAGCGGGAGTAAACAAAGGCTTATGGTGATAAACGTCAGTGCTGTGTTTTGTTTACATTCTCTGCAAATTGGATTGAAACAGCACAGGTCTTACAATGCACTCAAAAATACAAACATATTTACAAATAGATTTGGAATTGTTACATGTAAATAAACCACGACAGGTCGACGTGTGGCCGGCTCGCTGACTAGTGGTTAATATTATACCATGGTTAGAGGTACTGTGAAATTGTAAGTAAAACATCTTTCGACAACAACGATGGAAAACTTGAAATACACACCGCTTTACTCACGATTTATTGGCAGAAATAGTCATGTTTCGAACTCGTATGGAGTCCTTCTTCACGGGTTTAATACGGTTGCGGTCAAAGCAACCCGCGCACAGCCCACTTTGACCGCGACAGCACTCAACCCCTGAAGAAGGACTCCATACGACCTCGGAACATGTCGGACTATTTCTGACAATAAATCGTGAGACAAGCGGAGTATTTCAAGTATTCATAATGTCTCACGAAAGTTTTAATTTGACTAACGATAGAAAAGAGTGAGTTTTTAGAAATCTGAACTGGCATGACATGACATGGTTCTTTCGAAAGCTTTTATCTTGGCGCGTTCATCTCACTTTAGAATGAATTAGCATTTAAAAAGAGAAACGTTGTAAAATACTTATTTAACAGATTTCGCTTTCGCTGCGCGCCGCTTTGTTTTCATTGTACGCCGCGAGAAGAGTGAAATTGGTTTAATAACTCCTGCGTACCTTTGAATAAACATTTTATTTCAATGTGTTATTTTTATATATCAGTAATATGGTAAAATAAAATGTTGAAATTATCACTCTGCGAGTAAAATACCTCAACATTTTTACGCTTCGCAAATTTGCAGGCACAGACTTTGTGTGTGTTTTCATAATTTACATTTACAAAACTCGTTAAATAGAATGAAGCCACTTATCAGTGTTGTGTTACTTCTAAGGCATAACTGTATTATTTAAATCAACCGGCCAAGTGCGAGTCAGACTCGCCCACGAAGGGTTCCGTAGCATTATAATCAAGCAAAAAAAAAACACGTTTGTTGTATGGGAGCCCCCTTAAATATTTATTTTATTCTATTTTTTAGTATTTTTTGTTATAGCGGCAACAGAAATACATCATCTGTGAAAATTTCAACTGTCTAACTATCACGGTTCATGAGATACAGCCTGGAGACAGACGGACAGACGGACAGACGGACAGACGGACAGACGGACAGACGGACAGACGGACAGACGGACAGACGGACAGACGGACAGACGGACAGACGGACAAACGGACAGACGGACAGCAGAGCCTTAGTAATAGGGTCCTGTTTTTACTCTATGGGTACGGAACCCTAAAAACAAGCAAGCAAAAATATTACAATCTATAGTAGGTACGAAACCACTCTGAATGGCATCAGGGAAATTCTAATCGCCTCGAGACTAGCAGCAACTTAAAGATTGCTAATGGTCATCAGCAAGTCATCAATGAAGTTGGCGACGGGTTTTGGTTATTCTATCAATTAGCTACTTTAATGTTTCTATGTTGCGTGTAAGCTGATTTCTAATCGACTCGAAATGAAGTAATGAACACACCACACCACCACAAATGTGAACTATTACCCTACTTGCGTCCGATAGTGGCGGTGTAAGTACCAGAGTGGCCTGACTTTGAAAGGGTTGCGTTAAATATGCAGACTTTGATACACTGCACCTTCATTCACCCGCCTGCGCTAATAGAGCCTTCAAAGAAGACGCCATCGCGCAGCGTTTCAGTAGCCCCAAACCCCACCCCTTCCTATCTCCAAGGTGGAGAAAAACTTTTAAAAAGATGTAGATTTCTTAAAAATATTATATAAACAGTCGCAAGTCGACCTAGCTTGTTGTTTATTTTACAGATTGCTACGGTTTCGTTCAAGTTAAGGAACAATATTATTTTAAGATATTCAAATATATACTCAGTCTGCGTTGTAAGCGCTTTCGAAATGTTCGCACCATAAATATAATAGCATTTATCAGTAAAAGATATGGCAGTGATTTGATTACGCTACATTATTTCACCAACCGGTTGTGCGGCATACAATCTAAACAGCCTTTGTGTATGATTGATTCACTTGGCAATATAACCTTCACAAAATATATTCGCGGCATTTTATGAATGAAGCCTTGTGGTAGTTTTCCTGTTAACTTCTTTATATAAGCTTTCCTTTTTTACTCCTCTGTTGCACTGTGAGTGAAGAAATAGCATAGAATGCGTGCAGATGCTTATCATCCTGGCATGTCGTAAAAGTCGACTAAGGGACGGGTCCTCTCCAACATGGTGGACTATCTGTATGGGCGATGGGCTGATCACCTGTCACCATACGGTTCATCATACCATCTTAGGACTAATTAATCGAACGTGGCCACAAGTAGTTTTGTGGCTCTGCCCACCCGATTAGGGATTTCGGGCGTGATAATATGTATGTATGTATGTATAAGCTTTCATTATCGATATTTTTAGATTTTAAAGCCTCGGCTTTAGGGGGTAAATGACAACTTTACAGCTCAATTTTTCTTAAACGGTCCGCCAATCCTAAAAGTTGGTCATAACTTACTCGTAATAGCTTTCAAAGCGACTGTATCATACCTTCATTTTGAAATAATTACTATCCTATTGGTGGTTTAATCCTCAGTCACAACTTAGCTGCCTCGCACAGGTTTGGTGGAATCGCAGCCGATACTGTATACTTAGAATAATAACAATATAGAAGGAATGCGTCAAACCGCCGACCCGTCAAAAGTGAAGCACAAAATGGATTCATTTGGAGTTATCAACTCGTGGTTACCATGACAACGCACACACAGGTGCACAAATAATATTGCTAGCGGAATCACATTTACCCCGAAAGTAGGGAAACGTACCAGTGGTAGTTGTTGAATCTCGCATTTTTTATTCGTTATATTGTTGATTATTTACATACCAAATTATTTATATGTTAATCAAATGTTTACAGTAAAATTTTGCAGTAAAATTTTAACGGGAGTGGAAATAAAGTTCATTTAGACTTCTCAACTTGCAACTATTTAACTGCACAAATCGTCATAGTGTTTTTTTTTTCGAAAGATGCGTTCTGTGCGCTTTCCGTACGGCGCGTCCCGGGGTTTGGAGCCAGAAATGGCTCCAATTTGAGTGCTTCAACTTGTGCGCGCGGACTTGGTTTCTATATTGTTATTATTCTAAGACTGTACTAACATCAACACAGTTTGACGACCAATAACAGTCTAGCCAGGATAATATAAAATATGCAGCAAGCATTTGCTCAGCGGTTACGAGGCAGGCATGAAGCGGCTACGGCTACACCGCTACGATTATGGTTACGACTGCTACGAACGCAGAGCTACGGTCTAGACTGCTACGGGGGTGTATAACAAAGTAACCCTTACTTAAACAGATGGTACAGAAGCTATAGTTACTTTTTAGTGGTATTCTAGTTTATTGGTACACCTGCCCGTCGTTTTGCCATACCTTCGGAAATTCTTTTGCGCGTTTTTGCAGTTCAGCAACTTATACGTTGCTGAAAATAATTGATTTTCTCGTATAATATTTACACACTAAATGTTTCATGTACATTTTTAGGGTTCCGTACCTCAAAAGGAAAAAAGGAATCCTTATAGGATCACTCGTGTGTCTGTCTGTCTGTCTGTCTGTCCGTCTGTCACAGCCAATTTGCTCCGAAACTACTGGACCGATTGATTTGAAATTTGGTATACATATGTACATCAGTGACCGCAACACGGACGTGTGACGTAAATATATGAATTTTAAAAATGGGGGCCACTTTTGGGGGACGAATTAGAAAATTTAAAAAAAAGTTATGCAGCTTATGTCGTGTGACATATCAAATAAAAGGGCTTATTATGTGGATCTTAAATATATTTTTTTTAGAATTCTTATATAAATGGTTTAGAAGTTATTTAGGAAAATAGGCGAAAATTGACTGGGGGGGCCCCTTATCTCCGAAACTACCGGGCCTATAATTTTGAAAAAAATACATAATTTAGCTCTTTACCTATAGATTGCAGGAAAACCTATAAGAAGTCTATGGTATTTAAAATAACATAGGAAATTTCAGATAATCATGTATGGAACGGAACCCTCTCCACGCAGGTTTAACTCGCACTTGTCCGGTATTTTTATTTCTAATTATTCTAAGGCGTTACAGCGCCAGCGGTATTAAATTACAAATATCCAATAATTCAGTCTTTCACATTGAAAATAATATCTGTGAGATTAGTTAAAGTGTAAAATCTCAAGTGTAGGCTGGGCCTTTATTCGACATTGGTATCGAAATGTTGCTTGCACTTTCTTTTCAATGTGAACTTCGCAAAATACCTATTCAGACAGACAGACAAAAAATTTAAATACCATAATTTTGGCTTAATTTTGTTTTTAATTTCGAAATCACAGACAGATGTAATGTAATTTATTTGCGTAGATAAATAATTGCTACAAATTATGCTGCACTCGGGGTAAAGGGATTGGCTCGGCAGCCATTGCAGCAATCTAGCTACGTTTATTCCACTAATTACATTTCAGCTTCTTCTGTTTGTATACTAGGTATACAGATGATCGTTTACAACGCCTGCGACCGGCGTTTGACGACACAAAAACAGCATGACACATAACAACACAAAAGAATATGGACCGACCATTCAGATGTTTCAGATTATGGTCATACTATTTTCTTATTGTAATTTTGTCGGTCGGCAAAAGCGAAGTATAGATGTAGTGCATAATTAGTTTCCATCGTGTTTTATCGGAAAAGTTCGTATTATCGTGCTCTCTCAATTAGCTTCAGCAGGCCCCCCAATTCTCGATGCATTCGAGATAATCTCACAATCGAGATTAAACGTCAGTGCATACAGTCACTTGACACAACTGTATGAATCTGACGTTTAATCTCGCAATCGCCATTATCTCGAATGCATCGAGAATTGGGGGCCAGTACCCATCATACAACGCTGTCATTTTTCATTTTGACAGTTGACACTAAATAATAAAGTTTCATATTAATGAATATAAACATGTCACTCAATTAATACAATAATTAATTGACACTTCGGGTCCCGTCGTCATCCGATTGAGATCCGAGTTTTTCCGATGGAAACATATTATTCCATTATTAAATAGATCTCATGTACTGAAAACGTATTGTTTTGTAAAAATTAATGCGTTTTTCTCAATTAGACTTTTAACGCTTCTTCTTTGCGAGCGAAGAGGCTCTGGAAGTTGGTCGTTAGCTTCCCATATTTGTCTAAACTTGACCGTATCCCAGTAGGAAATCTCATGCCAATTATTTAAGTGCTAAGCAAACATGGCTTAAGTTGTGCCGTTACCATATTCCTATTCCCGGCAATATTGCTACCTGAGATTGCCCCGAGGATATTCCCAATTTTGAATGATCCCGGGAATATTGCCGGCAATATAACCATTTCGGGCAATCACAACACATCCCAAGACATGACGTCTCTTAAATCTCCACACAGTCCGAAACCAGCTCAGGTATTACGTTTCACACATTGCATTATAAATAGAATATTGTTTTGAGAAGACAGAAGGACGTTTCCGCTCGGCGGAGCGGTAATTCCTCGCAAGGCAGCGACGACAGCCGCGCGCGATAAGCCGACACGCGCTGCACACATCTGCATTATACTCATATTACACTCTGTTTAAAAAGAGAATGTGCGCTCCTAATAATTATATGATAATATGACTGGTTTCAGCCACAGCGACAGATATATGTGGTGTGATTCTGTAACGTGCACACACCCCCTATAACACATTGTGGGGAGGAGGAAATTAGCAAGCATCTTTTAGCCGACTGTTTCATGTTCGCGTCGATGAGATATGGCATATTTGGGGAAGATAAAATAGATGAGACTCAGCTAAGTAGCTTCACCTGCAGGATGTACTTATATTTTGCAGGAAAACAAGATGGGATACATGTACGACGGGCGTGCAGCCGGGACAGTCACCTTCGGCTCCAACTTTGGGGAACTGGGCTGACTGATCTGTGACTGTAGATCCACCGCCCGCCTGTCACCGGCCAGGATCATCATCGTCACCTTTATCATTAACGTCAACAGTAGAACCTACAACCTGTTTGTGCCAGCGGGCGACAGTGACAAGCTCATCGCTGCAGCAGCGCTGGCGTGTCTAAGAATCACACCAGTGACTCCACGAGATACCGCTCGTGTGCTTTCCGGCGACTGACATTTTTATTCCTTGTATTATCTTAAATAAATGAATTTGAATTTTAATAATGGATTGAACTAATTTGACATGGAGTGAAATAGGGAAGATGCATTTTTTTTTCATCTTCTATTGGAAAGTGCTGAGTAATAGAAACTGATCAGTGTACGCAAAACATTTTTATGTTGATTATTTTATGAGTTATGAAGCTTTGAAAAGTCGCTGTTCATAGCACTCGCAAAAACACTCCATACAAAATAGACGACAGCTATGACGTCACAGCATTCGTTAGACTGTACAAAATGTAAGAAGTTTAAACGAAATCTGCAATTATTTCAGAAAATACTGTTTTAGACCAACATCATAGATATAAAATATGACATAAATTTGATGAGGATGTCCAAAAAACTAAAATCAGAACTAAAAACCAATATATATTCTTCACTAATTTTGACCCTTAATAGAATAAAAATGAATACTCAAAATTATTTCCTTTTTTCTGTAATATGCTTTTGTTTACGTTTACTTTCATAATATATCATTTAAACCTCATTTTGATTTTCATCCAACTTTGCCCTTTCCCATTGAACAAAAATGTATGTTAAATAATCTTACCTTTTTCATAAAGGACATAACATTTGTAGGTAGCATGGTGGCTTCCTCTGGCGCTGGGCGCGTGTACTCTCACATCACTACACTACACTAGTCTCACTGAGCTTCTTCAGCCTTAATCGGGAATAAGCACGCTGCCGCCAAAACACGACATTTTGTATAAAATCACTATTTAACAAATTATAAATTGCCTAAAACAATTTGTTTAATATCACGCACTTCTCAATTTAGCTCCACCATGGCTCGATAGTCGACAACTGAAACAAGCAGAAAAATATTGTTATGATAAATCTGTTGAAATCTGTAACAACTACCAAGCAATTACATCAACGAGTTCAATTCTTCAGTGATTCGCATGGATTGTGTTTAGTTGGATGCAGGTGGGTTTTTTGTTTGTTATAATTAATATATTTTTTAAGTTTCATCTTTTTAGTTTGAGTTTGCTTTATAAAATAAAGAATAACAATAATTAAAAAACCGGTCAAGTGCGAGTTAAACTCGCGTGGAAAGGGTTTCGTTCCGTACATGATTATCTGAAATTTCCTATGTTACTTTAAATAACATAGACTTTTTATAGGTTTTCTAGTAATCTATAGGTAAGGAACTATTTTTCAAATTTTTTTTGTCAAAATTGTAGGCCCAATAATTTCGCAGATAGGGCCCAACCAGCAAAAGGGTTCTATAACATAAGCTTATATCCCAAAAAAGTTCTGTAAATGTTGTATCAAAGTGTTTGTGGTGACAACTTGTTGTATAGAAGCGTTTGGACGGACAATTTCGCTCTATAAGCTTATACAGCAATAAAGTGTTATAGGCAAGTGATATATACATTTACATCACCATTATATACAACTTTTACAGGCAAGTTCTATATCATACTCTAGGAAAACCAGAACAGAACGATTTTGCTGTATATAAGTGTTTGATGTGTCTCCTTTGTATCTTTTTTGCACTATAAGGGTTCTCAAATAACTGCTATAGTACAAATGCTTTAACGGTGTTAGGAATTCAATTATAGGACAAAGTCGTGATATTGCAGGTTTTCATGTGACTGCTTTAGCACAGAATCTTTAAGAGGCCACAAAGTACCCACAACAGAGCCAATTTGTGATATTGCCGAGTTTCATGTGGCTTTAATGTAGGTTATTCGAACTATAATAGTATTCAAATACCAGTTACTGGCCGCATTGATATACTGGCCGCAAAGATACTTTTATAGCACAGAATTACTGTGTGAACTCTTTTATAGTACTTGCGATATACAATAGTGCGATAGCAGAGTTTCTGTCTCTTCGTTGACTCAATAATGAAATATTAAGGTAGGAAGAAGAACTATTTTACAGCCAATATGACCTGAAAAGGAGTTGGAAACTCCTTTTTACAACAAAGGTACATTTATGTTGATTTATGCACAGACAATAGTTCCGTACAAAATAATATTTTTGATATTTCAGTTATGGCCAATATTCTGCATTAATTATGAGATACAAAAATTGCCTCCTATCATAATTGGGATTTATTCAGGATAGGATAAAAATGTTTGTGGATGAAATGAAGACGTTACTTGAATATGGCCTAACAATGAACTGAAAAATGGCATAAAACGGAAACGTTTTCATTGTATTTATAATGAACCCTAATTCTTTGATCCACAATCCTAAAATGGCGGCACCTTAGACAATGACAGGTACTATAAAAAGCCTATAGTCGCTGCGGTTTCACCTTTTCCGCGATGGCGGCGACATATCCAGTGAGAGGTCCTATAAAAAGCCTATAGTCGCCATGGTTTCACTTTTGATCCTAAAGTGGTAATCGCGAGTATAAAGGAATTAGTTATTTTCATTTAATTTAAGTAAAACTCAATAATTCGAAAGGGGCATTAAAAACACACACTTACCTTGCCCTACTTTATCAATAAAATTATGGTCGCAAGTAAATTTCACTGTTTCGTTACTACACAAAGAATACACTTCAGCATGGACGCCATAATAAAATTGGTAATATTTACCAGACCACGTTGTTATCTGGATACATTTAATAAATTATTTACATGTTATTGTAACACGAACGGGACCGAACTGAATGAATGAATGAACGAATAATGTTGATGTAAAGGAATCATGAACTCTTTTATAACACAAAAAAGTACTGTAATAGCGTCGCCGTGACTATTACCTCACCATTTGATAATGTACGTCACTGCTAGATCTCATCTACAGGGTAAAAATGTCATACCTGGAGCTGTTATAGAAACAATATCACCGAGTGGCGATATATCTGCACCAATTCCGCGTCGAGTAAAGGTTCTTTGGCCTTTTATAGGACCATTCATGTACACCGATTGGTTTTTGAGAAAGGTTCTATGGACTGCTATAGAACCGGTGTTTGCTGGTTGGGGGGGAATCGTCAATCTTCGCCTATTTTCCTTAATAACTTCCAAACTATTTATTTTTAAATTCTAAAGAAAATATATTTAAGATTTTCACAACGAGTCCTTTCTTTTGTCACATGATATAGCTTGCAACTTTTATTTTTATTTTGCCACTAATTAATGTGCCATGGCTGTGCAGTGGCCATAAACTATGGTGGCGTCGATACCTACCGTTCGGTTCGAAAATGGCCAGTACATTGACGGCGGCAAAGGCCCCTACGGATGACATCGCTCAAGGTGGCATAGCGGGTGATGCCGCCGGTGCTCCTCTGGCAGGACAGGTCGTGGTGGCATAAAATATCTACATTAGAACCGCAACGACAGCGATGTGGTTCGTTTGTTTTAATGCCGACTCGCAGGCAGGTGGATATCGTGAATATAACATTAAATGTCACTTTCATATTTAAAAAGGTGGCATCATTTCAAGTCACACTGTTACAGCCATTCTCCCGTCTATCGTAGCACACATATTCTCCCTGACATATTAATAATGAGTTAATATGCGTAATAATATAAAACGTGTATCCGTACTTTCGACCGGGGCTCTATGTATGACGCGGGCTACAGGTCTTCTAGCATCCACCATATTTTATTTCAGGTGACGTCATATACCCTGTTTCAGTTTCTCGGG
This sequence comes from Tortricodes alternella, assembly GCA_947859335.1. Lineage (NCBI taxonomy): Eukaryota > Metazoa > Arthropoda > Insecta > Lepidoptera > Tortricidae > Tortricodes > Tortricodes alternella. Next base: position 8,617,541 of record OX401983.1, on the reverse strand, counting down.
GCATTTTGCCCCATCCCATTTGTAAAAATCTGTTCAGCAGCATTGGCTCTAGGTGGTAACTAATCCAGTATTCAAATACGTAATACATACACAAAACGCGAAAACATAACCTTCATTTTTGCTTCACTGCAGTTGAGTAAAAAGTATGTCTCCTCATATATTTGAATTGAACCGCGTGCAACTTTTCCGTACGATAAATTTTCTGTTAGCTAGGGAGCTGGGTAACAAAATTTCTACATGATTTGTTCGCTTGACAGACCTGAATTGTTCGATTAATGACAATGTAAAGAACCACAGAAAAATTGTCTGCCACCATGGTAGCGCTGCGTTTGCAATTGACAGTGATTCAAAACTTTAAAAAAAAACGGAGTGCTAAATCATTTGTTCGTGTCTGCCTCTTGGACTGATGGTCAGAATCAATCTCAGAACGATGAACATCGAAGAGGCAGACGTGCAGAGCTCTTTTTCTAACGGGACGTAGTTGCAAAAATGTAAATGAAAAAAGCTATACTAAATCATTTGTTCGTCGTTATCGTTGCGTCCATTCGATTCATTAGGACTCCCAGAATAGAAAAAAAAGTTGGCAGACGTCTAGTTCGCTGTTTTTTTTAAGTACGAGTTTTTAAAGTTGTAATTCAAAAACGCAGGGACATACGACTTTCATTTACAGGGCCAAATCGATTTGTATTGACATATCATTCCTATCAAAATGAAAGACGAACAAATCATATACCAAAATAGCACCCAGCTCCCTAACTATGTGTGTGGGAGCTCGCTAGTTTTATGTCTCCCGTATAAAGCAAGTAAGATTACAGCCATTCGTATCCCCGTAGCTCCCACGCATGACCCTCGCGGGTGAAAATGGAGTCGCATTCAACAGGTGCCCACTTACTTCATTAGGCTGAACATCTTTCTTTCCTCACAATTGCGGGGTTCACTTGAATGTGTTTATACAACGCAATTGTTTTAGTTAAGAGCGTACATTTATAGCTGGTAAGTTAGATAGAGGGTTGCATTTGTTATTTCGCTTCGTTGTGAAAACGATTTGGCAGCTTCGAATATCTTGGATCGGCAAGGCAAGTATCTAGTTGATTGATGAGTATGAGTCTTAGATTTTAATAGCGCTCGTAGAATATTTACAGGAATGTGACATTTATTGAATGCCGTTCAAGCGTTTATCATTTTAATTTCAGTACCTACGGAGAGTTTCGACAATATTGTCGGACCAAAGCAGAATAATAACGAATTGCTATCTGGAAAATATGTTTTAGAAGGCAATTGTGTAACTTAGCAAGTATGTAAGTTTAATTTAAATAACTTGAGTACAGGGATACAGCCCGCCGCTCAATTACGTAACACCAATTGGTATCGCTTTCGCGAAAAGTAAACCAATTGTACCCTTATTTACACAGAGTGAAGACTAAATTGGTTTGCATTTCGAGCCAAACCGATACCAATTGTGCTACGTAATTGAGCTGCTGACCTCTCCTTAGAAAGCACCGCCATACATTATGGAGGGCAATTTAAATTGGTAGTTTTTAGGGTTCCGTACCCAAAGGGTAAAACGGGACCATATTACTAAGACTCCGCTGTCCGTCCATCTGTCTGTCCGTCTGTCACCACACCAGGCTCTATCTCATGAACCGTGTTAGTTAGACAGTTGAAATTTTCACAGATGATTTATTTCTGTTGTCGCTATAACAACAAATAGGGTAAAGTCACCAGTGGTCAGCCAGGATCCTGTAGTCAGCCTTTTGCCTCTTTTATTGCCTTGAAATAGCAGTCTATTTGAAATTAATAAATTATATGCCTCTTAATTGATTCCTTGATTCCTTATTAATCATTATATTTATCGATCGGTGCGGGGAAACGGCAGGGGAGAAAATAAAAAAAGTTTATTCGAGTGCCCTCGGTCGAGAAGGGCAATTTTACGAAGTCCGCCATAATTTTTTTTCGTACTTGGTGTTTTCAAATCAGGTAAGAAAGATAGACTGTGTTAACATTATATGATATATTTGTATATTTCTGTGAATGCATATAGTTGCTTAAACCGAAAATGATAATAAAATAAGCGTATTTCATTGATTTCTTAATAATTTACGGAGGCTGACTATTGGGGACCACTTTTTTATGTGATTTCCAGTAGTCAGCCACCTGCGGCTGACTTCTGGATATTGGTGGTATCGTTCGAATTTGAAATAAAATCGGTCCGTTTAAATCGTTATTTTTTAAGATTCAAATTTACCCTAACATTCCCTATAATATGTTTAGAAAAACCCAGTAGTCAGCCGCTTTTTAAAGTATTTTTTTGGTATGGCTGACTAATGGGAATTGCAGCTCCAGTACTCAGCCACTTAATAAAGTATGAAAAAACCTATATAGGGCTTTATTTAGGTACTTATTAGTCTTTTTACTGTTTCATGAATAAAAACGTAATGTTATGTTCAGTAAAGCATGTCACAAAAACCAATACACAAACAAAAGCATCCACCAGAAAAACTATCTTCTGCAAAGGAAGCCATACGAAAGGAATGCGTATTAGAGGAGCATGTAGAACTTTTAGTGTTCTCCGAAGCACATTGCAAGACCGGCATCACCTATGGATTCCTGAAGGCCTACGTAACATGAGTCTTGATTTAGTTGTAACTAATGCCAACGACCCAAAACCTAGATCGATCCGTCACTATACCGAAAACATCTCGGATGTCAACCTGTACGAGATTAGTGTGGCTCTCAAACAGCTTAAATACAATAAGGTGATGACGGAATCACAGCCGAATTTCTGAAAGCAGTTGGAAAACCGGTCCTTAAAGCCCTTCAGACGTTATTCGATTCCACATGAGGGGTAAACACTGCACGCATGGAAAAGAAGTGTGGTGTTGTTCTTCTTCGAAACAGGGCAATAATGCCCCGCTAAAGCATTTCCGGAAGTCGGCTTGTTCGGGAGACTGGAAGTTATCAAACCTGCGTGCAAGACGGTTCGTAATTACTCTCAAAAACAGCTTGTAAACATGGCTCAAAAGTGAACTATAGTAAACTTCTAGCCTCCCGAACAGGCCGGTTTCCGGAAATTCTTCAGCACCGGTAGACCACATAATTCGCTACAGCAGTTTATATAGAAGACCGAAGAGTTTAATCTGCCTCTTTGCTCAGCGTTTGTGGACTACGAGAAAGCCTTGTATACGATTGAGACTGTACTGCAGTCTCTCCAGCGCTACCAAGTCGACAACAGGTACATCGGAGTGTTGAAGTGTTTGTAAACGCCACTATATTAGTCTAACTATAAAACCAGAACTCAAAGCCTACTGCAGTGTTGCAGAGGGAAGCCAGACAGCGAGATGTTATCTCTCTAAATCTGTTCACCGCTGCTCTGGAATGTGCTTTCAAGGTTCTGAATGAGAAAGGGCTTGGCATCAACATAATCGGCGAGACCTCGGAGGACCTCAGTATAATGCTCGATGACCACAGAAGAATCTCCGAATGAGCTGGCCTTAAAATGAACATGGACAAGACAAAAATCATGACAAATGTCCCTGTACTGCAAACTCCCGTGGAAATTGGAGATTTTACGCTCAAAGAAGTTGACAATTATAATTATGTACCTGGGGACATAGGTACTGTCCAATAAGGGACATCCATCTTCGAGAAAGAGGTCTATCGTGGAATCCGGCTTGCAGCGTTCGGGAAGCTGTACCATATCTTCTGGACCAATATGCCGCAGTGTCTCAAGATGAAAAAGGAGTCTGAACCTTGTAACTGTAAGATAATATTATTCAACTAAAAGCATGACTATCGTAACTTTAACGACTATTAATTGTCTATTAATTATTCATTAAATATTATTGTTTTAAATCAAATTATAACAAATAATTTAGAGGCCGAGTACTAGGTTTAAAGTGGCTGACTATTAGATTTTGGAGGCTGACTACTAGAGAAATGAGTATGTTTTGGTTTAAACTTCTTTTTCTATTTTATAGAATGATTCTATATGTTTGCCTTAAATTGTAATAAAACTAGAATAAATTATTGATCGAACAGTATTTATTTTTTATTTTTTAGTCAAATCCTGAATTAATAACAGCCGTTTCAAATCTCGATCGTCGTTAAAAGGCTGACTACTGGTGCCTTTACCCTACTTAAAAACAGAATAAAATAAATATTTAGGGGGGCTCCCATACAACAAACGTGATTGTTTTGCCGTTTTTATAGATAATGGTATGGAACCCTTCGTACGCGAGTCCGACTCGCACTTGGCCGGTTTTTTTTATTAAAAGTACTCTGACTTTAGCTGATGGTGTCTTGCAAATACCACTGATCTAATTCAGATGAAACTATTTGCGTTTAAAAGACCATAGGCTGATTTATTTATTGCGATAAGTTTTAATTTAAATTAGTAAAGTTGAAAAGAGATACAGCCTGATCGCAAAGTAAGATAAATGCAAAGCAAAGCGGTATGATATTTGATATACCATTATCCATGGGTGCCGCTAGGATTACTTTCAGGGAGGTGGATCTGCATATTTGATAAAGACTATACTATTAACTAAAAAGATATTTCATAATCTTTTTCTGTATATTTTCTTTCCGGACAGAGGGGTGCAAGTGCACCCCCTTAGAGTGCCGGCGCCCATGACCATATCGCAAAGCCCAGGCTCTATAAGTATTCGACATTTTCGTGCGGCGACATCGTAGCTTGGGGGTATAGGGTCCCATTAAGAGGATTTTGAACCAACGGCAATAATCACCCTTTTCATACAAAAGGCGATAACGATTTGCACCCCTTAAATGTTAACCGATTTTGATCCATTTTTGATATGTTGTCATTCAGAACATATATTAGGTCTATACGTTTTTTGAATATTGATTTAAGTCAAATAATGGCTGAAAATTAGGTTTGTATGAAAATACTAAAACAACAATAAAACTGAATTTATTAACTACAGTGAAAAAACAAAAACGTATAGACCTAGGTTTTGTTCTAACTGACAACCTATCAAAAACTGCTCAACATCGGTTAACATTTAAGAGGTGGAAATCGTTATCGCCTTTTGTATGAAAAACCGTAGGTTCAAACTCCTCTTAACTCCGCTTTGGGTACGGAACCCGAAAAAACGATAGCACAGTTATGGAGATATTACACGGTTTACTACACTGCCTTTCAATTTAGATGAAACAACCTTAATTAAATTATGTAATCATCAATCATTCAATTTAACGGTTTAATTGCATTGAAAATACTGAATATTTTACCTTCTGCGCATTTCAACCAAGATGAATCAATTTGGTTGAACCGTGTAATATCGCCATAAGGAAGACACTACATGACTATATCATTTATAACTATGTATCACGTCACATGATCGGCCTATCCCACAGCTGGGCACAGGCCACTAGTAAGTGCTCTCATAGTAGTAAGGGGGACTGGGCATTAGTCCGGCGATCCCACAGCCCTAGCATGCCACACACGGGGATATAAAGTTAATTTCTCTATCTCTCTCGTTGGCACTAGTTTTAGAGACACGCACTTAGAAATAAGACGGATTAACTTATCCTTGTGTCAACCTTGTTAGGGCCGAAGTGTAGATTCGAGCTTCACATACCTACATCGTTGATTTACTGCGAAGATGCGCACAGCGCCTCTATTCGGGAACATCTAAGTGATATGGTAGCGACTCGCGACCGAGATTCTCTTCCCACTCTTCCGCACGATGCGTAATGCGTAAGAGCGGGATACGAATCTCGGTCGCTGCAGTTCCACTTAGACGTTCCCGAATAGACCGCCCAGGTCTCAAGCAGGCGTGGATAGATAAAAGATTTCGTTTAGCGTGGGGGGGGGGGGGGCAATTTTCTCCCTAGCAAGTGCATCTCTCTCACACTAGTGCCGACCAAAGAGATATAGACATTTATAAACGCGTTTAACTTATCCCCGTGTCCAGGGCCTGATTTAGCCCCTGCCCGCCCCTGGGCACCGTAAAAATGCCGCCGAATTACTGAATGCCACCCCATTGCTCAAACTTCTAGGTTATACTGCCCCCATTGTAAATCCAGGGCTGCACGTGTCTGTCATGCTAGGGGCTAGGGCCGCTGATCCGCGCCTGTTCTCCACATATTTTCGTTCACCGAAATGCCAGTGGTATAAATATTAAACTCCTCTGCTGCACTGGGAGTGAAGAAATAGCATAGAATGCGTGCAGATGCTTATCATCCTGGCATGTCGTAAAAGTCGACTAAGGGACGGGTCCTCTCCAATATGGTGGACTATCTGTATGGGCGATGGGCTGATCACCTGTCACCATACGGTTCATCATACCATCTTAGGACTAATTAATCGAACGTGGCCACAAGTAGTCTTGTGGCTCTGCCCACCCCATTAGGGATTTCAGGCGTGATGATATGTATGTATATATGTATAAATATTAAATTCCGCACATAATTATGGTACGAAAATCTTAGAGAGACAGCTTACTTAATTTTGCGCATAACTGCGTTTAAATACTCCCTAGCAATGGGGTAAATATTTTGGCGGGCATTGATAGCGAGATTAAAACACCCGGTAAGTAGTTTACGAACAGCTATCTCGGCCAGCAGCCCCGCTGCGCTGGATTAAGGAGGATAAATTAAAGCTGCACTGCCAAATTGAGGCTTGATTTCATATTGTTTCGTACGGTGAGTGACGAGATCCGGAGGCCTATTCCCTCATCCCTATCCCCATTCCCCATCCTCCCTAGACTGGCAACGCATTGGCAGCAACTCTGGTCTTGCAGATGTCCACGGGCGGCGGTGACCACTTTCCATCAGGTGGGCCGTCAGCTCGTTTGTCAGTAAATTGAGCGGCCCTAACATGCATGGCACAAAGATAAATCAGAACCGTTTATCTCTAAGTGCGTCTCTCTCACACTAGTGCCGACGAAAGAGATAGTCATAGAGATAAACGGTTATTCGTAAAATTTATTTTTGTGGCATGCATTTTAGGGCCGCACCTTTTGCCAAGCACCACAAACTATTGCTATTTTCAATGAGTTGATGCCACAGGGAAGGGCTTTTTACATCCACAATAAATTAAAATAAACAAGATAATGTAACATGTTTTATTATTGTTACCATTTTAGTCCAAAATTCAATCACAAACCACAAGATACTTAAATTGAGAACTAATTAATAAAACGATTCATTAATATTACAATCGCAGCGGCCCTAACAAGGTTGACACATGAATAAATTAAACCGTCTTATCTCTAAGTGCGTCTCTCTCACACTAATGCCGACGAAAGAGATAGTCAGACGGGTCTAACTTATCCCCGTGTTGCTAGGGCCGCAGATAATTACGCGCAAATCTGTTCAGATGAAATCTTTAAAGTAATTGTTGAACCCATCCTTAAAATTAACAATAATATTACATACTATTGATCATATCACAATACATAAACAACTAAAGTACCTAATTTATTTACACTGATAACTCTTAATCATTGTTTCAATCTGAGGACATCCCTGCGGGCTTACATGCATGACACAAAGATAAGATAGACCGTCTTATCTCTAAGTGCGTCTCTCTCACACTAGTGCCGATGAAAGAGATAGTGATAGAGATAAACGGGTTTAATTTATCTTTGTGGCATGCATGTTTGGTCTGCTGCAAGATTGACACAGGGATAAGTTATCCCCATTGTGTCTCATATTGCGTCTTTTTCTTCGATAATAGGTAGTACGAGATGCACTGAGGGATAAAATGGAGTTAGCTTATCCTCAACCTTGCTAGGGCCACTGCTGCAGATAAGTATGACTTCCTCAAAGTAAATTAATTTGCATAGCTGGGCACAAGATTGTTAATCGTTAATTAACGAAGTTAACATTTCGAGCAACGGATTAACTATTAAGTTAACTTTATAAATTGTTAACGGACTCATTAACTTCCGTTAAAACAATTGAAGTCCGTTAATCGTTAATAAAGTACCTACTCTTCCCCAAAAGGACACCGCGCGGACCGTATTTATTGATGTTTATAAAGGTGAATCTCTTAATAATTAGGTATTATTTCAAACTATAATGTGTGTACAAATTCTATTATAAATTTTTCATGTTGTGCCTGTGCATACCAATTTTTTTTAGAATTAAATCACTAACGCAATGACATATAAAATGCAATCTCTATCACGAGTTAACGATTAACGTTAACTTACGTTAAATCTTCCGAAATTTAACGCTTTAAGTTAACCAAGTTGACTTTTTAATAACGGATTAGCGATGAACGATGTTAATGTTATTTGATTAACGGTGCCCAGCTGTTAATATGACCATATTAATAGAAATCAAGATGTCCAAAATAATCAAGTGTTGATTTATAATAGGTATCTAGATACTCTTCTACTAACAATAAATTTTAAGATACGGTAGGATGAAGAATGACCAGTAACAGAAAGTGGCCGTGTCGGTTACAGTTTTTCGATTCATATGGCGACACACATTTCAATGACAAAGTACCAATCCCTCCTATCTAAAAATGAAGTAAGTATGTATTTGCAACAAAGTTAGAAATAAGATAGGAAATGTTGGCACTTCATTGTCGATTTACCTCAACCAATGTAAAAAGAACGCTGACATTGGACGATTTAGGGTGAATTTCAAAAAAATTGTACGTAATTAAGGCGTAGTTAAGAAAAAGTTAAAAATGTTCCTCTGCGTTACGAAAATTAGCAATATAATTATATGCCTTATGGCCACAATTAATAAGGTATATAATTGTATGGTTAATTTTCGTAACACAGAGGAACTTTTTTAACTTTTTTCTTAACAACGCCTTAATTACGTACAATTTATTTTGAAATTCTCCCTTTATCTATTACATTTATCGTAAATGATAGTTTTATCCAAGTAAAGATTTGTAAAGCTACGCACAAGTAATTATTTTTAATCTGCTTATTTAAAATACCTACTGCAAAAAAATAAAACCTTGTTCAAATGAAAACAAAAACCAAGGGTCTAATAATACTAGCTGAAGTTTTCAATGTAGTAGGTAAGTACGTTTACTTAGTCAGACAAAATGTAGAAAATAATGAAAATGTGAGATCAACCACACATTCGTTAGTAGTTTTATTCCTGAGTCTATTTGAACAGTCTGCTGTCATTGATATTGCATAAGTATATATGTTGTTGTTATAGGCTAGTAAATAGGGATTTACTTTGTATGGAGGCCGTGACACAAATTCTTCCGTCGGTGAAATTTTGCAGTATGACTCGGTAGGGCATACATAGTATGTTTATTGCCAATTGGCACGTTTGGATTATTTGAAACTATCATCTATCTATACACAGTGCTTAAACAGGGCCGTCTTAAACTAGGCTGGGGCCCTTGGGCACACAAGAATATGAGGCCCTTTTGGAAAGTAAAAAAAGCGAATTAAATAAATGTGTGAGAAATTGTCGGTCCTTCGGGGCCCCCAGAGAATGGGGGCCCTGGGCACGGGGCCCGTGTGCCCTTATGGTGAAGACGGTATTGTGCTTAAACATCCTGCAAAAATTCTGGAGTGGAGGAAATTATTATTGTGTCAGGGTCATACTTATCGTCGACTAGCCTCAATATGTTGAGCCTGAATTAAATCTTTGTAAAATAAAAAGTCTTAATGGACAGACAGACAGACATCAAGGTGAAAACATTGTTATTTGCTTATTGATAGAAGACATAAGATTATTTCTTTTAATCTTTAAACAGTATAAAACAGTCGTTTATTCATTTCAGTCTGTATTCGCTACTTCTTAACTAGGTACTTAAAGATTTTGGTGCGATATTCACGATCATTTAAAAAATTGCGTGGTAAACCGGGGCAGGTAGCTTCCTAGTAATTTGAATAAAGTACATGTAATTAATTTTGTCCCCATTTATAATATTGTTGTAAATATCTTTAATGTACACACAGTCGCTTCCACAGATTCATTATATTATTATTTAAAGAAGCATAAAAGTAACAGCGATGTTATGAAAATAATGCTAGGTGTTAAGGGCCTTTAAGTGCCTATTGTGGCAGATAATTAAATTATTTTAACTGATTTCATGCTTAGTTCTGGTTATTTTCTATAATCTATTATAATAAAAGTAAAAGCAATTTAATGAAATACTGCAGTATAACATACTTAATACAGGTTTTTATAATTTATTGACATATTTTTGGATGTTTTTACGGTCACATTATGGTCCTACATGATATAAGTTTCGCAATTTTGTATTTGTTATAAGCTTTTCTTTAACTTCACTTGTAAGTTGGTTTGTGGAACGTTTGGGGCAAATCTTGGAAGTCAAGATTGACGGTTAAGAAACTGTTGAGTTATGGCACAAGGGTGAATGTTACATCTGGTTACAAGTAGGGGCAAATCTGTATGCAAGTGAAGCTAATAATATAGGAATATGCACATTCTCTCTTGTATGTCTCTTATATGTAAGCCATTTATTTTTGTATTTTATGCTATTTCATCTTGTTATCTTTACATTGGAGTGCCCAATGAATTGGCGCAGAGCGTAGCTGACGAATCAGTATACTCTATCAATCATCTCAATAATTTTAAGGAATCCAATTGTAGGCCTGCTTTACTCTGCTTTAGTGAAAAAAAATTAAACATTTCTTTTAATCCCTTCGAGTGGCAAACAATCTGATTCGGGCTTCTTATGTCAAAAAATAATTAATTTTAATGTATTGCCTAAAAGTATTTTTTTTATTAGACACTTGCCACTTTGAATGATGTAACATAAACCAACTTAACTGGAATGCTAAATAAAAAAAATAATTAAGGCAGTTGATTTACCTAAGTTACCAAAATAAATATTTGAAAAATTAACAATTATGAAAATTAATCTGTATTAACAAAAGCCTGTTTTTTCAATGCAGGTATTTTCAAAAGCTGTTTTTATTTGTAGAACTCAACTTTCTTAAACTCTTATTTGGTAATCTGTTGGCTTAAAATTGGAAGTTAGAGTCCCAAGGTTGTTCCACAAATTACATAAAAAGATAAAATTCGAAAGTCTTCTTTTGTAACCATAAAAAATTAGATTTACCAATCACTACAGTAAGAAAACAATCTTTTGCAAATACAATTTATTACTCCATTTTCATTGGTATGAAAACAGAGGACTGCAATGAGTCTAAGTGTGTTTCATGAAATACAATAAAATATCAGAACGGAGCATAAAACATATTTTAAGTCCTGGGGCACACCAATTTTTTTCACTGAAGTTCATTCAAACATAAAACAACTAAATTGTTCATCATACACAAAATAATAATGTTTGGTCAGCTACTGCACTGATAAATTGCCAACAAGATTGTTATTAACATTGGGAGAGATGTAGATATCTTCACTTGCAGTTTCACATTTCCTTTTGGTTAAAATTATTCTAACAGTCAAGAAACAACATCTTATACCAATTTTAAAAATACACACCACAGCTTGTCTTTTTGGTAGGGTAATGTTTCACCATTCTGCATCGCCATTAGCTTTTTGAAAGACAAAGTCTTTCCCAGCTAAATTCATTATTCCATCTTTTAAGTAAAACTTCCACTTGTTGCGACTGCGGGTGATCTTATCATACTGGCAGACTACAACATTGTCAGTGTCAAACATGTCCCCAGTTTCCTCTTCAGACACATCATCACTGGAGTTGAGCGGCTCCTCCTCAGCACCACCGCTGTCATCATGCTCCTCTTCTTCTTCTTCTGCTGGCTCCTCACCAGACTCTTCATCCTCATCATCGTCACCTGCACCATCCTCTGACCCATCACCAACGTTGGATCCCTCATCATCTGATGAGTCTAGTGCACCATCCAAGGAGAATGGCGCTGCACCACTACGCCCGCCCCCTCCTCCATCGAACTCGTTCTGTTGCCCAGCTAATGCTGAATTAATGTGCTGTTGAAGGAGCGTGGCAGCAAGTGGTTGCGGTAAACTTATTGTTGCATTTATAATTGGCCCTGTTAGCACTTGATGGAGTTTGTTGCCATTGAGAGCTGATGCTGGAATTTGAATTGTGAAAGAGCGTGGCTGTGAGCCAGGTACCCCAGGTTGTGCGGGCAAAGTTAACTGCACAGGCACTTTGTTGTTGGGATCTAGGATATGTTGATGGGTGCCAGCCAAGTTGGGTCCAGGAGCATGCTCTACCCCTGAGTTTTGATGGCTTGAGCTCTGTTGCGCCATGTGCGAATCAGGAGCTCTTCTGGGTATTGAGTTGCTACCATTTGCTTTCTGAAAGTTCTGCAACACTGGTGGCGGCGGCATCGCCGGTTCTGGTTGCGGCGGATCCATTGCACCACTATCTTGCAACTTTGTCTTCCATAACTGCTTTAACTCCTGCAGCACTTGTTCATCCACGCCATCATCTAAGAAGCAATCCCGTACTCCGGCAATAACGTCGTCTACTACGGTATTGTAAAGTTTAAGCACGGATATTTGACTCATCGTCATCTTGATATGTTTAACGACGGCTACAATTTATATAGGCGACGTTGTGGGATTTATACGAAGCGGTGCAAATGAAATATGAAAAAATCACTAAGATGTAGACTCGGGTAACAAAAAGTGCGTATCAACTTTCGTATTCACATCTCAATGTCAAGCGACACGGCAATCTACAGCCATTATGATGGAACGATTACAAATTCACTTATAATCCAATGAGTGCCGTAACCTCGCGATCACAAGTACTAGGCGAAAGCTTTAAGTCCACTCCATTTCAATACGAATTCTATTACAACATTAACACTAATTTTGACAATTTAATACTAAACATAACCTACAAACGATAAGCAGAATTTGCCAGATTACGAAAATTGTCTTTGGTTGCTAGCAGGCCATTGGAATTGCAAGGCACGAGCCTACGACGCATGCGCGATTGCAGCGCCACCAGCGCGCGCCATACGAAACTTGTTGTCCACGCCTAGACCGTAGACCTCTATAATAAATATTGTTAAACATTTTCGCGTTCATCATAATTAAAATTAATACTATTCATAATAATTCTGGAAAAATATAATAACAATAGGTATATGTAACTTGAACGGATAAGGAAAATAAACAATAAGTGTTACCAGCTAAAGTATTACTATGATTCAGTGTATTCTTTTTTATTTGGGACGGGTTTGGTTAGTCAGTCTTCGGATTTACTCAGCAGGCTAGATATACCTCGCCCTATGTAAAAAGAGCGCTGACGGCCATACACAATGTATTACTGTCAGCGCTCTTTTTACATTGGTTGAGGTATACTGACCTACAATATAAATATGCAATATCAGTTATTGCGCAATTATTTTAATCGTCAGTGGATGTTATTGACGACCAATAAATAAAAATCCATTTTTGCAGATAGGTAGAAAGCTTTTAGGTACGAAGTTAAAAAGTAATCAGTCAAACTTTCGCAATTAACATGACGGGGGAAGATCTACCAGTATTATTAAGTTAAATTTAACTGATTAAGTCCCATTTGGGTATAAATATGAATTTACAGATGTAGTGTCGCGGCGGCGCGGCTGTTGAGCCTGACCCCGCGATCGATTTAATAATACCTTAGCTTTAGAACGCTAAGCCTTCCGGCCGCTCATCTGGCCGGACAAACCTGACCAGTGTTACCAATTTAGCAGTTTTGGGACTAAATTTTGCATCTCTTAGAGCGATTTAGGATCAGAATTTTACGCATTTGCACATAGCACTTTTTTGCAACTTTACTGACGTTATACCATTTCAATGTAACATTTAAATTTGTGAGGCGTCCAATCCTGCACTTTTATGAATAGATCTTAATACTGGTACTGTATACAGTTTGAGTGTAAATAATATTTAACCCTGACACTTGTCTATATAAGGCGCCGTTTCCTTGGAGTTAAGTTGTCCGCTGAAACGGGCGTTGTTTTAATCAAAACGCGTGTTTTCGCATAAATAATACGCCCGTGAAAACGGCCCTAAGTTACCGAACCTTTTTTATAATATTTTAGTATTTTTTTTACATATGTTCAGCTTCAAGTGTATTCCGTTGTTGGCAACACTGAACCTGACCCTTTTTAACCGACTGAAACCAGACCAAGAACCGACTTCAAAACCGAAGGAGGAGGATTCGACGCCTATATTTTTAGGGTTCCGTACCTCAAAAGGAAAAAACTGAACCCTTATAGGATCACTCGTGTGTCTGTCTGTCCGTCTGCCACAGCCAATTTGCTCCGAAACTACTGGACCGATTGATTTGAAATATGGTATACATATGTAAGTCAGTGACTGCAATACGCACGCGTTACATATATAAATGAATTTTAAACATGGGGGCCACTTTTGGGGGTAAATTAGAAAATTAAAAAAAAAGTTCTACGAATAATATCGCGTGACACATATCTAATGAAAGTGATGAACACACAATACCACACAATACCATGGATCTTAAATATTTTCTTTTTTTGAATTTTAAGATAAATAGTTTGGAAGTTAGGTATTTAGGAAAATAATTAGGTGAAAATTGACTATCCCCCCCCCCCCATATTTCCGAAACTGCTGGGCCTAAAATTTTGAAAAATAGAAATACAGAAAATAGTTCTTCACCTATAGATTTTTACAGGAAAACGTATAAGAAGTCTATGGTATTTAAAGTACCTAATCAGATAATCATTTGTACGGAACGGAACCCTCTCCACGCGAATTTAACTCGAATTTGTCCGGTTTGTTTTTGTAACTATGTATGTTCACCGATTGCTCGGATATGGCTGGACCGATTTCCATGCTTTTTAGGGTTCCGTGCCCAAAGGGTAAAAACGGGACCCTATGACTAATGCTCCGCTGTTCGTCTGTCCGTCTGTCCGTCCGTCTGTCACCAGGGTGTATCTCGTGAACCGTGATAGTTAGACAGTTGACATTTTCACAGATGATGTATTTCTGTTGCCGCTGTAACAACAAATATTAAAAAACAGAATAAAATAAATATTTAAGGGTGTTCCCATACAACAAACGTGATTTTTTTTACTCGTTTTTGCTCGATATTGATAACAGCAACAGGTAGACGCTTTAAATATTCACAGAATATTATAAAAAAAATAAAAAAAATATTTAAGGGGGGGAACAAACGTGATTTTTTTTGCTTGATTATAGATAATGGTACGGAACCCTTCGTGCGCGAGTCCGACTCGCACTAGGCCGGTTGTTTTTTTTTAAATCGATAGGGTATTTCGCCAAGTTGGTCCCGTTGTGTTCAAAGCAGAGGTCTGATGAGAGGATCTATGAGAAATCGAAGGAACCCAAATATTATAGGCGGCATATAGAAATTTTTATATTTACTGTAATACCTAAGTCAAGCAGTTGCGTTTCAAAAACATTATTTGGTGGAGGGGAACTGATGATGAAGACCACGGGTGACCACCAGAACTCCTCAAGGATAAGTATTTCACGGGTGGCGATTAGATTACTGTATAAAGTTGGGAAGCAGCTTATACTCATGAAAATGTATGTGGTAAAATAGAACCAGTGGTAAAAAACCAGGAGAATTCCTCAACGATTGACGTTCTTGCACCTTGGATATGAGCAATTTGGCATTATGCTATTGTTACTTCATGTAGTAAATGTGTGTCGTTAAATCACATACCTATGATAATCACTAAAAAAAGAGAAAAAAATCATAAAAAACCAAATAAAAAACCGACTTCAAAAAGCCTTTGAAAAGTAAAACATAATGATTGTATTCGTAAGTAAATTACCTAGATAAGTCAGATATATTGTTAATTAAGTGATATATTAAATATAAAGAAGTCGGTAGCAAGTAAATAAGGTAATCCATCTCTCATACTATGTGCCTATGTGCATTCACTTGACATCGATTTCGATTAATTTTTTACTTTTCAATTGGTTTTAACGTCTCTTTTTAAATTTTGAATTTTTAGTAAACGGGCCAGTTTTTCGGCAATTTAGAGCTGCAATTCGGGCTATCCCCAAAAAGATTAGGTATCACATCAGTAATGCTGACAAAAAGTTTTAATGTAAACTTTTGAGGATAGCCCAGAATTGCAGCAATAAATTTCCGAACAACAAAGCCCGTTTTCGAGCCCTTTTAGGTAAGAAAGAAGAAAGAAAGAAAGAAACATTTATTCACTAACACAGAAGACACACAGAGTAACATAAATAAAAATTTAAACAATAAAAACAAAATGGTGGTGTGTGTGTCCTCGCGGCTGTGAATGGGACACTGGCTCAGCATAATGCTGAGGTGTAAGACTCCTACAGCGCTGATTTACAGCCAGCACCGTTTGTGACTCACGGAGCGCTATACATATAAATACACTACATGCAAACAATTATTTATTTACTAATACTTGGATGGTACACAAGTAGGAAGGTAGATCTTAGTGATGCAACCGCCATATTGAACTTACAAAAGCAAATAAAATCCGTACAAAGGCGCACACTCCTTTAAGGGGTCTTCAGTTTTGTTACGTACTTGTTTCATTACTTATTGCGTACTAGCTTTTACTGGAATTTACTGGAATTCGTTTATCGTTATTCCCTAAAGGGGCTCGTAAACGCGCAAGATTTTTGGCAATTTATTGTTGAAATTTGGCGATTCTCATTAAGATCACATATAACACCACTGCTGGGAACAAAAAAGTGTAACATTTTGGGGATAGCCCGAATTGCAGAAATAAATTGCTAAAAATGTAGCCCGTTTATGAGCACCTTAACCTTTTGCCCGCCACAGTCGGCTGCAGCCGTCAGTGGATACAGGGTAAAAAAGTCCGTCTTAAAGTTGAAATTCGTGTTACTTCTCAGACATGCTTGGCGGTCAAAAGGTTAAGGAACTGTGAATTTTTCCAGGATAGAAAGAAGCAGCGGTCCTTCTCCGGCCCTGTCAAGTTAATCCGTTGCACCGTTTTAGACGTGAAAGAGGAAAAAACAAACAAACTCTCTTTCGCATTTATAATATTAGCAAGGGAGTACCAATAAACACTTGTTATATACCTACCTTTTAAGATATTTTAAGAGACTTCGAGTCACGTAAGAGACGGTGTGAATTGTATGGCCGTCAGCGCTCTTTTTACCTGGGCGTTTATTCGGGAACGTCTAAGTGATACTGCAGCGACCCGCGAGCGAGACTCGCATCTCGCTCTTACGCATTACACGTCGTGCGGAAGAGTGCGGTGAGAAATCTCGCCCGCGAGTCGCTACAACCACAAAATAAACAAGTAAGCAGTATTTTGTCTCGGCAGTGTCCTCGAAATAATTACCTACGGCCGCTCGGTAATAATATTAATTATTTCTACTTCGTTCTTATTGAAACTAGAAAACACTGTCAGTGTCACTTTTGAAACTAGAAATAAGAACGAAGTAGAAATAATTAATATTATTACCGAGCGGCCGTAGGTATATATATATATATATATATATATATATATATATATATATATATATATATATATATATATATATATTGTATGTATTTTGCTTTTAACATATCCAATATATCAAAAACTCTCGTGCCATAATTGTGTACGGAATACCGAAGTTTACTGAGATTTCGAAGCGCGTAGTTTCGGTTTGTATGAAGATGGAATACTGTATATTTGATTATACTGTGCTACAACATCACTGCACGTCTAGCACGACCTGCCCGCGAGTCGTTTGTCGCTCAGTGCATCCCTTACATAATTGACTAGTTTGACAGAGACGCACTGAGCGACAAACGACTCGCGGGCGTGTCGTGCTAGCCCCCCTGAGCGTTCCCGAATAGAGGCGCTGTACATGTCTCGGTCTCGACATGGCAAAATGTTCAGTCGACTCGTTTCGCAAATATTTAAGTACTTAACTTACCTACCTAATTAATGTTAGCACCGTCTAACATAAATAAGTCGCTTTATCAAAATCAATCCACAAATTTCGTTTATTTTTGCGGTGAAATATTTCCAGCTAACTTTATCCGTGTCACGATAATTGGTAGGTTGATCGACATTGATTATACAGGAGTCGTTTAAATTTTGTGCCCGAGTTCACTTTTTATTGTTATATTTTGCAATCCTGTTCTGACGGATCATATCAAATACCTACCTAGTTACTTAGAGATATTCGATTCATTTAAACTTGCGAGGGCTCAAAGTAAAGTTTGACTTGAAAGTTGACGTCGTGTCCCAGCTTATCTCCATTCAAATTTTCTCTGAGAATGTCCGTATTGAGTATAATTTGCAGGATGAATAGGTGTTGAGAGTATATTTAAAATGTAGGTGCTTATAACTTCGCCGGCGCGCGGCGCTTATGAGCATAATAGAATTAAAACATTGCCGGTTATCTTAATGACACCATTACGAGAAAATGAGTTTACACGGATAATGACACGGATGAAAATCACACAGGATTGCGCAAAATTTTGACACCAACTAAGTATTTTAGCGAGTTGCGGGTACTGAATAGGTACTATCCAAAATAGCTAAGTATCATAAACATGCACTGAGAAAAAATTACTGTACCGACATACGTAATTCTGGATGACACGTACGTAATTCTGGAGAAAAACGTAGGTACCTAACGTAAGTAGAGACTCGGCTAGGGTAGACCGGGGACAATCGGTCCAATTTTTGTTTGACAGCTATTTGCGCCTTAACTAAAAGCGTAACGCATTAGTGTCATATACCGTTGTATAGAGAATTTAATCAGCTATGAAATGCAATGTGCAACATTCCTTATTATTAAGAAAGTAACGAGATATAGTCAATCAAACACGCCGGGGGAAAGTGGTTCAATTGACCCCGTTACGGGGTCAGTAGACTCAAATGTTTAACGTCACCTAACTAGTACTTGTAATATATTTTACAACTACATATTTACAGATAAAAAAGGTTATAGTTCAGTTTACCTGCATTCATGATAAAAACTACAATATTCTTGAAACAAGTATCAAAAAGGATCGAATAAAAAGTTTGCCTTTAACTTTTTAACGCCCGGTTATATTCTTATTTTAAAACAAGCGAACTTTGTAATTTAAAATTGTACATAGAATAAAATACAATTTAAGTTATTTTTATTCGAAATTGTAACTTTATTAGCAGTAATGACTTTATATGAAAACGAGCTTGGTTCATTTGCCCCAGTGGTTCAATTGCCTCAGTCATAATTCTGAGAGGTATTTATTAAAATTATAATTATGGAAAAGAATAACTTTTATTTTTGAATAGACTTTAATTGACATTACATTGAGTTGCAGAAACATAGATTAGGGAGCTTTTTTACGTGTCCAGTCGGTCTTGTTTTTCGATTACGAGGCATGTGCAAGAAGCAGTATTATAATTATTTACTAGAGAAACTTTTAAGTACTGTTAATAAGATTAAAAAATCCTTCAATTACATTGTACTACTAGACCAGGTACCGAACGATCATGTATCTTAACCATTTCTGAATACTCATTAAAATGTTTTCTAAATTAATATAATATTACTTTGATTAAACAATTTATCAGGAAACGGTCGCCTTGCTATGACCCTTAAAGGATGGCATGTCATTAACTCTCTATTTCAGATAGTAATTAGCAAATTACAAATGGCGAGTTAAAAAATAGATATAAGTATGCATGCATACAGTTTTAAGTAATTATTTAGAAACAATAAGAGTATAAAAAACACCCTAATGCTTATTTTTCAAAATCGTTCCTTTGCTGGACTAAAGCCCCTTTCAAGTTAGCAAATTAAAGTAAATTTTTCATTACAAATAAAATAATAATAATAAGTTAAATTCTCTTCATGCGATACCTACTTTTCACGATGCATTGCGAATTACAAAATTACGAGTAGGTATAAGGGGCAGTTGAACCACCGGGGCGATTGAACCGGTTCAATTGACCCCACGATTAGTGGACCAATCGTCTCGACAGACCTTTTAGCAAAAATAATTATTTACTCGGATTTAGGTAGCGTTGCGACCATCACTTTTATAACAACGAAGGCCTAAAAGTCAAAAGAAATCAACAAAACACAAAACAATCCAAATACATTGTTATTTTGCATAAAAATGACCATATAATACGGGCGTAATATTTACCGTGAGCGTCCTAAAACTTCGTTGCCCTCTAGTAAGCATCCGCGCTGGTCTGCGCCCGCGGCTGACTGTCAGTTACTTGCCGCGTTTTATAAGAGTGTGCTGAAGGTACACGCACATTGATAACTTATTTGGTTTCTGAGAAATCGCGTGTGGAGCACTTGCCCCGCGGTTCAATTGTCCCCGGTCTCCCCTACATAGATAATGTTGCGGGCTACAAAAATAATGTTGCGGACTACAAACGCCACGTAACAATCAACATTATTTCGGATGCTTCGACATTATTTGGACTTGGCTGCGAATACATTACGGTAATGCAGGTATAGAATCAAAAATTTTCTCAGTGTGAGAAGAACTGAAAATCGCCAAATTAAACGGTGAGATAGGACCATATTGCAATAATTTATCAGCAAGTTCTAAAGTGAACGCTATTTTGTTTTATGTTTGACCTTATTTAATTTTATACTTACTTAAATTTTTACTAATATTCACAAAATTTAAGACGCTATCTACCATGTCCCCAGCTCTTTATTTCCATTATTTCAAACATACTACTCTCTGACCCCTGGGTTACTGGCTCCTTACTAGGAAATGTTTTACCTTCAATTTTGCACCACCAGCCATTTGTTCATTATTTTCTCTGTTGAGGTTGTCTGGAAGAGATCGCTATTTAGCGATAAGACCGCCTATCGGTCCCTAACTTTATCTTGTTATGCTTTTCTGTTCTTTTTGTGGTGTTCAATAAAGAATATTTTATGGTATTGTATTGGGATTACTAATGCGTGGGCAAAAAACTTTTCCCAAAGTATCAGATCCCATTCTGTTTTATTCAAATTATCATTTGGCAAAAAATGATTCGTTAAAACAGCTTATAGCAATTTTACAGTTAGCAATAGTAGTTTATGCAACGGTTGCATAATGATAGGCCTTAAAACACTAGTGCGGTTTTCATGAAACGAGCCGACAGGCGAGTTTCATAATAAGATCGCACGTGTGTTTTAAGGCCAAATTATGCAGAGTTGCATACATAACTTAATCTACACACATATTATAAATCCTCCATGATGGGTTCAGAAACAATATTTTCTGTCAACAAGTTATTTGTTGCAATCGTGGCTGCATATTTCCGATATCCGGCGCATTTTCACATCACACACACTCCGAGAAGACTACTTACTATTCATATTTTCAACTAAAATGTAAATTACAAACAACTTTTTCTATTCAATTCAACAACAATTCTACTTTCGTTCAGCAAAACGTCAACATGGCGGCAAATACGGTCTTCCGTCAAGACCATTTTTTTTTAAATCATAGACAAACGGATGAAGTCTCTATTCTCACGTCACTCGAGATCAAATATTGTGCAGTTTATATTAAAAAAATATACTGAATTGACGTTTCGTATCAATAACTTTTTAATATCTATGGATACTAGAATAGAGACCCACTTGAGTTTTGACAGCTGTTCCAAATTTAATCTCATTTCTTTACTAAAAACGATAAAGAAGTCATGTTATTTCTTTATCGCAGCACTGGTTTTTCCTAATTAGTTGTCAAAATGGTGGTCATTTCCTAAGGTTTTTGATTAACCAATGGCGGTTTTATGATATGGGTGTAGATAAAAGTATTTTTTGACAAATAAGTACTTACCTAAGGGAGACAAGTTAACCCTAACCTAACCTACTCATTACAAAGCAAAATGATGCCAAATGATAATTTGACCAAATGAATAAAACGCGAAATGTAAATGTTTTGCAGATTCGTTTGGGAAATGAAACTACTGCGATAAGTTTTTTGGGAAGTGAAATTTGGCGAAAAATAATTTGCTTAAAGGGCAGTAGCTACACCATTGTATTGTAATAATCTCTAAATAGCCGTTTACAGTGAAGTGTTTTCGAGTAGGCACTGGATGCCTTCTTGCTTTTAATTCTTTATAATATTGCAGATTACTTTCGTTCCTTTGGCAGGAAAACGCCTTTGACATAACGTCATACCATCATTCATCTTCATGCCGCGCTTCATGCGTATACTTATACGCACGCATGAGGCACATAAAAGATGTCGACGATAGAATACTTATTTACCTATATGTATACACACATTATTTTTTCTCTTTACGCATATTATTAAAAATATTTGCATAAAAGTATCGAGCGTTCGTTACAAGACTACTCTCTTTGCATTTAGGTCGTTGTGGAGATCATTGGGGGAGGCCTATGTCCAGCAGTGGACGTCTTTCGGCTGAAATGGATGCATGGATGGATTTAAACATATTAGTGTGGGCTTTGCAGATTAAAGCAAAATCCCAGCCTTTTGATTCTATTCAAACAAAACAAATACTCTAGTAAGTAGGTAGGTACTTTATAATCGTCAGAACCAATATCTACATTCAATCTAAATTGAAACGGCACTGGGACTAATCTTTAACTCAGGTTCTTTACTTATATAAGCACGAACCATATCCAATCATTGTTAAAATCGTTTAGCTGGTTTTTGATCCTGTTTCCAGCATAATGATGTCAATAACATCTCGCTGTCGACGTCAAAGCGATATGTCTCTGGTATTTACAGCCACATTGTGCGCAAACAAGGAACAAAGGGCCAGCTGCGACAATTATACCAATGACGCTCTTTGGAGCGTCTCATGTAATTTATCATCCTGATAAATCATACATACATACATAGCATCACGCCCGAAATCCCTAAAGGGGTGGGCAGAGCCACAAGACTACTTGTGGCCACGTTCGATTAATTAATTAGTCCTAAGATGGTATGATGAACCGTATGGTGACAGGTGATCAGCCCATCGCCCATACAGATAGTCCACCATCTTGGAGAGGACCCGTCCCTTAGTCGACTTTTACGACATGCCAGAATGATAAGCATCTGCACGCATTCTATGCTATTTCTTCACTCCCAGCACAGCAGAGGAGTGATAAATCGTCGCAAATATAAGTCCAAGTAATTAATAATTATATAATTATATTTAACCTCTTCAACGCCAAGCAAGTCTGAGAAGTAACACGAATTTCAACCTTACGTCAAACTAATGAACCCTGTATACCATGTTGGAGAGGACCCGTCCCTTAGTCGTCTTTTACGACATGCCAGAATGATAAGCATCTGCACGCATTCTATGCTATTTCTTCACTCCCAGCGCAGCAGAGGAGTGATAAATCGTCGCAAATATAAGTCCAAGTAATTAATAATTATATAATTATATTTAACCTCTTCAACGCCAAGCAAGTCTGAGAAGTAACACGAATTTCAACCTTACGTCAAACTAATGAACCCTGTATACCATGACGGATATATCCGTCGTTGGCGTTGACAGGGTTAATAATTAAAGTCGTGAAACAGCTGTAAAAAAGTATTAAGACAAAGTTATACCTTCCAAATGTATCTAGATAGGTGTCATGCCTGGGGGATAAGTTAAACCCGTTTATCTGTCTGACTATCTCTTTCGTCAGTACTAGTGTGAGTGAGATGCGCTTAGAGATAAGACGGTTTAATTTATCCTAGTGTCTGGCATGCTAGAACTGCTAAGAAAGAAAGAAAGAAGAATAAGCTCGTTCGCCCAGGTAACTTTATTTCGGACTGTAACTATCCATAGCTTGTTAATTTGACTTAATCAATAATAAATAGATAAATAGTGGGTCTAATTTGAAACGGGGTCTTCTTAATTTAAAATTTCCTAAACTTAAAATAAGAAACGTCAATCTCAATTTTGTATAGCTCCAAGCTGTTAAAATCGAGTTTGACGTTTCTTATTTAAAATTTAGTTACTTTTAAAGTTAGGGAACACACTTTCGAATTGGCACCAGTATAACTGTTTATTAAATAACAAATCGGGCTATAGGTACCCATGATTTGTCTAACCCAAAACTTGAGGATTGGGCATTCAAACCTGCTCGCAATCACATTCAGAATGATGTTGGATTTTTGCCTTACTCGATGCAACAACAAGATATTTTTTTGTGTAGCTATTAGGGCCTGAAAAGTGTTTGTGTGGCCTTCCGCAAACATACCAGAGGCACTGCACCATCTAGGCAGCCTCGTCAGCACTCTGAAGGCGTTGTTGTTATCCCGGGGCGTTATATGCTCGTTTTGTATACTTAACCCACAGACCCCTTGAGTAAAAAGGCTGGATATAAGCTTTAAAAAGCATCATTTTGACTTCAATGGAACATCGAGCGAACCTGCAGGCAAGTATTATATTAGGTACTCTTAACCGCTATAGCTTCATATCACTCGTCAAGGTGACCAAAACATTTAACCCTGTCTACTACACTTAACGAAGTAGGTACGAGTAGGTAGGTACCGTTCAAGTCATATTAATCGAAATGTTGATGTATGATTGATATACATTGTTTCTAAGAATAAAAATGATTTAGTTTTAAAGTTATCTATGTTCAACGCACCAACCATGTCTGTATGGCCTTATGGTTGACTAGTGTAGAATACCATTAGGTATTAAGTCGGTCAATTGTACATATTTATATCATGCAATAAATTTGAGATAAATAATTAATAGACTATGAATGCGAAAATTAAAAACGAATAACTTTTACCCGCAACTTCGTCTGCGTGGAAATTTTCATGTACCTGACTTTTTAAATTTAGATTTTTTTCCTTTTAATTACAGGCTCTCATCGAACGAACAAACATGCCGTTAATATTTTTTCCCGTCCCTATTTCACCATGTTAGGGGTTGATTGTCTTGAAAAAGTAGTCCTTTCCCAGGGTTCAAACTATCTCCACACCACACCGAATTTCATCAAAATCGGTGCAGCTGTTTAGCCGTGAATCGCGCAAATACATAAAAATATATCAAGGGGCTCTCATCGGGCCACATGAACTTCCCGAAAATATTTTTTTTCTGACCGTATTTCACCCTTATAGGGTTTGACTTTCTTAAAAAAAGTAGCCGTATCCTTCCCCAATGCTCAAACTACCTCCGTGAAAATGTAAAAGACAGACAGAGTTCCTTTAGAATTTATCATATTAGTATGGAAGTATGGATTGGATAGTATGATTGCAAACAATAAATACCGCGGTCGAACATGCAGTACTAAATAGGTACCTAGTGTATTTAAATTACTCAACATATCGTGACCAATTTACGACGCAGTTGTTTTTATATGCGTAATATTTCCATGTCACGTGACACATCTGAATAGGCGGTAAATTAACAAAATTGTGTACTCACCCAACTAATAAACAATACTGTGTTTCAATTATTAACGCCTTGTGTGATACGTGTGACCTAGTTCCCTGTAAGCGAAAACAAACGCACTGTGTGAAATGCAAATATTACCCTTAACAGCCGGCTATTAAATTCCTTCCTTTTTAATTTAAATTGGAGTTAAAGACGAAATAGGAACACACACTTATGAAACAACTTTGTTTTAGGAGAATGTATAGATGGTATTAATGTATTGGTTGAGCTATTCCTTTGGTATTGCGAGCATGTAAGCTATAATGAGGGCTGGGCTACGGCGCCCTAGGACGACGCCCGCTCGGACATTCACGTACCGCGCTCTCGTTTCTCCGTATAGACCCAGTGAGTGGGGTGATTCTCTAACGTGTGCATCGGCTGATCAGTGGATAAGCGAAACTGTTAATGTAGACTGTAAGAGCAAAATTCCTTCGGTCAAAATTTGAACGTATCAGCCACTGCGCACATTATTATCTTAGTCCACGTTTGTAGCATGCTGATGTATCACGATGGCGTATCGTATCGAGTACTTGTATCCTAAGTATTGACGCCCACTTTGGCCATACCGTAACACTAGCCGTGTTATGTGAAAAGACACGAGCATACTTGTCAAGACCGTATCGTATCCCCTTTGGCGATCGAGGAAACACCGACTCGAGATGGGATGCGCCGTAGCACGTATCATATCGCAACTTCGTATCGTGTTACAGTATCAACATATGTCCATACTTACCGATCACGATACTACTCGTAAATCGTCCAAATTAGCGATCATGATAGGTACACCTCGGTCACAGTATAAAGAGACACAGTAGTCCGACGCCTTTGATCTCGCGGTAAATGCCGACAATGTCTGCACAGTTTCGAAACGGCGTATGTACGCTAGGGTTGTCACAAGTAAACCATATTTATATAGTTTACCTATTTATTTATTTCAGACGAAGGTCACCATCATCATTATTATTAACCACTAGCTTTTACCCGCAACTTCGTTCGCGTCAAATCGTTCATCGCTTTAACCTGGGGAATAGTGCTGTTTTTTCAGGATAAAAGTATTCTTTATAACTCTTAGATTTTCCTACTGTCGCTGTGCCATAAGTCACAAAGAGGATAAACGAATTGAACGCGGGCGGAGTTGTGGGCAAAAGCTCTTTTAATTATACTTATTTCTTCTCACTAAGTACTACTTTTTTACTAGAAAGTTCCATGAAGTTTAGCAGGTTCTATGAGGTTTCTAGAATTGTCTATGAAGTTTCTAGAAGGTTTGATGAGAATTTATAGGGCTCCATGAGAATTCTAGAATTTAAGATAGAATTACTTGAAGGTTCTTTGAAGTTTCTCGAAGGTTCTATGAGGTTTCTTGAAGATTCCACGAAGCTTCTAAAACGTTATATGGAGATATCTAGAAGGTTTTATTAAGTTTCTGGAAATTTCTATGAAGTTTGAAGAAGAAGTTTCTAGATAGTTCTATGAAGTTTCTTTGAAGTTTTAAAAAGATTCTATGAGGTTTGTAGAAGTATCCCTGAAGTTTCTAGAAGGTTCTATGAGATTACTAGAAGATTCTATGAAGTTTCTAGAAGGTTCTATGGGGTTTCATAAAGGTTCCATTAACTTTCTAGAAGGTTCTATGAGCTTTCTAGAAGGTTCCATGAAGTTTCTAGAAGGTTCTATGGGGTTTCATAAAGGTTACATTCACTTTCTAGAAGGTTCTATGAAGTTTCTGGAGTTTTCTATGAAATTTGAAGAATAAGAATAATTTTCTAGAAGGTTCTAAGAAGGTTTTAGAAGATTCCATTGTATTTCAGGAAGGTTCTCTGGGGTTTCTAGAATTTCAAGTAAAGTTTCTGGACGGTTCTATGAAGTTTCTAGAATTTTCTTTGAAGTTCCTAGAACGTTGTGTGAAGTTTTTATGTCCTTAGGACTATGGTAAATCAATATTTTGAGTTAATAATGAAAAAAACAATATAAATATGGCATGCGCGAGCGTGAGCCGACAGCCCTTAAATACAGGTCCCATGCTACGAAGGCCAGTATGGGTCGCCCCCTCGCCCCGCACACACCGACTATTGCACCGTCTAGACGGCTTCGTCGGACCTCTGTGTCTAATATCTTTACTCTGCGCCTCGGTACTACGCGACGGAGTTACGAAACACTAAAATGATACAAGTGTGGACGCGGCTATTAGAATCACATAGCTAGTCCCACGGCGTGGTTTCTATTCTCTTTTTAATTATTAGACATGGAGTAATTTTAATTCTACCTAGCTTAAATGCCTAATCTATATCTATATATCTATACTTATAATAAAAGGCTAACGAAGTCGATTTTGTACATGAAAGATATTTAAAAAATAATGATAGATTTGGCAATTAGGCGTTAAGGAGATGCCGAAACACCTTTTAAATTTTTTCTTGTGTCTGTCTGTGTGTCTGTCGGTTAATTTGAACGTCAATCACGCTAAAACGACTGGACAGATTTTCATGAAATTTAGTGTGTTTATAGTTTATGATCTAGAGTCACATATAGGATAATATTTATTTCGAAATTCATCCCCTAAGGTGGAAATATAGGGGATGAAAGTTTGTATGGAGATACCTCATTTTTGAAGTTAGAAGCATGAAAATTGGTATAATGATAGCTGGTTACAAATGAAGAATTAAAACTAAAGGATTTTGAAAAATCAGCCCTTAAGTGTATAAAATAGGGGATGAAAATTTGTATGTGGGGGGTACCATAATTTTTGAAGATAGAAACTTGAAAATCGGTGTAATGACTGCTGGTTACGAATAAAGAAATGTAATTTAACTATTTTGCAAAGTCAACCCTTAAAGGTTTAAAATAGAGGTTGAAAATGTTTATGGGAACACTGTAGTGTTTGAAGATAGAATCTTGAAAAATTATATTTTTAGCTGTTGGTTTCAAATTATGAATGACGTATTTGAGTCGACCTTTAAAAAAGTAATCTAAAGGTTGGAATTTGGTATGTAAATCTACACTATATAATAAATCTGTAGAGAAGTCGTGTCTGTAATTACACCAGTATTGGAAAAAAGCAGTTTGACGGACTATTCCATATGTCCAATCAATCATTTTTAGAATTTTTGGCTGTCTGTCTGTCTCTCTTTACCCACTTTTGTATGTATGCATAAAACTTAAGATCTACTAAACCATGAAATTCGGTATGTAGATAGCTTATGAGTTTCATTTTTATCT
Source organism: Tortricodes alternella (assembly GCA_947859335.1). Classification (NCBI taxonomy): domain Eukaryota; kingdom Metazoa; phylum Arthropoda; class Insecta; order Lepidoptera; family Tortricidae; genus Tortricodes; species Tortricodes alternella. The sequence goes on along the minus strand of OX401983.1, from coordinate 8,589,081 downwards.
AAGGTACTTTTAACCCGACTTCGTGGTAATAAAAAGGATGGGTATGGTTTATCATTTAATTCTTATTTCTCACAGTATTTCTTACAGTTTAATATGTTGTTATTCAATGAAGCATATTGGTATGATATGAAGTTAGTTTATGAGTATGATATCCAAAATAGATTTTTCCCGACTCCGCAACGAATCACAAAATTAGGCTAGGTTTAAATGCGCTAGGTAAATAGGTTAGGTTAGGTTAGTGTTGCGTCAGGGTCGAAGGCCCACACTAGGCATAAATAGGAGCTCCGCGAAGCGGAGCTTCGTCGACCCTGTCACTATGTAACGAATTAACGTATGATTTGGTCATTCCTGATTCGTGGTAACGTAATTTTGTGGAACAGATATGCACGGTTACGATATTATTTGGTTCGGGGATAAGTATGAGAACCGCGGTTTGTATAGAAAAGTGAAAACATTACGCTGATTGTTATGTGCTGAACGAATGGAGACCGTGTGTTTGTTTTAATTTGTGTGGTACAGACAGATTTATAATTAAGATACGGTCATGTGTGTTTATGGAATACTAAAAGAAAGGAATACTTAAATAAAAAAATTACGCTCCCGCAACTGAACTGTAGTTTACTGTAGCGAAATTTCCGCGCGTATGATAAAAGGCAGTAAAGTTTGTTGGTTCAAATATGTATATACTTAAGATACAAAGTCGTCTAACGTCTAACCATTTGGATCTGAAGGCTCGCAAAATCAAATGTCCTCAATTGAAAAAACAATCGTATTGTACTTAATATTCGACATGGAAGCAAGCCGTTCGCAACTAAAAAGGTACTTAGTGTGTTTACGGTACTTAGTGTGTTTACAAATCAATATGTCGTCCCTGTCGGATAGTATCAATCCCCAATTGCTTGAGTGAAGGGAAATCTCCATAGCGTCGTATACAAGATATTCGGTGAAGTGAATCAAAAAATTCTTACCTAAACATAGTGATTTTTAGGTGTTCATGTAGATAATGTATGAACACTTTCAAGTTAAAGTTATTAGGTACTTATATTTTTTATTCACTTCATCCATTATTAGGATTAAGTGCACATTTCGTCCGGGGACCACCTGATCCGAATTTGGTGGTGTTGTGTGCGTGCATTAATGGTAAATTAAAAAATATATAAATGTTTTTATTTTAAAATCATTCATTTAAAATCTTGAAGGTTTAAAAGCTTACCTGGGAATTAAACTTATTCTACGCGAACGGAGTCGCGGGTACAGCTAGTCAAGTATAAAATAAATATGGTGACCTATCAAAAAAGCGTCCGCAATCTACTTTTCCCTTATTTATTGTTACTTAATCATTATACCTAATAGAAATAGGTAGCTTTTAAAGAAAGTTACATTTTACTCAGTGGAGAGTACAAATCGTACCTATACACTTTTATTGTATCCTTCCACGGTTAATTTTAAATTAATTCAAAATGCTCGAAACTTATATTTATTTAAGCAATCCAATGTTTAAATTATTAAGTTGATCTTATTCAAGTCGAATCGCAAGGACCTTTTAAGTTTCTTTCAAGAAAATATTCACAACTCCTCAATATGCAAATCTATTATCGACTCGCAAGTTTCACTAGTTTCGTGTCAAAGTTAGACAAACTCACTAATGGAATCATTTGCGTCCTTCACGTAGGCGTTGGCAGAAGCGTGCCTCGAGGAGTAGGTACTTCTTTGCACCACAGGTGGGCGAAAAACTTTATGTCCTATACAGGCAGCTCAAGAACGGTTATATATATATATACCTCTATATAAGTACTTACTCTATTTATAGCTTTTAACCTCTTCCGACAGAAATTGCACTCATTGCGCTCAAGATTAAGAAGTTAAAAGGCTTCCCTCAATGCAATATGTCCTAATGGCACTGCATTTTCCGTGTCATTTGAAAAGCATGACAATGAAGAAAATGAATGTAGCATATTATTGCGTATGCAACTATATTTATATAGATTCAATTTTGTCTCTTTTATTTTATATCATTTAATTCTTAATGCTTTCCAGCAATACCGAAACGCTCGAAAGAGGCTTCGGAATGGCCAATCAAATATAGTTTCTCCCCTCCAAAAATGACGTAGCCGTTAGCTTTAAATATGTCCAAATTAGTGCAAATCACTCCATCTTATTACGCTCATCTGACTGTACGCGATTTCGGCACTATATCTTTGTACAACCAGTCCTACGATTAAATTAAATACAATTGTCATTTAACTAAAGCAACGCTCGGTAACCCTCTACTTCTGCAGCCTGGGCCGCTACACATATAAATAAAGGAAAGTATAAAATTAGGAATTTTGTGAGTGTCTTATACCTTATGTATTGAATTGGACGGTTTGGAAAAGAAAAGGGTATGCTATAAATAGAGACTGAAGATTCTCGGGTGAAGCCAGTGGCTTCCTTTAGGGTAACTTTTCTTTTTAAATCGTTGCAGGAAATCTTATCACAAAAGGTTTCCTTTAACAATAACGGATGGTAAGATTTGTTTGGTTCCGCGGCAATTCATTTTGCAATGTTTCGAGAAGCGCGGAGATACACGGTCCACGGGCTTGCATATGGCTTATTGTTATCATATGAATAACTGGGTCATACACACGTTTAGTTTCAGAACTGTCCCCTCCTGTCCCCGAAAGTTAAGGACCCTGAGGACAAATTTTTTTGCTTGGACTATATCCGCATGTAGGACATTAGGCATAGGTTTTACCTAGATGAAGAAAACGTAAAATTAAGCAGTAGTTTTAGCTAAATTTTGGTCACAGGAGGGACAATTTTTGTTTCTTGAAGTGTGTATTACCCAAGTAGCTTTTACTCGCAACTTCGTCTGCGTGGAAATGTATCTTTAATATATAACGAATTTTCATTTTACTGACTTTTAAACATTCAGGTTTTTTCCCTTCAATAAAGGACTCTCATCGGGCACACACGAACTTTCCGTTCATTTTTCTCCACCCTTTTAGGGGTTGATTGTCTTAAAGTAGTTTATGTCCTTTCCCAGGGCTCAAACTATCTCACAACAAATTTCATCAAAACCGGTTCAGCGGTTTAGCCGTTAATTGTGCAGATACATAAAAATACATCAACGGGCTCTCATAGGGTCCCACGAACTTCCCGTAAATATTTTTTTACAGCCTCTAAATAAAATATCTTCACATTAAATTTCATCAAAATCGATTCAGCGGTTGACCCGTGGAACAGGCAGACAGAGAGACTTACTTTCCCATTTATAATATTAGTATGTGCATGCATGTGCAGAGGAAAGGGGATAGCATGCGTGAACAACAATATGACCTGTGAAAATGAATGAAATGTCCCTAAATTATTAATACCATATTCATATCGACATTGAATTAACAATTGCACTTGATTATGAAACGCCCAACATATTCTTCCAAACAAGGATAAATGGCTGTCTTTAAACAGACAACAAACGCTATATACAATCCGTTACCCTTTTTTGAAATATTATTTTCGATTTGTAATATATTTTCGGATATTCAGAACACGAATTATATTCAGAACACGTACAGGAAAAAGACCCCTTATCAGACTTGGCAACCAAGAAATCCCATTTGTCATCTGCGGCCATGGTTTTACGACCTAAATGACCGCAAACCCTTTTCATTTACCCTTTTTCAACGGCAGCTTAAACGTAGAAAATAAAAGCCTCTTATTATTATCACCTTTTTTCCAAACCTTTGTGCAAAAGGGCCGCAAACCAAACACAAAGTGGAATGTCACAATGAGTTCAGGTTGATATTCAGTTGGCGCACGACATCGATACAAAGAATAAGAATGTTGGGCGAACTCTCGTTTGATTTATTCACGTGAATTAAATTGCACTTGTTCCGAAGTAGCGCGATATTTGCATTTTAGTTTGGTGTTTACTGACTGATAGCTTTAAAAAGAGCATCATACAAATTTTCTCTCCTCTGCTGCACTGGGAGTGAAGAAATAGCATAGAATGCGTGCAGCAGGCGCGGTCGCAGCCTAAAATTTGGGGGGGGGGTCACTAATAATAAAATATGTCGAGTAAATTAAACTTTACTTTTAGAATTGATTTTTCAATTTGACGTGTACGAGGGAGGGGGTCAAGTCCCCTGTGACCCCTCCCCCCTGGGACCGCGCATGGCGTGCAGATGCTTATCATCCTGGCATGTCGTAAAAGTACAAGGGACGGGTCCTCTCCAACATGGTGGACTATCTGTATGGGCGATGGGCTGATCACCTGTCACCATACGGTTCATCATACCATCTTAGGACTAATTTTACTAAATTAGAAAAATAGATTTTAGAAAAATAGTACTAAATTTTATTAACTTTTCGCATCAATTTTGCAAAGTCTCCTGTGAATTGGCTACCTACGAGACAGGCAGCGCCTAGTGTAGGGGTCAGTGTAACCGCACTATGATTGTTTTAAGTACACAATTTTCGACTAGTTCTTAAGCTCTGTAAATTTTGTATGCTTATGCTGCTTATGTATCTTTGGATTTGCTCTGTTATTTATTTTTCTTTTGTGTTTTTGTGTACAATAAAAAGATTTATCTTTAATTAATCGAACGTGGCCACAAGTAATCTTGTGGCTCTGCCCACCCCATTAGGGATTTCGGGCGTGATGCTATGTATGTATTTGTATGTATCATACAAATGAATATACTACTTACAGATAAAAAACCGGCCAAGTGTGAGTCGGACACACGCACGAAGGGTTCCGTACCATTATCTTTAAAAACGGCAAAAAAATCACGTTTGTTGTATGGGAGCCCCCTTAAATATTTATTTTATTCTGTTTTTTAGTATTTGTTGTTATAGCGGCAATAGAAATACATCATCTGTGAAAATTGCAACTGTCTAACTATCACGGTTCATGAGATACAGCCTGGAGACAGACGGACAGCGGAGCCTTAGTAATAGGGTCCCGTTTTTACCCTTTGGGTACGGAACCCTAAAAACAAACACCTTATTTAAACACCGGGAAAATGTCAAACGATCCGCGAATTGTCACGAAATAAAATCTGGACAAATCTAGTTGTAAGGTCCGTCAGATAGGTGGATACAATCAGTAAATTGTTTGCGAACAGGCCTCGCGGACAAGAATATTTGCTACAAAGAGAGCGAATATTAAAAAATATGCTTATTCCGAGAAAAGACTTTAAGGCTCTTTGTACTTGTACAACCTCTTGTAAACATTGTAATTATGATAATTTACATTGTTTCTTACTTTTGGATCTGATGGATTGTTATAAATGTTATTATGTTAAATTCAGCTTGACGGCTATTGAACTGGATTTATTCGAATAATTAATCGCATTTCGGGTTTACTAAATTAATCTAACAATCCAGTGCAGTTCAAGATGATCTAACCTTAGAGGCTGGCTTGGTTATGATTAAATTGGCTTAATAATTTAATATAATTGAGGCATTAGACTCAATATATTTCGAATGCCAAATATTTTACTTAAGTATAGATAGTTTTAACTTAGTCTAGTTGATTTTGCATATTATTTAGTTTTATTATACATAAATAATAATAATAATAAATCAGGGGACAATCTTTTACACAAATCGATCTAGTCCCAAAGTAAGCTCTAAAGGCTTGTGTTATGGGTACTAGACGACGATATACATACTTATATAGAGAAATAAATACTTAAATACATAGGAAACATCCAAGACTCAGGAACAAACATTCGTGCTCATCACACAAATATTTGCCCTTACCGGGGATCGAACCCGGGACGCTAGCTTCGGAGGCAAGGTCACTCCCAACTAGGCTAACGGCGTCGTCATATTATGTTTCTGTTTAAATTATAACACACACAGGATGCTTATCATCCTGGCATGTCGTAAAAGTCGACTAAGGGACGGGTCCTCGCCAACATGGTGGACTATCTGTATGGGCGATGGGCTGATCACCTGTCACCATACGGTTCATCATACCATCTTAAGACTAATTAATCGAACGTGGCCACAAGTAGTTTTGTGGCTCTGCCCACCCCATTAGAGATTTCGGGCGTGATGCTATGTATGTATGTGTTAAATTATAAATTCTTTATGCCGCGCTTAGAACAATGCCAATCAAATAGTTGACAAGAAGACTGACATAGTTCATATAGTTGGCCGAGGAAGCGCGTCTGCTGCTACAAGAGCAACAAACATAGTTCGCAAGGGGCGCGCAAGCCAGATACGATTTGTAATTAAGGCGATAAAGACATCTCCCGGTTAGCTGACAAACAAACCCTCTTTTAAGTAAAATTAATGTTATAGCATTAACAACGTGGACGGAGTCGCACGTTTTAATTTGCTTGAAATTTCTCAACGCGAATGAGAGATTTATAGTTCACGCGTACTTATATCATTTGATCAAATCGACGGTTCCCACGCGAGCTGGTCGCGCAGGCGCACGAATAAACGACTTCATTAATCGCGACCCTTTATTTTCAGCATCTCCGAAAGCGCGTAGGCTCGTCGCACTAATTGGCTGTTTATCGCGAAGCGCGGGCGCGGGCGCGGGGCGTTGCGCACCATGCGCTTGTTCGCGAGCCAATTTATACCGCTCCTTTACACTCCCGTTGGGCGAAGCCTTCTGCAAAACATGAAAATGAAATCGCTATTGTAACGTCGTTTTGTTCGCCATGCAAATTATTGTGCTTTGAGAACGATATTTACATTTTAAAAGCTGCTTGAGAACGATCCGCTTTTATTTGTAGGCCTTATTTATTTAAGGGGCTGCACTTAAAAAAGCGGTATCATTCGATCGTTGCTACTCGAGCTATAAAAGACAAAAGAGATTAATTTTGAAGTTTGTATTTTGACTAGGCTAAGTGCCAATAACTGGTCACTTTAGAAATAGACATTTATATCAGCGATCAGATATGACCTCGTGTTACAAATCGATCGAAATCTTTTAATTTTGGAAGTGCTGTAGCAAACCAGTGAAGTGAGTAGGGAGGGACACAGTTCAGATGGCTCAACCTAAAAATGGTCAAGATGCGCAAATGCGCCTTATTTGTGAGTTGTATTGCGCACTTGCCCCAAGTCAGACGTCATCAACCTTTACGTTGCAGATAATTTTTAGTGCTTCATATAAAATTTTAAAAACACAACACTTATTATGGAATCACCTTGTCATATAAGTGTCTATTGCCGTAGGTCATTTGTTTGTTCGTGATAATTGACAGCAGTAACCCAAACAAAAAATATATAGTAATATATTATCCTCATGTCTGGGATGAACGGTCGTCGGAGAACTCCTTGATTGATAAGATTCAATTCCCATTGGATGCATTACTCCTACAACATATTAATGTACTATGACCTATAATATTATTATTATGAATAAATTAATATGAATATACATATATATTGAACTCTCTACACTAAAGACTTAATTTACAAATTTATTGTTAGTGACGAAATTAATAAAGTATTTTTTGTTTTAATATAAAAAATGTTTGTTTTTAATACATCCTCTTGAACCTTTTTACTATAAAAACAGTTTATTTAGGGTCAAAATTAGTGAAAAATATTAACAATAACATTATAAATTGAAACTAAAACTAATCTACATATATAAAAGATAAATTAAAAATATGTACAACTTATTACTGACATATATTTGTCAAATTAAAAAAAAGGATAATAGGACTTATACGTGTTGTACCCCTGATTACAAATGTATAGCGCACTTGCCCCACATTTAGTTTGAAAGCTGTAGTTGCCTACAGACCTGAGCGATAAGATATAACTAAAACGAATGTGTAGACAGTCTAATGGCATAAAGTCGTTGTATTTTTTTATAGTGCCTTGTTTTACCGTTTTTTATGTAGGCCCCATTTCCGTGGGCAAGTGCGCCTACCTCTTTTGTTTCTTTTTTCTAGGAAAATATGAATAATGCTAATATGAATACCTAAAGCGACATATACCAAATATTATCAATTTAATAAATATACATACTTATGAGAAATGGTGTGACAAGTTGAGTCAGCCTGTTTTGTGTCAATGTCATCTATGATAAAAGTACCTATGGCGCACTTTCGCCACCTAACCTTAATGCCTACGCTATCCCTTTCTTTCATGTGCGGGAGTAATATAATCCATCACTATCGAACGCTCCCCCAATCGGGTATAAGTGGGTGATTTGCAAATCGCGATGCAGGGCGTTAAAGAAAATGTATATATTATGTCTAGTTGGGCGAGTGTAAAAGGTAATTTTTTTAAGTGCAACAATAAAAAAGTGGATGAAGATGTTTAGTAGTAGATTGATGCACCAAGCAGAAAGTGATTCATTATAGCGCCGAGTGTTTAGTTTCGAGCCCGAATTCAAGTGAGAGCTCTAAAAACACGAGCGCAATAACACATCACTTGAAGCGAGGTGTTTTAAATCTTTTAGTAACCTATACTATCTTATCAGCCAGTACTTTGAGCATAACATTTTAGACGGGGCAATCACAGTTAGATATGCCCATCTACATGTGGGCTGTCTTGCTAACAGTAAGTAAGTCAACAGAAAAGTGGTCAGCTGTCCCGTCGGACTGTGAATGGGTGGCTGGTGGTGTTAACTTCTTGATCAACTAATCAAACTAAAAAAAAATACAAAACCGTGCAATAATGAATTTTGTATGCAACTTTATTGCTCTAGAGCAAATAAGGGCTGCTTTGTGCTGAGTATTTAAGGCCATGCATAATTATGAAATTAAAGCGTAGTAGGAAGAAAGATATTTTTATGTAAGTTTTTTGAACTGAATTAAATGAAATGAACATTATATTTCGACAGCGAAGCCAGGTATCCCGGGCTGCGGCAGCCCTGCGCCGGAGTTTCCGGGCCCCAGCGCGCCCGCCGGAAATGAAAGCTCGACATGTTAATTGCAGCCAATCGGCTCCGAGCCTAGTAGGTGATTCGTTAATCTGCCTCTCGACGACACTCTCCGTAACCTTTATGACGTAGGATTCTAAACGTACGAATTTCTGACAGCTTTTTACGTGATAGCAGTGTTCAAAAATATTTCAATGTCAGTATGATTGCTTAGCGATAACCTTTATTTACGTCACAATGAAAATGATGTTTCCCTGCAGCCACAATACATAATCTATCGCGTAACAAAAGAACGAAACGAGTGCGTACAGATGTACTGCATTAGTAGTTGCAACGGTTGCATAATGATAGGCCTTAAAACACTAGTGCGGTTTTATGAAACGAGCTTTTAGCGAGTTTCATAATAAGATCGCACGTGTGTTTTAAGGCCAAATTATGCAGAGTTGCATACATAACTTTATCTACACACATATTATAAATCCTCCATGATGGGTTCAGAAACAATATTTTCTGGCAACAAGTTATTTGTTGCAATCGTGGCTGCATATTTCCGATATCCGGCGCATTTTCACATCACACACACTCCGAGAAGACTACTTACTATTCATATTTTCAACTAAAATGTAAATTACAAACAACTTTTTCTATTCAATTCAACAAAATTCTACTTTCGTTCAGCAAAAGGTCAACAACATAATGGCGGCCGTCCGTCAAGACCATTTTTTTTTAAAATCATAGACAAACGGATGAAGTCTCTATTCTCACGTCACTCGAGATCAAATATTGTGCAGTTTATATTAAAAAAACATACTGAATTGACGTTTCGTATCAATAACTGTTTTAATATCTATGGATACTAGAATAGAGACCCACTTGAGTTTGACAGCCGTTCCAAATTTAATCTAATTTCTTTACTAAAAACGATAAAGAAGTCATGTTATTTCTTCATCGCAGCACTGGTTTTTCCTAATTGGTTGTCAAAATGGTGGTCATTTCCTACGGTTTTTGATTAACCAATGGAGGTTTTATGATATGGGTGTAGATAAAATTAGTTTCCATCGTGTTTTATCGGAAAAGTTCGTATTTATTGTGCTCTCTCAATTAGCTTCAGCAGGCCCCCAATTCTCGGTGCATTGAGATAATCTCACAATCGAGATTAAACGTCAGTGCATACAGTCATTTGACACAACTGTATGAATCTGACGTTTAATCTCGCAATCGATATTATCTCGAATGCATCGAGAATTGGGGGCCAGTACCCATCATACCATGCTGTCATTTTTCATTTTGACATTTCACACTCAATAATAAAGTTTCATATTAATAAATATAAACGTGTCAACATGTCACTCATTGAATACAATAATTAATTGACACTTCGGGTCCCGTCGTCTTCCGAGTGAGATCCGAGTTTTACCAATGGAAACATATTATTCACTATATCTGTAAATGTTTCCACTTTACATCCTTCACGGAACTTGTTTCCCTATATGTTTTCATTAAAACCACCTTAAAAGGGATAAGAATTCAAGTGGAAAAAAGAAAAGGGCATGTTCAGGGCGCGGGTTGAGATCTTACTGCCTGCTTGCTTGAGTACCCTAATAGGAAAGAAATGGAAATAAATTGTGCTCCCTTTTAACAGGTTTTCTCTTTAACTAGCTGAGATAATTTTTGCTGAAATATTTTATGTTTTTTGTTATTAAAATGTGTGCTGTTCAAGGTCGAATTCAGAAATGCCACTTAAGCATTTGATTAGATATTAAATAGTTAAATGTCCCTCAACTAGTTGTCAAGCTATACAGAAACGTCACTGAAACTTCACTTGAATTAAATATCAATTTGAGTGGCCTTACTGAATTCGGCCATAAGTCGGGCTGTATTGTACTGATCTGATAAACAAACGTTTATTAAAAAAACTTCTAACCGATAACAAAAAACCGGTTAAGATCATGTCGGGCATAAAGTAGGTACTACTAAAATGATTATACTGGCCATCATTCATATTGTTTTCATATTCTCTCACTTAACAATAATAATCATAACAATATTAATGTTCAGTTTTTTTGCCAACAAATACTACGACTATCACAACCTGCGATTTTCAGTATTCCTTTTTCAAATGGTTAAAATAGAAATGAAAAGGTTTTCCATTCGACCAGTATACGTCTTGTTTTATTCTAGACTAAGATAGGTGCTGATAGGTTGTCAGTCAGAATAAAATCTAGGTCTATAAGTTTTGCTTTTTTCATTATAATCAATAAATTAACATTTCAGGGTATCGTCATCGCCTTTTGTATGAAAAGGGTGATTTTTGCAGTTGGTTCACAGTCCTCTTAAGCCACAAATGAAAAATGTCAAGTTGAACCCCCTGATTTAGGACCGATATTTTTATTTAATAACACGTTTTCTTGCCCAAGTTTCTAATCACTAACCAGTAGCTCGCCCCAACTCAAATCTTGCGATCAAGTAACTGCGCAGAAACTCATTTTTCGAATCACATAATGAATTTTGGCGGCTTCATAATTGGGTATCGGACCTCCGTTAAGAAACATTCTTTATTGGCAAAGCTCTATGAATTTCTGTAAAATCCGATAATTGCCTCTTCGGAAGTAGAAACGCTGTTGCAAATTGTAACTCTACCTACTTTGAGTTACAGCGACAGGACAAATAGTAACAAAAACATTGCATGTCGAAACGCGCGCATTTAAAGCGAGCTGATGAAATGGAGGACTTCAGAGGAGCTAATTAAAACCTCTTTACGAGCCCTCTTTGTCGCAAGCCCCCGCGTCCGTTCTGGCCAGAATGAGCAACATGCCCGGCGTCTAATCTCGTATTCTGTACATTGTATCGGCTAGTGCGGGTCCTAATTGTGATGGAAGTTTATTTGTTTCCACTGACCACTAATTAAACGATCCTTTTTCTTGTATTGGTTCAAGAAACACTAAAGGATTACAAACGTTCATAGGTTAAACAGCATACATACACATCACGCCCGAAATCCCTAATGGGGTGGGCAGAGCCACAAGACTACCTGTGGCCACGTTCGATTAATTAGTCCTAAGATGGTATGATGAACTATATGGTGACAGGTGATCAGCCCATCGCCCATACAGGTAGTCCACCATGTTGGAGAGGACCATAAATTGTTAAACAGCATACCAACCAGGAATCAGTTTTTACCTAGAAAGAAAGAAAGAAAAACACATTTATTCACAGAGCACAAGGGACATCATAAAACAATAAAGAGAAAAAGTAGAACTTAGTGCCAACTGTTAAGAAAAGGTCCCAACTCAGTATAATGCTGGCTTGGAGACCAGCGCTGGTCTTCCGTTGGAACCATCTGGTAAGTTTTATTTTATAAACCACGGTGATCCGTAGATATTTCCGACTCAATTTATATCACAAAGACAGGATTTTATAAAATGGATGAAATAACATGTGGGATACAAATTAAGTACCTAAATGTACAACTTTTGGGATTTCTGACGGAATAGTGATCTAGAATATTTATTTATTTATTTATTTATTTATTTATTTATGGAAAACCAACAGCTTACACAAGCAATTTAGAAACTAAAGTAAAATTTAAGAAGCCAATTACAGGTTCTCACCGATAGCAATACATAAGGTAAATAACGTTTAACACCGCAGAAAGTCGGCATTCATGCACAAACTAAGAATAAGACAAGCGAGGGCATGTAACATAACAAAAAATGCTAAAAATACAAACAAAGTAATTAAATAATTAAGTACCGAGGATCGGTAGGGTAAGGGTAAGGATAAGGATAAGGGTAAGGGTAAGGGTAAGGGCATGCTCATTCAAAGTAAGTGTTCGTTAAAGTACGCCTCATAGTTTGGGTATTAATATTAAACACATCAATGTCGAGATCTTTTGTTAGGTTATTCAAATTTTTACTTGCACGTATAAGAAAACTATTCTGCCTGTATTTAGTGGATGCAAAAGGTACAGAAATAGGGGGGAAATGTCTTTTTTGTCTAGTGGGAGTGTTGAACGAGAGACTTCCGAGTAACTCTGGGCAATCGATGCTGCCGTTAGTGATTTTCAAAAAATAGACGATGTCTGCAATTTCGCGACGCTTATATAATGGAATCAGGTGGTGCGTTTTGCAAGTACTTATATAGTTGGAAGAGTTATATGGGCTATTTAACTTAAAGCAAAGAAATTTAACAAACTTTTTTTGAACACGCTCTATTCTATCAATGTAGGTCTTATAACGTGGGTTCCAAATTTGAGAAGCATACTCAAGTTTACTTCTTGCATAAGCGCAGTAAAGAATCTTAAGGGTTATCTTTATAAAACCCATCCTTACACCGCAATCTTTGACATTCTTAAATAAAGTCAACGGATACAAAGAACTTCTATTATTTTAATCAAACAAAGATAACTCTTTAAAGAAAATGCATGCTTGAAAAAATATGGTACAAGCAGCAGAAGCGTCGTTTGAACCTTAAAAGCCCGATCACATAGCGGGCGCGGCAGGAGCGTAGCGCGACTCGTGATATCGCGTGTGATGTGCATATGCGTTACGTCTGTTACGACTTCTATATAAAGACAACAGATGGTGTCACGCTTCGGTAACTCCGCGCTCATACAACGTTGCTAGAGCCCGAATGATCCGTTGCCGCTCGAAGCTCGACTGTATTTCTTTTCTAAAATACTTTTCGGTAGTTCATGCCACATACGTATGCGGTAAGAGTGGGATGAGAAGATACAAATATAGTACTACTATCTTTATACTACTCGCATATTTGCGAAGTGATTGCTGTGTACCTCAGCCTAAATAAATTTTCCTCGACTTTGTGTAAACCGCCTTTTTTTTATGAGCTTTAAACTAATTTAACTAAAATCATTGAATCCTGTGGGCTCCTTTTATACTTTTTTGCCTTATTTTCTATAACCATTTTAGTTATGTCTTTTACACAAATAAGTTAGCTATCTAGTTTTTCGTGGCTACACGATGCAGGCAGAATACTTTTGATCTGTCGCTCGTCCATTAAAAATTAATTTGAGTTTAAACTAGAATTTCAGCGGTCGATAATAATTAGATGCAGTCGGGTAAAAATAAATTCAGGATCGCGTTAGGAGCGCCGCCGTTTTGAGACTGTTTACTGACTGCATCTCTACAAAAAGTCGCCGCGGGCGAGTGCCCGAACAACAGTTAGCACTTTTTTATTATTTAATGCTATAGAATGAGTTTATTCGTTGCATGTATTATTAAATTTATGGAACCGAGTGAAGACTACAATATAATTTGTGATTACTGTTTCAAAATTGTTTGATATTTAGACCTGTTGTTATATCACGCACGTTCATAATATATTCCGCTAAAAGGAAAATCAGGTGTGATTTTCCACATTCGGCCGAGTCCCGCGACCGGCCCCGCCCGGCCTGTATCGAGCGACGCGCCTCTACACACCCGGTTTAAAAATATTTGTATGCCCCAAAATGTTCAACGCCTCTGTGTTTACTCATCCTCAAACTCTTACTGACAACTATTCCATTATTCATACTTAACTGTCACGATCAAATGATCGCCACCATTTTTGCCTTCATGTACCTACACACAACCAAATGATTTACCATTGATAGGCTATTGCAGAGAAATTACCATTTACTTGATTTTCAGTCACGTTCTCAGACAATGGGGCCAATTCGAAAATATGTCAGCTAATTTAGAATTCACTAACTTAAAATAAGAACCGTCAAACTTGACTCCGTGCCGCCACTTACACTTGAACAACGAACGGCGATTTATTTCTGTTTGCATGAATAAGTATAATAGTACTTTAGAGTAGTAGTTGTACTTTGTAATACATACTTAGATTTGTATAAAACTGTAAACATCATTGTTGACTTATATGTGTACTGATTTGAAAAAATGATACCTCACCGAGTTTCTTGCTGGCTCTTCTCAGTAGAGGATTTTTTCCGAACCGGTGGTAGATTCATTGCTTGACCTTCATAAGAGCTTGTAAAAGCCTAAATTGAATAAAGATAGTTTGACTTTGACTTTAATGAAACGCAGACTTTTATTTTAACGTTATAAATGAGGTTTCTTTCTATGTAGAATTTTGTTTCATCAACGTAGCAGTTCAATATTGCAATATCGTAAACATTAAACATTTACAAATATAAATTAAAGCAGTTCATGTTCAGTGCATATAAAACTGCATCACGTTACCAATTATTATTATTATCGCAAGTAATATTATGTTATCAATATTAATTTCGTTGGTAGGCCGTCTTGAAACCTGGCGGTGCGCAACCTACGAGTACCTACCGGCGAGAGCAAGACGACTTGAAGTGACAGCCAAGCTAACAAGTTAATTAAAGAGGATCTGTCATGTAGTAATCCGCGCGTCACTTGCGGCGTGGCCCGCGCATTAGCCCCACTGACAGCCTTCACACCCGCACTCAAACTTGGGATTCCGCTCCTACCTATTTTTAAACGGGTATTTTTAATCCTCCAGAGGCCGAAATGTCCTCGGATACGATGTAAATAATAGTCTTCTTGCGTAGGGCGAGGGAATCTGTGCAAAGTAGCCCGCGCGAGAGGAACGAGTTTTATTATATGAAAGGGTTGGCTTGATTTACTGGAATTTGTTTACGGCTCATAAAGTAGCTGTGCTGTAGAAATTCGGGAGAACTCTCTTAAGGTTAAAGCGTAATCCAAAGAAATTACTTTAATAATGCTTATAAAAATATATTAGCCTTTTTTACCGTTTATTAGGTCTCTGTCAATATGTCATTAAAGTATTCTCATACACCTATATTTCGACGATAAAGTGATAATTGGGCCAATTCGAACGTGTTTTCGCTAAATTTAAAAGTCGCTAAATTTGAAATAAGAAACGTTAGACTCGATTTTGAACCTTGGAGCTATACAAAATCGAGTTTGACGTTTCTTATTTTAAGTTTAGGCAATCTTAAATTTAGCGGACACCGTTTCGAATTGGACCCAATATCTCCTACCTACCAAATATAACTTTGCTGCGAATACATAGGTACTAATTTCATGTTTAGGTAGGACGTATTGTATTGGTACTTCGTTGTCGATATGTTTGTACGAGACGGATAGAGCCGTTAGCCTCTGCCGTGAATGATTTATTTACTAATGTCGTATGATGACTAGGGTACTGCCATTGTACTCATTCAGTCTGAGGTATTTTGGTATGTGGTATACGTTCCTATTATCTTTTGTTATGTTGACACTGATTGTCTACATGCGCTTCAGACACGATGAGTGAATGAGCCTACCTACACAATAACTAAGACGTCATGGATATATCAATAGACAAGCAGACAATAATTGCGTGTCCGTACCGCCTCTTCATATCAATGTTTTAATCATTGATGTGAAGACGTGCAATAGTTAGCTGAATAAATGAATAGGGATGTTTCCTGGGTAAAAAAATAATAATTCTAATTAGTCCGTCCTTTAGATTATAAAAAAAATATTAAACACGTATTTTTTGCTTTCAAATCAATCAAAATTAACAAAGATAATGCGCTTCAAAGTTCGGGAGTGGGGACTAATGACGTCACTTAATGGTAAAAAGTGTGCAAAGTCTTGACATCACGCGCAACTTCAACGCACTATATCTTCGTAATTTTTTGTTTAATAAACAAAAGAAAAAATATGTGTTCAATATTTTTTTCTAATCTAAAAGACGGACTTATTACATTTTTTAGGAAACTAGCCTATTAGGTATCATGATTAATGAATTGAAAACATACAATGGAGAGGTATGTAACATGTATATGAAGAAAGTAAATTTACTTTTTCATAAATAACATACTATTACGCATTGTAACATAAGAATTCCCAGTAGGTAATAAGCTCATTAAATAGGCGAGCGGCATATAAGGCGACGCGGGCGGAACGAGCGTAGCGTCGCACTCATATATCCCAGCTTTAGCTCTCTATTATAATGGAAAGCACCGAGCTACCCACGCACCTAATCAATGTTATAGCGGGCATCGTATACCCTATTATCTGGAGATGGCTCTGGCGGAGATGCCGGTGATCGCCTTCCTACTCGTCGCTAATAACCATCTCGTAAACAGCTAACCGCTGCATTAAACCCATATCGACGTGTACTATAAACTTACATTGTTTATACAACGCGCACAAGATGGCCGCATTAACAACTCATTGAAAACGCACACTTAAGTTGTGTGCCCTTGGAGCTGCATAAGTTAGTAAATTATAGTTTAAGTTGGCGAGCGCGGGCGGGCGGTCTGCGGGCGGATGTGAACTGTGAACTGAAGGAGGCTTCTCCAGCCAGCACTCTCTGCCTCTAACCGTCGATACGCTGCGCTCACCATGTCAGTTTCCATAATTATTATGTGATAACATAACCAACGATAACGGTAAAACGTTTCAGTTGTGTCGAAACAGATATATTGTGCTTGTAACTATATACATATCATCATAATATGGGAGAGTCCAAAAAATGTAAAATAATAAATATAAAATATAATAATAGCCGTTCGGCTAGAAGATCGTTTCTTAAAAATATATTCGTGATTTAATCAGCTTTCCAAAATTAGCTTTTACTTTTTGCGTGAGATAAAATATCATGTTTAATTGAGGTCGGATCTCAGACTTTCGTGGAATACCTACATTAGCTTTTCAACAGATTCTTATCTTTTATACAGCATAAATGTAAATAAAAAAAGATCGTTTTCATTACCTTTAAAGGCACGAAGTAGTCTTTACCTACTCGGCAAACCGTTTTTATAAATACCTCTACAAACCCACGGGAAAGAGCGATCAGACATTGACGATGACGGCACCCTGCAGATTAATACGGGAACTTGAACTTGAACCTAAGTGTTACGCACTGATAGAGCCTTTTAGAACTTCAGATATGCGTTTGTACCTATGCGGAGCCAACTAGCGCAAAGACTTTGCGACACCGAACACTTTTGTTCAAGCTTAATTAAACAAGGACTTTAACGCTCGTGGCTTAATATTGGTAACGGGTATAAAAGAATTATCTAACCTTACAACTTATGAAGATAAATTGATAAATACACCGTCTGTTCAATACCACCATTGGAAATTATTTGGCTTAATAACCTTTTTGAGTTAACCAACTCAAGCGGTGAATGAAGGCAGGTGTACTATTTGATCGCAAATCGAATGTTCATTGGTGCAAAGGCATGCCCAGCCCACCCTGCCATTTTGCCGGCAAAACGTTCAATAATTGATTGTGCCGACCGCATCAAACACACCGGCGTACTCAGTGCACAGTTTAATTTAATACGCAACAACAGATTTGCGGTTCAATATATTAAAGGACTTTAGCCTGCTAATTTAGTGCAAACCAGCGCTAAAGTGCGAAGGTTGGGACCCATGATTCACTTAGTAATGACTTCTATTTGCCGTTGCTTTAACAGTTTTGTTAATCATTATGGACGAAGCTTTAGAGAGACAGAGTGATCCCGACCGCGTTTCGTGACACAATTCTTTAAATACACTGTAAAGTCGAACAAGCGTTGCATAAGGCTATCACGCAGGCTAACTGCAATGTATACCTACTCTATTATATGTAGTACTAGTTTTTACCCCACAACGTCGTCTGTGTGGAAATGGACTATATCTTTATACTATGACAAATTTTCATGTTACTAACTTTTTTTAAATTATTTACCCTCATATTACGGGCTCTCAATGAGCAGGCAGGAACTTGCCGCTAATTAATTTTCCAGCTCCTATTTCACCCTTTTACAGACTGGTTGTCTTAAAAAAGTGGTTTATGTCCTTTCTCGTGGCAGAAACTATCTCCATACCAAATTTCATTAAAATCGGTTCAGCAGTTCAACTTAAAATCGCGCAGATACATGAAGAGACATCAACGGGCTTTCATCAGGCCGCATGAACATCCCATTCATCAAGTTTCAGCCCATATTTAACGCTTTTAGGTGCTCATTTTCTTAAAAAAAAAAACTAGCTAATGTCCTTCGTCAAAATATCATCAAAATCGTTTCAGTGATTTAGCCATGAAAATGTAACAGACAGGAACAGAGAATTAGTTTCGCATTTATAATATTAAGTATGGAAGTATGGATTTGTAACCATGTCTGAAGTTGACTGATACTGATGAGTGTTGATTTTTAAGAAGCTTGTACATTTTAACTACGCTCATTAGGATCACTTAAGTCCCGTGGGCACTTGGCGGGGATCATATAAAGTCCTCGATCCTACTCCCCTGATGTTAATTAATTATCCTGGCCAATTAGCTGTCTGCTTAACAACAAGAATATAAATAGGAGGATACAAACTTCCCTCCTATGGTAAAGTAGCAAGGCTGATGTTAGGTAACTTAAATTTAAAACCTTCACCCTTGCTCTAGGAGTGGGATAATGCCGGCATGCATCTGATTTATGTGGAATTTAAATAAAAAATATTATGAACTTTCATAATATGACTCTACACAATACAAAGTATATATAATTTGTATTTAGAGATAAACACTTTATAAACACTATATTATGGTATTATTATATTTTTTGACATATAACGTCATTTTCCGGCGTATTACTCTTTATATATATACATACCTACTTAATAATATTATTATTCATTTACTTACAATGTTTAATTTACTACGTCAAACGTACGTACGTTAATTTGTTCTAAGTTCGTTAACCAATCTCTGTGCCAATCCATTTTGTATAATTGTTTAAGTCGCATTCAGAAAGGGTCTGACCGAAAACCAGCGCTGCAGGGTAACGCTCAAAGCATGAGGCTGAGTCCAGCCCCTTTCAAACGTCACAACATTAGTCAATTAGATCCTCATTGTTTTTAGGGATCACTCGTGTGTCTGTCTGTATGTCTCTGTCCGTCCGTCCGTCTATCACAGCTAATTTTCTCCGAAACTACTGGACCGATTGAGTTGAAATTTGGTATACTTAAATAGGTAAGTTGGTGACCGCAACACGGAAGCGTAACGCAAATAAATGAATTTGAAACATGGGGGCCACTTTGACATTATCTATATAAATCTATTTTTTTTTTAGTATTTTGAAATAAATAGTTTGGAAGTTATTTAGGAAAATAGGCGAAAATTGAACATTCCCCCATATCTCTGAAATTACAAGGCCTAAAACTTTTTAAAAAATATATAAAATAGTTCTTTACAATTAAATTTAAATTACCACATTTTAATGCGATAAAGGTTAACCGGTCCGATGGCCGTTTGACCGATCGACATAACATTATTATTATTTATCGCCTCAGTTTGGCGTCAACACCTAAAACGAACGCAAACCTCTTACGAAGTCTTCTCGTATAATTCTTGTAAAATGAAAAGCTTAACGAGTGCCGCGCCAACATGAGAATTCATTCCAGTTCTTATTACTAATTCAAACGTTCCGTGCTTAGCTTATTAAGTCCGGTTCACCGCGCAGCGCCGGCATCGCTGCTCCGTCTACAGCCAGAGTAGGTACGACAAAACTTGTAATTTACGCCTCGAAAATTAATAAAAAATGTGCGCAAAGTATTTTTGCAAGCTTTAATTAAACTTTGCTTGTATGCTAGTTTTGGTCAAATCTTCCCGCGCTTCGATTTGTGTTTGTTTCCTTATTAATATTTCGTCTTTTCGCATTTTCTGCAATATTTATTAGAATAAATAGTCGCCTTTCACAGAACAAGGACAATAATGATTGAATTACTTTGACGCGCATGGGTTAATTTCATCTTTCAATAGTAGTTTATGCAACGGTTGCATAATGATAGGCCTTAAAACACTAGTGCGGTTTTCATGAAACGAGCCGCAGGCGAGTTTCATAATAAGATCGCACGTGTGTTTTAAGGCCAAATTATGCAGAGTTGAATACATAACTTTATCTACACACATATTATAAATCCTCCATGATGGGTTCAGAAACAATATTTTCTGGCAACAAGTTATTTGTTGCAATCGTGGCTGCATATTTCCGATATCCGGCGCATTTTCACATCACACACACTCCGAGAAGACTACTTACTATTCATATTTTCAACTAAAATGTAAATTACAAACAACTTTCTCTATTCAATTCAACAACAATTCTACTTTCGTTCAGCAAAACGTCAACATGGCGGCAAATACGATCTTCCGTCAAGACCATTTTTTTTTTTAATCATAGACAAACGGATGAAGTCTCTATTCTCACGTCACTCGAGATCAAATATTGTGCAGTTTATATTAAAAAAACATACTGAATTGACGTTTCGTATCAATAACTTTTTAATATCTATGGATACTAGAATAGAGACCTACTTGAGTTTTGACAGCTGTTCCAAATTTAATCTCATTTCTTTACTAAAAACGATAAAGAAGTCATGTTATTTCTTTATCGCAGCACTGGTTTTTCCTAATTGGTTGTCAAAATGGTGGTCATTTCATACGGTTGTTGATTAACCAATGGAGGTTTTATGATATGGGTGTAGATAAAATCTATTTTAAAATTATTAGACAAAGCAAACGTGTACCCTTATTATAAACCGGCAGCCGCTCTGAACAAGCATAATGCGAATATTCCAGAGAAGAAAATCAGACAAAAAATGCGCAGCGACAGTGACGAAATGTGTAAACTTGAAATCTGGCACGTTATGAACGACTGTTTGCGCCGCCACGATGACAAATCTAGTCGACTGCGCGCTTTGCAGCCTCTTTATACTTAGCTCTTTTTTTTTCAATATATTATGTGCTTTCACTTTGTTCCCAGTTCTCTTTCAGTGAAATATTAACAACGTCGGAGTTGAGGTGAAACATTTGCCGTAGCATTAGTTATTTACGCGGGCTGCGTATAGGTACAGAGTGAAGAATTTGCGTTGTGTTATTATTTATTTATCGTATGGCGATTTACATGTCACTGGATGTCATTAGAATTATACATATTATTATTAAAATTACAATTAAAATTTCGCGCCTTTCAGGTATGCAGCCGCTTTTTCTGTGAGGTTTACGAAATCCTCCTTTTGCCCTGTGAATTTCGTCAGGGGACATTCAAACACGATGTGGTTGATGGTTTGCTCTGGGCATCCGCAGTCACAAGCAGGGGATTCAGTCCAACCCCACTTGCTCCAGTGATAGGCACAGTTCCCGACTCCCGTGCGCAGGCGAGGTTGTGTTTATTATCCACTTAATAACATGTTTAACTACTTCTAAAATAAAGCATACACCAAAGCATTACCAAAGAATGCCTGTGTTTTTATGATGATTAGGATGGAAGGATTCTTGATTCTAATTGTTACAGGGCTATTAGCAATAAAGTGGCTAATCATGCTAACTAAGTGTGGCGGGAGCCGCACTCGTGTTTCGGCGCGGGAAGCGTATAAAAGTGTCAAATCATTAGCCGAAATTACTTTCCCGGACGGATCCTTGATGGAATCCACCACATAGTCGACTATACCTCTGGGAGAGGGATTCCACCCACGTATTACTTAAAAGCCCCTTTTTACTTATTAATAGCTTCCGGGTAGCGCTACGCAAAACATTCAAAGGTCATTGCAACACCTCCTATGTACCTACAACACTGCGTTGGCTGAAAAATTATGACGCAATTAATAAGGGTGATTTTTAAATTAAAAACAAAGTTTTAAATTTTTGCATGCTGAATTACTTACAGCTAAATGTGCGACCTAACTTTAATTACAACATTACTCTATCCAACATTGTTTGTTCTCGGCATGGTGGATTACGTATCCCTCGAGGCTAGAAGAAATATTTATTTAATTAAATATTTCTTCCAATTGCTACGCGGCCTTACGGTAAACCCGCAACTTCTAGCTCTGGTAGCGTTTCGAGTCCCCCCGGCTTCTAGCAAGCAATTGCGACCGCGGCGCCGCGCGCTGCTCGCCGCGCCGCCGGCCCGGACGCGCGCCCTCGCCGCCGCGCCCCTGCACCGTGCACTGTCGCTCTTAAACGATATACTGGACAGCGACACTCAACTGGACATTTTTTTTAGCACTGAGACTCGATTTATGGCATTGGCCAGTCGATACATGGAGACTATCGTTACCGCTAGCTCTATTTAAAATGTTTACATTCTAATTTACTGCATTTATCCTACCTATTCTACCTATGATGTACTTACAGTGATAAAAATAAATTAAAATCTAGTATTATGTAATTAAATAGTTAATTATAATCATAAATATCTGTAAAAATTAGCACGTAAGGTTAAACTGTTAGTGATGATTATTGTAATAAAATAAATAAATAAATAAATAAATAAATAAATAAATAAATAATTATGAAACACAATTTGTACCCCACACTTAACGCAAATAAATGATTCTATTCTATTCTATTCTAACATTAACAACTTAATATCACAGGAATTTGTTGATGGAACATCATATTACAATTAGTGGCACCCCATCTGGCTCGGTCAATCTACCCTACTTACTTATGTGCCATTGTGAATAAAGGCTTAATTTGGAAAAGGCTATTGTGACAAGCCAGTTCAGAACTCATACGAGAATAAACATCTCGTTGACTTGATACAGCGTGCGAATGGGATAGCAAACAGTAAAATTAAAATCACATAGTATCTCATGTACTTAATAATACTATTTATTTGAATTAGTCACAGTCAGAGGCTATAACAACGGAAGAGGTATTTTTCACCCGTTGCGGCCCTAGCATGGCTGACACGGGTAAGTCAATCCCGTCTTATCTCTGTATATCTCTTTCACCGGCACTAGTGTGAGACAGATGCACTGAGGGATAAGGCAGGGTTAACTTATCCTCGTGTCAACCTAGCTACGGCTGCTGGAGGCGTATCAATTTCAATGCCCGCGTCTGATATAATTCGACGCTTAAATTTACTTTGCTCAAAGAGTTAAATTCGATTCGATAGGTACCAAAATAATTTCTGATATAAGTTAGATACCTTTCATTTGTATTCGCTTTAGAACTCACATCTAGAATAGGTAAGTAGGTAACAGGATTAAAAGCAGAGCGCAACAACTGATAAAAATGTAAAGTGATCTCAAAATTAACAGATCACTTCTGTAAATAAAAAAAATATAAAAAAAACTTGCTCCGTATCTTAAAATCCATCAAGCTGTAAACACAGGCTACAGAGCGTGTCAAAGAAATATACATACTCGCAAAGATACATTACATACATGCATACATCAATAGAAAAACAATCTCCTCGCGTAGTCAGGAAAAACATACAATTTTAACATTTTTATTCACAACACAGATCATTCGAGACTTCCTACCATGCCTATTCTTTTAGTTTACTTTCCTTCTTTCTATTGATCTAAGACAATTTCATCGACTTGCAACTTGAGGGCCAAAGCAATATCATGCTAATTTATTTCGTTTAATTGTTCTGATGTTTAACACCTGGCTACCCACAGAGAAGTCGCAGGCTGAACTCATTTTAATCAAAATTCATCTCGTGACTTCATTAATTTTCATTTAGCCGCCTGCTGAGAATCTTCCATATTAAATCACCAATTATAGAATGAGATCATCACTGCGAAATGTTCGACATATTATCAACGCTACCGAGTGGTTTCAATCTGATCCTGTTAATTACGAGACGGGTAACTATTTGAAAGATAAACTGAGTTAGCTAGCGTTACCGTCACTTCAATGGCATTATGTTACTTTGTAACGATCACCTTGCGAAGGGCGCAATTAAATCAGCATAATAAATAATGTTTGTTTTAAGCTCTAGGTAAGTGTTCTTAGATTAGGGTATTCGAGGAATATCTCCTCCAAATTTCAAACCTCTAGGACCACCCGTTTAGGCTGTGCGTTGTCTATAAGTGAGTCACGGTACTGTTTTATATGTATTGATATTGTTTGTAATATTATATAGTAGGATTAAAATTGGCAATCCTTTCCAAAATTTCCACCAAGGCTTAAAAATAAGCTACTAAATTCGGAAGGTAGTACACAGCGGATATTTTAAGTCGGATACAATAAAAAATGTTAATCAGAAACGCTCTTGAGCGAGGAAAGTGGGATTTAGGGAGTTGTTAAATTTTAACAACGCTCGGAAGGCCAAAGGTACGTTAGGTGTAGAGTACTGGCTACACCCTCTTTATGGGCGGTCGGCGGCGCCGATCCTTGGCGAATCGAACCATCCGCATATTATTATCTTGTTATTCCAAGCGATTTTGTCGATCATAGCCATATCACAGGCTATTGCATGAAAAAGAAAACCTGCTTAAAATAGACCGCAGTTGCTCCCTACCTATACAAGTCCTAAACATTAGTTAAAAATAGCCAAGTTAACAGTGAACTTGAAATATGGCGAAAATACAAATAAATATTGAGAAAATGTCGCTGCATGTTTGAATGATAAAATGCTTTTTAACTTTCTTCTGTTTTTGTTCTAATGAGAGAGTGACGGCGCGTGAGTGGCGTTTAAAAGTTCCGCGTAAGAAAACACCATTCTCTAGTACTTGTTTTTATGGGAAAAATTAAAACTTAATCAAACTTGTAAAGTCTTATATCATAAAATACATCTTTAATTAAATTTTGAAATCTTTTGCCTGTTTAAATAAGAATAATGGAAAAAATACAAAAAAAATAAGTATACTTTTAAATGTCCTCTATTATATTATAGTTCTTCAAAATATGTAAGTATGCGTAATATACGTATGTATTTGCATTTGGTCATAACCGAATCGTATAACATCCAAGTTTAATAACGTCCAATATTAGCAATTGATTAGGTGGATACATAAGTAAAAATATGAATTACATTTGAGGGATATCATAGTCATACTCGTAATAATGAAAAATAAATCTGTTCCAGGTTGAAAAAGCCGAAATGAGGAAAAGTTAAGGATTATGAATTTTATTGTCAAAAATACCTCCGGGAGCCGCGGCGGGCGTGATTTATCAGCATCAAACGATGAACTCCCTCAATGGAGATAAATTTCGTCGTATCATTCATTCCGATTTTCGGCGGCCGCTGAATATGGGCAAAGACAAAACGCTGCCAAATTATGTTGACAGATTTCTTCTTCCAGATTCGTGCAGGATTTTGTGAAATCTTAAAATATATCAAGGTCAAACTAAATAGGTTCACTCCTAGTTGTCAAGTCTTTGTTAGGAATTTAATGATAAAGATACGTTTGATTAAGGCGTTCTTTTTCCTTTTTTGTAAAAGTAAAAAGTAGTCTATACACTATCTTTATGCAAATAATCACGTCGATCAGTTGCTCCGCTGCTACGTGAAAAAAGCACAAGCCAACGACCTTCGAATTTATAATATTACTAACTGACCCGACGGACGCTGTGCTGTCCAAATTTCAATAAACTGGTTTGTGATAGTTTTGTGAATTTGTGAAAAGCTATTAGTAATATGTAGTGGCTTAATTCACATTACTCCTCTGCTGCACTGGGAGTGAAGAAATAGCGTAGAATGCGTGCAGATGCTTATCATCCTGGCATGTCGTAAAAGTCGACTAAGGGACGGGTCCTCTCCAACATGGTGGACGATCTGTATGAGCGATAGGCTAATCACCTGTCACCATACGGTTCATCATACCATCTTAGGATTAATAAATCGAACGTGGCCAGAAGTAGTCTTGTGGCTCTGCCCACCCCATTAGGGATTTCGGGCGTGATGCTATGTATGTATGTATGTATGTTAATTCGAATTTTGTCTAAAGAATGTGTCAGCTGTCACCGTTCAGGCGCTGCGCACGTTACACAATCACATGCTAGGCTTCCACTCGACATTGGTCGTGACACAGAAAGCAATCGGTCACAAACAGCTCTGTTTTGTCCTTATTTTATTTTGCAAAGTTTGGTTTAGATGGTAAGTGAAAAAATAAAATGGCATATTTACCGTAGTAACGATTAATTTTATATCAATTAATTAATGCCGATGCCCTGTGATAAAGTCGCTAATAATTCGGTTTCGTAAAGTACAAAATTGACATTTCCTTTAAAAATCGAATTCAGACAACAAACCTTAAAGCAAGAGCGGGAACATGACAAGTTAAGCTTTGCTTTAAAAGAATGACAGTTTCTATTACCAGCAGCTCGGCGTAATGGCGGCTGTCATTACCGCGCTGCGCGTTCTTTCAAACTATCAGCTTTAATAGTTTAAATGCATTAAAATAACTCTTTAGTCAGCTTGCTCACAACCGTGACGTAATTTATTTCACGATTAGGGCCCCGTTTCTTGGAACATACTAGTAATAATATAAGTTTTCTGTTTTTTTTTTCTCTTTTAATTTACAAGACAAAACAATATGATTACCAGACCAAATATGCGTTGAGAAACAGCCATGTGATTCTCTAACGTCCTGATCAGCGATAAAAGACGCATTCAAATTTAGACTAAATTAATAATTTAATTTATCCGCTGATCAGCCGCTGCCCATCACTGACTATTGTATCCACAGAACTATATCGAGATAGAAGGAAAGTGTATGTTCCCACGTGCCAAAAAGATGTCGTGAGATCATCTTTGTGTCTTAACAACGACGGTGGCGCGGCGCGGGACGGTGGGAATGGCGGTGCCTAGACTCGGTTTGCCGCGTGCTAATCGATGCCTTTGAATCATTTTCGCGCGACTTATGCTTCCCGTCACTAAATTACACTCGTGATATCAAAGTAACTACGCATAAATGTTACACGCTCAGTTTCCACACAAATCGACGAACTCTTTCCTTCTATCTCGATATAGTTCTGTGGTTAGATCAGTGGTATTAATCTTTGACATGCCAGCGACTGATCAGCAAATAAACGAACCTTTTCATTAAGACTGAAAATAAAATCACGCATGTTATATAATCACATGGCAGTGTTATACCTATAGTAGCACCTTATACTAGGGTTTGTTGACCTGGGGTCCACGTCACGTGCGCCCGGGCCTCGGGCGTCTATGCGATTAGTTACTTAGTGCCTAATATCATCTATTAAGATTAGTTTAGTATTTTTAGGGTTCCGTACCTCAAAAGAAAAAAACGAAACCCTTATAGGATCACTCGTGTGTCTGTCTGTCTGTCTGTCTGTCCGTCTGTCACAGCCAATTTGCTCCAGGACTAATACTGGACCGATTGAGTTGACATTTGGTATACATATGTAAATCGGTGACCACAACACGGACGCGTAATGCAAATTAATGAATTTTAAACATGGGGGCTACTATTGGGGGTAAAGAAGAAATTAAAAAAAAAAAGTTATGCAAACTATATCTTGTGACATCAATTGAAACGGCTTATTGTGAGGATTTCAAATATATATTTTTTTGAATTTTGAAATAAATAGTTTGGAAGTTATTTAGGAAAATAAGCGAAAAATGACCATTCCCCTCCCCTTATTTCCGAAACTACTGAGCCTACAATTTTGAAATAAATACAGAGAATAGTTCTTTACCTATAGATTACAGGAAAACCTATAAGAAGTCTATAGTATTTAAAATAACATAGGACATTTTAGATAATCATGTATGGAACGGAACCCTCTCCACGCGAGTTAAACTCGCACTTGTCCGGTTTTTTTAAATTAAATTCCAAATTTTCATAATCACACGTACGAATATGGAAATTTTGAAAGTGGTCCGCAGCTACAAAGAAGTGTATAGCTTGTTTAAGAAACAAACTATACATTATTTGTAGGATTTCTTAGGATTGTTGCATGGCACCAAAAAGGAGAACACTATTGTAGTTTGGGGTTTAGCTACTTTTCCAACCGAGCTTTAAACACATAGACCCTCACAAATTAGACAGTATTCGCCTACGACTTAGGGCCTGTGCACACCAGAGTTTTTAAACGCGTCGACGGCGCACTTTTTATCCTACAAAGCAGTGCGTATCGCGTCTGTATCGCTACAAACGCGCGCCAACGGCGCGGTTAAAAAACGTGGTGTGCACAGGCCCTTAGTCTGCTTTATCGTTATTTTGGGATAAAATTATCATATCATGTTTTACTAGTTCCGGCAGTTGAGTCGCGACAAAAAAAAACAGACAAACTCACATTTCGCATTTTAGAATATAATGTAAACAAATATTGTATATGCATGGGTATACAATATGGATTATTAGGCTAGTCACTAGGGATTTATTATATATTTAGACCCTGACACTAATTAATTCCGCTGTATGGATTATTTATTGCACAGTATGTGTATTCAATAATTAAAATATGCCAATTGGCACATTACTGAGGGATAATATTTATCTTTGTGTCAATCATGCTAGGACCGCTCGCTGGTGAAATTGTTCGAAATTCTTTATCGATGTTTAAATTGCAATTCTTTTGGCAATGCTGTTCAAAGCATAGTTTCATGCCGGCGCAGCGCGCGGACAGGACAGTGAGGGCAGGAATGAAGCAATCGTGAGTGAGCGATCTGAGTGATTTGGAAACAAGCCGCGGGCGGAGTCGATAACAGTCGCACATGCCTGCTCTATGCATATATATCTTGTTCATTTTATCAGTCAATTTATGTTAACAATAAAAGCAGGGTTAGAAATGTTTTCATTTAGTCATTGGTTTCAAATTCAGGATACTTAAGTATAGGTGCAGGCACAATATATTATTTTAAGAAAATGGGTTAGCTGGTTCACCCATTATTCAATGTTACGTAATTAGGTGTATTAACAAACTGTCCTTCTTATAAACACAACAAAAACTATACATAATTACAAATCTGTAATAACGATCGTGGAAGCTAAACTTCACATGTACGTGTGGACATGGCTTAATTACAATTCCACTGACACCCGTTCCCAATATTCAATTTGTGGATAGATTTGCTAACTAACAGCTAAAAATTGACAAAATTGTAGGCGGAGGTGATGCACCGAGAGATAATATGGCGATAACTTATGTGCCATTCATGCTAGGGCCGCTGCTGGGCCTATTATTATTTGACATTCGTCAAAGTGATACAGAAACTTATGTCAACAAAATGTGGCTCAGTTTTGTCACTTTCTTCTCAATGTAAACTTTGCAAAGTAAGATAAAGACAAAGCAAATCGATATCATATACCATATCGATGAGTTAAGGTCGATTAGAGGTCCAAGTAATCTTATATTTTATACATCGAAAATTACGCAAGCATACGTTAACTTCTTAACCTTTGTTCGTTAGAAACCAAGGAAAGCCGAGAGAACCTAAAAGAAAGTTCTTGTAAACTTGTACGAGATATGCTTACACGGCGTTGTCGATATCAACGCCCACAGTCAAATAGAAAATGTTTCTGAAATTTCTAACTTAAATAAACCGTTACACAGCGATTCCAAACTTTTGTGACATAACTGTGCGGAATTGCAGATATTCCACATTTTCCCTCCGATTTAAGACATATCAAAGTGAAGGGCGCTGACAAAGAAAATAAAAACTGTCGTCGCGCCAAGACACGGCGCTCTTTATGCAAAGAAGGAAAGCGCCGTAATCTGCGGTAAGTGCGCCCAGGTGCTACGCCAGCTACGAGTGCTACGAGCTACGAGCTACGAGCCCGCCTCTACGATACAATGCGCCATTTATAGCCCACGAGGGTGTCGTGCCGATCCTTCAGGTGCTTCAAACTTGACAATAAAACAGCGGCCTATGGAGATAGGGAGTTTCTTTGCAAAAATAGCAGGAAGATACGAAATTAACTTGACTAAATACTAAATTATATTTTATTTAATATTCCCCATGATAAAAGCAAAGGGTTTGGAAGGGCCCATTACTGGGAGCTACGATGGGGCTACACGTCGACGGGCAGCGGCCGGTTATTGGCACTGAAGGGCCGAGGGGCCTCGCGCCTCCGCTCATACAAAGCGGAGCGCGCAGAACAATAACTTATTACACAGTTACAGTAGTCGTATAATTTTGGATGTTTAACGACGGTCTAAAATATTTTTTTTTTTGCATTTTTTATATGAAAGAATAATATTAGCAACGCTTTATTTATGCAGATTTACTAGTAAGTAATAATACTTACAATTACTATTATACAATCTTCAAGAGGCTACCTGCCAAAACTGACGAATTTTCATAGATCGTCTCTTGTGTGATGGTACCTACTTAAGATATAATTTCCAAAAATATATATATCTGATTCTTTGAACTTTTAACAGAATTTTTGTATAGTTATATTTTTTTATGTTGCGTGAAAAAAGTTATAACATAATAAATGTTCCTTATTAAATCATTTATCTATATACAAGTAACAATTGCAAGTAGAAGACCAATAAGCAGACCGCGTTATCAGTGGTGAAAATTTAATGAAAATGCTAGGGTTTGTAGGCAAAAACCAATGAAGAATGGAG
Source organism: Tortricodes alternella (assembly GCA_947859335.1). Taxonomy (NCBI): domain Eukaryota; kingdom Metazoa; phylum Arthropoda; class Insecta; order Lepidoptera; family Tortricidae; genus Tortricodes; species Tortricodes alternella. The sequence goes on along the minus strand of OX401983.1, from coordinate 8,557,973 downwards.
CTCAGTCCAGACATGCAGACAAGCCAAAATGATAATCAAGAGAATAAATCCCAAAAGGACCAGGTATCTAGTATACCTCGGTAAGTACCACCTCAGCATACTGACAGGGGCCATCACAGGCCACTGCCCACTAAACAGACATCTGTCATTAATAGGGGTAAAATCAGACACACTATGCCCTCACTGTGGGGAAGAGGAGACTAGCAAACACCTTATAGCCAACTGTGTCATGTACTCGTCACTGAGATACGACATCTTCGGAGTAGATCAAATAGATGTAACTGAGTTAAGTAGCTTGAACCTGCAGGATGTACTTCTGTTCTGCAGGAAAACAAGAAGATGGGATCCATGCTAGATGGGAGCGCCGCTGGGGCAGTAACCCTAAACTCCTAACCTAGGGGAACTGGGCTGAATGATCAGCACATGCAGATCGACCGCCCGCCTGTCACCGGCCAGGCGTCTCCACCCATCATCGTCATCATCATCAGGGTTTGTACTGCACATTAATATTACATAGATATTTTTAACGTGTATAATTTGATGTAAGTACTTATTTTAGTCATAGGTATATGTTAAGCGAACGGGCTTAAAAAAGGTTTCATTTGGTTGTTTAACTCCATAATTGGTACTTAATTGTCATTTATTTCTCAAAATAAGTTTGGTGTCAAATATTTATTCAGTATTTTTTATTTAGTAAAAATATGAACTTCCTGGGTAATCTTGCTGAAGTTTGTCAGTTTAAAACGGACCTGATGGCCAAATATAAAAATAGTTTTCTAACACAAACTTTGTGCACCAGTTTGTCACATGTACATGAAATAAATATTGTGAGACAACCCTATGATTTGATTTCCTTAAATTTTCACCACTGAGACGGAAATACACTATTAATTTATCCTTAAGTTAATGTTTTTTTTTTAAGTTATATATTTGTTTTTTTTTAATGTCTTAATGGCACTTTAATAAATAACTAATGTAGTTGCGGTAAGGCTCCGTTGCATTAAAGTCAAGGTCATTCGGAACTGGTAGCCCCTTAATATAACGTTTAGTTTGAATATAGAGACTTACTTCCATAAAAGAAGTCACGTCTCGTTCCGACATCTAAACAGGGGACTCGTTGACTTGTTTATTATTAAAGCCGTCACACATAAGTCATATTTCAGTAAATCTCGAGTTTATTGTGGGACAACTACTGTCGTCGCAAGTGTCGTGTGAACGAGACGAATTCGGAGACAATTTATCTGATGCGTGCGAGGAGCATAGAGATGAGCTGGCTGTGACGCAAAGGCGCGTGCATACGGACTACTTATAGCCGTGCGATAACGCGATCTCTTATTCCTGCCTCAATTTTTTCACATAATAGCTGGGAAAAAAGTATCCCATGTTTTATTCAAAAATATGGTCCATGTCTTTCAAATTTCATTAAAATGCATCCAGCCGTTTGCGCGTGATTGAGGAACAAACATGCAAACAACTTCCATAATTTTATAGTTATAATACTCTTATCAGTAGGATAGGATTGTGTGTCGAAAGTTACGTAAAGATAATAAAGTGGATACGGGCGGGTTACTCGGCAGGGCGGGATGACCGCAGGTAGTCGAACGAGAGAGGTCGTGGCTAGTCGCATTACCATGGGTTTATGCAAACCGTTCTCAAAATAGAAAACTATCGGTCGGTCCCTGTTACTTGTATCGGCAACAAGCAGTATTTCCGATAGATTTCGATAACCAGAACGGTTTGTGTAAGCTCATGGTAATGGTCCAGATTAGAGCGAAAGTTCGCCGGCCAACATCGGTACGTTGGTCGGATGAATTAGCAGACGGCTGGGGAAGGCTGGATGAAATAAACACAAGACCAGTTATGTTAATCTCGTCGCTCATATTGTCTCTCATTTCGTCCGACAAGCATAAATTGACCTACGAGCTCGCAGGGATTATGAGGAGCGAGGTATCTACGTCCGGGGGCCTGCGTCAAAATACGATCAAGGTTGAAGACACGCGCGAACATATAATTTATACGCACTGACGGGTCAAATTGGGCTCGGTGATGAGTTCAAGAACGAAGTTTTATTTAAGTGAGTCACTACCCATGAAAATGAAGAGGCTTTTACTTACAGGACAGCGCAAGCGATTCGAAGCCGCGGCGTCGCGCGAGTGGGTCGCTCGTGTGCGCGCGCCCCGCTCGACGCGCCGCTACATGCATATTTCATCGAAAACCAAATGTAAGCTTCGTGATCGTATCGATAGCTTGCTAACGTTTTTGTATAAAACTATCAACCCTTTATTGAACTTTTTTATACTTACATGCGATCTCCGATAATACTAGTATGGATAATAAAGATGAGACAATTATGATTTTTGAATAAAGCTTTATAATGTAACTGTAAAATGATGAAAATATGTAAGGATCACAATATGTACTCGTACAAAATAATTAATCTAATGAAAAAAATATGATAGTCTTCCACGCGTCCGTATTCTAAGCAATCTTCCGCCGGTCATCAAGCTCATCTCGCCATCTTCACCGTAGAAGCAAGATTAGGAGAATAAGATACAGATACAGGCCCAGCCTAGTTTGGGGTCCGTTGGACACTTATATTGATGTTATTTGTACTCTTTGTGGGAAATAAATTATTCTTATTCTTATTCTTAATAGTAACGTGGTATTAATTTTTCATCCATGTTTGTCACTTATAATCTTATTATTTTCGTAAATCCGATTACAACCGGATGAAGCGAAAAACATGTACTTAAGCTTGGTCATTCGAGCGCCATCTGTTTTTATTATTTCGTTTCAACAGTTGGCCTTAGTTTCCCATAAATTCTTTCAATATACTATCATGTGTCATCATGTAATTTGCGATAATCGTATTCCGCAACGCTTCGTTTTCTATAATATTTATAATGCCTAAGTTTCACTGACCAATTTTATTGTGACATAACGATTTGTGATGTATACGTTTATGCCATATTTGTGTATACATCAATTTATTTGCTTTAACTTTCGTGTGCCATTAGCTCTAAATAATCGGATTTTATTTTTTCATACTACTTTGCAAAAAAGGTAATAATGTGACAGGGTCGATGGAACGGCTATCTCAGCATAGTTTGAGCGTTCAGACCTCATACATTTTTAATATCTAGCCTTATTGTTTAATTCTTATGTAAGTTTGCATGATTCGAGAAAGAAATTTAATAAACCCTACTGAATAATTAGAGCAGTTGCTTTACAGAATGACTTTCTTTACCTTTTAGTTTCATTCCAGTTTCTATATTTAAGTGAATAAAGTTTAATTTAAATGACTTAAGACTTTTAAAAGTCATTCTACATTTATAAATGGCTTCCTGAAGCAGTTTTTGTGAGCACAATATAATGTGTACAGATATAGTGAATAATATGTTTCCATCGGTAAAACTCGGATCTCAATCGGAAGACGACGGGACCCGAAGTGTCAATTAATTATTGCATTAAATGAGTGACATGTTTATATTCATTAATATGAAACTTTATTATTTACTGTCAAATGTCAAAATGAAAAATGACAGCATGGTATGATGGGTACTGGCGCCCAATTCTCGATGCATTCGAGATAATGGCGATTGCGAGATTGAACGTCAGATTCATACAGTTGTGTCAAATGACTGTATGCACTGACGTTTAATCTCGATTGTGAGATTATGTCGAATGCGCCGAGAATTGGGGCCTGCTGAAGCTAATTGAGAAAGCACGAAGCATAAAACACAATGGAAACTAATTATGGACTACATCTGTACTCGCCGTCAAGGGAAACTGCTTCGCGTCCGTCATATATAGGCGGAAAGGATTCAATCAATCGAAAAAAACGTGATTAATGAGTTTGCTTCATTGTTATGTTTGGGGGACATGTTGTACACTCGTACACATATTGGCACACAAATAATCCTCACTGAGATTATAAATGCGAAAGTGTACGTGTTTGTTTGTTCCACTTCTCACGTGAAAACGGGGAAACGGATTGACTTGATTTTTTGCATAGCGATAGAAGGCCGGAGAAGGACATACAATACAATATTGTTTATTGAACACCACAAAAAGAACAGAAAAGCATATACTACTAAAATAAAGTTAGGGAACAATAGGCGGTTTTATCGCTAAATAGCGATCTCTTCCAGACAACCACAACAGAGAACTTAACGAACAAAATTGTTTAACTGTGGCAGGTGGTGCAAAATTGAAGTTAAAAAAATTCCTCAACTAACAAGCACTCAGAAATTACAAATATATATATTCATAAATAAATAAATACATATCTACATATATATAAATACAGATACATATACCTACACTATGTAAGGATATGCTAATAATTCAGCCAAAGTACGAGGAGAAATGAGACATAGAGTTATCTCGAAAAACGTCAAAGTTCCTGAAGGAATAACGCTAAACGAATTCCACTTAGACGAAGCCGCGATAAATAATGCTTTGAAGACTATTTTCAAAAAATATATATTCTACTATGCTTCTAACAATTCAGTAGGTAACTCCAATTTGCATATAAAGGCTTCAAAGAGTACAAAAATAAAGTACATAATGCAATGCATATCTCCCGTATTGTCAGCCCTTAAAAAAATCAGTCGAATATTCCATATACGAACAACTGCGGCGTCGTGTTTGAAGCGATCCTTATTTGGCCATATTTCCTCTTAACGATGCAGGAGGCGCAGGAGGGCCATAGTGCGGCGCCAGACAAATGTGGCCCTTTCCCTTCTACGCTAAACGCTTTGAATATTTAATACCGCATATTTACAAGCTTTTAGGCATCATGTTAAAATCAATTGAACCAGCCTGCTCTCTAATTATCGCGGTCCGCACATCATTTTATAGAAAAAAACTATTTAAACAAATGTAATCACGGAAATAACAAAGGTATATCTTTACATATCAATGAGAAAAATGTCATTTTGTGTTGCGGACTATCCGTCTGAAGTTTGGAGTAAAATTGGTGCAAGCTATTGACATTAAATCTTTGCACTCTGTATTGCAAGTTGCTGTGTTCTCGCGGTCCGCTCAAAATGGGTTGGCGGTCCGGATGCGGCTCGCGTGGCGGACCGCGAGCCCCTGATATAGGAAGTAATTTCGTGCGTGCACCGAAAGGCCTTTTGAACGTTTTCGTTGAGCGCCGAGCTGACACGTGCCGCTCTGCACTGATACGCGACAGAGAGTCCTTGGGGTGCAGCCTCCATCGATGCAACAACTAGATTTGCCGGGCAGTAGGCGGGGGAATATTCAAATGTGTGCCAAAGGAAGCCGCGTCCCTGACCGAGTTCCGCGTGACCGTGCACTAACCGTCCGCATCAGGCGAGCCGCTTGCATCGCCCGCCCTCCACCCTCATCCCTCCATTTCTCAACTTTGCACGGGAAACTCATTCGATAAGCCGGAATTGATATCAACTCTTAATCGCTTATTTCACGATCCTTATAATCTAGTCTTCCCGAAGAAGGTTATTAATTTATTATATGTATATACCTACAGTAAGTTGAGGATTCGAGCCATTTAGACAAGTTACGTTTGGAAGGCTGAACAAAGTTTGAAAAAAAATTCAAATCTAGTCATGCCCCTTTCTGTTCACTAACAAATACTTAAAACAGCAAAAATTTGACTGTTAAAAATTAACTTTCTTTTTCGTGTCTTAAAATCTAGTCTCTGGGACCTTAAAACACTTGTACAACAAGCGATATTCACATAACGTATAGTCGAGCTCATAAATATATCGACTGTGGAAATTTCAAATGTCGTAAGGGACATTTTGACATGTCCACAAACTGTCCCTTACGACATTTGAAATTTCCACAGTCGATATATACGTACCAAACAGGCAAAAATATCTGAACTCTATTACGCCCTTAAAATAAAGTAGTGTTTACATATTTTTGACCACTTCATCTGCTTAGATTGTACATAAAAATAATATTTTATTCTGCAAGTATGCCTCACGGCCTCTTTCACAAGACCGTATTTACTAGCGTTTTAAATAGTGACATCTGCTGAGTAGAAGAGTCGCATGAAACTCAGCAATTTGTATTTTTTCAACCAAATCATAACAAATTTAATCATACCAAAACACTTGAACTTAGACACAAAGTGCAACAGACAAACTTAATAGAAACAAAATAATTATCCTACCTAATATTATAAATGCGAAAGTTTGGATGGATGGATGTTTGTTACTCACGGCTGAACGGATCGGGATAAAATTTGAAATGGAGATAGCTTTTTTTTATGTCAATTGACTGACAAATGAGCTGACGGCCCACCAGATGGAAAGTGATCACCGCCGCCCATGGACATCTACAACACCAGAGGTGCTGCCAATGCGTTGCCAGTCTAGGGAGGATGGGGAATGGGGATGGGATGGGGATGAGGGAATAGGCCTCCGGATCTCATCACTCACCGTACGAAACGCAATAGCAAGCTATTACTTTACGCCGATATTCCGTGAGAGTGTGGTTACTACCCCGGTCGAGCCGGCCCATTCGAACAGTAATCATCTAGTGAGAATTACTGTTTGGCTCTACAACTACAAAAACTCTGGCTTAGGCTTATACCCTAGAATAGCTCATAGGCTACTTTTTATCCCGGATTTTTTAATGTTCCCGAGGGAATAACTATAAACAAAGTCCGGACAAAGGCACGGGCAGAAGCTAGTGAGTAATAAATATAGGAGAGCACCTACTATATAGTCTCCGGGTCAGTAAAAATGTTTTTTTCATATATTTCAGGTCATATCTAGCCTATTGGTTCTTAACTGACACTGACACACTGATATTACTAATTTCCAAAGAAGTATCGGTATCTCGCACGTTTAAAATTAAAAAGAAATAATGTGAAATACAAATCCATTCCAAATTCAATTCTAACGCGGATTTATTTCCTTTTATTTTTAAGCGTGCGATCTGATTGTTCGATTTTTCAGGATTCATATTCATTCATTTTAGGATTTTCATATCATATTTAGTATTTCTTTACTGCGTAACAAAAGGTATAACATTAATAAACTTTTCGGATCTACTTCTTTATTAAGTCATTAATCTAAGTAACATATTAGTACATATAAGTAACAATTCTAAGTACAAGACCATTTTTTAAAATTGATTGATCGTCATGTTACACTCGTAATATTAAATTACTGCTACGGAAATACACTATTTTATTCTGAAGTTAATATTTTTTTATCTACACCCATATCATAAAACCTCCATTGGTTAATCAAAAACCGTAGGAAATGACTACCATTTTGACAACCAATTAGGAAAAACCAGTGCTGCGATAAAGAAATAACATGACTTCTTTATCGTTTTTAGTAAAGAAATGAGATTAAATTTGGAACAGCTGTCAAAACTCAAGTGGGTCTCTATTCTAGTATCCATAGATAATAAAACAGTTATTGATACGAAACGTCAATTCAGTATGTTTTTTTAATGTAAACTGCACAATATTTGATCTCGAGTGACGTGAGAATAGAGACTTCATCCGTTTGTCTATGATTTAAAAAAAATGGTCTTGACGGAGGATCGCCATGTTGGTGTTTTGCTGAACGAAAGTAGAATTGTTTTTGAATTGAATAGAAAAAGTTGTTTGTAATTTACATTTTAGTTGAAAATATGAATAGTAAGTAGTCTTCTCAGAGTGTGTGTGATGTGAAAATGCGCCGGATATCGGAAATATGCAGCCACGATTGCAACAAATAACTTGTTGGCAGAAAATATTGTTTCTGAACCCATCATGGAGGATTTATAATATGTGTGTAGATAAAGTTATGTATGCAACTCTGCATAATTTCGCCTTAAAACACACGTGCGATCTTATTATGAAACTCGCTAAAAGCTCGTTTCATAAAACCGCACTAGTGTTTTAAGGCCTATCATTATGCAACCGTTGCATAAACTACTATTTAAAGCCTGTTATTTGTTTTTAAATGTCAAAGTGGCACTTTAATAACTGGGGTGATTCTGTAACGTACGCAGCGGCTGATCAGCGGATAAACGAAACTATTAATTTAGATTTTAAAAAAAACCATTAGGTCTAAATTTGAATGCGGCCCTCACGGCTGTTCAGCCGCTGCGCACGTTAGAAAATCACAATGCTGATCTCATTGCGGTAAGGGTCCGTATGATCAAAGTCAAGGCCACTCGAAACTGGTAGCCCCTTAATCTAAAATTCGTCGCAGAGACGTACATACAAAGCTCCTTGGATGAGTAATAATTATTAATAAAGAAGATGTATTGGATCTCCAGGTCAAAAGCTTAATATAGAAGTCATAGTGTATATTACGGTTCCGTGAGGGTAAGTCGGTGTATCATTTCTATTTTTAAACATTATATTACTCATTAAATATTGTAAATGCATAAAAATTATGTAACATGCAATTTTTAAGTTAATACAAGAAGTAATTAATAATATTATAATGTTTGAGTTAAGAAAGTATGCATCGGCTTCCCCTCACACTAGGCCACTGGTTCCTGACAACTATTTCATCATATGAATAATTCAACGCGTTTATTTAGGTATTAAGCCTATTTATAGCTGTCTCCGGGCGTTTAAGTAACACACACTCAATATTGTCAGCGGTGTGTTTTGAATACTATGCGCTCGACTAATAGCTGCTTTCAGTGACATCAAGACTTGATTCCAGTTCATTTTGCCCGATTCACATTTGGAATATGCTTTTGAATACCTAGTGAAATATAGTATCACTGCATAATTTCAGCATCGAAGTTTTCGGAGTAAACATAAAAGTAATACTCGTAAAAATGTACGAAAATGAAAACCCTAACTCAAGCGAGAGCTTGTTAACATGTCTGCCGCACAGAGCATGCATCGATATTTTGCTTCGGTTTTTATTTTATTTGAGACCAAAATCCACGCAGCCATAGAGTCGTCCATTAAAGCTGGATGAAAATCGGATCAGATGAAAATTGGAAACGTTATTAGCGAAGTATCGATAGCGATTCGAGCTGCGCTAGTTGCCGGCGAGGACCCTCGCCTAAATTCGTTAGAGAATTTGTTGAAAACAATATTTAAGAGCATTTATAGTCCTTTTTCTAGCATATACTGCTATGTGCTAGAAAAATTTAATTAATAATAAAAAGCTTAAAATGTTAAATGTTGGTACTCCCCAGGGATTTTTCATAACCTATCATAAAAAGTAAGTCAAAAAACAGCATTTTCTAGACCGCCTTAGACTTTTTTGTCTTACCCTAAGACTAGATCATGTAAGGGTATACTAAAAAATACTGTAGTTTCTAATTATACTTTATAACAGTGAAAAGCGTTAGACATATGTTAATATTATGTCTTTTTTCACAAAAAACAAATGGAGTAAAGTTGACAATTTGAATAGAGATGTATAAAAGCGATTTATCCCTTCCGGGCTCTCTTCCAGCTAACTTGTGGGCGGCTGGGTCATTAGATAGTGTGGTATAGTGTTAGTGTGACACGTTTTATTAATAGAATAAGTAAGTTGAAAACACAAATGCCAGTCTTTTCGTTTTGCTCGTAACTTATAGATAAGTTACAAGCTTGTACCCGCAACTTCGTCTGCGTGGAAATGTTCCTAAAATATAACGATTTTTTTGTAACTGCAATTTTCCAGCCACTCACCCTTTTAGATATTAATTGTTCACACGGCTTTATACTTTATTACGGTTGTATTCAATTATTCATAATGTCTCACGACAGTTTTAATTTGACTATATTAGTTTTAAAAAAAGTAGTCTTACTCCTTCCCGTGCTTAAACTATCTCTATACAAAATTTCATCAAAATTGGCTCAGCGGTTTAGCTGTGAAAACGTAACAGACAAACAGAATTACTTTCACAATTATATATATGTCCTTAATGTAAATATAATAATTGCCTTCCGTGTTGAAACCTACACACGGCTGTATCTATGTTTTATCTGGGTCTGGCTCTCTTCAGACTAAACTCTTTAGAAGTAAGGCGCCACTCCAGCATGCTCGTTTATGCGTGTCAAGTTTTGCGTGGGGAATCGGACTGCCCGGAACTGGTGGAGCGGCTCGTGAAACTGTTTGTCCCAGACGTGTCAAGGATCACCCTAAGGCCGCGTGTGCGGCCCCTGTTGGCAGTGCCGACGGCGCGCACAGTGGCACATAAAAACTCGCCGCTCCTTCGTGCACTGACCCTATTGAATGCGCTCCTGGTATCGGTGGCAGAGTGTGGCCTGCTTGCGTGGAGATGGACGGCTGTATGTCATGAATGCTTGAAGATTTGCGAGATGATGGATAAAAGGCATTCTAGTGTTTTTACATGATGTGCACATTTTGTATTAATTTTAAGTTATTTTAGTTTCACAGTGAATTAGTTAAGACTGTAATGCTGTGTAACCAAATAAATAAATAAATAAATATGAAGACTAAAAATAGCTGATTATGAGAAAAAGTGACGCTCATATATTGTTCCCTTCATAGAGTTTTGTAATTTTGTAAGCGTATCTATTATATTAAGTTAAATAAGAACGTGCGCTTATGAGCTGTAAGTACTTTTATTTAATTAAATAGATGTAAGTATAAGCAAGGACCTGTGAACTATTTTATATACAATTGCAGCGCCTCTATTCGGGAACGCTAAGTGATTCTGTAGCGATTCGTAAGGGAGATTTCTCATCCCACTCTTCCGCACGACGCGTGATGCGTAAGAGCGAGATGAGAAATCTCGCTCACGAATCGCTAAAGAATCACTTAGCGTTCCCGAATGGAGGCACTGTTCTTATTTTTTGCTAGGAAAATATCTGCGTTTTCCTATACCATGCGAAAGAAGGACTCTGTTTTTTTATATAGTAAGAGGGGGGCAAACGAGCAGGCGGGTTCCCTGATGGTAAGCAATCACCGCCGCCCATGGACACCCGCAACACCAGGGGAATCACGGATGCGTTGCCGGCCCTTTGAGAAAGAAGTAGGCTGACAAACAGGCAGACGGCCCACCTGATGGAAAGCGGTCACCGCCGCCTATGGACATCTGCATCACCGGAGGTGCTGCCAATGCGTTGCCAGTCTAGGGAGGATGGGGAATGGGGATGGGATGGGGATGAGGGAATGGGCCTCCGGCTCTCTCTGTTACATTGTATCCCGGGCAAATATAAAGTTCCTTTGGAAAATGCCAAAATACCATTTCACCTACCTACCTAGCATCACGCCTGAAATCCCTAATGGGGTGGGCAGAGCCACAAGACTACTTGTGGCCACGTTCGATTAATAAGTCCTCAGATGGTATGATGAACCGTATGGTGACAGGTGATCAGCCCATCGCCCATACAGATAGTCCACTATGTTGGAGAGGACCCGTCCCTTAGTCGACTTTTACGACATGCCAGGATGATAAGCATCTGCACGCATTCTATGCTATTTCTTCACTCCCAGTGCAGCAGAGGAGTTCATTTCATCATACTGTGTATTTAATCCATGCCTTACTAAAGCAGTAGAGTGGAAAAGAAATAACTGAAGCAAACTGTTGGAATCAAATATATGGGTAAACTTGATAAGAACCACTTAAGTTATTTTTAATTCTCAAAGAAAATTTCAGTTCGTTCATCTTTGTAAAAATAAAAGGAGCGGTTTTGAGTGGCGGGTCAGCGGAGCGGCTGCTTTTAATGACGTGCCGTGTGTCCTGGCTGTGCATTTGCATAATTTCGTGAGATTCTCCTAATTAAGTCACCAGCCTTCACCATCGTCCGCTCCGGTCAAACTACGTAAACTTTATAAAACCGGAACAAACACAGAAAGATACCTTGATAATAAATAGATCTTCCGAAATATGAATATTACCTATATACCGGTTTCTGAGTGGGATCTGCCTCCGCTTCGCCCACGAGCTTACGTCTAAGTTATTTTCGAAATAAACGCAGAAGAACAGTATTAATATAGCATTAACATAATTTTGTTTATGTACAATAAATAAAAGAAGAATTACTATAGAAAGTCATAAATATAAATTTATAACAATAAGTACAGCGAGTACCTGATGCACATTTTGTGTTTGGACCGTAACAATTGCTTTTCATTTCAACATCTTACAGGTATACATATTTCTGGTGAAAACATTATGAAGCACAGGTTTGCTATATGATGATTCACTTTGTTTCATTTGTTTACTTGGAACAGAGCACACGTGTAGGCCGCTCGCCTTGAAATTCGATACCTTGACATCAACTCGGATACCATACGCACCTCATTTTATTCGCAAGTTAACGACAGCCTCTACATTTCCATTGATTAAATACTAAAGGCTAAACTACACTATAGACAACTAGGTAGTTTCGGCAATCAGCTTAATTAGTACAACAGTAGGTACCTACAATTATAACGAAGCTCGGCGTGGCCGCTTGTCGGTCGTGATAACGAAATTGGAGTGGACTATAAAATGTAATCGACCGGGTAATACGGCACTGGCTTTTGAATTATACACGGGCAATATAGCATTTATAACACTTACAATAGTTTGTACATACATAATAATATGTGTGAAGTAGAATACTCTTCGTTTTTGCATCGTTCACGGGGTTAAATCAAAAGGAATTTACTATTTTCCTTTTTGTTTTGATAATGTAATATGATAAATTTATATGAATATATTTTTTATATAATTTATGTCTACGACTTATTCCGAGATGTCTTAAAATGACACAAAAGGTGAATCGATGCGCGGTCAAATGCGTATTGGAAATTGTGATTGGAAACTCAAAAGGAGTTGCAGTTGATGTGCAGGCAGGTAAAACATCAATAAAGACCCTATTATTCATGTTTTATTAGCCCAAACTAACTTGAATTTAAAACGCAAGTAGCAAAATCTATGTAATACGAAAAAGACATGCAAAAGTCATTACGCAGTACCCACTAGGACTCTGAAGACGATCAAAGCTGTAGGAAGTTGTAGCATGAACATGAATCACTCGCAGGAAGTGTGCGCATAGGCCTGGGGTTTAATGTATTTACCCGCGCGCTCTGGCCCGGCAAATCAGAGATTAAACCGTGTTACTTAATGTTCCTCGCTCACACACAGGCCGCTACTTTACAAACACGGAGGTCAGGGCCAAACAAATTAAATAAATTGGGTTTGGGAACTATTTTAAAGGTGACTGTATAGGTTCATTTAAAACCTAGGTGAATTTAATACTAATAAAATTCCTTTATTTGGCTTTTGTTGGAGAAAAGTAACGAACAACTTTACATTTAAATGGACTACGAAAACATGATCAAAGAAAACAAAGGATTTAACTATCACAGATCTAAAACTAGTGGCTCCGTGAGCTGTAGACCTTGCGACAAACTTAACTTTGCCGTTGGAAAACTGTATATCCGCTAACTCCTCCTAAACCACGCAACTCATTAAGATGCGGTTTTCACCAATGGACGACTTGGTTCATTAGGCAGGTTTATATGTACATAGCATTCTAAATAAGTTTTAATATTTTAGAGAAAATCCAATGTTTTTTTAATCAAGTCGTCAAAAAATTAAATTATTTGGCGCTAAAATAGCTGACGCATGGCTTATCCTTAAGAAATATATCAAAATAATGTACTAAAGAATTGTAGTTCATTAAAAAGCCTAACGAAAAGTCCGCGATGGCATATGTCTATCTCCTAAGATTGACTCCATTAACCATTTTTATCTTTAAAATAGTAATAAAAAATATTAGGTTATTTGCGAAGCTATTTTCTCCTATTCAGTATTAATCCTTATCGAGACAAATACCTTCTTTAGCTTGGACATTTAATGTAGATTAAAATTGTCCTTCACACTATATCGTTTAAATAAATACTTTAAAAGATATCAAAGATAAAAGAAACGGAACAATAAGTCACAGACCGCGAGCTGTACCTCATGACAAAGTTGGAAAAAGGATATCCCCATACAACGACTTAGGTCGGTTCAGTTTACCAACACCAATTGCAAAAACCCCCATATCTCCGCCATTTTGAAAAATTCTGAAAAACCGAATCGACAAAAAAATTCTATATAATTATCGCACCTGCTCACAAAATTTCACGAGAATCGGTTGAGAACTGTGACCTGTAGACGAGAACAAATGGACATCCGGACATCCGCTGGACATACGAAAGCATTTTTGCCCAAGCTGAAACGGAGACGCTTCGCTCGCTCGGTCGATTAAGCCTTCTAGCTACCCCTTAGTTTGACTTCCATGTAGGAAAACTGTCTGAACAAAGTGTGTAAGAAGCAATACTTAAATAAAAGTACGTGCGTTTTTAATAGTTGCAATTTAAAAAAAATAGTGGCTTATGGCCGCGAGCTTCAGTCGCGTAAGAATTCGTATCATGACTTTTTAACCGACTTCAAAAAAGGATTGGTGTATCTAAGTATAACCATTTCTATACTTCATCAAAGTAAAGTCAACGCCGGGGGCCTATGAACCCGCTATAATAATAGTAGTTTATGCAACGGTTGCATAATGATAGGCCTTAAAACACTAGTGCGGTTTTCATGAAACGAGCCGATAGGCGAGTTTCATAATAGGATCGCACGAGTGTTTTAACGCCAAATTATGCAGAGTTGCATACATAACTTTATCTACACACATATTATAAATCCTCCATGATGGGTTCAGAAACAATATTTTCTGGCAACAAGTTATTTGTTGCAATCGTGGCTGCATATTTCCGATATCCGGCGCATTTTCACATCACACACACTCCGAGAAGACTACTATTCATATTTTCAACTAAAATGTAAATTACAAAAGACTTTTTCTATTCATTTCAACAACAATCATTTCAACAACAATTCTACTTTCGTTCAGCAAAACACCAACAATGGCGGCAATTCGATCCTCCGTCATGACCATTTTTTTTTTTTAATCATAGACAAACGAATGAAGTCTCTATTCTCATGTCACTCGAGATCAAATGTTGTGCAGTTTATATTAAATAAAACATACTGAATTGACGTTTCGTATCAATAACTGTTTTAATATCTATGGATACTAGAATCCTCCTCTGCTGCACTGGAAGTGAAGAAATAGCATAGAATGCGTGCAGATGCTTATCATCCTGGCATGTCGTAAAAGTCGACTAAGGGACGGGTTCTCTCCAACATGGTGGACTATCTGTATGGGCGATGGGCTGATCACCTGTCACCATACGGTTCATCATACCATCTTAGGACTAATTAATCGAACGTGGCCACAAGTAGTCTTGTGGCTCTGCCCACCCCATTAGGGATTTCGGGCGTGATAATATGTATGTATGTATGGATACCAGAATAGAGACCCTCTTGAGTTTTGACAGCTGTTCCAAATTTCATCTCATTTCTATACTAAAAACGATACGGGAATAACCTTGCAGCACTCGTTTTACCTAATTGGTTGTCAAAATGGTGGTCATTTCCTACGATTTTTGATTACACTTTGGAGGTTTTATTATATGGGTGTAGATAAAACTATATATGTACTTACGAAACTTATTAAAATACTGATTGAAATAGTATTATTCGATTTAAAGTTTATTAAGTGTCTTTGATACTCGTAGTTATCTCTGGCTACCATCAACTCAGGAGATTTACTTTAAGTTTTACTTTAACCTTTTGGCCGCCGTAGTCGACTATGCATGACAGCGCAGCGTAAAAAAGTCCTTCACTACATTGACTTAAAGTTGAAATTCGTGTTACTTCTCAGACATGCTTGGCGGCCAAAAGGTTAAAGTCTTCAAACAAACTTCTTAATTAGGCACTTGGTTTGACAATCGCGACCGACACACCCTCGGCGCACTATTTATCAAACGTGCTTGGCCGTTTCTTTATTTAAATAAAACCGTTAATGGGAAAAGTTAAATAGAATTCCGCGGAGCAATTCAATGTGCAAATAAAAATATTTTCAGCTAACATTGTTTGAGGGCCGAGGTCCGCTACCGACAGCGGCGCGGCGCTCGAGGGAATTTCTATTATTCATCGCAACGTTAGGCGTTGTCAAAGCCGCGTCCAATCGCTCTTCAGCTTAACTATTTCATCAAGGCTAATTACTTAAATGTTATATTTGTGTTCACACAATTTCAATCCATACCTTTGTTCATCGTAAGTTACTCGATCTCTTTTACAATTTTGAGCGGACTAAACATATTCCCTTTACTCATACTGATTATGACCTTTATAAGAGCTTGTATAAGCCTAAATATAATAAATAATATATTTTGTCTTGACTTTGACTTGACTTGACATAAAGTCACGCTATATTTTTATTGTTGTTGTGGAATTTATATCATTCGAGCTTTTACTCGCGACTTGATGCGTGCTGCCCTTGCAAACGTTTTGGAAATGTGCATTTTAGGGTTCCGTACCTAAAAGTTAATTAAATAAGGAACCCTTATGATGAGACTTCATTGTCTGTCTGTACGTCACAGCTGTTTATCTGCAGTAACTACTAATGTTATGGGCTTGAAATTTGTAATACTTATAGAACTTGCGTAGTAGGATAATAAGGAACATTTTATGTTTAAATATACCTTCTTAAAATTTTACTGAAAAAGGGGGAACGCGAGTCAGACTCGCAATTTACCAGATTTATAAAAAAGGATAAAGAGCATTCTTTGCTCATATTCTGGTGACGAAAGATCGGCTTTACCTTTCATGAAAAAAGCGATGAAAACGTAAGAGTCCTTTCGCGATTATAACATTAGTACTTAATGGATTTTTACTTATGCTTTGATGGATTTCATGGATAATGAGGCTAGATGATCTCTCTCACGGTATATTATTTCCTGAGCAGCAATGACAAACTGCTGCTCCAAATCCAGGTCGTATCCTCTACATCCGAGCAAATGGACGCATGCTAAGCTCCCACCTGCCGCCGAGATAGGTTAAATGAATGCTGTATTGCCAGCTTATAACGCGTTAAAAAATCAACAGGGTTGCGACCCCACCGACGCTCCGGTACTTAGGGCAAGGGCAGCTTTAAAGGGCAGGGTAGATATTTTTTGTAGCACAGGTACTAAACCGGGTTGATTTATTTTCGTATAAGATATACGTTTTTTTAATGCAAGGACGCTCTAAAATGCGACACAACTGTATCGCCAAGGGCGTTATGAATTTTGTTGAAAACGATACTCAAAATGTGAAATAAAATGACCTATTGTTGATTATGTGTAACCAATTGTGCACGATAAATAGAATAATGACACTCTTGCAAGGACCTTCTAAAAATTGTTTTAGTTTGTAGATACCTCATTTTCAATTTCATTGAAGCATCTGAAATAGTAGTTTATGCAACGGTTGCATAATGATAGGCCTTAAAACACTAGTGCGGTTTTATGAAACGAGCCGATAGGCGAGTTTCATAATAAGATCGCACGTGTGTTTTAAGGCCAAATTATGCAGAGTTGCATACATAACTTTATCTACACACATATTATGAATCCTCCATGATGGGTTCAGAAACAATATTTTCTGGCAACAAGTTATTTGTTGCAATCGTGGCTGCATATTTCCGATATCCGGCGAATTTTCACAACACACACACTCCGAGAAGACTACTTACTATTCATATTTTCGACTAAAATGTAAATTACAAACAACTTTTTCTATTCAATTCAACAACAATTCTACTTTCGTTCAGCAAAACGTCAACATGGCGGCAAATCGATGCTCCGTCAAGACCATTTTTTTTTTAAATCATAGACAAACGGATGAAGTCTCTATTCTCACGTCACTCGAGATCAAATATTGTGCAGTTTATATTAAAAAAACATATTGAATTGACGTTTCGTATCAATAACTGTTTTAATATCTATGGATACTAGAATAGGGACCCACTTGAGTTTTGACAGCTGTTCCAAATTTAATCTCATTTCTTTACTATAAACGATAAAGAAGTCATGTTATTTCTTTATCGCAGCACTGGTTTTTCCTAATTGGTTGTCAAAATGGTGGTCATTTCATACGGTTTTTGATTAACCAATGGAGGTTTTATGATATGGGTGTAGATAAAGAATGTTTCAATAACGGTTAAAGCATATTGCGGTATTCAACTGACCGTGATCAAATTAATTGTTATTAATGATTTTTTGACGCTGAGCGTCATTACAACTGCTAGTTGTTTTAAAGATACCATTAAATATTAAGATAATTGAAAGGACGAAAGATTTGTTCGTACTTTTACAGCCATAACCACTCTCCGTCAGGTGGGTGTCTGCTGGTTTTCATGTCTAAGGTAATGAAAAAAGGACCAAGTACATATCGGACCATGCATAGTTTAGGGTTCCGTAAACCATATTTCCTAAAAGTAGACACAAACTAAAAATTACACATATTCATAATAGTCATTAAAGAGCTATCCAACGACACCCCAAATGAGGTTGTAGTTTTAGGGTTCCGTACCCAAAGGGTAAAAACGGGACCCTATCACTAAGGCTCCGCTGTCCGTCTGTCCGTCTGTCTCCAGGCTGTATCTCATAAACTGTGATAGTTAGAAAGTTGAAATTTTCACAGATGATGTATTTCTGTTGCCGCTATAACAACAAATACTAAAAAACAGAATAAAATAAATATTTAAGGGGGCTCCCATACAACAAACGTGATTTTTTTGCTCATTTTTGCTCGATATTGATAACGACAACAGGTAGACGCTTGAAATATTCACAGAATATTTAGATATATATTTATTTAAAAAATAAATAATTAAATAGAAATAAAATAAATATTTAAGGGGGGCTCCCATACAACAAACGTGGTTTTTTTGCCGTTTTTATACATAGTGGTACGGAACGCTTCGTGCGCGAGTCCGACTCGCACTTGGCCGGTTTTTTACATTTGATTTGATAATATTATTCAGACGGACGTGACGAAACTATAAGGGTTTCTAATCTGACTACGAAACCCTAAAAAGTGTATAACTTATTTTCTTGCAAATTGCTGTTTTTTATTATTATGCTTTTTAACATGGCTCAACAAATGCTTTGTTATTTACGTAAATAAGAACCTTTACAGAATTAATGAATCCTCGAAGATAAGACATTAAGGAAATCTATTAAAAGTATCAAGGTTTCCTATTTTGTAATTAAGTTGAAATTGTACACCATTATTTACTTCAATGTTAGATAAAAGCATTTTTACTAAAAATAAAGTAAGATGTTTAATGGAAAAAGTTTTAATGGAATTTGATGAACGAAACGATTCAAAAGTCGCTCTTAATACAAATTTCTTAAAAGCAATTATCTGTGTTACGGACCTCTTTGCTTCGAATGCTTCGCCATTTCACAGGAAAACGATTCAGTGCACACAAACAACATTATAATATTGAACAAAAACAAATAACGAGCATGAAACGTTTAAATTATAGGAGTCAGTTTTTAGTTGTGCAATAATATTTCTATGTAGAACTTGATTTTATTACACTTACAAATTGTTAAAGCACTTAAAAGACGATAGATCCACATTATTTACCGAGATAGCAAATGCATAAAAACCTGTTCAGTATAAATATAAGAGGGGGTTTTCGGAGATTTTCACGAACGTGTTTCTAATGATAAAACGGGCAATAAAGGTGGAACAGTGGTGGCGTAGCTGATCACAGGCAAGTTTTTGCCGCCGACCCGAAATAACATACGGACATAAATTAGAAAAGAATGGCCAAAGTTGCGACTCTAATGCCAAATTGAACGAATTAAGCGCCTCCCTGGGAAACGGAGCGATCGAAGATAACGAGTCCCTTTTTTGACCTTACAAAAACACTTTACCTATCTCCCTTAAGGCTCGGTCACATTGTGGGCGCGGCGTGTCGCAGCGCGCCTATCCCGCTCACACATAATGGCATCGCATTCCCGTGCAATACGCAAATAGTTCAACACGCAAAATGTACAAAAATCAGTATTCTACGCAGACGTAGTCGCGGGCACCAGCTAGTGTTTTATATATTTAGTTAACTGATTTGATAGTTACCAGCTATTGCTGAACACCGATACGCAATTTTCGTTTTATGTACATTTTGCGTGTTGAACTATTTGTGTATTGCACATTTTCCGTATTGTGCATTATGCGTGTAGTGTATGTACATTTAGCGCAATGTACATTTAGAGAATCTACTTTTTGCTTTTGTACATTTTGCGTGTTTTGCAATATGCGTTGTGTACATTTTGCCAATGTATACGTTTTGCGTGTAGTGTACATTTTGCGTTTTGTGCATTTTGCTCCGAAGGGATCTCTTCTTGTCTTAGCTCATTAGTTAGATACGCATTAAAAGTCAACTATGTGACATAGTTCATAGTTCATTTATTTCATAAACATTAGATACATTGAGTTTGAAACGTGAGGGTAGAGTTCCTCGTAATTTACATTTAATGTAAATTAGTAATAAATTGATATAACAAAAATGTCAAACATGAATTAATAATAGAATTAAATATTAACAATAGTAAGACATAACGATAAGTACACCACGTTAAGCAATTGTCAATTCATTGTAGGCACAGGGTTCTAGGTCAAAAGGAACAAAGTGGTCAGAGGTTTATTCGATGGCTTTATTCACACAAGACCTAGAATGCCTTGAGGTTTGGCTTTGGCCAAATAGAGAGTGGAACCATTATATAGCTATTTACCGCCGGCATATCTCAAAGTTTCAACTAATAGCGCCAGTAATCTGTGTGGAGACGAACCGGCAAATAGTTCAATTCCTTTGAAACTGATTTAGTTTGTTATCTTCCTCTTTGTCTCCCTTGTTTCGATCCATTTTATACCTACCAATGAATGAGTTCAAAACGAAACTAAATATTCTTGTAAAAATCTGACATAAGATCAAATGTGTCTAAACTCTGGCTCTAAGGAACTGATATAATATCATTTAGGTATTTCATTAAATACCTACTGAATATGTTACTCCTAAGTATATAGTTTGATAACAGCGGCCCTAACATGAATGACACAAAGATAAGATACTCGTAGACCGTCTTATCTCTAAGTGCGTCTCTCTCACACTAGTGCCGACGAAAGAGATAGTCATAGGGATAAACGGGTTTTATTTATCTTTGTGTCATTCATGTTACGGCCGCAGGTTAAATTTAAAGATTCCAAAGAACTGTACTACTAAAACTGAATAAATCATTAAAGTCATTCGTACTTTATTACTCTAGTCTTAAGGTTTTTCATCTTAGGTAATCAACAGTTTTGTGACTTACCTAAAGATAAACCAGAGCCAGTGACTGCTTTCCCGTCAATCTGAAAAAAATAACCATTGAAATAAATATGTTTTTGTAAGACAACTCAAAA
The DNA here is from genome assembly GCA_947859335.1 of Tortricodes alternella. Lineage (NCBI taxonomy): Eukaryota > Metazoa > Arthropoda > Insecta > Lepidoptera > Tortricidae > Tortricodes > Tortricodes alternella. The sequence goes on along the minus strand of OX401983.1, from coordinate 8,536,715 downwards.
ACAAAAATCTCTAAGTACCTACATAAAATACATACATACATACATAGATCACGCCTGTTTACCAAAGGGGTTGTCAGAGACCACGGATTTCCACCTGCCGCGGTCCTGACATACACCGTTCGCTTCGTATACTCTCAACCTGGCGCCTCATTCGGGAACGCTAAGTGATTCTGTAGCGACTCGTAAGCCAGATTTCTCATCTCGCTCTTACGCATTACGCGTCGTGCGGAAGAGTGGGATGAGAAATCTGGTCTATGAGTCGCTACAGAATCACTTAGCGTTGCCGAATGAGGCGCCTGGCCTTTCTTAAGAACGTCCTCGATCTGGTTTTGGTACGTTCGCCGAGGTCTTCCCCTTCTAACCCTACCATGCACACTCGCCTTATAAATATTCTTCGTTAGTCTTCTTTCGTTCATCCTCTCCACATGTCCACATCTAAGCATACCTTTCTCAATTCTCACGACTACATCTTCTTCCACACCACATCGTTATCTTATCACGCTACTTAAGGTCACGCTATCTCTAAGTAGACTCAAATAAAACAGCGCCTCTATTCAGGACTGCTAAGTGATTTATGTACTATATCGCCACTAAAATGACAAAACCGCTAATGTGAATGTCAATCACGTACAAAACAGCGACACATTCGCGGATTTGTCATTTTAGTGACGATATAGTAAATCACTTAAGGTCTGTTCGGCAAGAGTTGATAAATATTATGATATAGTTTCGAAATAGCGACTGTCGCTTAACTATCAAAAACTGTATGACAGGCGTCTCTTATCGCCGCGCGCAGTGAGTTTCGTGGTACGAGGGACGCAGATGTTTCCAACTGCGGTGTCACGCCGGCCGGACGGCGGCGAAATATATATATTTTTTTGTTCATATACACAATCGCCATATTGCAAATTAATGTCTTGTATGTGCGCATCAAACGTCACATAAATCTGCATGGGTCGAAAAGAAACGAAAAATATTTTTTTATCTATGACACATGTTTAAAACGCGTTGAGTATGGATATGACGTCTTTCTATAATATGTCTTAGGCTTCGAGAGTGCCGTTTAGGTGTTCGCGAGTTGCTTTCTGTTTATACAGTTAGGCTATTCAATAATAAGTAATATTCTATGAAAAAAATATAAATTTTCCCTTTAATTTTTTATTATCATTGGAAAAAACAATTAGCGGGCCGCTATTTGTAATGAGTTAAGAAGCACTGACTTTTAACTTTTATTATCAACTCTCGGCGAACAGACCTTAGCAGTCCCAAATAGAGGCCCAGATGTGGCATATTATGAGAGATTGTTTGAAATGTTGATACACATATCAGTTCGAACAGTAATCATCTTCGATCGGCCGATTCGAACAACAAACATAATGTGGTACAGAACCATAAAAAGAGGGCAGCTGGAAATGAAATTTCATTTCCTTTGGACGTATTTGAAAGCTTCGTTTGACGCGTTTCGCTGTCCACCACACGCAATAGGTCCGCGGTCTGTGGCGGCATTATGAAATAATGTCAAAGTTACGATAATGATGCCAATCCATGATAGAATTTAAGCTCTCTTTGAGTAAGAAAGGTAAACAAAGTGGGTAGTGTCCTTCGAGTGTTCTATTTCTCGAGACAACACAGTTCTTTACAATAATAATGTGATTTTGTAGGGTTAGTAAGATCCATTTTCCCTCAGGCCATGCATTTTGCTATTACAAGTTGATGTAGATAAAAAAACGTGTTAAATAATGAAGTGAGTAGGTTAAATAATGAAGTTAGCCGCGTGTCGCGTCAGTAGCCTGCGCGGACCTGTGCGATACCGACGCCCGACGCCTCAATTACGGCCCTTACGCCACTCTTAGTTACATACCCTCCCCTCAGACCCCTGTTTCACCAGCGCTCGGTGGAAAAGAAATTATTATCTCTCATATTCGTTTACAAACAGAATTAGAAAGAAGAGGTCATTACGGAGAAAGAACTTCCTGATGTCCTCATTATTATTTATATTTATGAAACCTTTATAATTAGATATTAAACACACCCGTGTTGCAGAAACAATTTGGAGGTAATTAAAATGTCCACGCTCAAAGAGGTGTTGTGTTTTAAGTCAGTGTCTCTAGGTGGAAATTGAATGTAGGACCCAAACGGGGTACTCCCATTTGTTCTATAGAATTGTGAATATAAATATGGACAAAGGTATCATTCGTCCGCGATGAGCATAGGAACGAAAACCACCGCGAACAAAGTAGCTATAGATAAGTTTAACAGACTATATTAGACTTGCGTTAAGAGTTTGACGTAGGTATATAAGATAACAGTTTTGATCTGTTCCTATATTCTAATAAGGGATCATCCATTAATCCCGCGAGGCTCGAATGGAGGGAGGGGCTCGAAAAAAATCACAAAATATCACAAGGGGGGAGGGGGTTGTAGTGAGATATCACGTATCTTTATTTTTTCGTTGAACGCGCGATTTCTAAAGCGAAAAGCGGCGTGTGACCATGACTCGCCGTCTGGACATTTTTATTATGGTGCTTCATTTTCCAGTTATAAATTAGATTATACTTGTATTTATTGAAAAAGATTATTCTAAAAAAAATTAAGATACTTTGTACCAAAAAATACACGTGATTTTGCATAGGGGGGGTTTAATCTAAAACTTCACTACCTCTATCACCAGGAGGTGGGGGGGGGGGGGGGGGTAAAAAGTTGATAAAAAACATCACGTAATTAATTGACTACCCCTAATAGCTGAGGGTCCGTCGTCGACCAAGGTACGGGATGGATCGATGTGTTAGCATGAGATAGAGATCCTTTTCTCATTCTTACGTGTGAATGCGTCCCGTGCATTGGCAGACGATGGCCCATCGTGTAGAGAGGGGCCATAACGATCGGTTTCTGTATCACTTACACTTACACCAACGTCGAATATAGGCCCTGCTAATATAAAATTAATTAATTAATTTAAAATAGTATGTAGTTACTTCTGGTGCTCATTGATGGCAGCCCACTTCAATCAGCTCTCAGATAAGAACAAATCTCGGTAAAATAATAGAAATACCTACTAGATTGCTCCACCGCCGAAGCCGTTACACACGAGATATTTCAATTTGTTGTATATAAATCGAGGCTGAATGAGTTTTACTCCCGAGTGTCCTATTCAATTCGACTGTGAGAAAACAAAAATAACCACAAACTTACATTAAATAATGAAATAAATATTCTATTAATTTGACAGCTTTCAATCTTGTTTACTTATTAAAGCCGAGTGAGTAAAGCCGTGTGTTTTTCAAGTATTCATAATGTCTCACGAAAGTTTTAATTTGATTATTCATGCTTTTTGCCATTTGGCAAGAGAAATTAGGTTTTTAATCATTTAGACGTTGTTCAAAATAAAATTTATTAGGATTTTTATCATAAAAGATTTTACCAAATTTTAACCTGTAATTTGTGACCTGTTTTATAGTTTACAGACGATGTGGCATTTTTTCCGAAAATGGAACTATTCTGAAAAAATTGCTTCCTTTTCCTACTTAATTTGAATGTATTTAAAAAATGAGATGTCAAAAAGTCGAGAGTTCGATCACATTAATTTTGTATGCTGTTGATGATAATTTAGGATTTTCACAATGCTTTTCACGCCAAAAATAAACTTAAAATCAAAGTCGCTCGGTAGTGTCCCATGAGAAGTGAAAAACATCTTTAAAACCCCCGATAGGTTTTCAAGAAAACTTTTTAAAGTCTGCTCTGCTTAACTACTTTTGTTGCTAACGACCCGGTAGCAGGGTTCTTTGGCTGTAGCGAGATTTCGGTATCACAGCGCAGTAATGCTACTACGTAGCACGAATAGAATTAAGCATGTCATTGTCTTATATGGAAATGCTTAAGCAGAGATTGAGACATGAATGTGTCGAGCATTAAATTCTACGAGACAAAACAAACTATTTAAGAAGTATATCACTTAATTGTAAAGGCCTTTATTTTACAAGTAAAGGCCTTTCATTTATTAGTATTAAACAAAGTTAAGGCTAGCTTGATAATGAATAATATCCAAAATCTTGACCTACATTGACAAAAAAAGATTTTGGTCGGGGAGCCGTTATATCATGATTAGTCAACAAATGGTACTGAATTAAAAGTGTTAAAGGTGAAGAAATGTAGGTCATAGGATTTTAGATGAAGGAAATAACAGTGTTAAGTATATATAAGCTATCACATACGGATAACATAATCAATATATACCTAATAAAAAAAACAGGGGACAATCTTTACACAACACAATCTAGTCCCAAAGTAAGCTCTAAAGGCTTATGTCACTTATGTTATGGGTAAGACGACGATATACATACATACTTATATAGATAATAAATACATACTTAAATATAATAGATAGGAAACAACTAAGACTCAGGAACAAACAAACATTCGTGCTGATCACACAAATATTTGCCCTTACCCGGGGATCGAACCCGGGACCGCTAGCTTCGGAGGCTAGGATCACTACCAACTAGAATCTGTGCAACTAGGCATCCGCGTCGTCTATGATATATATATTATTAAGTACATGCGAGACAGTAAATTAAAATTAAGGCTCGGTCACATTGCGGGTGCGACAAGAGCGCAGCGCAACGTCATCTGTTGTTTTTATTGGAAGTCGTTCTATAGACGCGCACGCTCAATAGTTGCGAGGTGGAGGTTGTAATGTCAGACGGCAGACTACGCCTAATAGCTGAGGGTCCGACTGAAGCGCGCGTGACAGGAGCGCGACGCTCCTGCCGCTCCCGCAATGTGATCACAATGTGGGCCCTTAAAATCCTTCAGGTTCACTAAGATACTGTTGTTAGTTCGTCTTATTTGTTCAGTGTGTATAAATGTACTGTGGTTACATCGCGGCTCCTCCGGCGTTATAGATATCACTCCTGAGTGTTTGCAAAGATTATTACATCGTTTCAAACACATTTGATTTATTTTTCCCGTTTTATAATGTTTCAGAGGAATATTTTTTAAAACAATACAATTCAACACTGGAAGTGGTAAACAAATTTACATTTATAACGGTTCAACTTGATTGCCAAGCCATTCTGTAAAATAATAAATGCGTCGAAGTTAATGAAGGAAACCGCTGCACGGGCGGGAGGAGAAACATTTGTTATTGGATCGACGAGGCGATCGGGCAATTAGTCTTGCTAGTCTAATCTGTTGCTCTCATAGATAATGCTTCGTACTACCCTGGGGTGGCTTTAGACGGCATACCAAATTGCGTGGAGGAATTAGTATACCCAGCAAATTCACTTCCGTCTCTTGAGAAATTAGTCAGTATTTTATGATCCAATTTTTAGTGAGAAGTTAACTTAGCTGGCCTTAAGGCTTTACTGCCACTCCTCTCTTGAATAAATTATCAGTCACTCACAGTCATGACTTAGGTAACCTGCTAATATTTAGACTCCAAAAACGTAGGAATTATATTGAGCACGTCTGTATTCCCTACTGGGACCTTTGTCATCGGGCAGCCAGACCTCTGTTTATAACAAGTTTGCCTGTCTACTCCGGGCTAAATTATACGGCCAAGCTGCTAGCAGCAGCCTTATAACAAGTTGCTAACAGTATCAGTGAGTGATCTCGAAGCGCCGTGTTCGTGACACGCGAAAGTAAAAGCGATTGAACCGTGCCACGCAAAGCCCGTTTATTTGTAAAGTTTTTCTTCCTCAGCTCAGTCATTCTGATTCATAGATATAAAGTTTGACATATTTGTCACTTCGAGTAGGGTTAGCAAGTCAAGGAGCTCTCTAACTCGTTAATGAGAAGTTTAATCACTGTTGTCTCAGCGCGGCATCTGTCACTCCGTAAATTTTAATCCCCAGTGAAGTCTCCGAAACTACGATTAATGTTTTTAGGTGCTCGGGGCAGATGAGGGCACAAAGCTCACCGTGACGATGGATCGGAATATACAAGGCTGTTCCGTCAAAGCGAGTCATCAGAATCAAATATGACCGGGGCTCCGAAACTGGTTTCGTACGTTGACCCCGAACAGGAAATGATTTCGGTTAGGTACGTTTACCGGTTTTTTACAAATCTCATTTCTGTTGATCGAAATTAACCGGTTAATTTGAGTTTCGTCATTTAAATGAGTTATATATGCCATCAGCTCTTTTACACATTTCCTGTAACTCTCGCTCTATGCCAATTTAGACGCACCCAAAAACTGGTTAATATCCTCCTTATTAACCGGTAACTAAAAGATTCTGGTTTGCACAAAACTGTTACCTTAATAAACCAGAAATTATGGTTTTATGAACGATATTAAATGCTATTTCAAAACTGTTTCTAGTCCTAAATGCGACATTTACGAGTAGTTAGTCGATTACGCGCGCAAAGCCACTTGCTCCGGCGGAGCCCAGCCAATGCGTCTGAAAATACCTTCAACGCCAAGTCGGGTAACCGATCGATACAGTCTGTTATTGGTTTTCAGACCCACACATTTGATGCAATATTCAAAGCTAGCTAGTAAATGATTATATCAAAAACAAATGACTAACTAATAGGTCAACGCTGACAATTAGTAACTCGATAATAAGTTTCAATAATTACCTAAATTACTAAGTGTAATTAAAGTCTATTCATCCTTACTTGTCTTATATGGTAAACAAGTTTATAACCTCAAAATGTATCTTTTTTTTGGGTGAAACAAGTATTTTACCTTAAGTAGTAGTTACCTAGTAGGATTGCTTTATCCTAAGTGAAAAGTTGGCAAAGTGATATCTATAATATTATCTCCGGTTGCTTAATTTACGAAGAAATAGATGTTTTAGCCAAAAAAGGTGCATTTTGAGGTTAGAAACTTGTTTATCAAATAAGACAATTTAATTCGCTTTAAATTCATCTCATTCAGAGCGTCTATTAATACTTAGCCCATTGTGATTCAGTAATGACTCGTATCGATTTTCCCGGCGAGTCCCATCCATACAGAGATGTCAACTCCGAGCTTGCGGCAGTCAACCGACGTGTAGAACGGCTCTCTAATTGCTCTTAGATTTGTTAAGAGCCGCAATATGGGCGAACCTTCTAAATCTCTCAAGTTATATGAACCAAAGCGGCAATTTCCCTTTATTTCTATCGTGAAAACTCGGCGCGCTCTCATTTACATACACTTTGCTGACCCAACGACGATAAAACCCTTTTTATAGCAGTAAAAAAAAAGATTTCTGAAGTTCAACAAAGCATTCTTTACTATCTCCGTAGTTAGATATTCAATTGGCATCGGTTTTCGCATCAAATTCCCTCGAGTTTGCCATCACACAATTTCTTTCAACCTTCTTTGCTTTTCTTTGCTAAAGGATGCTAAACAGCCTACCAATCAATACTAAAAATAGTCAATACTTAAAATAGTTGCGTTTTAAGTATTGACGAGAATATCAGTCTACTAGAAATGAAACATAGAACTGAAATTGAAAAAAAGGTATTTCTTCAGGCTGCTGAGTGAGACAATTACCAACTCTATTCTTCTACAGCTCATCTTGTTCAAAAGATTCTTGTTTATGAAATACACAGCGACCACTGTTTGTAGTATACCTACCCAGAACAAACACAGTTGCCGTAACCACTATACATATAGTCCGTTCTAACAAGCTTTGACATCATCATCAATACCCCTGCTCTTCGGCCGTTCCTTGGATATGTTCTTGCAGTTGGAACCGAGGTTCTTGGCTACAGTCGCTTGTTTTCTGGAGTCCGTGGCCACCCCAAGTACTGTGTACGAGTAGTTACTTGAAGCTGGCGGAGACACTTAAACCTGACCATATGGGTAGTACGTACATTTATTGAAACTTCATATATCTTCTCTATACATATAAAATGCTTTGTCCTGAATGACTGACTGACGGATCAACGCACAGCCTAAACCGCTGATCGTAGAGACCTGAAACTTGGAGGGTGTACTCTTTATATGACGTAGGCATCCGATAAGAAAGGATTTTCGGAAATTCTAGCCCTAAGGGGGTGAAAAAGGGGGGCAAAGTTTGTATGGGACAACGTTCCTTGGTTCAATCTACTTCAAATTTTCCATAAACATTCTTTAACAGAATTGATGGAATACGTGTTTCGTATTTTATTGAAATCTATCCCCTAACGGGGTTGAAAAGGTGTAGAAAGTTATTTTGGGGGTGATTTGCTTCGAAGTTGATATCAATACTCCTTAGTGCTTTTGATTTAAATTACATTTCATTTTGACACATGTTTGAAAACTCCTGCCACCTGAGAGCAATTTTGGCGTGCGCTTCATAAACTGTTAGAGTTATACCAAAGAGTATAGTAATATTACAAAGAGTATAGTAATATTACAAAAATCATGTATGGTGGAATTGTTTGTCTTATAAAGTTCTAAAAAAAAGTCCGGGATGGCATATATCTGTATTTTATGTGGAAGCCACTTTAATCAAAATTGTGTTATAACAATACATTTAAATTCAATACTGTATAATGCACATTTACCTATGGTATGACGTACGTATAAATTAATCCTTATCCAAATAAATAATTGTATCGCTTTTGGTATGTAAAGTATGATAATCTTTGTCTTCTACAATAAGTAATTTGGGTTAATCGTTGAAATGTTACGACGATGAGAAAATTTTGAGTAGAACGTGTGCGGAATTCAGTTATAGTTATTCCCTTGGGAACTGTTGAATTTTCCGGGCTAAAAAGTACTCATGATCTGGCACATATTCCAAGACCTATAAGTATATATACTATATACCGAGTCATGAAAATCCGTTCAGTGGTTATGGATTATAATTATAAGACATACGAAGATCTGTTCTTAGGAACCATGTCATCGATTTTAATAAGAAGAAAAACCGCATACTCCTAAAAAAATAATAATACTAATACTGTTGAAAATAAAGTTGTTCTCTTACTTCTGCCGACATGTCTCCTAGGGCCTCTAAAAGATCTTCTAAGATTGCAAGGTACTTGAATCTATCCAAATGTCCACCATGGTTGTTCTTCCCATTAAAATCGATGACATGCTTCCTAAGAACAGATCTTCGTATGTCTTATAGTTTCCGACTTTCCCATACTGACCGATTTCAATGAGACCAAAGGTTATTGGTTTTATTAATAAATCATGACTTATGACATGACTTAGGAACATAGGGTACTTTTTAACCCAAAAAAATCAAAGGTTCCCGGAGGAATTACAATAACCAAATTCCCCGTGGACGAAGTCGCGGGCAGAAGCTAGTATTTTATGATTAGAACTTCACTTCGCCAAGTAGGTATCTATTCTTATTGAACCATAACTCTAATGTTCAAATAAATTAAATTGTGTCCATTTAAGTAATTATTATCAAATTTGACTACGTGCTTCGTGACACTTTTGAGTCTTGACAATAAAATGTTACAGTAAATAAGTATTTCCTTGTATATACTTTCATATGCAAGACTGGAAAGTATCGATTACTTCATCTAATCTTCTATGTATTGTGAATCTATACCTATATTAAATACATTTTATTATTAAATACTTAAGTAGTCAGAGGCAAAGTTAAAATTTGATTAACATAATGTGTTTTACATAGAACAGAATCGACCTCTTGGTTACACAGTACCAAGAAAAGTACTTAGAATAGGTATCTTTACCTACTGTCTAAACTTTGCCGGTTTAAAGACAGTACTTAGAATAGGTATCTTTACCTACTGTCTAAACTTTACCGGTTTTAAGACGCCTATAACTACACGGCATAGTGTTGAACTCGGGCGCCTGGGTAGGCCCAAAAGTGATTGTTTGTAATCCGGCTCATCTACTGAACATTTGAAAGAGTTCCCCTGTGCCTCACTCTGCTAAGTTTTTTATAAACGTAATAAAATTTGGTTAATGCCAGTCCCTTTTGTTACAAAAGTTTTTGAACAAAACGAAATAAATTCAAAAGCTTTATATCCTGTATCAAAGTTGTGAAAGTGATCTGCATACTAAATATTTTATTGGACTAAGTTTGTATTGCATGAAGACGAGCACGACAGAATTTAAAATGTTCAAATAAGAGTCGTTGTACTAAGGCTTTCCTTTGCAAAAGGATACTAAATAAAAATAAGTTTTCATTGTTTATTGATCCCGCAAAACAAATGTTTGTTTCAACGACACAATCGTCTGCGTGAACTTCATTCCCAATTTACTATGCATGTATGCTACATTTTACAGCAAAACCACAGCTTTATATTGATTTTATTGGTTTACTTTTTCGAAAATATATGTTTTTATTTTTAATTTTGAATAATTAATGCATTAAAAATAATTAAGCGAATGGGGACTATTAGCACTAATCATCTTTTTTCCTAGTTTTCAAATGATACCTACTAAGAAAAATTCAATAATTAGACTACTAAAATAACGATGGTCGATGAAAATCACTTATAGAAAAGTATTCAATTTTTGAACTAAATTCGAACTTAAAACGAAAAAAATTTACAAACAAGAACCGACTTTAAACCAAAAAGAAAAAAATAATGTTTGGCCTTCATTAGTCACGTCACCTACGTCACGTCACGTTACCTAGAAAAGTCTGAAATATTAATTTAATACATCTCCATGCAGTTCACTATATCCAGTAACAATAGACTTATATCAATTACTCATCACCCTTTAGAAAATGTCGTTGAGGAGTTCTCCTGGTTCTTCACTATCGGTTCTCCTTTACCACATGCATTTTTATGAATAACTTGCTTACCAACCTTAATAAAGAAATCTAATCGCCACCCGTTAAATACTTATCACTGAGGAGTTTCGCTGGTCATCTGTAGTCTTGAGTAAATACAGGAAATACTAAAATTACTATATGCGTGCCTATTATATTTGAGGAGTTCCATCGATTCCTCAAGGATCCCATCATAAGACCTTGGTTCATATTTGACAAAACAAACTCAACGAATTGAGAATCTCGTCCCTTTTGAAATCAGTTAAAAAATATTCAGATAATTTATAAATCGATATTTATTTAAAAAATATTTACTTTTAAGCCGAATCGTATGTACCTACATTCAACATAAACGGTAGGTTTTATTATAAAAATCCTGAAACGAAAGAAAGTACGTATTGATATATTTTTGAGAACATGTCGACTAGTTTATTTTGAATTTAGACATAGGTTACTGCGCCTCTATTCGGGAACGCTAAGTGATGTTGTAGCGACTCGCGAGCGAGATATCTCACCCCGTGCTTACGCACGACATAATGCGTAAGAGCGAGATGCTAGTCTCGCTCGCGGGTCGCTGCAGTATCACTTAGACGTTCCCGAATAGACGCCCTAGTTATAGTAAAAGCCGCCAGATGAATCTCCGTTAAAGCAGATAAAAATACGCTGACTATCGACAGCGCGCCACAGACCGAACGGAGAGGCGTGCCCGCCCAGCCACTTAAACTGAAACTAACCCTCACAAAAACGTTGTCACTGCTGAAGCACTAACCAGCATCACACGCCCCTCTCCTCCATGCATATAACCCCGCGGTAACTTATAAACCTGCAACAAAATTAGGAACACGCACCTCCATCCATAAAATTGAAAATTATTCTTCCGTTAGCAATATCATTCTTCAGCGTTCAGCATTTACGACCCAGCGTGTAGGTACGAAGTTTTTCCTGCGAAATCAACACTATTTTCGATTCTTATCGGATCTCTCGCGAATAAAAAATTGGGTTTAGCCTTATATGCTCTTCAGATACGATTAAACTGGGAGAACGTTTATGCGGCTTAGTATAGGTAATAGCAAAATTTAACGTACAGTCAGCCAAACAAGCATGTTGAACATACTTGGAACCATGTTTTTACAAAGTCAATCCACTTTCCGTCTTTAATTTAAATATCATTGGATGTTTTTATACTTTTCTATGAGCGCAATAACAAAATCAAACTGAAAATTAGATTGTTATACATGATACAAAGATAACGCCTACGAAAACATATAAAACATTAAGGTCCGTTTTATAATATATAATAATAATTAATAATAATAATACTCCATAATCGGAGTATTTACGGGTCACTTCGGGTTCAAGTATATCTTAGCCAAGATGGGACTGTCTGACAACACAAGCTGCAGAATGTGTGGCGAAGAGGAAGAAACACACATCATGTGCGAATACGACGCCCTCGCCAGACTAAGAATGAAAATACTTGGCAATGGTTATCCAGAACCAGGGGAATTCAAGGCACTACCACTGCGCTCCACAAGTCACTTCATTGAAGTGGTGGAGAATGCTATGGATAGTGCTTAGGAAAAAGGGGTAATTACACAAAAGATCCCATAGGGTCGAAGTGTATCCGCAAGGACCCCACCCTCTAAGATAAGATAAGATAAGGTCCGTTTTCACAATTAGCTAATGAAAACTTTATAATTATAGTCTAGGCAGATTCATAGTTTTAACTTAGAACTTAAGATTACCACGGGAAAACAAGTCATCTCAATTAGTTGGGTAAGAATTTAAGAATGTTGAACTTAGGTCCAGAAAAATGGCCTCTTGCTTTATGACTGTATGAAATCCACTTTTTGAGTTCATAATAAAATAGGGTAAGCGTTGGAAGCAAATGAATCGTTAAAATCCCATTCCCCTCTCTTAAACATCATTTCTGGGGCGAGTCCCTTAAAATGAGTGGACATTACGAAGTAATGACCATGTGGACCAAAGGCGCAGCTCGCTCGGAGCCGTTTTATAGTTTATCGACATCGTAGACACACCGTCAAGTGATTTTAATTAAGCCGTTACCGTCAAACGAATTACTTATTAATTTAATTAATAACGGAACTCGAATTTTACAGAACTGATTTGTAATTAAATAATTAATAAAATCATCTTTTTATTAATCAGTATAGACTTTTCTTGCTTGTACGATTAGTAACGGTTTGCAAGTTCTAAAGCCAGGCGCAATGGCCCAAGCTCAATGCTCAGGAGCCGTTTGCATGAAAAAGGGCACTAAGAAGATTTTATTTTGCCCGTGATCGCGCTCATCGCTAGCCGTTACCTTTTTATTGTCGCCCGGGACGGTATTAGCAGCATGCCCCACCGAGTTACGGCCTGGATACAAAAACTGGAAGGGACCTGTAATTACATTTGTTAATGCCGTTTAAGAATCGCTAGGGGCATACTTTTGTTCTTTCGCCCTCTCGTTTACATTCTCAAAGCTTAGTTATTATTTCCGGGAACTCATATATAATGCGAGTTTATTTCATAATTGTTTGCAATTTCCACCCACGAACGTTAAAAGTCTAATGAAATTTAGCAATGGTACTAAAGATATTTTTTTCTTGTTTGTTACATTTTTATTTTACTAACCCAACTTTACTAACACTACCGTAATTGTATGCCTACCCACTCTCATTGACAACATTGTCACCGCGTTATTCAAAGTGAAATAATTGAAAAAATAACACCAAATTGCTAATGACTTATCTATCAACGCATATTTTGAACAGCTGAAGCCAGAAGCTAAACAGGTTCGACTGGTAGAGAATGCCTCAAGGCATTAAGTCGACCTTTTGTACTCTACGGTTCTTTTGAGCAATAAGATTAAATACATGTTTCTTAAAGGCTGTAGGTGGATTCGGGCTGTCTGGTGAAGTTTAAAATGTAAAGAAGTCGTTTAAAGAAGAAAACTTCGGACTGATTTAACAACAATGTATAAATCAAATCAATATAAAGCTAGAAATCCGAAAGCTGGAGATTGAACAAAAAATCAACACTTAAGTTGTTGAAATCCGAACTTAAGCGCACAAAAGTCACTGACAGAAACTGTGATCATGGTGATTGAAGAGTATAGAAATAGGTAGCTTATGAAACAACCACCTGGGTAAGAACCCGTTTAAAAAGCGATATGGATTATAAATGGAATCATTGAAAAAAGTGTACCGAGAATTTATTGTCTGTATATTAAGATATAGTGACCGAATGCTTCAATATTCCCATATCATTCAGTCGTACAACCATGTCAAAACTTAGAACCATTTGAGTGAATGTTAATGTGATATATTAGTTGTAAAGTCGTGATTCTCGTCTCACTGCTCGGGTTTCCAATCCCTCTTGTCGATGTCACAGTTTTAGCTTTGCATTTTTTATCAGCCTTTTCTTTTGAGCCCCCAGTTAAAAGCAAAGCAGTGTTCTGCATGCTAATGCTAATTTGTCGACATATTATTTTATGTATTTGTGAAAAACATTATACACGATGTAACAACATTAATCTTAAAAGTGACAATGTTTTATCAGTGTGACAATTAAGACAACCCCCTCATGTGGTAATGAACAAGTAATTACAGCGTCAAAACGTAACACGAGCACGCGAGCTAATTCAACAGCGCAACAGGGCAAACCCCCTTACCATTACTTGTCATATCCGACCACGTATTACATGCCCGCTCAACAAATATTTGTTAATCATTCTCGCCGAGCTAACACGTCGGAGATTAAAAGATTAATATTTGCGTTTTGTCTCATTCGTGCAACAGGTAAACCATTGTATTGATGGCGAGGCGTCCACCAAGTATATGTAGGTACCTAGGGAGCGGGCGGTAGGTGCCGGGGCGGCGCGGCGCGGCGCGCTGCCGCGGCGGCGTCGCGGCTCGGGCGCGGCGCTGCTGGCGCGGCGGAGGCTGGCGCGGAGACTCGCGCGGGCAGCGAGCGCAGCCGGGGCGCGACACTTGTTGTGGTGGGTCAGGCCGCGTGGCCGGGCTCCGGCAGACTGTTGCTCCCGGGCCCGGTTCACTTGTTACGTGCCACCCCGCCGCCCTGCGCGCTCCACCGCGCCCGCCCCCCGCGCACCGTCCCGCGCCCTCCAACCCCGCCCGCGCCACCAGTATCGCTCCTTCACTTCGCAGCATCTTTCTCACCTATATTACCGACGTCGTCTCCTGTCAGGTAAATATTTCAAATCAAAGCGATATTCCATCCAAACGGCTAGTTTTATATCTCAAAGAATTTAGTTTTGCAAATCTACTTTGACAGATTTTTCTGAAATTAAGTAATAGCAGAGTATTTCCATAAATTTAATTAAAGTGATAGTTGATACTACCTTAAAGTTACAGTATATGTCTTTACGTGTTTCAGCTGAAGTACAGCATTTAATATACTTAATAATATAACAGTACGCCTATGTGACTGACGCCTATACCTATACTTTAAAATCTGTAATCAAATTACGAGTATAACAGTGCGGAAAGAGATCAACTTGCCGAAATGGTAATCAATTACTGACAAGGATGATGGACGGATTTGTTCAGATTTCATTATCGCGAGACCTAGACTTACCCGCTATCGCACATCACCGCAATCATTACTCAGCTGTCGATATCACAAACAGGTAGGAACTTTTAACACATTCAGTGCCGAGAACCCGATAGTTGGGTTCACCGTTCGTAGCGCATTTTCGCTACAAATGTGTTAACGGGACGAGTGACAGTATTTTTGGCCTCATCCTCACACGGCGTAGCACTCGTAGCGGCTGCCGTCGCGCGTTGTAGCAACCGCGGGCTGAAGCGTCAGGCATAACTAATCAGTCAAATAAGTTAAAGTTATTATCACGACTGAAAAGCAACGAAAGAGTCAATTCTCGATTGCCACTAACGTCTGAAATTAAAGCAAAAGGTAAAAAGTTAAGTACTAGTATTTGTGCCAACGTCGTATGCATAAATAAACACAACATAACTAAATGCCGAAGTCCCTTCCTAATGTTTGTACCGAGTTATATTAAAACTAGATTCCTTCATTCCATATTATTATTTAGGCAATTTGAAATAAAATTATGTGTTATATAATAGACCTGTCATAGTCAGGCCTAGTCAGCCCTTTACCTATTTCAACGCTTCATCAGAAATGATTTTATAAGTACTATTAAATATAATTATATTCCAAATAATTTCAATTCTAACAAGTGTAACTTCCACCGAAAATTAAAAAGATCAGCAAAATATTTAACAAGGTTGTGTTCAAACCAGTCATAAGCATGTCGGGCCATGCTCAGGGTTCTTTAACTATTACAACTCAGAATATTAACTTTAGCTAGTTTTCTATTCAAAGTAACACTATATAAGCTTTAATTGTTTTTTTTTCAGATTTATAGAATTTACAGTTTTGGCTATGGCGTGTGGGCACACGAAACTCCATCAGAAATGACACCTTAAGAGCTCAATATTACTTAAACGGTTCTTAAAAATTGGTAAGGACATTAGAATGTTTTCGAAACAGCTATCAGACGACACTTCATTCAAGATAGTAAAAAAAAAAACACCATTACTAAAGGAGTATGGCAGCTCCCCTAAAAAAATTACATTACAGAATTGGGTTACGAAATTCCATTTCTTAGCCAACTTGTAACGTTATACACACGTAATTTTTTTTTCTGGTGCACAATATTTGGCTTCATAGCTTACGAAACGCAGAACGAGAGTTGATCAAGATATCAATCAGTTGGCCAGTGCTGGCTCAAATTAGTATTTTAGGACGGTGTATTTCTAGTCTGCATCAAATAAACAGCATGTACTCACGGAACGTTTTAAAAATATTTATCTACACCCATATCATAAAACCTCCATTGGTTAATCAAAAACCGTAGGAAATGACCACCATTTTGACAACCAATTAGGAAAAACCAGTGCTGCGATAAAGAAATAACATGACTTCTTTATCGTTTTTAGTAAAGAAATGAGATTAAATTTGGAACAGCTGTCAAAACTCAAGTGGGTCTCTATTCTAGTATCCATAGATATTAAAACAGTTATTGATACGAAACGTCAATTCAGTATGTTTTTTTTAATATAAAGTGCACAATATTTGATCTCGAGTGACGTGAGAATAGAGACTTCATCCGTTTGTCTATGATTTAAAAAAAATGGTCTTGACGGAGGATCGCCATGTTGGTGTTTTGCTGAACGAAAGTAGAATTGTTGTTGAATTGAATAGAAAAAGTTGTTTGTAATTTACATTTTAGTTGAAAATATGAATAGTAGTCTTCTCGGAATGTGTGTGATGTGAAAATGCGCCGGATATCGGAAATATGCAGCCACGATTGCAACAAATAACTTGTTGCCAGAAAATATTGTTTCTGAACCCATCATGGAGGATTTATAATATGTGTGTAGATAAAGTTATGTATGCAACTCTGCATAATTTGGCCTTAAAACACACGTGCGATCTTATTATGAAACTCGCCTGTCGGCTCGTTTCATGAAAACCGCACTAGTGTTTTAAGGCCTATCATTATGCAACCGTTGCATAAACTACTATTATGCAACGGTTGCATAATGATAGGCCTTAAAACACTAGTATATATATATATATATATATTTTAAACCGGACAAGTGCGTGTTTTAAACTCGCGTGGAGAGGGTTCCGTTCCGTGCATGATTATCTGTTTCCTATGTTACTTTAAATACCATAGACTTCTTATAGATTTTCCTGTAATCTATAGGTAAAGAACTATTTTCTGTATTTTTTTTTCATAATTTTACGCCCCGTTGTTTCGGAGATAAAAGGGGAATGGTCAATTTTCGTCTATTGTCCTAAATAACTTCCAAACTTATTATCGTAAAATTAAACCCTTACATTTGATATGTCACACGATATAGTTTGCAAAACTTTTTTATTATTTTTATTTTTATTGACCCCTAAAATTGGCCCCCATGTTTAAAATTCATGTGTTTACGTTACGCGTCCGTGTTGCGTATGTGTACCAAATTTCAACTCAATCGATCCAGTAGTTTCGGAGCAAATTGGCTGTGACAGACGGACAGACAGATAGACAGACACACAAGGGTTCCGTTTTTCTTTTGAGGTACGGAACCCTAAAAACAGTATACATTTAAGTTTACAATGATGTCAGTCTAAGTATATACCACAGTAGATACGCCCATCGAGAACCAGGGGTCGCTTGTGCAGGACAAATATTTCCTCACCATATTGTAGTTTTTCACTGTGTAGGTAATATGCCCTAGAAATATAAGAATTCCTTCACATTACTTTACAGTAGATTCGTAAGAGCGAGATGCGAGTCTCCCTCGCGGGTCGCTGCAGTATTACTTAGACGTTCGCGAATAGACACCCTGTTTGATCTATAATATTTTTAGGTATTTTATGGTCAAAACGTGTACAATTTCCTAGAAATGACTTTTTAGTTTTAGCCATTCTCTAATCTCTATGTTTGGACTTTAAGCTTTCCGGTATTTCTAGTAGATAGCGAAGGCAAGGTTAGTATTTCTATTTCCTTGAAAAATTCCGTCAGTGACTCGCGGGTGCCCATGTTATATAAATATGGCCCTGATGGCCATTTCTGCAAAATAAAAGTTGATTCTATGTCTACAGCTGATCCCCATAAAATTAAACCATATGAAATAATGCTTTTGAAATACGCGAAGTAAACCCACTTAGCCGTCGCTACATCGGTTAACTGCCTCATCTGCCTGACTGCAAATGCAGCAGAGCTCAACCTACTCGCTATTACTGTAATATGAAATCCCCACTGCAGTTTTAAGTCAAGGGTTAATCATAGAAAAACAGTTGACTTTACCAATTCAATGTTTTGACCGTATAATTTAATATTTAAGTGTGCATTAACATCTTGTGGGGTTACTAATAGTAGATTGTTGCACCTAGCAGAAAGTGATTCATTATTGCGCCGAGTGTTAGTTTGGAGCCCGAACGCAAGTGAGGGCTCTAAAAACACGAGCGCAATAACAAATCACTTGATGTGAGGTGCCAAATCTTCTTTTCTTTCTACTACTGCAAAAAGTTGGTCAAAAAACGTAAAGGTACAGTTAAACCCAAATAGCGACGTAAAAAGGATTTTGGCACCTGTTATGACGCACCCTTAGAATTTTTATATAGCCTTTGACACTCGCACGTTCTCCCCGAATCTTAAGATACCCCATTTATTAAAATCGGTCCATTGGTTCTGAAGCTAAAGTCGAACATCCGAAAATTTTCACAGAAAACTTGTATCTAGTCTATTAATTGTCATATTATGCCATTTTAATAACCCATACAATCTTATCAGCCAGTACTTTGAGCATAACATTTTAGACGGGGCAATCACAGTTCGATATGGCCGCCGATATGTGGACTGTTTTGTTAACAGTAAGTCCGCAGAAAAGTGGTCAGCTGTCCCGTCGGACTGTGAATGGGCGGATTGGGTAGCTGTTGGTATAAACTTCTTGATCAACCAATCAAATTAAAACAAAAATACAAAACAGTGCAATAATGAAGTTTGTATACAACTTTATTTGCTCTAGAGCAAATTAAGGCTGCTTTGTGCTGAGTATTTAAGGCCATTATGATGAAGTTAAAGAATAATAGGAAGAAAAGGAAATTTAATACATTTGGTCTTTTTAGGATTAAGTACCAAATTATTCGCAGCAAACCATTTAGCAATCATGGACAGAGCGTTGTTTGGTTCAGTAAGCTCGGTATCTTTCCTATTACCTTGAACAGCAAAGAAGTATCGTCTGCATACATGACTATGCCGGATGATTGGCTTACCATGTAAGGAAGGTCATTTACATAAATAAGGAACACGAAAGGACCAAGAATTGATCCTTGGGGAACTCCTATCTCCACCTGTCTCTGTCTCTGCTGATGACTGATACACATACATTCGATGCACAGTAACAACACATATATACGTATGCTTATACATAAACCTACGATTGAAATTTATCTTTAATTGTTCTTTAAGTTATTATATTAATCATATGAGTGAAGGCCACCGCAATCTACCCAAAATTCATCCAGAATTTGCATGTAACATTTGGTCCTTTTGTATGCCCGAGCGCTGGGCTCTTTGTTCTGGCCCAGATTGAACGAGGATCGTGTTTTGGGAGTGTAATAAACTATTACATGTATCAAGGGCTATACTTATAGTGAATCGTGAGTGAAATTTAGATATTTTAAATACAATTATCTTATTATCAGTATATTAATTACAAAAACAAATTGATTATACAATTTCAAGAGATCGTTCATATCATGCCAACTTTCCCCTTCGTGTGCAATTGAATCCACAAAAAATATATAATTTTTAGGTACCTACTTAATAATTGTTCTATCTGTCACATTTACATTTGTCATTCTACGATTAATAATTATGCCAGATACATTGCATATCTACATCCTGACATGGGGAAACGGACCGATACATATACCGAAAGTTCTTCAGAACCGAAACCTACCTTGACTGGATGCAATAAAGCAAGTTATGCAGTCCACGGTTATTGATTTTAGTATAATATTAACTTGTTGATATAGTCTTCTAAACACAAGGTTAATTGTTTAAACCATGCTGCAAACAAATATAAAAAAGTGTGTGTGTGTCAGCTTCGACGCACGACAGGAGTTTACTCCCAACGAACGATTATAAAATAAACCAGTACCTTAGATTATAGAAGTAAAACATACGCTGTAAATTAATTGAACCTACGACTGTAATGCTACGCTGCTCCCGCAAACATCAGCGCCCTAATGAAAAAACAAGATGGCTGTATTTTATTAGTACGTCGATTTCAAATATGTTTTTTCGCCTTACGTCAGCCAGTGACAGTATGACCAAATTACGAAGATTGTAATAATGCTGTCACAAATAAACACTAAATTGCCAATATTATTTAGTATCATAACCTTACAGGCCAGACAAATGCGCATATGTTTTGTATGAATCCGTGGCCTGTATAGTTGACGTTTTAGGCGGCATGGCTTGACGGTTTCAACGTTTACTCTATTAGTATTCTATACTCTAAGACCAGTACCTATCATACCATGCTGTCATTTTTCATTTTGACATTTGACAGTAGGCAAATAATAAAGTTTCATATTAATGAATATAAACATGTCACTCATTGAATACAATAATTAATTGACACTTCGGGTCCCGTCGTCTTCCGATTGAGATCCGAGTTTTACCGATCGAAACATATTATTCACTATATCTGTATGCAATGCGAAGCGACCGACGCATCTTCGGCTAACATCGTGTGACTTCGTGTGACTCAGTACCGTGTGACAGTGTAACATCGTAGTTTGATTTTACTCCCCATAATTTTTCATACCCGGGCTTATATATGAAAATCGATTCTTAAGGAGTAAACTCCAAAAACAGCAATGATGTTATTGTACTACTAACGCCATCTGTCGGAAGGTACAGAACTAATAAGGCATGTGTAATGCTTTATCAACTCCAGGGCCTCTATTCGGTAACGTTAAGTGATTCTGTAGTGATTCGTGAGCGAGATTTCTCATCTCGCTCTTACACATTACGCGTCGTGCGGAAGAGTAATCTCGCTTACGAATCGCTACAGAATCACTTAGCGTTCCCGAATAGAGGCGCAGAACAGTGTTTTTCAACCTATTGTTCGCTACCCCCAGATGGTTCTTAGAACCTTCTAGAACCTCCATGGAACCCTCTAGAAACCTCATAGATCCTAGAAAATTCTAAAAAAAACATAGATCCTTCTAGAAACTTCAAATAAAGTTCTAGAAATTTCATAGAACCTTTCAGAATCTTTATGAAACCTAGAAACCTCATAGGCCGCTCTGGAAACTTCATAGAAACTGAAGATATGTAATGAAAACGGTTTTACCCAAAATTTGGAGTCCCCTTCTTCAGGGGTTGAGTGCAATCGCGGTCAGAGCAACCCACACATACCTACCTACGATTCGCAAGGCATCACAAAGCTATGCTTTTAGCTAGTTTGTATAATGATTTCGACGGCTCTCACCGTATACACGCACATATCTATGTGTCCTGATTTTAACCACCCCTTTGTCAAATGAAGCTGCCATCCGCTCAACTTAATCCCTATGTTTGGGAACGTCATTAATGACGGCTCTACGGCAATCGGCAAAACACTTTGAGGTCGAGATTATCAGTAAACAACACAAACACACACACACGGTTTTGTGCAAAAAAGCGTTGTGATAGGTACTTGACGTCACTAAGATCACCCATGTAAATAAATCCATAGGATATCAAATTCTGTCCACCAGCGGCGCTAACATGCATGCCCCAAAAATAAATTAAGCCAGTTTATCTCTATGACTATCTTTTTCGTCGGCACTAGAGTGAGAGAGACGCACTTAGAGATAAGACGGTCTATCTTATCTTTGTGTCATGCATGTTAGGGCCGCAGAGAGAACAACATAGAAATAAACCAAACCCGTCCCGTTTTATCTGACGTTAACATTCGATTTACTTGAAACTCGTCCCCAACATTTGTCATGTCAAAAGTGGATATACTGAGTGTTAGTTTCTATTCTACCTGTGTCATTATTGCTACGCCCATAAATATTATATTCTAGGCTTGATGAGGTTCTGACGCCATCGTTGAGTTTTCTTGTAACGAGGGCGAGATTTGTCTGCGAAGGCGAGGTTTGCTTGTGGCAGAAATAATTTTCATCGTTGAGGTTGCCGTTGCTGAGACGGATAATAGAAGCAGCGGACACATCGACCGCGGCGGGTTCGGGTAATCCGCGCAATTAGGCAGCGAGCATGCCCGGGAGCGATCCTGATCGATAAGTCAAATCAGCTCTATATTTCTGCACAGTCCATTATAATCGCGCAGCTTATATTGCAACGTGAAAAACAATGTTTACAAACCATAGCCGTCAAGATAGTGCATCAAACTCAGGTTCATTTTTATGCAGAAAGGAACAAGGTATACATACGCGTAATTAAAAGTAACGCTTACAATTAGTACTATATTCCTACACGCAACCTCGCAAACTAGTTTTAATTTTATAATGAACAGAATTCAGTTTTTAAAGTAGATTTAAACTTTAAAACTTAATTACTCGCCACTATTGGACACTAATTTCTCCTTCTGACTTCTTTACAAGATCAATTTTCAAAGTTCTTAATGAGCTATTTCAAGTTTGTAAGTTAAGCACAGAGACGCGGTAATAAAATTTTATCGAGTAATAATTTATCGATACCTATTAAAATAAAATTGTATATAACAGTGTATCTATCCCTAGGCCATTCAAGTCAAAAACATAATAAAATCTATGAACAAAAAATAAGCTTGCTGCTCCTCACGTCCTTGCGTAGGTATAACCAACTAATGTTAAACTGTACTACAAAATAATGTATTTTTCATATTATTAGTATTTTTTAACTGACTTCAAAAAAAAACCGAAGGAGGAGGTTCTCAATGCGACGCGTATAATTGTTTATAAAATATAAATAAAATAACATTTTGGTCAAGAATGTCGCAAACCGTACAGATTTACTCAAATTTGATCTGTTTGAGTAAACTTGAAATCTTATAAAACGCCTGACTCTTTGAATTTGACCGCTCATCATTACAAGTCAGCCCACCTACACCGCACAGACGAACATCTCCTTTTCACTGACCAGCTGAAAACTAAACAGAAAGTTAAACTTCTTCTTTTACCAACTAGAATAGCTTCATGCGTGTAATATTCAATTTGGTGCGAGCGGGGGCGCAGGCCAGGTTCGCAGCGGCTTGCAGCGCTCTCGCGGGCGTCGGCAGCACCGCCGTCAGCGTCTCGCCAAATTGCCGATGTACCAACAGGTATTTTAGTCTTTTTTTGTAGTTTATTTAGCTTTCATTATTTGGTCATACTTTTATTAAGTTTGCCGTCGGCTTTGAGCTACATGGCAGGGCGCCTAATAATTCAACTTTTTTGCATAATCAATCATTTGCAGGAACACCTGAACCAAGAAAGTTATATCCCTATTTATGCGAGCCACATAAATTGCTCTTTTCTCTAAAAGTACATTTTCCAAAATTTGTTTGGAGTTCTATTAGATTGTTAAAAATAATAACTGATGCAATGTGCTGATAAGCAGGTACCTTAAATATTTATTTAGATATAATAATTTTTCGTGAATATGATTTGACATTGTAAAAAATGTATCACTAGGTTCTACTCAAATTAAACAGATCAAAATTTTATACATCATCTTACGCTCCGCAACAATAAACGATCCCTGGTTCCCATTGTAACTTCCTAAATGTACTTGCGATTATTTTGAAATTTTGTGTGTAGTATAGATACTACCTTCGTATCTATTCCTGATTTTTAGGGTTCCGTACCTCAAAAGGAAAAACTAAATCCTTATAGGATCACTCGTGTGTCTGTCTGTCTGACTGTCTGTCCGTCTGTCACAGCCAATTTTTCTCCAAAACTACTGGGCTGATTGAGTTGAATTTCGTATACATATGTAATTCAGTGACCGCAACACGGACGCGTGACGTAAATATATGAATTTTAAACATGGAGGCCACGTTTGAGGGGTAAATTAGAAAATTAAAAATTAAGTTCTGCAACCTATATCGTGTGACATATCAAATGAAAGGGCTTATTGTGAGGATCTTAAATATATTTTGTTTTGAATTTCAAGTAAAATAGTTTAGAGGTTATTTAGGAAAATAGGCGAAAATTTACCTCCCCCCCCCGCTTATTTCCGAAACTACTAGGGCTAAAATTTTTAAAAAAAATACTGTTAATAGTTCTTTACCTATAGATTACAGGAAAACATATAAGAAGTCTATGGTATTTAAAGTATCGTAGTAAATTTCAGATAATCATGTACGGAACCGAACCCTCTCCACGCGAGTTTAACTCGCACTTGTCCGGTTTTTTTTTAGTAGTGATCCTCTTTGAACCACAAGATTCTTTTTCAGTAATATTCATAGGATTTTGTGTCAAGACTAAACTTAACTACGTATACTTAAATTTTGAGCCATTCTTGAAATTTTGATCTTTGTTGAAAAATTCTATTTAGTCCGTCATTTACCTATGTACTTACACTATCTCAAAATATTGAAAATGTATTTTTTCTTTTGTCGATTAAACAAAATACGACGAAGATATCGTTCGTTGAAGTTTCGCGTGACGTCACGCCTGGACACACTTTTTACCATGAAGCGACGTCATGAGCCCCCACTCCGGAACTTTGTAGCGTGTCAATTTTGATCGTTTTGATAAAGCAAAAAATAGAAAACATCCCTATTAATTTCTTGGAAACGGCTCTAATGATATGGATACAATTTAGTATACTTAAAATTAGTTAGATGCCGAAATTTAGTCCAAGTGTCATGTCCGTGAGAGCCCCTTAATATCATTTCTTTTCTTTATGTATCTGTGCGATTATCTCAAAAACTTTAGCATCGATTTAAAGTTTTGTTTTAAATACTAATTTAAACATACCACATAGGGCATTATTGTGCTGTTTTAATAAGTTGAAACGTCGATTTATCTGTAGTATACCTATATGCAGTTAAAAGGATTCGGATCAACTTTAGCTCTTTCTTCCTCAAATCAAGTGGGACACTGAGACGCTTCCTTGAGCACACTGCACTTCAGGGACAACATCTCAAGTAGACACATCATCAGATACTTACCTTAATATGCGAGATGACCTTCGCTACACCCACATCTTTACAAACAAGATCGTTTAACACGCCAACTTTATTTGCAATTCAAAATGAAGAATCCCATCGCTGCGCGTGGTTTAATTTACGTACTAACTTGATGATAATAAAACTTAGAGCAATTTGTTTACTTTTGCCTTTAGATTTCCAGAGGAAGGTTATAAAACTTTATCATTATCTATTTAAGCTATGAGATATAATTTTAATTTTGTAGATAGGTTGTAAGTTAAAAACATTAAAGACTCTATTTTCCTTCAAATAGACTAAGCTGCATTTAAAGCGTAGTACTTACTTAACTGCGATAAAAAAACACGCGTCGACTGCGCGTGAAAATGTGGCCCTACCTACCTATTTAAAGGCTCTATCGTGGGTTTAGAGTTACTTAAGTGCGGAATTAAGTTTGATTTTACCACGAACTGATCAGTGAAGGAAAGATAATGAGGAGACTTGGGTAACTACAGATATAATGATTTGGCATGTTCTGTAGAGCTATCGGTAATTTTGTAAGGACAGCTCGGGCAGGATATGGCCAATTGAAGAATTTCGACTTCAGTGATATATTAAGAGGCCACATATGATAAGGTTGCGACGTTTGGCGATCTAGATTTCAATTGACAGGGACTAAGTGTTTGTTCTTTGAACATATTAAACTTGAACATTTGTTCTTGAAATAGTTGAAATGTTTAAACGTGAAAACACGATTAGTAATAAAAACCTCGATATTTTTATTTTTCAAACATAACGCTTTTTTAACATATTTTTGGTTGAATCTTCGAAACCCTATGGTCTTTAACGATGATTTTTAGTTAAATAGTTGAGTAACAACAACTTCTCAATACACTAAAAAGGATTTTTTAATAGATGTTATGGTTCTCTAATAAACAGCAAAAACTTAAGATTTTCGTGAACGCGTGCGCGCGCAGTGGTTGTAACAGCCACGGCTGAGACCGAGCTATTTTAAAATGAAACCCAACGTCATAGAGTTCAGTTCTGATTGATGCAAAATGAGGTGCTTAATCTAGTCATATGTGGGCTCTTAAGCAGCAAAACCTTTATTTGTTAGAGAATCTTTAAAACTAAAATTGTGAATTGGTCGTTGAAGTACTTAATAAGGTCACTAGGGAACCTTGCAGCGCGAGGCGGAGTCCATGAAAATGCCATCACGCAGACGGCGTAGTACATTCGTAAGATTCGCGGCGGATTCCGAAGGGCGGCACGACCTGCCCCTGTCCTCACACCATTAGTGCCGACGCTATATGCATACTTATCATCTGCCCGCGAGAACTCGAACTTATTGGAAAAGTTTTCCTTATTCCCCTGATAAACCAGACAATAAAGAATATGATAACGAGGCTGACAGATAAGTCACACAAAGTAAGATATCACAGGTCTCTGACCTTGTTTTGAGTAAACTGTACTTTTTATATTATAACCACTGATTTTGCTCCGTTTTTTTGTCAGCATACCTATTATTTTATTGTGCGTCCACATGAACTGATGAACGCGCCGCGAATGCGCCGGTCGCGCGCCGTTCCCGAACCGCTCGCGCGCGCTGTGCCGCAAACAGATACAATACAAGTTTGCAGCGCGCGAGCGGCGCATTCGCGACGCGTTCGTCAGATGTGGACGCACCTTTAGATACTTAAATTGAGAGCAGATGCGATTTATTACTGATGCAGCAATACAAATAGGGTAATTTTTAAAACTATTTGTTGTTAAGTTTTAATCACAGAATACAGACTAGATATGCAGTCAGGCAGTCAGTCAGCTTTCGTGGTTCTATATTTTTAAAGGATTGTCGTTATTTTGTGAAAATACGACAGTTTATTACCACGAAGTGAATCATTTCATTTTCTGATAAATACCTACCACAGCAAAACTGTGTACTGCAGCTGATTGCTCACGCAACGATAGCCACGACCTATCCTTGCACGAAAGTTTCCAATCCTTCGTTCTCGATAATTGCTGTTATTATTGTGTTTATTGGGGTCAAAGTTGATTTATGCGGCTTAGTGGATAAGGATGTCCTTACAAAATGACGCCACACTAACATTATCTACCCTTTCCTGTTGGTAACAAGTTAAAGTTTAAGGGACACAGTACAATCGGTAATTATTAGTCTTCGAAATTCAAGAAAACAAGTTTTGTTCCGCCGTCGCATTCCATTTATTGCATGAAAATATAAACAATGATCTGATTTGATTCTGAATTTTGATATAAACTATTGTAAATGTAATTATATAGGATTAAAACTACCAATTCATAAGATTTTTTAAAACTTTTTACACATTAAATTGTAATATATTTATTTTCATAACAACGAATGCGACCTATCTTCTAAATAAATGTACGATGAAATTTCGCCTCCTGTGATGTTTCCAAAGGTGTTTAATGAATTCATCATCCCTCGATTGACAAGAGTAATGAAAGCTGCTCGAAAAAGATGGAAATGCAGTAATCATAAACGAACAAATTTAGTTGAACTATTCCTAGCTTAACGAGTACGAAAATAATACGTCGATAATATAACTCCTTATAATCTTCATTTTGAACGGTATTCAGTTGGCGCTTTATTCGCGCGGAATAGACAGTTATCTTTCGCTTGGGGCGGCGGAGGTGAACTTATTTGATGAGACCTTTAGCCTTGAAGAGATCGCGCATGAGGCTCTTGAGGTAGCGGATCTCGCGCTGCAGATCGGTGCACTTGGAGCCGAGCTCGCCGTGGCGCGCGCGCAGCTGCTGCTCCTCGCCCAGCAGCACCTCGATCTCGGCCTTCTTCTTCTGCCGATAGCGCGTCGCGGCGTTCTTGTTCTGCTCCTTCTTGCGCGAGCGGCGGTCCTCGCCGCGCGAGTACGGCTTGGGGCGCGAGGGCAGCGACCACTCCTCGTCGGTGGAGGACCGCGGGGAGGAGGGCGGCGAGGAGCGCGGGGAGGCGCCGGCGCTGCCGCTGGTCGCCGACGGCTGCGGCGAGGCCAGCTGCGCGGCGCGGTGGCGCACCAGCTCCTCGACCGCCTGCAGCTCGCGGTCGAGCTCGGCGGGCGCGGGCCAGGCGTCGGCGAGCGCGGCCGCGGGCGCGCACTGCGCCTGCTGCGCGTAGCTGAGCAGCAGCTGCGTGGCGGGCCCGGGCGGGCTCTGCGGCGGCGTCAGGTGCGTCAGCTCCACGGCGCCGTACACCGTCTCGAACTCGCGCAGCAGCTCCTCCGTGTGCTGCGGCCCGGGCGCCGGCGCCGGCACCGGCAGCGCAAGCGTCGCGTACACTGGCACGGGCTCGACCGCCTCCGCGGCTTGACTGATGTTTTCGAATATTGGCAGGTCCACCTTCTCCTCAAGCCAGTTGGAGAAGATGTTTTCTGTAACAAAACAGTACCATTTTAAACTACTATCATCGTTATATATTTTATAACCCAGAACATTAGCAAATAGCCCACCTAAAAACGGTGTAGTGTTTTACTTAGTAATAACTGCTTTGTGGTAACATGAGCGACATTTAAACGAAAGCTTCATTGAGGTCAAAGCTCTGTCAACGCAATTTCGGTTTCATAATAGATTCGGTTACGTATCAGTTGGAAAACACGATCATGAGTTAATAATTGATATGTTGTACGTCATTTTGAACTTAGCGGTAACGGGCAATCTGTAACATTAACTATATTTACAAAAGAATGATACAGAAGTACATGGATATGCGCCGAATTCATTTTGATATTTAACACGAGCATTTCGGTGAAGGAAAACATCGTGAGGAAACGCGCACCACATCTGCGAAGTAATTTAACGATGTGTATGAAGTCCCCAGTCCCTACTGGGCCCGCGTAGGGACTACTGCCCAATCGGAGAGCGGAGGCCTACGCTCAGCAACGGGACATATACAGGCTGACGATGATGATTAGGATACAGACGGACAAAATAAATGTAACAGAATTAGACAATATCATTATTTTTCATGTTTGTCTGTTTTGTTAAGGAAGGTCGCAGTTCGGATCAAATCTTTGTTTCATTTATTAATCAACTGACTACAGAAAAAGAAAAGAACAGCTATTTAAAAATTGAGGTGAGAGTGAAGACGGGGGGATGTGTATTTCTCATGTGTTCCATGGAATTATGATTTTTGTATAGAGGTAGAACTTGTTAGTGACGTATGTTCCATAGAAAAATCTTGGTTCCATGGAACAAATGGGAACTACCCACGACGGCACAGATAATTCATTGATAATTGACATAGTCTACATTAAACGTTAAAGTTATTGTTTGTAAATAATATAACAATAAAATGTTTATGATTTGTCAACCTTTGTGACAGTCGCGGTAACGTATAGAGGTCGCACTGGTCCACGTCCAGGTCGCTAGGCAAGATAGCTCAGTTCACTTTGATATTGACCCTGAGGTGCAGCGTATACACAAATGATATCCTACCTATCTACCACTTATTGCTTTCGGCGTGCAGCTTGAAGCAGTGAACGTTTTAAGTCAAATTGCATGTGACGTTATTATAACGATATCATCCATATACACACAACACGTGCAGATTTTTAGTAATATTCCTTTAGACAGAGATCTTATTTCTTATCAGATATTTTTTAAGCAAATATGAGATAGTCCCCACGTCTAACTTTAGTGTAAGTATTTATGTATGTAAACATTCGATTCTTTTTATGTTCTCGTAAAAAAGATCAGTGAAATATAATTCAAAAATATATATGTTACGTGTTTTGATGAATATAGTATAATAAAATACGAGACGCAAAATATTCCTATGATTAGGTTTGGGTAAATAAAACGATTAAAAACCCATGTAATATTGTTTCCGTAGAAGAAGGAATGGAGGAAATAATATAATGACCCGTTTT
Organism: Tortricodes alternella; assembly: GCA_947859335.1. Lineage (NCBI taxonomy): Eukaryota > Metazoa > Arthropoda > Insecta > Lepidoptera > Tortricidae > Tortricodes > Tortricodes alternella. The sequence continues at coordinate 8,506,457 of OX401983.1, read as the reverse complement.
GGACGAAAAAAAAAGGTTTTTGTGTTTTGTGGATTTAATAAATCGGTGAAATCCTGTGAATTTTTAATACTTTGTAACTAGTCTTATTGTTAACATGATTGAATCAAATCAAGCATTTTGTATATACAGATTAAAAAATATATTATTTAATATTTTACTCCATACATTTTTGTATAGAACCAATATCAAAATGACTTTTAATAATTGTTTTTCTCTAGAACTAGTCATAGACTTTTTTCCTCTAGGCTATTTTTATATATTCATCAAAATACGTAACATGTATTTTTAATTAAAATTCACTGATCTTTCTTTTTCATACTTTCCGTGCGGTGTACTTTACCAGAGAGAGGTTGTTGCAGTTTGTTTTATCGAATTGGATATGCTGTTAGACTTCCTGAATAAATATCATTTTATTTAAGCACATTTTGTCGTATTGCGTTTATAAGCGAAGAACGATTTGAAAACCGATAAGTATAAATAAATTGAGGTCATACCAATAAATTTATAAACCGGCACGCACTTATATAGTAAACAATGTTGAAAGTTAAGCATTCCAACATGATCTCACGTTGCAAGTACGTATCATAGACATGTTTCTTCTGTACTTGTTAAGTTTTGCACTGTGTATGCATTTTTTTTTTATTTAAATGTAGCTCTACATAATTATCTGTTTGACTGTGTGAACATACATTTGTGGAATTATTTATAAAGTATCCATTCAAAGACATATTTGGCTGTGCTCTTATGTGCATGAAAAGTAAATGTCGATTTGCTTTCCTAGCACAGGGGTAGGCAAACTTTTTAGACAAAGCCTGATGCCGGAAAATATAGATTTTTCGGAAGCTCATAGAGCCACAGTTTTCTGTTTCAGGTAAAACGGGCAACAGTTGTTCAGGGAAGAACATTTGCTAGAAGAAACTGCGGCCTAATCTCAACAAGACCTACTTTTCTTTCGGATTAAAAGGCCATGAGAACAATAGCTTTGTTAAAAATTAGTGTCTGCGGTAAGTCTTGAGATAAAAAATAATGCGATACGGGCGAGGCTGCATAGTGGTTACGCTGTGTTTGGTTTCTAAATAAAGGCAATTGTTTGGTTCGGGCTATGTACAAAATATTTGATCACGTTTGCACTTTATTGTTGAACTTGAAGAGCCGCAACTGAACCGTCAAAGAGCCGCATGTGGCTCGCGAGCCGGGGTTTGCCGACCTCTGTACTATTTCGTTTCTGTATGTATTCAGACCACTTGATACCATGATGACCACGCGATACTTTAAGCCGCACGACAGTGACCACTTTTATCGCTGTCACCTTATCATTATGAAAACAAAAAAGACAGGGATAAGGTTCACGCTGCTTCTGTTAGTAACAAAGATTGTAAATCGATAGGACATGCAGTACAATAGTTATTTCTTATACAAGAGTGCAAAGTTGCTTTTTAACCGCGTGCTCAATTTTGATGACCGAGCAAGCGAAGTATTGTAAAATTGAATCACGAGCGCAGCGATTGATACAAAAAATAGAATCCTAAGCGTTAGCGAGGGAATCACAAGAGCACGATGTGAAAAATCTTTGCACTCGAGTGCAACACGTAACTTTTCTTTCCACCTCAGCGAGGAAATGACTAAACGCAAAAAAAAAAAAATTGCGCATTATTAACAGTTTCAGTCTATTCTGTTGGCGTCAAATAAACTTCCTCGTCGCTAGAATTTAGGTTTAAACATTTTAGGTTTTTCACTTGTTTTCAAGTTTCTTGTTTTTAACCTAAGGTTTTATGACGTGAGAAGGTTCCGAATCTGAGTTTTTAATAAATTACAAAAGGTTGTATGATAAATTCGGCACCATGGAGGTAGAAGTAAATAGGTTTAATGATGTTTTGAATTCACAAACTTAGTGGACACGATGTTCTAAATTCAATTTACTTTATCCTCTAGCGGATAAAAACGGCTTTTGCACTCTGATATCGAAGAGCAAAAATACTCTTTCCGAGATGGGGGAATGAAAATGTGTTTCGGTCAATAAATTATCATAATACTGCAAGACATTGAAACGTAACCAATAAAGAGCCATGAGAAACTTATGACGGTGTCAGTGACTACAAGAGGAAGTGTCAAGTGAAGTGTCGACTTGTCGGAGATATCTTTAAGCTTCGACACAGCATTATACTTGCAATGGGAAACCATGTTTAATTTGATGGAGGTTCTAAGATGTCAATTTCATAATACCATTATTATTATTATTATAACACTATTATTATTTTTATAAATTACGTCGCATTTGTAACGTAAATGAGTTATGAATAAATAATGAGTAGGGCGTTCAGTATCAGTGTATCATGATTGGCTGTCAAGCGCATTCTACGATCAATTGAGTCTGATTGGTAAGGTTATTAGTCTGATCACTACAGCGATTCTTGGCTTTTAGGTTCACTAAGCTTTCTCTGTTTTACATATTAAAATAACGGTATTTAATGGTGAAAACGCAAGCGGTTTCTTTATATACCGGTTCTCAATTCGGATAAAAATACTACATAAAATTAACACGCATAACTTGAAAAGGACAAAAATCAGAGCAGATTGGTCAACAATATTTTTGAAGTGTTCACAGTTGGACGTGCGTTCTGGAGATAACCTTATTCTTGCGGAGTTCGCTGCTACCGCGGTTTTGATAACAAACCGATAGTCTGGCTCAGATTTCGTCAGTGAAACATTTAAAGCCTGTATAATACGCGTCTAACTTATAACCAGTCGAACCCGTTAGTGTCAACGACATTCTGATAATCGGGCAGTGGAATTTTTTTAATCAGCTCATTTATTTAATTATGCGGATCTAATTAGGAATATGAGATGTGCGGACGACTTTTTCCCGAAACTTCTACATACATAGTTTTAATTTCATGTAATTTTAAAGAGCGTATTGACCGACATATAACACATGCATAGACATCGTTCAAGACAAAAAATGAACGTGTAATAAAATGAGGTTCGTTTTAATCATGAGTGTGCCATTTGTCCTTAATGCTGCGGCATAGAAAGGTACCGAGTACTTCTTGGTACTTATAACGTAGAAATGAAAACAAGTGGTCAATAAGTCTGTTTAATTATTGGGCGAGCAGCGAGCGAGGTCGCCTTGTGCGCGAACTGGTTATTTGTCTCCATGACTGCAAGTGTTAAGAGATCGACCGCTCTCCGCTCAAGCTTTAAAACGATTGGTTCATATCGCATAACAAAATAGTACAGAAAGGGACAGTTTAAAACGCAGTTGCTCACAACTTGCGCCACTGACTAAACAGGCCAGCGTGCGCAGTGGCGGCGCGCCACGTGAAATTCCGCTACTGATACATAACCGACTACAAACACACGAACAAACGGCTTTTAATACATGCTAGCAAATTATCATTACTAGTTTATTGCAAAGTCGCTTCATATTTATTACAAGTAACGCATGCAAAGAATAGTCACTGATTGTATTACTAATAACCGTCAGTGAACCTTATCAATAAACAAATTACAATTAGAAACCTTTACAAGTTAAAAATACGTGTTTAGTTAATGAGAATACAATAGAAGAGCGCAATACAATCTGGAGCATTCAGACCTTGAGATTGTCTTCTACTAGTGACTTTCAATAAACCAAAACAAACAAGGCCCGCTATCAGCGCCCAGAGCGCTATACCTCGCCCAATATAAAACGAGCGCTGACCGCCATATAAAATGTATGGCCGTCATCTCTCTTTTTACATTAGGCGAGGTATACGGGAGCACACAACTCATTACCACGTACCAGCATACAAGTCTGCGAGTGCCATCTCGGAGTCCAAATTTTATTTAATAACCGCTTTACGAATCCACAACAAAATAATGTCCTTAACAATACAGTTATAATGATAATACGATTAAAAAGGCAGTGGTATTCTTAACCGGGATCCTCAGTGTGCTGGCAATTGTCGTCGTAAGAGATTCAATGATCGATCCTGGGATCTAACGTCTTTTGACGAGTTTCTGTGAGTTGAAGACTATCTCTTTGTTAAAAATGCAACGATAGTGGCACTTCATTCTAACGGCGTCCAGGGTGCGCATGGACGGCGGCAGACATAAGTCGCGAGCCGAGCGCGAGCGCCCGAGATGTTTTCCTCCAATCGAATTTATTGTCACGGGTGAGGGAACGAACGTACGCCACCAGCAGGCGCGACGCGGCACTCGCTATTACTAAACGCGCGCGCAGCACAGCCCGCCGCGACCTCCGCGCCTTTCCCCACCACCCACCACTGACCCAGCCTGCTTTGCCCGCTGCATCTGGCCGACACTACACTACCAACTCACACACCGCTGCGGGAAATGCTCCACAAACATTTCCACTTAATTAATATTAATACCGAAACCGTAATCGCTTTGATTATGGACCATATTGGAAAGAATGTTGACAACATAATGTTTCTATAGGTACAGAACATTGTTGTATGTAGAGGCTGGAAGGTAAGCGATAGAAGGACGAATGAGTTCGAGGGCCGAGCCGAAGCGAAGGTGTGACAAGTATAGGTGACATTAAATTGTGTTTTTCACGACTACTGCTAATATATATAAATATAAAAATAGGTATTACTTTCTTCCAACTACGCTTTAATTTCATCATTATGTCCTCAAATACTCAGCACAAAGCAGCACTTATTTGCTCTAAAACAAAAAAGTTGCATACAAAGTTTCATTATTGCACTGTTTTGTATTTTTTTTATTCGTCATTCTGTGGTCAAAGTATTAGCAAGACAGTCCACATGTCGGCGGCCATATCGAACTGTGATTGCCCCGTCTAAAATTTTTTGCTCAAAGTACTGGCTGAAAAGATAGTACAAGCTACTTAAAGATTTTAAAAAAATGGCATAATATGAAAATGAATTGAACAGATACAAGTTGTCTGTGAAAATTTTCGGATGTTCTACTTTAGCTTCTAAACTGATATTTAATAAATATGGTATCTTGAGATTCGGGGTGTCATAGGCTATATAAAAATTCTAAGGGTGCGTCATACCACGAGGAAAAATGCTTTTAACGTCGCTAGTCGGGTTTTAACTTAACTTTTACCTTTTTTACCAACTTTTTGCAGTAGTCGAAAGAAAAGCAGATTATGCACCTCGCATCAAGTTGATGTATTATTGCCCTCGTGTTTTTAGAGCCCTCACTTGCGTTCGGGCTCCAAACTAACATTCGGCGTAATAGTGAATCACTTTGTGCTTGGTGCAACAATCAACTATTTCAGCTTACCTTTGTAGCTAAAAAAAAAAGAATTTGTATCCATCCGAAAGCCTTTTCAATATAATGTTATGTTAATATTTTCTGTTGTTGCTTTTAACATTAAATAAATACTCCAAAAAGTGGAGAGTTTTAAGTTTTTGAAAGCTCCTCAAAATACGCTAGCAGAACACTTTCAGAGAAAGATTTTTTTTTTGTAGATAAAGTTTTCATACACCTTTAAATACTTTTCCCGGGAATTCACGGACAACAAATTATTAATAACCGAATTAGCAGTTTCTTGAATTTGCTTTAGACTTAAGTGTCACTAGAAGAATTAATTTTAGAATCCAATACTTTGGTTACACAATATCAACATAATAATTTTCTCGCGCCTATTTTTATTTTATTAAAGGGGTTTTTTTAAACGAGTCCTTTCTTAGGGGCCAGTATCATTCATATTATTAAAAAGGTAAAGCTAAGGCGTTTTTATATCAACGACCTAATAATTACAAATCACGTATTCTCATTGGTCGATTTACTGTGATATGAAACACGACATATGGTTGAATCGTTATTCAAAACATACCAACAATAATATTGTTGGCCTGTCTAAATACATAGAAGGCCTGAACAACTATTCGCAGTTTTGCAACCTCAATTGAGAGTGAGAACTATCACTAGATTTCCGGACAGTATGAATAAAATAGTGTCAGAAAACAAATACGTTCTTAATAAATTGTTAATATGGGGAGGATAACTATTGAAGTTTGTAAAAACATTTTAGATGACTGATGTAAAGTAAAGGGTATGAAGATGCAAAAAACTCACAAAAAAAGTACGGCGTTAGCCCAGTGGGCAAACACGGGCCGATTAAAAAGTTAGGTAGCACCTTCATGTTGGAGGATCTGACTAAGTCCGGCAAAAAGCGAGCCACAGCAGACCCAGCACGTACTACCGCAAAAGTTAGTAAGGGTGTTTAAAGAAAAACCGACTATGTCCGTTAGAGCTGCCGCTAAAAAAGCCCAAACATCTTCATCAACGAAACAGCAAATCAACATTATGTGGAACCTAACCACGTATAAAAAACAGCTTAAAAGAAACAAAAACAAATAGGTGCATCATTATGGACGAAGAAACGTATTGCAAATTTGACTTCAAAATCATCTCTGGACATGGATTGTAAACACATGGAATATTAAACCAGTATCCCATTTCCATGCCGATACTCAACCCGAATGACCTTTAGAACGCGTCTTTAATGTGTACAAAAGATAACAATGAAAAGGAAAATCACTCGGTATGAACAAGAAATTATATTGTTCGGACTATTCCACTCCCTATCGCAGCGCGGCCAAATAAAACGGGTCTTATTAGGGCGCTGCTGATACTGAACAAGTGATTTTAATTAAAATCGGCTTCCTACATCGATAAAATTCTCAATCTACGAATGTTTTAAGATGAACGGCTATACAGGGTGTCCGTGGAAGTATGGATGAAATCGAACTGGGACATAGAGGCGGTCATTTTCAATCATTTTAACCGATAAGTGCTGTTTCGATTCATGGCGGTTCAAAAGTTGTTTTTAAAAAAAAAACCTAATTTCGCTACCTCGCTGAACCAAAAAAATAGTAATATAAATAACTATAACGCTATCGGCTTATTTATTTTTTTACTATTATTTTTATTCGGCGATGTAGCGAATTTAGGTTTTATTTTTAAATTATAACTTTTGAACCGCCAAGAATCGAATCAGCACTTATCAGTTAAAATGATTGGAAATGACCGCCTCTATGTCCCTGTTCGATTTGATCCATACTTCCACGGACACCCTGTATACAGAAGTAAACTTTGATTACTTAATTAATGTAGGAGTTATCAGTTAAACATACCGAAATAATTAGCGAAATCACGCTTGTAATTGCTGGAGACAACATGTTTGTCAGCCGGAGAGGGTGTGGCAAGTCCGTGCAAGAGGTGTGTCGCTGATAAATAAGCAACTCCAGATCATCCTCAACCAATTGAATCGAATTAGCTTAATAAATAATAAACTATTTATTTCAGGCATCAGCGGCCCATATATAAATACCTTACAGACTCACATACATATTAAATTAACTAAAAATAACCATAATTAAAATTATTTAGGGAGGCTTAAACTATACTTCAATACAGATAAGGTAAAATATCACGACAGTATGATAAAATGATTTCAAGTGTGTATGACGTTTCGAAAAGGGACCGGGCCCCATCAGGGTACAATGAATAGTGTCCGACCGAAGTTTCCATTTCGTTATCGGTTTCGGCAAAAAAAAACAAGTTTCCGCCGAAGGTTCGGTTTTGGTCAAAAAAGTGCCGAACCCTTCGGTCGCGCCGAAACTTACCTGCCCGTAGTTTTGATTCATATTACAATCCGAAGTGTTGATTAATTTTAGTTTTTTTTTATCTATTTCATAATAAGTGGCTTTTTTTATTTGACAAGTAAATAAAAGAAGGATGATGACTTATGATCATAAGTTATGAGTAGTATTTTGAGGCCGGTTGATTGAGAGTTGTTTTTTTTTTCAACTTTTATAAGTGAACTTGTTTAATTTTATACCACCCACACGACTTACAAGTGGTTTATTGTTCATATTTCTAGATTTAACGGTCCAATAATAAAATTTTGGTTTCGGTATCAGCAAAAAAACATATTTCGGTGGGACACTAGCCATGAATGCGGTAGTAGATAGTGATTGAGCAATTTTACCTTTATTACCCAAAATATGATTGGCTGCCGATAGAAAAACCAGAACAAAAGATACGAATAAGCATCGACTTTTCTGTTGGTCTTCTTTGATGAACACACGAGACTAATAAAATCATACTTATTTCAAAAATGTCTGACAGACAACTTGTCTGCTTGATTGAATACAGAACTTGGCCACACATATTGCTGATTTTTTGATAGGAAGTACCGCCTGGAAATTTTTGATATTTAGGCAAGTAGGAGGCCAATGTATGATCTATTGTGAGAAAAAAATCTAGAGGTGTCGCTTCGTCACAACCACATATAAAGGTATCTATTTTATTTAGTCTTTTTACCTTTTTTTATATGTTAACTAGTATTCTTTTTTTGGGCGGCGATGCAAATTTATATAAAGAAGATCATTTAAAAAATTAAGCAAATCGCTTGAATACAACCCGAAAAACAATAAATTAAAGAGAAACTGTCACAAGTAGGATGTTCATTCATACTCAGCATAAATATTCTTCACTATAAGGTACTAACAAAAAAAACCCGAGCCCACTTGATGTAAGGGCCGACTAACTATGGAAACCCGCCTATGGCCTTTACAATACATGTTCAGGGTATCAGTGACTTAAAAGAAAAGGTTGAACTTCCAGACCATCTGCCAGGTACTTCTGGCCATACGGCAAAAACTGAAAGACTTCGTTAATTTCTCTACCCCTGAACAGGTAAGTGTTGCCATTAGTTTCATTTATATATTGAAAATGAAAATGAAATATTTATTTTGCAAGTAGGCCACATGGGCTCTTTTACATGTCTGAAGCTACCAGTATTAAATGATGAAGGCTTGTTGTCCAGCAGTGGAAGTCCTATGGCTGAAATGATTAAATGACTTAAATCTTTCCTTGTTATGCTCCCGTGAAGTGGTAACTTTATTTGTAGTTACGGCCAATTCTTAACCTATAAAACTGATTGATATTGATTAAGCGTAACATAACTTTTATGAACACGCCCTACAGAATCCATAGATAATTATGCACTTACCTCCCGTACTATAACTATGCTTTTTTTAATTTTCTAGGACGGACCGTACAACACGTTTTCAATACTTGATAGTATGCATAATGTCGAAATCACAAATAAAATGCGAAATTTTACCAAATGAACGATACACCATGCAAAAAGTAGAGTGTAAGGATTTTTCTTCCTTAAAAGAATTACCAATACCCTAATGGTGCATCCACATCTGACGAAAGCGCCGCGAATGCGCCACTCGCGCGCCTTTCGCGAACTGTTCGCGCGCAGCGCGCGCGCCGCTCGCGGCGCAAACAGTTACAATAAATACACGTGTGCAGCGCGCGTGCTGCGCGCGAGCGGTTCGCGATCGGCGCTCGAGCGGTGCATTCGTCAGATGTGGACGCACCATTAAATCGACTCACAAAAAATGTTTTTGCTATAAATAGGTATACTGCACCTTGTAATGTTTACAAAGGTGTGACTCCTTACAAAGAACTAATGACAAAAGGTTTTTAATCACTTTGAATATGATTACTTCTTACAATGAAATATCAATTTAACTCGATGTATTATTTTTATAAGTTTGTTGCAGCGCTCCATATTACCAAACTGTCTTAATAAATACGACGTCGACTATAGATCATTGTAATTGTTAAAGTGACGTTTTCGTGTTTTGAAATAATTTTTATCTACACCCATATCATAAAACCTCCATTGGTTAATCAAAAACCATAGGAAATGACCACCATTTTGACAACCAATTAGGAAAAACCAGTGCTGCGATGAAGAAATAACATGACTTCTTTATCGTTTTTAGTAAAGAAATGAGATTAAATTTGGAACAGCTGTCAAACTCAAGTGGGTCTCTATTCTAGTATCCATAGATATTTAAACAGTTATTGATACGAAACGTCAATTCAGTATGTTTTTTTAATATAAAATGCACAATATTTGATCTCGAGTGACGTGAGAATAGAGACTTCATCCGTTCGTCTATGATTTAAAAAAAAAATGGTCTTGACGGACGGCCGCCATTATATTGACGTATTGCTGAACGAAAGTAGAATTTTGTTGAATTGAATAGAAAAAGTTGTTTGTAATTTACATTTTAGTTGAAAATATGAATAGTAAGTAGTCTTCTCGGAGTGTGTGTGATGTGAAAATGCGCCGGATATCAGAAATATGCAGCCACGATTGCAACAAATAACTTGTTGCCAGAAAATATTGTTTCTGAACCCATCATGGAGGATTTATAATAGATAAAGTTATGTATGCAACTCTGCATAATTTGGCCTTAAAACACACGTGCGATCTTATTATGAAACTCGCTAAAAGCTCGTTTCATAAAACCGCACTAGTGTTTTAAGGCCTATCATTATGCAACCGTTGCATAAACTACTATAGAGCTTCTCTTTGTTGTATGTCATTTACGAATGCTTTACTTCTGTTAATACCTCTAATTAGTTGTACATTTAGCAATAAATAATTACAGAGGACAGTTTTAGTTTCCGTATTGTATGTTTCCATCAATAATATTAGTTACATTCGTAAGATGAAATTATTGAAGTACTTCGCTGCAATGACGTACTATGTTGGTTGTTTTCACATTTGCAGGTCACTCCCTCCCATTTATCAAAGTAAACGTAAACAGCTTCACATCTCCCGACCAACTTGGCTGGCACGATAGATAATAATTGAGGATGGACCTACGCCTCCTAGGGACGAGAAATAGGCAGGACATACCTTGTTTGCACTGGTTTTCTAGCTGCTGCAGAAGATCGCTAGCCAGCTCAGCGCGGCTGGGCTTGGCCTCGGGTGGAGAAGGCGGATACAAGCTTGACATGTCATCTTGTAGGTGGAATTCACCGGATTCGATCTTCGTTGCAGCGCTTGGGAAGGTCTTAAGAATGTCTGCGAACAAAAATTAAAATTGAAGATCCTATTTCTCTGGTACAAATATAATAAGTTTCTGGGCGGTAAACTTTATTTGTCAAGATAAAATGTTTAAATATAATATACAACATAATACATATCAATTAAAAACTAAACTTAAAAATAGCTATCTGGGTATATTTTTAAATAGTTCGTGAGGCTTAATATTGATTTAAAAAACAATCTTCGAAGAACTTTAAAAATGTACTCATCGACATTATTATTTTGCTAACAAAATGATAAATTAAATCAAAACACCCAACAGTTTTAAAATAATTACTTTGAAGAAGATTCAACTGGAAGTTTCTACACAAATCACAAATTCCATTGTTTTGGTAACAACACATTTTGCACGAAAAATTATAAATACTAAAAGTAATAAAATAATTAAAATAATACTGGTTCACAACTTTAATAATTTAATTTAATTGAACGATCTGGGAATATATCTCACGAGCTTCAAGGTAATCGTAAGAAGCTTAGATAAGTAATGGACAAAATACAACGCGACTCTGAAGACGTCAGTATATATATGAACGATATCTCTCGCACGATATTACGTCAAAGCAACGCCCAGAGATGGTGATACTTCAAATCTTCAGCGATACTGTCACAATATTATTTTGTTATTTAACTATATCTTCAGATTAATGTTTCTATTTACGACCATTTCAATACTGATACGTTTAACGAGCGCATGGTTAATAAGAACAAATTATTACCATTCTTAGGGTTCCGTACCAAATTTGGTAGAACCCGGACGGCTTAACGTATCGAGCTCAAATGTAGCACAGTGGTAGTATTAAAATAACCGCACAGAATGAATTAAATATTCTGAAACAATGGCCGCCATTTTGAACCTTTTAGTTACTGGACCGATTCCTGTCAAAATCGATATCTGAGGATCCTTGTAGCCTCCGAATACAAATCCGTTATCAGAATCGGATAAAGTGGCCGCTATTTTGAACTTTTAAGTTACTGGACAGATTGCTTTTAAAATTGATATATGAGAGTCCCTGCGGTCTCCAAATACGAACCCGTTATCAGAATTCCAAATAATGGCCGCCATTTTGAACTCTTTAGTTACTGGACCAATTGCTTTCAAAATAGATATCCGAGGATTATTTTAGCCTCCGAATACGTATCGGTTATCAGAATCGGAAAAAGGGGCTGCCATTTTGAACTATTAAGTTACTGGAAATGGCGACCTTTTTTTGTAATTCTTGTAACGGAACATGAACTCTCAGATAATGATTTTGAAAGCAATCGGTCCAGTAACTAAAAAGTTGAAAATGGCGGCCACTTGATATTTTGTGACCGCGCCCGCGTGTTAATGAACAAGCGCTTATGGTTTGGAATTGCTTAGTGCTAGCGTTCATGTAAGCGCCATCTGTTATCGAGTAGAGTTATTAATTTTAAAAAGTATTACGCGCAAGCAGTATTATAACATCGCCCAATGTAAAAAGACCGTTATGGCACTCACAGCTCTTTTTATATTGGTGGACTGTAGTTTTCTAATCATTCCATTAAAAAAAACTACTTAAAACGAATTTTCGCGCAAATAAGACCCTGACAGATCAATTTCTAGACCCGAAAAACCCCTAGCCCTAGAATTTTGTCGTAATTGTTAGAGCCGTTGGAGAGATAGTATTATCATACAATAATTCCTCGTTCAATAGTATAAGATTATTTTTCGTCATTTCTGAACTATAATGAATATTTCTCAAATTATGCTAGATAAAAATAAATATAAGGTAATCTTATACTACTTATCCCTTAAAAAAAACCTGGATTGGAGCCTCATTTGACTTGAGACCATCTCTAAAAAAATACAAAAAGACCACCTCAAAGATTCATACTAATATTATAAATGCGAAAGTTATTAAGTGTGTGCGCGAGTTAGTGTGTTTGTTACTTCTTTACGCTTCAACGATAATGGAGGTAGACGAACGACGTAATGGAGATAGCTTATACCCTGGATTAACAGATAGGCTACTTTTTAAGCCGAAAATTTTATTTCCCGATGGCAATAAGAACCGAATTCCATGTTAACGAAGTCGCAGGCAGAAGCTAGTGTATCATATGATATACAATACCAAGCAAGAACAAAAATGGTTGTTTTTTTTCTAGTTAGTTAATATTTATTTTTTATTTTCTGTGCGGTCATCTTAAAAACTGACCCAAAACTGTCCCACATTTAAGCACGTTACGTTATACCGTTAGTGAGAAAAAGAGTCTTGACAGACAGACCACAATTGTATAAGGGTTACGTTTTTTCAAACGGCACGGGACCCTAAAAATGACTAAAACGTTTTTGAGCTCTTATATTTCTTCGAAGCGTTGGTGAAGGGCTGGCGAACAAGACAAACGGAAAATCGATTGATACGGAAACCTTAAAAGCCGATACTAGATTAATTGATTACATATCACAGATTGTACCATTATAAAGATAAAAAACAGTCATTCATGACAAGATATTATTACCCATAAATGCGATGATCATGTTCCAACAAATCACAGTAAAGCAACGCCAGTGTCCCAAGGTAATAATCATTAATATTTTTAAAACGATAATTAATATTCCAAAAGTGAACGAGTGCTAACTATATAATCCCTCAGAATATTTTTATCCCATTCCAGCTCTAACTGTAAATAAGTACTCAATAATGAACTCAAGTCTCTGGGTAAATGAAGCCTAAGAATAGTCATTTAATAACAAGATGTTATAATTACATTTCAAAACATATTTTCTGTAGAAACAAGATAAACAGTGGAAAAGGAGCGATCGCGCGATAGTTATCCCAATCAACACCCGCCTCTATGCTCAGTTTAATGAAAAACAAATATGTTTTTATAAGCCAATGACGTGATCAGTTATCTGTTATAACATCCAGTCACTTACTGAGCAAGTGATTATCAGACACACCCACGGTTTCGGCATGGCAACAAAATGCATGAGAAAAACATCTTATTTTAGCCCGTTTTTATCTATAAATTTATATCGTTATATTTTAATGGCAACATCTTTTCTAGACTGCTGCAACGGCACTAAGGATATAAGGAAATTCCAGATTAAATTTATGTGGCTGAAGGGAACAAAAACATCTACTAGTACTGGCAAATTTTTAAAGATAAATTTAGAAATTCGTGTGAGGTAGTAAAATATTTTACTTTGTGAGTACCTAAGTTATGATTAACTAAATCCAACTTTTCAAATTTCAGAATTGAGAAGTTTTTATTAAGTTTCCCATCATGTCTCAAGTGTGTTTTTGGTTATTTCTAGATCTAATGCATCGACCTGTAACAGTTGAAACTTCCTATGAAGGGGTTGTATGTTCATTCATTCATTATTTCATTTATTCATCAGACAACTACAAAGGTCCGTTTATTATGTTAGTAAATGCCATGCAATATTAAAAATGTCGCAAAAACTTTCTTTTTTAAGCTTTACTTAAATCAGTTCAATCAGTTTAATCAGTTTTAATTTACCAAGGTACCAAGACTGTGTATGGGTCCGCGAGTAGGAAGGCAATTAAAATAACTTCAATCAAAAACCTGTAATCTTCCCATTACAGATAATAAAATCGGCTGAGTGTAGCGAAGACATCACAGACGTAACACTCATAACTCTAGCAACGAGTATTGATAAGGACATGTCCATTTTTCTGGTTACGAAATTGTTTAGGAAAATATTTGTTAATATGCAGACATTCTTACTAACTTCCCTTTGATTCACTCACTCATACAAATTCGCTCTCATTTTCTTCCTACCTATAACCTTTTCAATTTAACGCAAACAACCTAAACTTTGGCATAATTTTCATCTCAAATAAACGCTAGTTACTTAGACTAGAAATAAGCACGGCTTTACTCACGATTTATTGTGAGAAATAGTCCGACATGTTTCGGACTCATATGGAGGACTCATATTCTTCAGGAGTTGAGTACGGTCGCGCTCACTTCAACCCACGCACGCTACTTACTTAGTGGACAAACGGACCACCAGTCAAGGTCAACTAAATTATGAAAAAAGCTATATAATATCAGTAATTCGAGCCACAAGCATGTGCATTCGCGGCACCCGCCATAAATGGAAGCGCGCAGGACTGCAGGGGTTCGACGATGGGGCGGCCCTCCCGCTCAACCAATAACCGCAGTTGTTGCAGCTTAATTTTTTCCAGATAAATGTCATGTAATCAATAGAATAGAAAACAATACTGTTGTGTACGTTTTGTTAAATAAAGTTTGTATAATGAATGAAAAAAGCGATGCCGCTCAACGCGGAATCGCAATAGCTACATATTTACATCAAGGATTAGACTGGCCTTCCTAAAGGTGCTTGTAAACCACCAAGTTTCTTGGCAATTTATTGCTGCAATTCGGGCTATCCTCAAAAGTTTACATTCAAACTTTTGGTTCCCATTAGTGATGTAATGTGTAATCTCTTTGGGGATAGCCCGAATTGTAGCAATTTATTGCCGAAAAAGTAGCCCGTTTACGAGCCCTTTAACATAAATATAATCAATCTGTGGCTTAAATCGTTATAGATGAATCCTGTTTGGGAACAATATAACTTGACTAGCTGACCCGTGCGAATTTTCGCACAGTATCGTGATCAAACACCGGATAATCATAATATAGGTAGCGCTGTAGGTGTCTTACACCTCAGCATTATGCTGAGCCAGTGTCCCATTCACAGCCGCGAGGACACACACACCACCATTTTGTTATTATTGTTTAAATTTTTATTTATGTTACTCTGTGTGTTGTCTGTGTTAGTGAATAAATATTTCTTTCTTTCTTTCTTTCTTTCTTTCTTTCTTTCTTTCTTTCTTTCTTTCTTTATAATAAAGTGAGAATAAGTAAATGCAAGTATGATTAGTACTCTATTTGTCTATTTTTCGTCAATAGCAGATTATTTTGACAAAGATAATAAATAACAGAATACTTGCGGGTGTGCCATCTATTGACATTTGGTCTGCAAATAGCCAAGACACAATTTAGTTAAACAGACTGTCAATAGATGGCGCTTGAAATGCGTGTGATTTTTATTTACGTACGCGGCTGCGAGCCACGCGCTGTTTTATAATTGAAAGTCTTCATACGTATTATTAAAATACCTATATAGTGATGGATAATTTTGAGAAAGATAATAATTAACGCAGTACCCTCCTCCATCAGCCCTTACATGAATGACACAAAGATAGTAGCACCATCTGTTCACATTAGTCTGCATGTGCAAATAGCCAACACACATGTTAGTTAAACAGACTGTCAATAGATGGCGCTTGCAAATCGCGTGTTTTGTTTATTTATTTTTGAACGAAAACGTTAATTTTAATCTATTTGTGTATTTTTGTGACAAACCGACGAACATAAGCTTTAAAATGACGTTTAAAACATTAATTTTGGTAAAGAATTAACGGAGATATGGAGCGTCTTCAAAAAAATGCCTTTTCGAAATAATATATATGATGATGGTGTCAAGCAAATAAGGTACTACTTGACCAGTTCTTTTGCATATTTTGAGTAAAAAATACGGAAATTCACGCACAAGGGCTTAACATTTTTGAAACCCTGTTGTTCTTGAATGTTATATAACTGAATGGCCATCGTCGTTATTTAACACTCACGTATTTATTTAATTTATTTAACAATAAGAATATGGAAATGTACAGTAACGAGCATGGTACGATAACATCTCTGTATTATTATTGACCTTATTCGTATCTTTATCGCGAGCATGAGGTGAATTCGTGGGGGGTGGTGCTTCAGGAGTTGATCAATAATTAATATGATTAGTATTATATTTATTGACCCAATCGGTTATGATTGACGTATAATTATGTTCCGATAAGACAAAAACTAAGTTCAACATGACTACTTAATGTTACAAATATTTCTGTGCTAGTATTTTCTTGCAATGAAAAATATTTATTTATTCTTGAGATTCCAGAGTAGTCAATTCCAAGCCAAATATCATCGATATCGATATAAGGATTTTAAATGTACAACACTGCTCATGTTTTGTTACGTAACGCATACTATCTATTCACGCCAGAATCTATTGCCAAAAATACATAAATATGGTAACAAAAATAACTGCGTATCTAATTTGCGTAATACATTTGAGGGGTTGTTTAGAAAAACAACAGAACTACATTGATTTCTAGTAAAACTACATTTACTAGAAATCGAAAAAACTTAAATTCTTCTAATCGAATTAATTACTGCAACTAATTCTATCATAAACGTTATACAAATCGTCAAGAAGTATGAACTTTGCTATAGTGTAAGGTAGGTAGCTCGGTGGTCTGACGCGCGGCCTGGTGCAGAGGCTTCCGGGTTCAAATCCCGGCTTGCAAATCTGAGATTTTCGGATCTCACGTGCTCAATTGAATTTGATATTTACCACGAGCATTTCGTGAGGAAACCTGCATTTGTATGGGAAGTAATTCAAAGATACGTGTGAAGTCCCCAATCCGCACTGAATCCGCGTGAGGACTCCTGCCCTGTCCTGGTCATTAAGAAATGAAGCCTGTGCCCAGCAGTGGGATGTATATATAGGCTGATGATGATGATGGTGAGTGGAAGCATGCTGAAAATTATTAATGTCGCAAGTAGGCAACACAGGCTATTTTATGCCTGGTTCGTTACGAAAACGAATCGTTTTGGTGACGCTTGGTTACAATTTGACACATTTTTTTTAGCAGGAAATATCAAATATAACAATTCGTATCCAAAACCTATTCGTTTTCTGAATATAGGAACCAGTAACACCTATTGGTAGACTGACTTCCCTTTTATTTATTCACTTGAAACTAAAGGCGCAATTCCTTGAAATTGCTGAGCAAATCATATTTTCGAAAAAATATTTTTTTTACAAAGTAAGTTTTATTCCTGAGAAAAGGCATGGTTGCCCTGGTTCAGATCAGTTAACTACAGTGCCACCTATCGCCGCAACGCAGAACTTTTAACTTCATAGATACGACGACCTGCGGATCGACTTTTCGTGTTTTTGCAAAATATATTATTTTTATGCATATTGGGTCCAATTCGAAACGGTGTCGACTAACATAAAGTTTTCTAAATTTAAAATAAGAAACCTCATACCCGATTTTATGTAGCACCAAGCTGTCAAAACCGAGTTTGACATTGACTGACATGACTTGATTTCATTTTTATGGAGAGCTACCGACTGCTATTTCCATATCGGCCCCACGAGCCTGACAGAATCAATTTCTTGTTTATTTCTTTTTGAGCTTATGCAGTCGGGTTTTTGTTTGTTTTAATTAATAATTTTTATTTTCATCTTTTTAGTTTAAGTGATGCGGTTAAATAAACACTTTATCACAGCTTTATTATAATTATTGAAAATATAAGTGAGTATGGTTGCTAAGGAACTTTAAATCGTTAAAGATCATAAATGGTCATTCGAAATGAAAAATGATAATAGAAACCTAAAAACGATTTTCAAATACCTATTCAATAATACCCCACTTAATATAGTTCGTCGACTTTAATTTTTTTCTTTTTCACAATATGGCGTCTGATTGTCGCCATATTGAATTTTCTTTTCTGTCATGTCTTTAGTGACACTCGCAAATCAATTGACGTAAGAATCATCAATATCGGCCCAGCCCACGTTTGGTCTCTAGAGCACCACAAAGGAACAAATATACATACATACCTAGGCTGACAAACACATTACCCTCTTTTGCCTCACGCAGTCGGGTAAAACAGAAAATAGTACTGGTAGCGGCACGAAAGTCTAACAGTGACCGTTATTGCGCAGAAGTCGAAAATTGGTTATCGGGTCGGAGTGAGCGGGACAGTGACTGGAGTGTGAGCAGTCGTACCCATGCGCAGTATTCCCACCACATTTTGTTCACCTTTAGACTTAAATGCCGCTATATACCTGTAAGTATAAACGACATTCACGTGTTTCTTGCGGCGTGTTTCTTCCCAGTAAACATAGAAATTATTCGATTTAAATCGATTCAAAATTCAAAATTTCACTATTACTATCTGCGTTGGCTGGAAATATTTGGCTTCTATGAAAATAGGGTAGTTTAAAATTAAGTAGTTTTGAAAATAACATCACAGTATTACCCGTGACCATAGGACCTGGAAAGGCCTCGAACGTAGGGAAATATTTTCTAATTATTACACGTGAAAATAGTTTTCATTTCAATGTATAACAATCGCGCAAACCCAACTAAATTTGTCATATCAAGTTCTTCTTAGACGCACGTTAGTGAACTTTACATTCTGTAGATAAGTAAGTATAACCCCTGACCTGCTCGCTCTTTTTACGCTTGAACTAAAATTATTAGTAGAGACGTAGTAGATTCATTATCTATTTTATTTATGAATTAATTACTGCATACAGACAGGAAGTTAATCTACACGTGGCCCGTATTCTAATATAGGTATATATATATATATATACTTTAAAAACGTGGTAAGGGTTAATTTTTTGTTCTTTGAGAAAGGTTGAACATTATAATTTAGGTAGGTACTATGAGATTGTTATGGGTGCGTATTAATTGACATTAATATAGTTGTAATATTTTTAACCTCCTGGGACCCCAGGTCTTCACTTGAGAACATAAAAAAAATACAGCCAAATGTCAAACCGGCTTAAGAGGGCACCGACCGTCCAGTGGCGCCCTCATCACTGTTATTGTGTTTTCTATTAAAGGAAAGTATTTTATTAAAATTGAAGCCGTATACGTTGTTACGCAACTTAATACACAACGTATATGCTATGTAATATAGCTTTGCAAAGTATAACCATCATCTAAACAATTTAACAGAAAAAAGCGGCCACTATTTTCTATTTAATTGATTAGATGATGGTTATACTTTGCAAAGCTATATTACATAGCATATACGTTGTGTATTAAGTTGCGTAACAACTTATACGGCTTCAATTTTAATAAAATACTTTCCTTTAATAGAAAACACAATAACAGTGATGAGGGCGCCACTGGACGGTCGGTGCCCTCTTAAGAAGTGGTAACGGCTTAAGAAGAAATCGAGCGGGAAAACTCCATGATTTTTTTTACTAATTTTCCGACATATAAATCGGTTTTTTGAAGAAATGAAGAAAATATCAGTTTCGACAAAATCGATACCTCCAGGATCCATAGGCTAAGAGCAGCCGCCAATATGGTTTTTACACATTTTTGCAACATATGTTTAGTATAATAAACTACTACAACGATTATCGAAGCGACAAAAAAGGGTTCGATTTAATTTCCACAGCCTGAACTGCCTGTTACGTCAGTACCGAACTTTAAGGTTTGCGACCGGTCCGGGCGTACACTAATTTCACATCTCGCTATGTAAAATTAGTTTAACACTTACTACGACCTTTTACCTGTAACTTCTCCTACGTGAAAATGTATCTTTAAAATATAAATAATGTTACAGGTTTTTTAAGAAATTTCCCCTCAAATCCCCTGGCTCTCAATTCGGTACGCACGAACTTGTTGTTAATTAATTTCCCAGCCCCTATTTCACCCTTTTAGAGGCTAGTTGTCTTGTAAAATGTTCCCTATAGGGAAGGATCCCAGGGCTCAAACTATCTACAGACAAATTTCATCATATTCGAAAAATTCAGAATTTAAATCATTTATTCAACAAATTGGCCACCTGTGGGCTATTAAAATCGATTCAGCAGTTTAGCAGTGAAAACATACCAGACAAACTGACAGACAGAGTCACTTTCGCATTTCTAATATTAGTACGGATTATAAAATGAAATTGAATCGTTAATTGTATACCGAATGAAAATTGTAGTAAGACATATATTTATAAATACAAATAAATAGCTATATTGTTTTATAATAAAACTATCAAATACGAGGGTGAATTGATAAGTTTTGAGCCTGAGGTCGATAATGAAATTAAAATGAAAAAATTATACTGGCATGTAAGACTTACATATTTTTTTATCATAATGCACTATCTTTTGATTCCTCCTGTAACAATTGCAAATTTTGTAATCGAATTACTAAACGAGGTTCATGGTTTTCTTTAGAATGGATAAAATTGAGCACTGTTCTGTCATAAGTCCTTACAAAAAAAGGCTTAACGCCAAAGCAAATTTTTTAAGATTATGTTCCAGACTTAAGGAGAATCCGCTCCATCATATGCCACTGTTAAATGATGGGTAGCAGATTTTAAACGGGGCAGAGAAGCAGTTGAACATGAACCTAGGTGTGGTAGGCCAATAATGCCTTCTATAGACGAAAATGTCAAAAAAATACTAGATATGGTTATCAATGACAGGCGGTTGAAAGTTTCAGAGATAGTGGAGAAAATTGGCATTTCCTATGAGTGAGTATAAAACATAATCACCAAGGATCTCGGATTTTCTAAGATCTTTGCAAGTAGGGTACCTAGACCGCTTTCAGCTAAAAATAAACGCACCCGCCATACAGTGTCACAGGATTGTTTGGATCTGTTTCAATGGACCTACTAGATTCGTTTCATAACTATGGACGAGACTTGGGTCCACCATAATACACCGGAGTCAAAAGTGCAATCCAAACAATGGACATGTTAGAATCTCCACCTCCTAAAAAAGCTAAGGCCATTTTATCAGCGAAGAAGGTAATGGCTTCAGTTTTTTGGGATTGCAAGGGGGTCATCATGGTTGATTATCTCGAAAAGGGTAAAACCATAAATGTTGATTACTATTGCACCCTCTTACAACGTCTGCGTGAAGAAATTAAAACGAAAGGACCTGGTATGATATCTAAAAAAGTGTTGTTCAACCAAGACAATGCTCCTGTCCATACTGCAGCGAAATCTATCGCATAAATACATAACTGTGGGTTTGAATTGTTACCGCATCCACCTTATTCGCCGGACTTGGCCCCCTCTGATTATTATCTTTTCCCGAACCTAAAGAAACACTTGGCAGGACGGAAATTTTCGACGGATGTTGAGGTACAAGAAGCTGTGACTGAATTTTTCGATCACCTTGAAGATTCATTTTTTTTACAAGGAATTATGAAGTTAGAAGCAAGGTTGTAAAAGTGTATAGATCGTTTTGGAAACTATGTTGAGAAATAAAATTATTGTACAAACTCAAGTCGTTATTTTATAGGTTAGGCTCATAACTTTTCAATTCACCCTCGTACTTCAAATACAAAGAAAAACGGACAAGTGCAAGTTAAACTCGCGGGCAGGGTTCCGTGATTATTATGAAATGTCCTATGTTACTTTAAATACTATAGACTTCTTATATGTTTTCTGTTATATATAGGTAAAGAACTATTATCCGGATTTTTTCAAAATTTTAGGCCCATTCGTTTCTGAAATAAGGGGGCGGGAATGGTAAATTTTCGCCTATTTTCCTAAATCACTTCAAAACCATTTATCTTAAAATTATATAAGAATACGTTTACGATCCTCACAACGAGCCCTTTCATTTAATATGTCACACGCCATAGTTAGCAAAACTTTTATTTTTAATTTTATTATTATAGTGGCCCCCATGTTTAAAATTCATTATTTACTTTACACATCCGTGTTGGAGTGACCGACTTGCATATGTGTACCAAATTTCAACTGGCTGTGATGTGCTGTGATGCTGCTATGACAGACGGACAGACATGAATGATCCTAAGTATAAGGGTTCCATTTTTACTTTTGAGGTATGGAACCCTAAAAAATAGTGAGGCCCACTAAATTCTAATTGGTATGATAACTTTTAGGGTTCCGTAGCCAAATGGAAACAAAAGGAATCTTTATATTTTATGAATTCGTCCTGTCTGTCCCTCTGTATGTCACAGTCATTTTAGTTGCAGACTATGAAATTTGGAAGGCAGGTGTTTTCTTCATACTGCTATACAATGGTGTAGTAGTGAAATAACGAAAATAGAGTTGGCGGATTGCAATACTGAGTTACAATTTCAAACACCATGTGTGTACTTTTTGTATTTAAGTCCCAGTCAAGCTGTTTTTCTAATAAAGCTGTTATTTTTGTATACACAGTCAAATAGAGGGTTTTTGGTTTAAATCGGGGAAAAAATCATTTATTCATTGTCAATTAATTTAAATAAGGGCCAGGCAAGAAAAATCAACTTCTTTGAAACAAAAGAACCAACGAAATTGTCATTATAACAAATTGTAGTCACGGGCTTTGAAAGGATTATAATAACCAGCCAGCAATTCATGAGGCAATAAATCTCTTTCAATAATCTACCGATTTGTATTATTGAAACCTCTTTGATAGGTACGTACTGATCTTTCATGTTTAAACAATTTAAAATATTTGATATTAAAAATCACATAGTTTATGGTGACCTTGACGTCTAGTTTTTAGGACATAGATTCTCCTTTAGGTCATTTACGACAGAAGTTAAATAAGAAAGAAATGGATCAGTAGTTTTTAAAATATAAAAGAAAGTGACATTTCAAGAAAACTGTCAATAATTACGCGATGAAATTTGGCAGCTTAATAACTAGCATTATGACAAATATACTTATAGGATATAATATTAATTGGCTATTAAGTTAAGGGGCATTTTTTCCCTTACACGGCTATAGCCTTTAAGATAATTATTAAGGAAAACAATTTCCTGGTACATGCCTAGCCTAATGACCAAGGGAGTAATTGCTTTAGCATTGAGCGTCATTGTTACTCAAGAATATCTCTGAGGTTGGTTGACCCAAATTATACATGTAAATAATTTTAAAACGCATATTTTAATTATCATACCCAACTACAGTCAAGGAAAAAATTAATGTCATGTTGTATCAGGAGGAAGAGGAAAAAGAGTAAAATGAAGAAATGCCTAGGCAGAAAACGATACCTACCGTTAAATCTTCCGAAATTTAACGGTTTAACGTTTAACAAATTTAACTTTTTTAATGACAGATTCGCGATTAACGAGTTTAACTATCTGATTAACGGTGCCCAGCTATGATTATTTGCCAAAGTGCCTTAAAAAAGCACAACTGAGAGATAGCAGAGGAGGGTGATCCCATAACACTTTTTTAAAAGGCGATAGGGAACAAAATACCACGGCTACTAGCTACCATGAGGCTATTTATTTAGGTTACCGTGGGAAATCTTGTAAAAATCGTCATGTTTGTGCATGGGACAAATGTTAATAATCTTATACCTACAATTTCAGGTCTGTAACTTGAATTGTCTTCATGAGAAAGTGGTCGTGACATACACACATACATACAGACAGGCAAACAGACAGATGGACATCTGAAACCATAAGGGTTCCTAGATTGACTACCGAACCAGATATGGCTAGGTAACTGAGAACCATTACATACCATCATCGTTAAGTAGGTCAGTTTCGAGCAGCAGAGAGCACTCTTCATTAGTGAGAAGGCCGTTGGCCGAAGCCAGCGACCAATCCCATAGAGCAGTACTCATTCTTGGAGAGTTGGTTACTCTGAAAATGTTAGGAATATAAATCATTAATTTGCTTGAACATGGTGTTTTTAGTGTTACTAAATACAATTAGGATTATTCAGGATTTGGTACTGTCTTGTGCAATTTATCAAAGGTATTTTCATTAGCCGAGTATAAATTGAATTCTTGTTTTGGAGAAGTAAAAGGATGACGTGGAACAAACTCGACCATTTTGCTGTATATTTTACGTCTCTGTTAAACAGTAGAATGGTACAAAACTAAAAGAATAATATGTTTTATATTAAAAGTTTTTGTTTATTATATCATCAAGTCATACATACCAAGGATGCAGATACAAGCCCAGTTGGTTGGCAATCAAGATCCGTTGATCGGAGGCGTATGATGGCGTCCAGAGGTGGCAATGAGGGTTGTTGAAGGACAACGCTGTCCAGTGAGGGCGCCATGATGGCACTGAAATTTAGAAATGATTGGTTTAAATAATTGTTCATTTTGTAATAAAATAGGCTATTGACAATATGCAAGGATCAAGGATTTATTAGAATGGAATTATTTGCACATAAGGTACCTATGTGTGATAGATAATTAAGGCTAGTTGAGGGTGCCACATACACATGCAGCATATGCTGCAGTCATGCTGAAAATTCAACACAATATACACAAATTACTAAAATAATGTTGATGAAAATGTAAATGTTAAGTATATGTTTAGTATGTGCCACACACACTCATGGTCAGTATTTAATTTCATCTTTCTTTTAGCACTTTTCAGTAGAAAGATCATTTTCTTAAAACTTGTATTTAAACTGAGTTGTCTTAATTAAACAAATTGAAAGAAGTGATTATAATCCTTGGTAGAATCTAATGAAATTTTACTGTACTCAAGAACACAATTACAGAAAAGCAGTAAAAATAATAATAGAAGAGAAATGTTATTTCAATCTTGGACTTGGTCACTAATGGCCAAATTCAGAACCGCCCCTTAAGCATTTGATTAGAGATTAAATAGTTAAATGTCCGTCAACAAGTTGTCATCCTATACAGAAACGTCACTTTAATTAAAGTTCAATTTGAGTGGCCTTTCTAAATTCGGCCATAAGAGTATTGGAGGAGACCTGTGGGATAAGTGGGAAACATTGAAAGCTGGAATTACAAAAAATCAAGGCCCATTCACTTAATGCTAACACTCTAGTGAAGAAATTCTTAGCCGTTCTGAGCTACTAAAAAACAAAAAAGAGTTGTCAGAAAAAAATTATATAACTAAAGACTACCCACCCTAAAGATGTACTTACAATTATAAAGGAAAGAGTTAAAACGTAAACGGAATTTGACACAGGCAATGCAGCTTATATGGATTGACCAACTAATATTCAATACTCAATAGGTATAGTCAAATTAAAAGTTTCGTGTTCTTAGAGTTGTGAGAACTCTTAAGAACATGAAAAACTATCACTACTTTCTAAGTAGTAGGCATAGTAGAAACAAGTTTAGGCACCATCACTAGAGATACAATCGAAAGTGCTCATAATACATATTTTCTACTCTAAGCCCGGCGGCATGTTCTCATTCCTTCAGTTCAGGAAGTTCTGCAATTAGCGGCACCGGTTAATGTAACCCGACCCCAATTAGCCATGAATTTAGTTTATTTCATTTCTATAATAATGTACTGAAACCGCTGTTCAGCTTTCTAATAAATAAATAATGATATCAGGAAATAATGCTTTGACATAGAATAAGCCAAAAATCGAATCAAAATACAGCGATGAGGTATGGTAACCTGACGAATTTCATAATATACATAAAGATCACATGCCACCAATATAAACCATTTAATCGTGATGTCAATTCGTGAACGGCATGCATCGCATAGCACAGCAATCGTAACGCATAAGAAGTCCCCCGCCATAAGTGAAAGCCCGCAATGTTGGAATGCAATAACGCTACCATTAACTTATTCCTGTTAAAACCACGTAAAATTTCATAAAAATTAATACTTACAACATTTTGATTTCTTGGGTGTAGGCACCCGGAGGCGTGCAAACGTTTGGGTAACTAGAAACCCATTTTAAACACAATGAATAGCACTAGAAAAACAAGAACAGTAAACACGTTTGTTACCTTTGAGCCATTAACGCAACGAATGAGTCATGAACGGATTTTAAAAAAAGTACTCATTTTTATTCAATGCGTTTCGATCTACGTTCATTGGTTGACATCGGCCCAAGATCAGACTTCAAAATTATGCTGTATTTATTAAAATTTTATTTGATAACAATGACAATAAACTCACCTTGTCTGTATTTTGTCTGCATTAAGTCTTAATGAAGTTAAACGTAATGGGTTTGGGGGGGAAGTTTTTAAAGAGACTGTTGGGTTTGCAACGTTTATCAAACTGGAACAAAACGTAGGAATATCTCAAAAGTGACAGTGACGCGAAACACCTCGAAACTTCATTACTTCCATCCTTCTCCTTCTTGCCTGGACAGACATTATGAAGTAAGAGCCAGACAAAACATTCCGTGTTTAAGGATGGATGAAGTGAATGAAATTGAGATTGCTCACTCATTCATCTGCTGATCCCGCTGATCAGCGAGCAGCGAGTGATCCTCGGCATCCCAAAAAGTTCTTAAGTCCAAGGGTTCAATCAGAAATAAATGTTATATATAATTTATGAAATATTTTATTTTGTTAAGAAAGATGATGCAATAACTCAAGAAAATGACATACTATAACTCTCCAAGTTAGTTAAATTCACAAGAGCAACTGTCTTTGTAAGACAGAAATCAGGAACACACACCAGTCTTACCCGCTGCCCTTCAACTCCTGCAATGCAAAAAAAGCATCAGATAATTTATTCACAGAATAATTTTATTAAAACTGATTGTACTTAACTATGACAAAGGACATGTAATATTAAATAATATTATGAATAAATGAGTATGAGTATGAGTATTATTGAATCTCCTCATTTAACCAATCTAATTTAGCATAAAATAGGAAGGAGCATAGGAATACACAGTTAATCTTTTAAAATTTACAGAGACCTGCAATATACCTTTATATAAATCAGTAGCAAACTCAGCACAGTTGCCACTAAAGTACAACGCTGGGCAGTTGTAAATAGTGAATGGATCAGTGTCTATACAGGGTGTACATGGGACTGTATCCGGGCAGGTTGGGGCCATGTGGCGCCACTTTAAAGTGTTTCTCATTACTTCCAGCGGATCTTCCAGTTTACTATACCTCATTATATCTTTCATTGGTTCACCTGATGTGCCCAAGCAAAGAAAACCTGAAATATTTAAAAAACAAACTTCAAGCAACCAAGAGATAACTACCAAATTAGGAGAGGAGCATGTGGTTCAGGGTGAAGGTTCAGGGTAGTAGTAAAATTGTATACCTGCTACATCACATTCATACGGATTGGAGACTCTATTGAATGATTTGTACTCCATTGCTTTTGGGAACAGGCCTGAAATGTGTAAAAAAAATCATTAGCCTGCTTCCTATCATACTCTACTCCTTTAGGTTTAGGTAGTTAACTAAATGTAAACAAACGAATCCACATGACGTCAGCTAATCCAGCCAATCCAGTCAATCTTTCTTAAGCAGAGTTTATACGAAGCCAGGCGACAGTCACTGGCTAGAAAAATAGACGGGCGCTGTATTCTCGCCAGCGCTGGCTTGGCTTGAAAAACTGTTTACACAAGGCAAATATCAAGCCAGAGCTGGCTGCCAGTCTTATTGGTAGCCAGTGTTGGCTTCGTGTAAACTTTGCTTTATATATGTTATGTTTTGATTGGCTTTTTTTATCTTGGTATACCTATAGCATATCTGGATTGAAACAAAACAAAAGTGATGTGTAAAAGTGAACAATTTTAAAAGGAAACAAAACTGAAACTTCAAGTAAATTCAAGTTAAATTGCTCATACAATATAGACTCATCCATACTAATATTATAAATGCGAAAGTAACTCTGTCTGTCTGTTACGCTTTCAGTCGCTTTCATTCGCAGCTAAACTGCTGCACCGATGTTAATAACATTTGGTATGGAGATAGCTTGTGCCTTGCGGAAGAACATAGCAACATATTCTTTTAAGAAAAACAAACCCTACAAGGGTGTATTAGGGGTTGGAGAATTGATTTACATGTGCATTCAAATGAGCCTGCTAATCTTTTTTTATGTATCTGCGCGATTCATGGCTAATTTGAGCCATGGGGAAGGACATAGGTATGCTACTTTTTTATATAACAACCAATGCCTAAAGGTGGGGGGGAGGTAGGGGTTGGAAAAAAGTTAATAACATGAACATGCCAGCCGGAGGTGGCACAGGAGAGGGTGGAGTGGAGACCAAGGGGGGTGAGGCCTTTGCCCAGCAGTTTATGACACATACACAATTAGTTAATGAGATAGATAGAACATAAACATGAAGTTTGCTATAATTTAAAGATGCGTTTCCACGCATACGAAGTCGCGGGTAAAAGCTATTAACTAACTAAATAAATTAATCAATAAAATGACTTGATTGGCTGGCTAGCTGAGTCACATTTGTTTACGTTTAGGTAACTACCTAAACAAATAGAGTATCATCCTGCTAATATATGTAATAAGTACATGTAAAAGTATGTGAAAAGGTTTGGATGTTTGTTCCTCAATCACGCACAAACGTCTCTACGGATTTGGATGAAATTTGGCAGTCAGATAGATCTTGGATTAAAATATAGGATAAGTACTTTAAATTCTAGTCCCATGCCATTCCAATTCCATTCCTCTTTTCCATTCCTCATTCTTTTCTCCATTCGAACAAAGTCGCGGGCACAGCCCTCATTTATATAAAAGGATAAATGATCGACTGACACATCTTAAATGGCTTAACCTATGTAGACAGCAGTCTGAAACATGGAAAATGCAAGGCAATGTTTAGTTAATGTTGCTTACAGGATGTACGGGTTCAAAAATGTAAATATCATCACCAGTGTCCACTATTTAAGCTAAAAAACTGTGCAATATGAAAAATTACATACAATAATGGAATGGTTTCTGGGGCAACATGACTCCAGCGGGATCTTTGCAGCCTGGCATGAGATCCAAAGGTGCCACAGCACTGACAGCAGCACAGAATGAGTCCACAGAGTCCACAGATGATATGACATTGGTCTCAGTTACATTCATTTCATTTGAATGACTTACAAATAGTCCACCTGAAATAACAGTAATTGTGGCAAATTGAAAATATGATTTTACCCAATCACTTGCCTAAGGGTTACTTGGTTATTCTTTTATAATGTCTATACTTATAGGAATATTATAGATAATATTAACTTTTTATTACTAATTACAAGAAAATTATAAAGAAGAACACCTTGTAGTTCCCATTATGGAATTTTTATATCAGAGCAATTAATTTTTAAGCCGGATATTCACTAGCGAGCTATAACCATGTGTGTACATGGCTCGCATGCTTGCCGAGAGCGGAAAGCGTTGGGTTCGCAGCGGTACTCAGTACTCATTCTGTTACTATAGCCATTGCACATTACTGTACCAAAAAAATCATAGTGTGTATGTGGTTGGCGAGCCTGCCGCGAGCGGTTCGCGTGGGAATTTAGCGAACCGACGATTGTCAGTTTTTACTTTTGGATAGAGGAAAATTGTGTTCTGCTTATAGACATACAGGGAATATGGAAAGGGTGTATTTAGCGTAAGTTACATTTTTTACGTCGGATCGCCCGCGCTTGTTTGCAGTGTTAATGCATAATACATATTGTAAAGCATACAATTTCTTCTCTTCAGCTCTTGAATGAGTAAAGCCGCTAAGTGGACGTAGTGAGCAAAGATCGTTACACACATATACACTAGGACCTCGCTACTATATCCGTTCAGTTATAGTTACGATTTGCGAATGAGTACGCGGTTTAAAGCCACTCAATGGACGCAGTGAGTGAAGAGTGTAACAAACATACACACTAGAACCTCGTGACCGTATCTGTTCAGTTACAGTTACGGTTCGCTAGTGAGTACCTGGCTTTATGTATGTACCTGCAACAACAACCCTGACAATCTTGGATACCTGCTCTTGGTACTGTGAAGTACCAGATATTCCAGCCAGCCACTCCACTAGGAGGTGGAGTGAAAACAAGTGCTCTGAAGAGTTTGATGCCATGTTCAGCCCAGAGGCCAAGACAATAAACCTGTCAAAACATACCGGAAATTAAATTATAAAAGAAAGGCTTCCACTGAAATTTGTATTACTCCAGAATTCCACATAACAAAGATATGTTTGATTCGGAGATATAACAAATAAACATTAATAAATCAAACCTAAGACTTTATCTACCCTGGAACTTCCAGCATCCAATAATGACTTACTATATAAAGTGAGTCCTAAAACAGTTTGGTGTCCACTATAGTTTGACCACAAGCGTTGTACCGCGCCTTAGGTAGCTACGTGGCGGGACAGTATTCCTTTCTATTTCCCTCCCCTTTTCAAGTCCGGCGCCACCCAAGGCGCGGTACAGCGCTTTTGGTCAAACTATAGTCTAGACATATTTTTATGATAGTCAGTTAGCAAACTTAGTTCTATATGTATTAAAATCAACTTACTTATCAGAGTCAAGTGTTGGCAAAGACTTTTGTATATTACAGCCAGCCCAGCAAATATCCTTAATTGTAAATATGCCATCTTCCTCTTCAGCACCTAAAAATAAACATAAATAGATAAACAAGAGGCAGAGAGACAAGGTAAATACCAATATTATTTTAATATCAACAGATTGATTTTCTAAAAGGAATGTGGACAAAAGTTAGAGATGAATTAGTTTATTTTTATTTTGAAGTAACAGTAGAGTTAGTTATGCTTTTATTCTAAAATATTTTAACCCATGGCACAATAAAGGATAACCATCAATCAATCCAATAATATAGGTCTGTCTACATACTTAGTATTTGCGTATGTACTTTTACGCAGTGATAAGAAATGAATAAAGTGGCAAGCTACTTGACTTGATGATAAAGAATATGCCCATATGAATTGTGCTCAAGATATACTCAAGTAAGATTTTGTAAATATGGTAAACTGCCTACTTGAGAGCAATATCAGTCTTGAGCAGATACTATTAATTATATGGGCTAAAATATAAATAATCAAGTTTTACTAAGTAAAGAAGACTTGCCCAATACTGCACAAACAACTCCAGTAACTATTTGATGAACGTCAATACAGTCTCCAACCAATTTTATTCTTTGCAATTCATCTTCAAGTACCAACGTATCTGTATCGTGGACAAAATGAGTTCTGAAAATATACAACAACTATATATGAATCTGAATTGTACACCTTTCAAACAAAACACTATCAGTGGCCTATTTACCTTGATGGCTGTGGTATGATTTCCAATTGATCTGATAGCTGTTTTAAAATACTAGGCTTTAATTCTTGTAGTTTGAAGAGAGTGCCTATTATAATACATGTCGTGCCTTTTTCACGCAACTCGCATAGCTTCAAGATCTTGTAGGTACTCGACCATTTTTTAAATATCACTGGTTCCAAAATATTCCTAAATGTATTAAGTCTAGCAGAATAAATATGAGCAAACTGCTTGGAAAAATCTCGCGAAACTTGATAAAATCGTTTAGAACAATCCTTGTAGTCTACAGTTTGCCTCTCCAGTTCAAGTGGCATAAAACTCTTCTCTGCTTTTATAAACTTATCAGGCTCCGTTTTAAACAGCATTGTTCAACGTTAGTAAGCAAGCAAGTAAGCAAGAATCTGCAAGAATCACAATATCTTCTAAAATGTAAGCACAATATTTTTATTTAATGAATATGAGAGTGCGGTAAAAAGTGACAGATATGCTTTTTTTGTACGCTACGCGATAAAAGCTGGTGTGCTAGGCCCTCAGTCACATACTTCAAACAAAACAAAAGAATTATAAGAGTTTTTAGTAGTGCTTCAAATGGCTTAAAGAACGTTTTACATCACAGATTACCGTTTTTTCATCGGCAAGTCATCGGGTTCCATCAAACGGAGCCTATGCAATCCTCCCTATTTAAAAAACCAAAATGTCAATGTCAAACGCATGTGTATTTATTTTGTATTTTCCTGGCGTATAATTATTAATGTTTTTTTTTAAACTAATAGAACACCTAAAATGTTTGTTTTAGCAGAAATGAAAGATGTAATACGAGTTACACCCGAGCATTTTCATCAGAGTTTATCAGAATCTATCACTACTTTGCTTAATAGGAAATTAGCAAATAAGGTAGCGGATTTTTAACCGCGAGAAACAAAGTAATTATGATAGCAGCTTTAGTTATATCTTACTGTTTCAGGTTGTATTGAATGTAGGATTATGCATAGCACTTTTTGACATCACACATATTGGACATTCATACATATTTCCAGGGGATGGATCGTCACACACTGAGGTCAAGTTTAGATATATCGTCTTCAGACCTGTAGTTGAAGAAATTCTTATAGGTAAAATCAGAAGTTGTGGCAGAGAAGGCGTACACGGTAAGACTGCCGAAATAATATATTAATCCAACCCCTACAAACATCCTACTGTCAGGCTACTTCTCTCATAACTCACTCCGAAAATTGCTGTGTGCATTCTCATATCTCAAAGTCAAAGTCAAACTATCTTTACTCAATTTAGGCTTTTACAAGCTTTTTGAAGGTCAAGGAATGAATCTACCAACAGTTTCGGAAAAAAATCCTCTACTGAGAAGAGCCGGCAAGAAACTCAGTAAAGTATCATTTTTTCAAATTGATACACAAATAAATCAACAATGATATCTACAGTTTTATACAAATCTAAGTATATACCACAGCAGGTACGCCCATCGAGACGCAGGGATCGCTGGTGCAGGTCACGCTTTAAGCCAAAAATCTTTAACTGAGTAATATGCCCTAGAAATAAGAATTCGCTTTACAGTAGCTTTGAACATTGTGTTTGTTTGTTCTATAATGTTTTTTGGGTATTCTATTGTAAAAATGTGTACAATTTCCTAGAAATGATTTTTTAGTTTTAGCCAGTCTATAAGTTGGTACTTTAAGCTTTCCGGTATTTCTAGTAGCCTTTGGCTTATCTACATTTGTAGGAAAATTGTATTAATTTTTTCTAACAT
Organism: Tortricodes alternella; assembly: GCA_947859335.1. NCBI lineage: Eukaryota > Metazoa > Arthropoda > Insecta > Lepidoptera > Tortricidae > Tortricodes > Tortricodes alternella. The sequence goes on along the minus strand of OX401983.1, from coordinate 8,473,016 downwards.
ACATTATTATTTCAAATATGTATAGCAAAGGCAGGGTTAGTATTTCAATTTCCTTGAAAAATTCCCTCAGTGACTCGCGGGTGCCCATGTTATATATGGCCCTGATGGCCTGCTATCGCGGATCTTTACCAACAATTTTATGTGTGTCTATAATTAACCAGTTTGCCCAATGAATTCAATTAATTTCAGTTACATTAGGATTTTTTGATGATGTGGTGATACCAGTAAATGCCCTCCAACATCCATCTAGATTTGATGAAACTGAACAAGCCTGGGTGTGGGAATACCCCAAAGAAGATGGAGAAAAACATGACCTTTTTATGGATGCAGGTATACTGCGCTTTTTCTGAAATGCTACTATTTTTGCTTTATTTTTAACCTTTTGACCGCCAAGCATGTCTGAGAAGTCACATGAATTTCAACTGTAAGTCAAGCTAATGAAGGACTTTTTTACCCTGTATCCGCTGACGGCTGCAGCCGACTGGGGTGGTCAAAAGGTTGAAGGTTTTTGTTAGCTTTTTTTTGCCAGTGTAGCAAACTTATTAATTTCGATAAAAAAACACCTTAAAACAATTTTTATTCTTAAATTCACAGGTGAAACTATAAGATTTAGAGTAACCAGTGAAGCATTTGAAGAAAGCTTGCCAACTGGGCCACCAGGGTCTGACTGCCCCGGACAAGCAGTTGCCCCATATAGGATAGTAGGAGGAATTAATGAGCCTGGCCTCGGGTTGTTGACCTGGTGGGAAACACCAGAAGCAGACGATGATGGTGATGACAATGATGAACAGGAAAATCCAGAATAAAGTTTTTTTTATATAATAACAGACAGCATAATTTGATTTCCAACCTATGATTCATGGTGCACAACACACCTCACCTCACCTCACCTCAGACAGGGTAGTCAGGGAGACTAGTACAGGTGGTAGCTGGCACAAATGGAATGAACAAAACCAATGTCACCTTTCATTATGTAAGCGCTGTACTTATACAGAGGCCTCCTTTTAGTTTGTAAACAACTACTTATTTGTAAGAAAAATAAACTGAAACTGCATATTATTATGACTATACATTGGTTAATGTCAAGATTGAAATTTGTAGGTGAACAGTTAATTTGACTACTTACTACAAAGTTTCGAGAACAGATTTGACTATGTTGGAGGTTCCATTTGATTTTTTATTATACTTAAGTAGATATTTTTTTGTTTATAAAATGCATAAGGCAGGGTGCTTTAGTTAGTAAAATATCGGGGCTCACGCGTTTCTCCAGTGCCACAAAGGAACATACATACATAGGCTGATAAACACATTACCCTCCTTGGCGTCGCGCAGTCGAGTAAAAACATTCCCAGATGACGTGATAACTACAATCAAACAGTTGTTACAAAATACTGTTCGTTGTCTTTGTAGTTAAATCATTAGTTAAAAAAGACAGGTTTGACTAAACACACTATTATTACTTATTTGATCAACCTGTATGTAACCATTTTGTGATACACACATATGTAGATACTTTCACTCATTCAATCCTTTCGTGCCAGCTCCTTTGAATTGACATTTTGCAGCGATGCAGTCGCGCTTTTTATTTTTAAGATTTGTAGTAGTAATTATTTTTCTTGTCCCGATCGCATTAGCTACTGATCTGACAAACAAACCATTGTCTTTCATTGTGAAGTGTAACCGCTAATCTCCACTTCGAAATAGCAGGTAGTACCTGCAAACACAATTTCACACAAAGGGCGTCTTTATGTCTAAGGTAAAAAGGTTCACATTAAAACACAGAGCATGTCAGGTGTTGAACATTTTGCATTTAAAACGCTTCCATGTGTACTTTACTGCTGTTGAACATTTTGTATTTAACAAAATGTTCAACACCTGACAGGCCCTGTGTTTTAATGTGAACCTTCTAAACTTAGACATAAAGATGCCGTTTATGTGAAATAGTGTTTGCAGTTACGACTTTCTATTTCATAGTAGCGATTTGCGGTTTCACAATTAAAGACAATGGCTTTGTTTGCCAGATAAGTAGCTAATGTGATCGGGACAAGAAAAAGAATTACTACTATACTTCCATGATCATCAGCTATTAAGAAAACAAAAAGGTGCTTCAACAATATTTATTAAAATCTTTTTTTTGTTTTTTTCTTTGCCCTTTCAAAATACAACAATGATAATATTTTACAATATTTTTGTATGTAGGTATAATACGGATACAATATTTAATATTAGCAACAATTCACTTTCAATTAAATCACAGCAAGCTTAAGATATCAATCACTTAACAAGCCTAGAAAGGTAGGTAATAAAAACATATTACTTAGCTTATTATTCTATTCCTAAGAAATTACGAAATCACTACGAAACCCTTTAACTATAACAGTGACCCTAGCATGGTTGACACGGGGATAAGTTAACCCCGTCTTATCTCTCTGACTGTCTCTTTCATCGTCTAGTATGAGAGAGACGAAAAGCGGCGGCGTTAACTTACATCGGTTATAGATCAAAACCGCGTATGAGCAGTTTGTAAATACCGTGTAAATCCAAAAAGTAGCAACTTTTCGCGCCTACAAGTTCTACAACCTGAACTGATTTGATTTTGTTTATCACTGATTTTTGTCAAAAAATATCTACAGTTACGCGGTTTTTACAAACTGCTCATACGCGGTTTTGAACTATTACCGACGTTATCCTCGTGTCAACCATGCTAGGGCCGCTGGTATTTTAAGATAACATCACTGAAGCATAAAGAGATCATTTCGGCACGATACAAAGATTACATATTTATCTGAATTGTAGACAATCATATTTAGTAAATACCTACCCCACGTTCCGAGACGCGCTTAACATTTAGAACGCCACGACTGAGTGCGAGAACGCATTCCCCGAACGCCGAGTGACGGCTGTAGCCGACAAAATTTATGGAAAACGGCATGCCGTGGCCTCAGAGGCAAGACGATCTGCTGTCGGCTACAGCCGACTGTCGCATTCAAAAGGTTAAAGCGTGCTCACGGCACCGATAGCGCATGCTATAAGTGTGCTTACCAGTGTTGCCAAGTCATATAAATTCGAGTCCTTAGACTAAATACCAAAAGTTGCTAGAAAGTCGCTAAAACTGACTATTATTTAGCTAGAGGTAAAAAAATAAATAATAACTTGTTTAGATTTGAATATTTATTGAAATAGCTAAAGCTAGAGCATATACGAATGCAACACTAATTTAATAAAGTTTGAATTTGGCGCGCAAGCACGTTTGCATTTTCGATATAGTATATCTCTTGGCACTGTATAACGCACTGTGTCGAGTTAACAAAAAATGTATCTATTACTGGCCCTAAAACTGTTTTGATTTGTACGCCAAAAGTCCAAACGCTAAACCATTTTTGTCACCAAACCTTTTTTGTCTTTAAGACTTAAACAAAAGTATTCACTTCTAGCGACCAAGTCGCTAAATTAGCAATACTGGCTTACCGTTCACTCGGAACGGAAGATAGCGCGCTCATGACGCTGTGAGCACGTTTTTAGCGCCTCTCGAAACGTGGGACTAAATGAATCACCAAAATGGAGTTAAGGCTGGTTGCGTTTTAAAATTGTCTAACAAAATACTTGACACCCCTAAATAGAGTTTTGTGCTTTTTTCCAAACATAAAACATATTTTTTTAATAAAAGTACTTATTAACTTACTTCAAGAATTTTCAATTCGTATGTTTTTTTTACCAAAACAATTTAGGTTAATTTTGTGAATTTTAAATGACGCGCCTAACTAAATTAATCAATGAAAGTACTCCGTCGCATCTTGAACGGGCCCGGCAAAACGTCGGGTGCGCTAGTGGCAAAACATCTTGTGAGAGGTTCTTCACATCTATCTGACAACGTTTTCGCGCACATAAGTGATCATTTCTTTCGCACCAGCTAATTGGCCTCCAGCGGCGGCCAGCTTTTAGCCGCCGTTCTCGACTATGCGTGACATGCTATACAGGGTAAAAAATACCTTCACTGCCTTGACTTAAAGTTGAAATTCGTGTTCCGCTCAGACATGAATGGCGGCTAAAAGGTTCATTTTTGAAGGGCCTGGCCCTCGTGGTCTTGCACGCTGCGAATGACCTGTAGCCCTAGCAAGGTTGAGGCGAAGATAAGCTATCTCCATCTTAATCCTCAATGCGTCTCTTTCATAATAGTATCGCAGAAAGAGATGTACTGAGACACAGTATAAAATTATACTGTGAATGAGATAAGACAGGGATAACCTTGCTATCTATATATGGTGAGAAATGGTCCAAAATGTATCTGATGAAGTAGTTTATAATCGATTAATAAATAAGCAGAGCAACACGAGGACTAAAGGAATAAAGTACCTAATAATTGGAATAACAAAAGTATGAGCTATTCATTTAAAACCAATACATTTAACTATAAACTGAATGTTCATGATCTTGCTACTTAAATTCAATTTGCGTAGGTATATTTTAATAGCATTTATTTCACATTACACAACAGAAACCACCACACTTTATATTGTGAAGTTCATATATTCTTCATAATTATTATATGACAACGTACAATTACTTTTTTTTATTCAAATGGCATAATAAGAGTTAACATGTATAAATTAATTATTAAATGTGTACCTATAAAGGCCATAATTTTATTTGAATTCCATATTATTATATAATACTTTCCACCCCGGGCAGAAAATCACTGACATTCGTCTTAATATATAAATTAAAAACCTTACTTCTTTGGTTTTGTTAGGTTTAGCAGCGCTTAATTCAATGGATTCCGATAGTCTTCTCACTATTCCTGACACTCTTAGTAATATATCTCCTACTGCCCTTTCATGGTTTCACTCTTACCTCTTTGGGAGGCGCAAGCGAGTCAAGAGTTGATGACAACTTCTTTGACTGGAGTTCGCTCCGCAGGCGTCACCCAGGGTAGAGTGCTTTCCCCACTTTTATTAATGGCTAACTCAGTCTTTACAAGCGTCTTTTCATCTTTATGCAGATAATTTGAAAATGTATGCAGCATCTAACCTCGATGATTTCCTTTCTTTGGTGTTTCTAATCAACAATGATCTTAAGTCAATATAAACAGGGACTGACAATTTCGTTCTGAAGTTGAACGCTAAAAAGTCACAAGCCATTGTTATTAAAAACCCTCAATTTGTTGCTTCGACTGTCGGATTTGGTGGTATTTATTTTAAGTATGCTATTTTTGTCGCGTACTGGGTTAGTGTCTATAAGCCTAGATCTCAATCATCTATATATCGATACGACTAAATCGCGATTGGACCAGATATCTATAAGTCTAGATCTCGATTCGACTAGATCGCGATTTGACTGAGTCTCGATTGGACTACATCTCAATAAGGCAGCATTGCCATTTGACTAGATCGGTATTGCAATATTTATCACGCTGACTGATAATGATGACGCAGTGTATTGTTTTATGGAAGTACAATTCCCTGCAGAAAAAGAACTACACATTACGAATTAAGTTTTCCAAAAAGTTACAACAGATTTTCATGCATTTTTTAATAAAATGTTAAATACTGATCTAGTTAAATGGCAATGCAGCCTTATTGAGATGTAGTCCAATCGAGACTCAGTCAAATCGCGATTTAGTCGAATCGAGATCTAGACTTATAGATATCTGGTCCAATCGCGATTTAGTCGTATCGATATATAGTCGAATCGAGATCTGGGCTTATAGACACTATAATTATGGACATAGTAATTAGTTTTCTCTATGATATATATTTCAAAGCTTATCTGGAAGAGACTGCTTAAAGGGATACATTCACCTTTATACTAATTACAAGTATCTGGTTTTTTTTTTAATTTACTTGCTTTTGATGTACAATAGAGTTTACATACATCTATTTATTATATTCGTAGTGATAGAATTCAGCTTTTCTGGCCACGCAAGATAGTGCACAGGTTCACATACAATAACTACTTATCCCTACTAATATTATAAATGCGAGTGTGTCTGTTTTTTGGTTTGTCCTTCTTTCAGGCAGCAACGGATCGACGTGCTTTTTTGCATAGGGATAGTTTATGGACCGGAGAGTGTCATAGGCTACTTTTTATCCAGAAAAACTGCACGGTTCGGGTAAAACCTAGTTCATAATTTATATATTATACTCGACTGGCGAACTGGTTACTTTGTATGGTGATGACAATTAGTTAACACAATTTTTTATAATATTAAATTCTATCGAAACAAGATAGATGTAAGAAAAACAAGATTTCTTTGGCAAGTAACCCTTAAAAAAGGAATTAAAATTATAATTTCTATACTAATACGAAGAATGAAGTTTTTTTTTTAAGTATCATATTTTTCAAGTTCTGTGCCAATTCTATCACATTTTAAGTATTTTTGAGCCAAAGGTTGGGCCACAAGCCAATCACTTTATAAAAACTAAAGAGACTTTATAAAAAGAGCTATAAACCAAACAAAGATGATTCACATATACAAAACATACTACAAAAATCATACTAGAAAAACATACTAATAAATGGAGCAATTATCAATAAAACTAATGTAGGCTCTTCCTAACCATCTATGGAATTTTAATTCTGATAAATTATTAATAGTAATTAAATGTTAAAATCTCGTAATAGAGAACTTCGAAGGCTGAGTTGGCACGGCTTAAACTAGTCTGAGTACTAAAACAACATTTTAGTTGTTTGAGAAAATATTGGCTTCAGATCTATGGGGTCTTGTATGCAGATGTTCACAAGATTTTTCCTTTGGCTACATATAGATATAGATCTTGCTTACATCAAGTTTTGTTCGTTCTAAGTACACAATTGAAACTAAATAATAACCTATAATTATGGGTCATACACTCAGTTTCTACTGACGCCCCAAACTAAAGCAATGCCTTTAGAAATAGTATGCTGGTATCATATGGTTTTACGAATTTTTAAATCCGGGCTATCCTCAAAAATATTAAATATTACAGCCGGTGCAAACTGCTGCGAACAGACAGTGACCGATCACTCAAGGTCATTGGCTCTTGTCAGCGTCTTAAGGCATTTGCACACGACATTTTCAGGCGCAGTCGACGCGTCATGTATCGCTGTCGCTATAGATATAAATAAAGAAAAATACATAATGTAAACGGTAATAGCGGGTAATCGTGTATTTACTTAAAGGTGTAGAGCAGCGGTGAGTCAGTGAAGTGGTGCGCGTTAGTGACGTGCGCGATGAGCCGCCCGTCGAGCAGGTGCCGGCCGTACGCGAGCGCCTCGGCCTCGTCCTGCGCGAGCCCGCAGCTCACGAGCCAGCGCACCAGGCACGCGCCGCGGAACACGTCGCGGTACGTGCGCATGCGCAATCTGCACCCATCAAATATAGTAGACGAGAAGAAGAAAAAATAAGAAACTGACAGCTTGCAAAAAATTGACAGCTCGGTGCCATACTAAATCGAATATGAAGTTTCTTATTTTAAGTTTAGGAAGTTTTAAATTTAAGGGATACTTGTTTCGAATTGGACCCAATATATCATTTAAACCTCATTTTGATTTTAATGCAACTTCCCTATTAGTCTAAGAGACGTGGAAGATCGACCTTCACCCATCAGACAACTTGATGAGACATATTTTTTATCAAATATAATTTATTAACAAACATGCCTATTATAACTTGCCTGTAGAAAAGTTTACATAGCTAGTTTTAATTGAACTAATTTTAATTTTAAAATAGCTATGACATATTTTGATATGCAAATTATCATGGGCATGTTTGTTAATAAATTATATTTGATAAAAAAATATGTCTCATCAAGTTGTCTGATGGGTGAAGGTCGATCTTCCACGTCTCTTAGACTAATTGTCAATCAATGTCATGTTTTATTTCTCCCACGTTGGTCTAAAACAGTTTGTTCTTAAATAATTACAGATTTCGTTTTAACGCCATACATTTTGTACAGTCTAACGACAGCTGTGACGTCATAGCTGTTGTCAATTTTGTGTGGAGTGTTTTTGCGAGTGGTATGAACAATGACTTTTCAAAGCTTCATAACTCATAAAATAATCAATATAATAATGTTTTGCGTACACATATCGGTTTCTATTACACAGCACTTTCCAATACAAGATGAAAAAAAATATGCATCTTCCCAATTGTGAGGTTACGAAAGTAGCATAATGAGATTTGCCAGGACGGCCATAGTGCACGTCCGATATGCTGTCACTTTCAACCAATCATCAGGGAGAGAAATGGTGGCGAATATCATGTCTGGTATAAGTATATCAAAAACAAAGGGATACATGTGACCGTGTTCGTTTAGGGCAAAATGAAGGTCAATCAGAAATGCCAATTTAACACTTCCGTGCCAGACTTAAATTTAAGTAGTTCGCCAGTGCTCATAGAGTTATCTATCCATATCCGCAGCCCGCCTAGTGGGCTGTCCGGCATTTGAGCAGTCTCGGAGCGCCCGCTAAGCGGGCTTTTGGCACGGAAGGTGTTAAAGTTTAACTGTGCTCGTGACGTCATCATCCCGTCTATACCTGTCATAATATATCTTATAGTTCTCCTGGTTTCTTGAATCTTTTGCTTGACTTCAATTTGGCTTTATTGATCTTTTTTTGATTTAGTTATAATTTGGATCATTTTATCAACCTTTTGACCGCCACAGTCGGCTGCAGCCGTCAGCGGATACAGGGTAAAAAAGTCCTTCAGGACCTTGACTTAATGTTGAAATTCGTGTTACTTCTCAGACATGCTTGGCGGTCAAAAGGTTAAAGTCAGCAAGTTACAGTTTAACAAAGCTGATAAGTAAATATACAATTGAACTTGCCTGGTGTCTTTTGCGATGGCCTCCTTGCAACGATCGAGGTGATGCGTTATAAACTGGTCGCAGACGTGTTTTGTTTCAAAGCTGAGGTCTTCAATAGATGGCAGGACGACAATGTCAGCGCCGTGCCTAACAAAAAAAATGATATTGCCTGATCGAGATTTTATGGCATAGAACCTTCATAAAAATTGGGGAATATGATTATTGGCGCTACTCAGAGTCAGTTAATAAATGATTAACATGCTCAGTGAGAATTTTGAAAAAGGAACCATGTAATTGTTATCTGACAGCTTGTCCGGATGAAGCGATTTACAAGCCAATAGACTCGCGCGTTTCTATTGCGTCCAGATAACGCGTTTATCTCGCGAGTTACTCACGTTCATTTTGGGACGAATCTAGGCGATCGGCGACATGAATGCCGCCAAAACGGTTCTCTTGTGGCTTTCGTACTGTCGATGGAAACGACGTTAGCAATGAGAAAATCAACAATGTTGTCAGCACCCAATTGTAAAAGCCAGAATGATTTATAGCACAAGGACAAAATATTTTTGTACTATTTCCGGATGTCAGTAAGATCTTTTGATAGTTTGCTTGAAATCCATTTCCTCAATAAAAACTTCATTATCGAAGCCATCACATCCATTTTAATCTTAAATACGTCCACTCCCGCAACTGTCGTGCGTGTACTGGATGCAGCAATGGTGTTCCTAGTACCTCGCGTTTTACGCGCGAGCGGCAAGCCGACGGAATGTATGAACCTCTAGTATCTCACGATCGCGCGATTCGAAACGCGCGTAAAACCCGTCATCTGGTTAAGCTCTATGAGGGCGGCCGTAAGTGAAATGATGAAACAAACTGACAACAATTTCGAAAGTTTCTTACCATTTCTTCTTGAAGTACCTAATAGCTGGTATTAGCATCTCTTCAGGGTCAAGTCCGAACAGCGCGAACATAACCAAAGCCTGCCCGTAGGTCGCGGCGATATCAACGAACTGGATCTCAATAAACACTCCCTTTTCGTCGTTCCGCATCATTCGCCAAGTCGTATATGTAATGCCCTGAAAGACAAACACTCATTCAATTCAACAGTTTCGTACATGCCGAGGTCGGTCACATATAAAGAATTTAAACTCAAAAAAATTGCTAATATTGCAATTGGATAGGTAAATACTTTATTTTTATAGTGACGCAACTTCATCTACGTGGAAATGTCTCTTTAAAACATAACGAATTCTCTCGTTAATGATTTTTTTAATTTAGATTATTTGTCCTCAAATTATGGGTAAATTATTTTTCAGGGCTCAAACTCCATACCAAATTTCATTAAAATCAATTCAGCGGCTTAGCCGTGAAAAAGTAACGGACAGACAGACATACAGACTGAGTTACTTACACATTTATAATATTAGCATGAAAGTATGGATAGTCAAGTCAAAAAACTTATTTTGCTAAATATTTCGACACAGTAAAACATCCATGCCGAATTTCAAGTATGTAGGAGTTGAAAAGGCCCGGGCAAACCAAACGCGTTTGCGGCGCGTCGCGTGTCGAACGCAGGTCGCGCGGTCTGTAGGGCGACGGGGCGGATTTAACATGGCACACCAAAGTAGCGCGGGCCCACCGCGGTCCATTCATTTTGGGCCTTAATAGACTAGTTTCCTTAAAAATTGTAATTAGTCCGTCATTTGAATTATAAAAAAACGAGTGGTCCCGCCACAGCATCGCCCGCGGTATTTGTACCGACTGCAGCGCCATCTGCCCGGCAGTTTGTGAATCTAAACCATGCAGGGCGCCACCCAAACACATACAAAAAAATTCATTAAAATCGGTCCAGCCGTTTAGGAGGAGTTCAGTGACATACACATGTACAGTAGAATTATATATATAAAGATACTAGCTGGTGCCCGCGACTTCGTCTGCGAAGAATAATAATTTAAGTAACCTATGTACTTGTAAACCTTCCCTAGACCTCCACGAACATTTCAAGACTAAGATAAGATAAATCCGTTCAGCCGTTCTCGAGTTTTAGTGAGACTAACGAACAGCAATTCATTTATATATATAGAAGATATTAAACACATATTTTTTCTTTTGTCACTTAAACAAAAACTGACGAAAATATAGTGCATTGAAGTTCCGCGTGACGTCACGACTTTGCACACTTTTTACCATTAAGTGACGTCATTAGCCCCCACTCCCGAACTTTGATGCGCGTTGTCTTTGTCAATTTTGATTGATTTGATAAAGCAAAAAATACGTGTTCAATATTTTTGATAATCTAACTGACGGACTAATTCGATTTTTTTTTACCCAGGAAATATCCCTATTGTGGAGAGCGTGGGAGTAGTACTCGGACTCACAATGAACATGGTGAGGCTATACAGGATGATGAGCACGGTGTGCTTGAGCAGCTGGCCGCCGCGGCCGCGCGCCTGCTCGGGCGGCGCCAGCCCCTCGGCCGCGCAGCGCTGCCTCTGCGACGCCGGGCATAAACACTCCCTGCAAACAAATAACAACTTACAATACCACGTTGTTGAAGCGGCCAACAAGCTCGGAAAATCTTGGAAGATTGAGTTAACAGGCCGAGCCGAAGGCGAGGACAACTTAAATAAGCGTCCCAGAATTGCTCTTTCTTTCCAAGCATTCAAAGTATTTTTAACGACTAATGCGACAATAGATTAGATGAATGTTTTAAGGATGTGTACCACGTCAAATCCGCAGAACATCAATTTTATTTTTCAAGTTTTGTTTCATTTGCACCAAATAACAGCAGTGAGTAATTTTGTACGAATAATGATTTAAAATATACAAATTGTGTGATTGATTATTCATAATTATTTAGTATGTGAAATAAAATCAAAAACTGATTTGACTACTCGAATCATAACCAATCAATATGCAGTATTTGAAACGGTCCGGACACATGGAAATTCAATCAAAAATATTTCCGTGGGAACAACGGTAACGACAGATTTTCTTTGTCATCGAAAAATCGAGGAGAGTACAAAGTTATAGAAAATACATTTTCTGATTATAAAAGTACTATGGGACGGAAACATTTTTCGTTTTTTCTTGTAATTTAATCAACTTCCGGTACAAATAACAAGGGCACAGCACATAACATAACACATGTAATCTTAAATGTCATTTATCTCGTGAGTAAAGCCGTGTGTTTTTCAAGTATTCATAATGTCTCACGAAAGTTTTAATTTGACTATTGTCATTTATCTCCTTTAAAAGAACGGTGAAGTGGTTTTATTTTTTATTACACTTATGCGAAACGACTAATACTACCATACTATTCAATTTCAGCGAAAAATATACAAATCGATATATTGGGTATACATCCTTAAATATGACAGAAATCGGTGCTTGACCGACCATTATTAAAAAAAATATTTTAGCTGCTTGTTACTTCATTTTCGTAAATTTGCCGCTAAAATGCTATGCGATTATAACTTGGTATGTAGTTACCTTAGGTCCTTGCATTAGGATATATCCAAATTTCACGCTGACGAAGTCGCGAACAGAAACTAGTTTAAATATAAAGATTGAAAAAGAAAAAAAAACTGAGCGGATGCAGGATCACGCAACTCACTTGTCATTGTCATTATTAGCGATATCTTCAATGTCCGCGGAAGTCGAGTTGATGAGTCCGTTCTCGCACTGAGGATCGTTGGAGCAACAGCCGTTGGCGCTCTTTGGAGACGGAGTCGCTGCTATAGTGCCGTAGCAACCTGTAAGTTGCAATTCTGTTTGTCACTAACATATATGCCGTTATTTTGAATTAGAAGAAGGTATCAATCGTTAAAATAATATTCACCTTGATCCTCGACTCCTTTGAAGCAATGGAAGAAATAAAATCGAATTAAATAGCGCTCCAGTTTGAGGTTACAAAAAAATATCATTACATGTTATAGTTAATAAGACGAGTGAAAGCACGTTTTAAACCACAACCAAACACGTTGAACTACTATTAACCGTCATATCGAATTAAAATTGGAATTAAGATGATTTAATATTTAGTTACAAATGTACATTTTGCAAACGATAGGGGACCGTAAAAGAATAACTCTTCTGCAAACGCGGTTTCAGGAGGAAACGTTAGTCATTGGTCATGACACCCGAGAGCTTAATTATTAGTTCAATGTGGTTTCGTCATTATGTATTTTAAATTTTTTGGATAGGTGACCCCTTTCTGACCCGAAACCTGGACCTGACCTTGCTCTATTCAACATCGATTACCATATAACCTTGTATTGTCACTTCCTTTCAATGTAAAGCTGATGGCCGAATTCAGAAAGGCCACTCAAATTGAGCTTTAATTAAAGTGATGTTTCAGTGACGTTTCTGTATAGGTAGACAAGTAGTTGAGGGACATTTAACTATTTAATATCTAAACAAATGCTAAAGCGGCGTTTCTGAATTTGAACATGAGTCTCGTGCTTCGTTAATGGTAAATCCATCCATCTACTTTCAGCGGACGCCATTGGCTAGTTTTCATGATAAACCAGTAGAGTTTGCTTGTATTGCTTTAACTTTAACATTGCAGGTGAACCATCTCACAATAATAACAAAAAAGCGACATGGTAACGGTTGCCTATGGCTCTCTTAATCACTTAAGACTAATGTTGAATAGATGAGCTGTCTGTTACTAGTCCAACATATTTTAAAGTATGATTAAAATCAGTTAACAATTCGACATTTCTCAGCTATTATCGGCTAAAGCCGGAGACGAATATTACACAAGTTACATCGCTGCGATTTCTTTTAGGTAGGATTCAACTTAAAGTATCGTAAACGCAATGTATATCACCTGCCATGATGATATTACTTACCAGTAGACCTAAGAAGTTTACAGAAGCGATATGGACATGCATTATTTATTGATGTAAGTATATTAATTTTCCCAAAAAAGAAAAAAAAAGATGATTCTTTATTAACCAATAGTTACTGTTTTACGTAAGGCAACATAGTACAATATTTGTCAAGCATGTCATACTGTCAAAAAATAGTCGCTAATTATTTTTTCTTATTTCAAAATAAATGTTGTGTTACTTTAGAGCTATTAGGAGGTTTTATTGGTCATATCCTTCTGTTGTATTGTGTTTAATAAGATAAACGGGTAATATATTTAAAGGTCATATCTGTAATTTGATATACTCTATGTGAAAAACGAGGGATACCGACAATGACCGAGGATGGCCGAATGGTGATCTTATTTTAATAGTATTGTACTTTCTTTCAAATGATGTCAGGCAAGCTTTCTCTCACCGTTGTGGGGGATAGATGGCGTGCTCGCCAGCGGCTCCGCGTTGTCCACGAGGCCGGCGCACTCGTCGGACGCGCCTGCAGCCACGGCCGACGACAGCGACGCGAACTGCGCGCTGCGGCGCCGGAACCGCACGTACACTATCAGGCAGCCCGTTGTCACTGGCGAATACATTTATTTTCATTACACTTGCTCGGAAAAGGTGTTATTATACGCAGGCGTATAGAGCAGCTATAGCCGATTTAACTCCTCTACGGGCCCCGCCGTCAGCGGGAGTTATAAACCATACAAAATCCATAACTCCCTAGGGAGCGTGATCGCGATCGCGTGAACTCCCGCGGTGAACGCGATGTACAGTTTATTCTACCCACCTGATGGTAATTCATGGTGTACAATGGGAATAAAATAAATATATGTATAGGTACTTTTTGTCTAAGTTTTATTTAATATCCTCGCAAATGTGATGAAAAACATTGTGTATATCACAGGCAGTAAGGGGATAACAAACTCGAGTCAATAAAAGCCCTCGCCTACGGCATCGGGCTTCTAATAGACTCTCGTTAGTTATCCCCTTCTTACGGCCCTAGATGCACAATGTACTATTTTAAACAGCTACGATATAATAGGTGTTGTAGCAACTGCGCGGCAAGAGATGCGTGCAGGAGGTATTTATACTTTCTGTAGTGTGCAGCTATTACTACGTTGGTATTATTAGGTAGGATGCAGTGCCGCTCTATAAGGCTCTTAAGTGCGAACGAGAGGACTGATCGAATGATGTATGGCCTCAGAGTTTAGATTGTAACTACCTAATGACAACAATTGCATTGACGGCTTTCAGCGACTCCAAAATAGGGGTGCCCTTCGCATGAATTTGGGCAAAAAATTGTTGGTCGGGAATGTTTCTTATAAGATTGAATGACACTTCTTTTTTGGCATAACGATTTTTTTGCATACATATTTTTTGTCCTAAAAACACTTCTGGTATAAAATTGTATAGTCTAAAATTTTAATTACTAAAAGGGTAAATCCATGATATTGTTAGGTCTAATTGTTATTTAGCCTAACATACATGGTCCTAAAATTAAAATACTCGGGGTTATAATATCGGGTTTAGACCACCCGATATAAACCCGTAGGAAACATTTTTAGTCCTACCAAAGTTTATGAAGATAGATGAATGAATGTTTGATACATAGGTAGGCGGAACAGTATAGAGGGACAGGGGGGCGAAGTTATCCACAAGGGGGCATAAAACTTACGATGAGCGAGCGAGCGAACAAAATGGACGGAGCAAAATCGACTTGGATAGGTTAGGTTCAGATGGCTAAGGCGGGAGCGAAGCGAAGTTCCTACCTTAGCCTTCGATGTTAGGTCTTTTTTGTAACAGCCCAGAATGTGTGTGTGATATAATGATATTGTAACAATATTCGTAATAACAACGTTATACCAATAATACATTCGACAAAAGAACGTTATTCCATACAAATGTTATACTAAACAATTTTTCGACCAAACAATATTATGCAAAACAATTTCGACCAAACAATTTTCGACATTTAAATTTCGACGTTGGTACGCAAAAAAATATGTCGTGAAAATAAAGTCGGCCCCAAAAATAGTGTTCCGTTAACTAAAACCCGTCCCGACGTTACCGGTGATACAGAAGACGAGCAGGCACAGCCGGATGGCGTCGACCGCCTTGGCGTCCAGCTGCAGCGCCTGGCGCGTGGCGAGCAGCACGGCGGCCATGACGCCGGACGCGCCCCACGCCACGAACCCGAGCACGGGCCACAGCGTCACCACGAAACATGGCCCACGGCTCTGGAATATGACAATTTGAAGCGATAATCCCTCCTCTAATAACTTAGCGCGTTCTGTACGCACCTAAAGCGGGCATTACATTATCCAAATTATAAAAATAATAATAATAATAGTTTATTTCAGAATTAGAATTCCATAGATGGTAAGTAACATTAAAAGCTTAGCCTAAGTTAGTTTTATTTACTTATTTATTGATTATTTTTATATTAACTTATTTAATATTCCCGGTGACTAACCCAACCAAATGTATTAAGTAGGGGCGCTAAAGCGCTCGCATTTTTGGCAAGCAAGATCTTTAATAAGATACCAATAAATATACGACTAGGCATCAATGCAAGAATTTAAATGCGTGTTCTTGAAATTATTAATTTCCAAATGCTATTATTCATTGTCAGATTATTTTATTGATACATTTAATTAGTTAATTCTTTAGTAAGTAAGTATAGCATTTTTTACATTTTATTATATTGTACATTATTTTGGTTTGTCCTGACTGATTATTATGATCTATTTTATTTATTTTGATTTGTTCAGATTTGTAATAATGTTCCTATAATGTATTCCCATGTGTCTGATTTTTGAAAGCCACCTGGCAAAATATACTGTTCTGTTGTTTTAATTTATGTCCACCACTGTAACCAGTTATACGTATGTTTACAAATAAATCACTTTGAACTTTGAACTTCAACTTTGAACTCGATCAGTGCTGCAGTGCGAGATAATAGAGTTTAGACCTGTTTACACGATGCAATCTAGTGAGCTAGCTAGTTCTCTAGATGAGCTAGCGTGGAACAGCCCATACGATCACACTAGATTGGATCAATAACCGTCTAATTGCCTTTACCTACCATTATTTATAATCAAGCCAAAAAAAACACGTTTGTTGTATCGCAGCCCCCCTTAAATTTTAGTTTTATTTTAATTTAATTATAGATTTTTAAAGTGAATATATAACTAAATATTCTGAGAATATTTCAAGCGTCTACCTATTGCCGTTATCAATATCGAGCAAAAACGAGCAAAAAAATCACGTTTGTTGTATAGGAGCCCCGTTAAATATTTAGTTTATTCTGTTTTTTTTAGTATTTGTTGTTATAGCGGTAACAGAAATACATCATCTGTGAAAATTTCAAATGTCTAACTATCACGGTTCATGAGATCCAGCCTGGTGAGAGACGGACAGACAGACAGACAGAGAGACGGACAGCGGAGTCTTAGTAATAGGGTCCCGTTTTACACTTTGGGTGCGGTACCCTAAAATGAGACAAACAGATTCGACCTTTCGTTGATACTATAAAAATCTATATAAATATAAGGTACCTGCAACATTAGAAGTCCGACAGAGAGCATGGATGTCCACAGCAGACAAGAGTACATGCTGAAAGTGCATAATGTTTGTTGCAACAACAATGACACTGACGGAGTGATCTGCGTTTGCAGGCCGCCCCACACCACACTTATGGCCAACAGCAGCTGAAACCATAGTTTTTATTAGCCATCTTTCCTTAAAATCAAATAACCAGTTATTTAAACGTAATGAGAAATATGATCATCCAACCATAGTATAAAGAGGGGAAGTAGGCTATCTCCGGCCCAATCCGCTCTATAATTGCCTACTGTCTCAGGGTTGTCTCTATTCAATAGGTAATCTGAACAGAGACAATTCTGGAATCGATGAATTATTAAGACACCCAAACACACAGCAATACGTTCTCCTGCGATTATCACACATTTTTCATTCATTTAGCGGTGCCGAAAAGCCATGACGCGCGAACATCGTGCGGTGTTAGCCCCGACTGGCGCACTGAGAAACGGGTCGAGATTTTGTTTAAGTGTGCGTGCGGCGGCGCATAGATACTTTGGCGCACACATACAAGCCGCGCGCGGTGCGTTTGTCTGAAGATAGCTTACTTCTCCCCTCTTTATACTATGATCCAACTTTAAGTATATTGTACCTGAGAAAACATTAAGCACATCGTCAACCTATGTGGCATTCGCTTATATTTCTTGGTAACAATGAAGACTGTTAGCAGCCACGCAATAGCGACTAAGGATACTATTGAAAGATGGAAACCTAATCTTTTCATCTGGTCTGCATAGTCCTTGTTTATGGATATCACTTGGGCTGACATAAACATAATCGGTGCTGATAGAAACGTACAAATTACCATAGACGATGCCATCTGTAAAATAAAATATAGATTAGAATTTTTCCTGATGATCCCAACAGGATCCCAAGATAACAGTGTATGCGTAAATTCAAGAGACACACCGCACCCTCAACAGAAATTTAATGTAAGTACTTATTCATATAAAAAAAGTGTTTGTGCATAAGACCACACGATAAAATTGAAAACCTACAAAAACAAATAACACACACACACACACACACACACACACACACACACACACACACACACACACACACACACACACACACACACGCACGCACGCACTCACTCACTCACTCGCTCACTCACTCACTCGCTCACTCACTCACTCACTCGCTCACTCACTCACTCGCTCACTCACTCACACTCATAGCCTTCAGAAAGAGCGCAATGACGACTAAAGCCGAGTATACGCGATTCAGCGTCACCGATCCGAGCGCGATTCATGGCGA
The DNA here is from genome assembly GCA_947859335.1 of Tortricodes alternella. Classification (NCBI taxonomy): domain Eukaryota; kingdom Metazoa; phylum Arthropoda; class Insecta; order Lepidoptera; family Tortricidae; genus Tortricodes; species Tortricodes alternella. The sequence goes on along the minus strand of OX401983.1, from coordinate 8,454,499 downwards.
ATGGAGCGGGACGGTTCAGTTTCGTTACCCATCAGAAAGAGCACAAACGCGTCTAAAGAAGTATTCACTTCAAAGAACATCCAAGTCTGACTAGAAGGCCATATAAAAATTTGATTAGATGTGCAAAGTATAGCTTAGCTTACTCGCTAACGGAATCCCAATATTATCATGTGTTAGTGCAGTTTTGTACCCATACTAGAGCCCACCCACAAGCACAGCCTATAACTTAAGTAAATTGATGGCAATGGAGCTGTCTACTACATACCAGATCAATCTCCAACTGGTACAAATTAGAGAAGACGAATACAGCCGGCGCAGTAGGTATAGTCCCGTACAGGAATGCGTATGTTGCCAGCGAGGATGTTTCAGAATCGTTAGCTCCAGCCTGGAGTGCACTCACGCTTTCCCTCATTACAACTGGCAAAACAATCCTGGGAAAAATACATTGAAAACAGAATAAGAAACATATCAGTGTAGTAAAAATATAGTGTTTTGAAAACCAGGAATAATATAGAACTGACCAATTTGAACTAACATCTATGCTCCATTTCACCATGCTATAAGTTACAATTTTATGGGCAAAAACTTGCAATAGGTACTGCACGACAGATGTATGGGCTCGGACATTAAAGTTGCCAGTTTTTGCTTATAAAATTGTAATTTGTAGCTTTGTGAAACGGGCCACTGGTGCAAGGTGAACAAAAGCACTGGTGCAAGGTGAATCTAGTAAAAATGTTAATAAAATTTAATTAAATTACTTACAGTTTGACCATTATCAAGACGCATGGCAACAACAAAGCAGGTCCTCTCAGTCTGTGTATCTGACCAACCATTCTTAATCCCAGCAAAAATAAAGCTGTTGCCGAAAAAGAATCCCCAAACACCTAAAACACACAAATTTCTTTATTTTATTTATATCAAGCATTGCTGTTTCGCCCCCATGACAATAGGAACAAATAGACAAAGGAACACACTTTTGCAATTAGTAATGACAAACATAGAAGCTATTACTAACTTCTTCATTAAAAAGTATTTTAATTATTAATAGTTAGTCTTAGTTCTTAAATAAATACAATTATTCTATCATAGGAAATGGAAGAGTGCACAAAGGCGAAGATTGTTATATTTACTTACCTTCAAGAGAGTTTCAATGTATGGAGATAATTGATGTTTAAAAGCAATATTGCCTATGATACCCAATACAGTCATCACTAAAACAGGATTTAAGGCAATTCCTTTTATTATTTGCCTTAACAATTTAAACTTGCTCAGATCAGTTCGCCTTTCGCCTTCAGGAGTGGTTGTGACAATCTGAGCATTGTCTCTTTGTTTCTTAATCTCCATCAGTACAAAGGCAACTGGGTTCAATATGGCCAGTGATATTGGCGCCATCAAATATAGGAATAAAGCATATTCTGGATGCGTGTTCTCGTATATTGCATTTACTGAAAATTAGGGCAGACTTTGAATTGGAAGAGTACAAATATAAGTTGTGTTGATTTGGTATGTCTCCTATAGTTAGGGAATAATTGGATAGCCCACAGCATGAACAATATTACTTATGCGATACATTTGATTCAGTTTTATACTGAGAGCCTTCCGCTCACTCCCCAACTGTACATATACATTTGCATATGACTAGATCTGACAAAAGCAATACTAACTGTTGCTCACATGATCAAAATAGCACTCAGCAAGTATGTTAACACCAAAATAGTGGTGGCTCAGGTCAGCGTTCATGAAACTTTTCATATTAATGTTGTAATCCATGTGGGTTTTATAAATACTATAATCATTGCTTTAGTTTTATTTTATGTCTTTGTATAATACTTACTGATAGGATAACCCAGTGCAAAATCATTGCTCTGAGTGCAAAAGATGGCAAATATGCCAGCTCTGCCAAGATTCACTGGTTTGGATACCAAGATGGTAACAATCATGACAGAAAAAAAAACCAATCCTTTAGCCAGTAATATAGCAAATAGGAATGTCCAGTTGACTGTGGTAAAATCCAGCCTGGCCAGTGATAAAAAGATGAGTGATGGTAGGGCGAAGGTGCCAACAAATGTGGCAATTCCTTTAGATTCTGTCTTTGACACCACATTGAGACGGCCAGCTATGTACCTAAAACATTTTTCTTTTTTTATTAAGTTCAACTTTTATTTATTTAAATCTGCCCTTTGGTCTAGAGAAAACAGACTTTTTCTACCACATAAGCATTCATCATTTGATTCTCACAAGCTACATTTTAATTTTGAATGAGATATTTGTACTATTGATAAAACTTTTTTCTTTTTAAATAAACAAGAGCCCCAAAATAGTCCCAAGCACAGCTCTTTAAACTAGCTGACTGGCCCATTTTTTATTTTTTTATTTGGATTTTCGTGTGGTTTAGCCAGTGTCAAGTCGATTTCATGAACAAAAAACTTTAACGGGGGAAAAAAAAACGAATCTATTTACATGAGTTCTGTCCCATATTATAGAGAAGCTAACCTGAGTTGATATCAGAATATTTACCTCCATTAACTATCAATTTATATCACTTACCCACATAATATTATGGTAAAGCACTGAAACAATGCTGGGTAAAGATTTTCAGCTTTAGCCTCACCCAGCACAAAACCTGACTCTTCCATTTTATGGAAGTAATTTGTGTGAGTTCTGAAATATTAGAAAAACCTTGTTGTATACAAGTAATATTGAGAAAAGACAAACATATTACATATTGGTACTAAGAGCTAAATTGTAGTTTTTCATACAGGACACAGAAGCATTATCAATTGCTATTATATTATTATATTATATCCTCTATTAATATGTCTTATTAGGGATAATCTGATTTTACTTAATTGAAAACTTACCAATAGTAAGTGACACAAATGAAGTGCATTTGAAGGCCTTTAAAATCTAGCTATTACACTAAAAAGCCCAAAATAAAATAAGATCCTTTATTTCTGGTAAATAAGACGATTAAATTATTTAAAAGACTTCAATACAGACATATTCGATAACTCAAAGCTGGATCATAGCCGGATAGTACAAATAATGAAATTTGAATTCTAAAGGAAAAGCCAAAACAGATAAAAGGTTATCGTCTCGCTACGTGAACTGAAACAGCTACATTGTTATCTATCGTTCATTGAATTAATTATTATCGTCACTGGATAATCACTGAAAACTGCGACTATGTTACGTTTACGACTTTTAACTTGACTATATTGTAATTTTTGACTTGACATGACTTTGACATTTGCTTTGTGACATTTTGGCATTTGACATTGACATGCATTAGGGATCGATACCTAGCAAAAACCTCTTTAGGCCGGCCACACACATTCGTTTTCCTGATTCGCTTTCCGAATTCGTTTTCCGTATGCGGACAACCCGAACGAAAGCATTTCATATAAATAGTTCAACATGACACACGTTCGTAATTTTTCCGTACGGAATTCCGAACGGAATTCGTTCGAACGTGTGTGTCATGTAGAACTATTTATATGAAATGCTTGCGTTCGGGGTGTCGCATTCGAAAAACGGATTCAGAAATCGAATCAGGAAAACGAATGTGTGTGACGAGCCTTATGCCTGGCTTAGGGTAGCCATTGACCTACAATATAACTGTGCAATATCACTGGTTGCACAATTATATTGATCGTCCGTAGATAATATTGACAGTCAATATCGACTACTGACGATCAATATAATTGTGCAACCAGTGATATTACACAGTTATATTGTAGGTCAGTGGCTAGCCCTACACGATCTAAGCTGGTGAGTTCGTAAGTGAGTCGTGAAGTTAATTAGCTGCATAGATTAATTAGTTGGTACGAAGTAGGAAAGCGGGATTACCATTGAAATAGCAAAATGTTTTCTTATTAATAGACAACACTTACCATACTTTTATTTCAAAGACGTTTCAACTCGACAAAAAGTTCATTCATATCTTCATAGATTTAGGCCCACGGGGGCCTAGTATACTAAGCTTTTATCGCGCATGTAAAGCATCTGTCACTTTTTAACTAATAAGCGCGTGCGAAATGGACGTATACTTTATGTGCGTGATAAATTAAAATATAATACCTATTCTGTAATAATATATATAAAACCCAATCTTTTTCCTGTTCTAAATTCCTCTCCGAAATTTACTTGTTTTATGTTTCCCTAACTTTTGTAATTGGCTAAAAGTTATCATAGCTATTCACAAAAAAAAGTCCATGGTCCTCATCATCCTCTTTTGTTTGACATATTGCTAGACTGACATCCGGATCCGTGTTTAATCCATTGAATTGGCGGGCTGCACATTTCAGTTACTGGCCGAAATTCGAAAGTTTATGTGTTATTTATAAAATGGCAGGAGTACAAAGAGTTCGCTTAAATAATTTGAACATTAACCTGAAAAATGCCCTTATTGTGGGAATCATTATAGCAAAAAATAGTCCTCGTACGGTTGGGTTTAAAAAGAGAAATGGAGAGTCTAGGGGAGTCACTTCTTTTACTCTGAGGGATTCGGAAGTAGATACGATTAATGTTGATGTTTGGGGTTCGGAGTACTTTGTTATAACATTCTATGAAAGGTTTCTCGTAGGTGATGTTGGTAAGTTCTTTAAACTAGGTAGCTATTAGAAATGTAAAATTTTGAGATCATTGACGAAGCAAACAATTTATACGCACCTGTTCCAATCAACTGTCTATACTTCTATCAACCTTCTTTACTTTCAGTCGAAATATCATCTCCCAAAATTTGCATTAAGGGTGGAAATGAAATGTTTAGACCATTAGTAAGTTACCTATACTTTTCACTTAGGCAATAAGTAAGTATATAAGTAACGTTTTCAAGGACATTATATTCATGTTCTATGTCGATCGTCAATTAATCAAATAAAAATATTTATTTGTAAATATGGGTAAGGTGTTATGAAACGTTGACCTTGAAATGTTGGTCCTTCTTCAAAGGTATCTTCCCCTTTCGACTTGTGCCTCAACGAAGGTATATCTGATGTGACCATTCACACCGGCGATTCGTATTCCACTTTTCTACCACTCCTTCACATTCCATCTAAGCCATCTGCCGCCTACTACGGATTGAGTGAAGTGTTGAAGCTGCCAGGTAATTAGTTACTTTGATACAAGTTCTGTATATAAGTATTTAATCTAGTTTGTGGGCTATAGAGGCGCTAAAAAAATTATAGAGAGGTGTGCTTCCCACATTTAGTGGTAGCGTCAAGTTGGCGTACCTACCCGTCAAAGATATCCAGGACCAATACCGTCTTCACCATAAGGGCACACGGGGCCCCAAAAGGGCCCCAAATTCTTGTGTGCCCAAGGGCCCCAGCCTAGTTTACCCTGTACAGCCTAGTTTAGACGGCCCTGTCCAGGACCTGATGATCCCAAAAAATGTACCTAAATAGAGCATACCAGATTAGTACCTCGTAAAAAAAATAACTTTGTATTTTCGGAGATATGAGCCCGGTTACGTAATTTAACTTGACGTCATTCCTGCTAATTCTGCCGCTCGTGACTTTTTGCAGTTTGCTTTGTGTAGATAGAGTGTATAAGTAGACTAGCTTGTGACCGCGACTTCATTTGCGTGAAATTCGGTCAGTCGTAAAAAGTAGCCTATATGCTATTCCACACCCTATCTCTGTGCCAAATTTCATTCAGTTCCGTTCAGCCGTTCTGGCGGGATTGAGTAACAAACATCCATCCATCCAAACTTTCGCATTTATTATTTTAGTGTGATGATTGGCACATTTGGATTATTTGAATTATAAATATACTGGGTCCAATTCGAAACGGTGACATCATAATTTAAAATTTTCTAAATTTAAAATAAGAAACGTCAAAGTCTTATTTTGTATAGCACAAAGCTGTCAAACTCTTATTTTGTATAGCACAAAGCTGTCAAAATCAAGTTTGACGTTCTTATTTTAAGTTTAGTAACTTTTAAATTTAGCGAACATACCTTCGAATTGGCCCCACTGTGTACGTATACCCTATGCCCAAAATGAATGTTTCCGCAACTAGATGTGTGTACTTACAGAACAAAGCACCAATGTTTACGTCGACTTGTTGGTAGTAGTGAAGTCTGTAAAACCCGCAAAAAGCATAAAAACAAAAGCAGGCGTTGACATGTCCGTACGAAGTGTAGACTTAATAGACAACACGACGCCTGCTTCCATTGCACTAAACATGTTTGACATCGATACTATACAAAGGTAAGCGTAATTTCTTACTCCCGTTATAGACTTGGCTTAATTCGGAGCTGAATTTAGAGTGACTGAACACTCTGCGGCCCTAGCAAGGTTGACACGAGGATAAGTTAACACCGTCTTATCTCGTAGTGCGTCTCTCTCACACTAGTGCCGACGAAAGAGATAGTTAGAGAAATAAGACTGGGTTTAAGAAGACTGTGAACCAACGGCAAAATTCACCATTTTCATACAAAAGGCGATAACGATTTTCACCCTCTTAAACGTTAAACGATTTTGATACATTTTTGATAGGTTGTCAGTCAGAACAAAATCTAAGGTCTATTCGTTTTTTGAATATTGATTAAAGAACAACAAAGTTAAATAATCGCTGAAATTAGGTTTGTATGAGAATAATGAAATGGCAATAAAACTGAATTTATTGATTATAGTGAAAAAACCAATCAAACCAACCGGCGCGATGAATATGTTTTGTAAAATTCAAATTTTTTTGTGCAAAATAAAGATGGTAGGTATTTTTTTCCGTGATTTTCGTTGTATGTCGAAATCATAATCCCAAAATATTGCAGGTGTTCAAATCGGCACCCTGTATAGCCTAGATTTTGTTCTGACAACCTATCAAAAATTAGTCAAAATCGGTTAACATTTAAGGGGTGGATATCGTTATCGCCTTTTGTATGAAAAGAGTGATCTTTGCCGTTGGTTCAGTCCTCTTAACGAATCATAATAAAAGGCTAAATGCAGACGTTTTCATTTAGTGCACTTTAAGACATAAATTACCTACATTGCATCAATGTTTTTTTTCTAGTTTGATTTGCGATCAGTCCTACGGACTATAAGCGAATATGTTGTAAGTACGTCAGGGCTTGATGAGCGATTATCCATTGAAAATCGTTCTAGTATAGATTCAGAGCAACTTCTTTGTATACTCTAGAACCTAGAGTCAGATATTGTGTTCGACAATGTCGCGTCTCTTTAGTCTCTTAGGGCCTGTCCAAGTAAGGCGTTATTTGGCAGATAACGGCGAATTTTGTATGAGTTACTTGACAGATAAATTTTACTCGGACATTGTGAAACAGGCCATTAGTGTAGTTCGGGACAGTAAGGTTCACTGCCAGCTGATTTGGATGGTTAATTAGGCTGGCCTTATATCGTTTGCCACATTTGTCAATTTCTTCCTTGACTGTGCTCATGTTTAGATGCCTGTGCACTTCTGCGTTTGTGATGAACCATCAGTGTTACATGTTTTTTAAGGGCCGAAGACTGGCGTCCCCTGGAAAGCGTTCTATTCATAGCGGATGCACGCGTATCGTGGCGCGGGCGCGTGGCCGTGCAGGTGTGCGCGCGCTCCGTCGTCACGCACCAGCCGCACACCGCCGACGCGGAGGCGCTGCTGCTCTACGTCCGCAATCAGGCTAATTCGCGTACGATTGTTGTTTAACCCTTTCAATGCCAATGTTTTACATGTGGCAGGCAACGTATGAAAGTGCCACGAACGACACAGTCTATAAGGGGTCATCCATAAAGTACGTCACAGTAATTTCGTGATTTTTTGACCCCTCCCTTGTCACAGTTGGTCACATTTGTGAGACCCCCCCCCCCCCCTTCCCTAGTGTGATGTCACATATTTTGCAATTTTATGATAACATTAAAACGGCAGTTCCGAAATTAGTTTTATTTCCATTTAAATTGATTTTAACGTAATTAACATCAAATGAAACATTTGTAAAAACGCGACCGGCCCGTAACACTAATAGTAGAGCGAGTGTTAACTCGCCAACAAAACAATTTAAACCTTATGTCCATACAGATACAGTAGGAAATATTTTTAACTTTTCGTTAATAGTTCAAAGGCATTTTAACACTTAGATGTATTAGATTTTGAAATGTGTCGTCACGATACTTAAGACCCCTCTCACCCCTTGTCACACAGTGTCACTCTTCGTCGACCCCCTCCCCTCTTAACGTTTGACGTACTTTATGGTTGACCACTAAGTACCTATTGGCAAAATACAAATGAAAATTTCTCATAACAAAAGGCGGGTAAATCGAAATTAAGGGCCATCTAGACTAAAAAGAAAGCCCTGAGAGTTGAATTCGTTGTAGATGACATACTTTTCATGCTTGGTATAGAATTAAATAAGCAAGTGGTCACTTAATAAGTAAAGATAAATGCAACGGAATTATAAAAGTATAAAGAGCTTCGCCGACTCCAGGGGGAGGCGAGGCGGCGGCGTGGGCGGCGTGGAGCGGCGAGCGCGCGGCGGCCGCGTCCGTGGCGCAGGTGCGCGACCGCCTCGCGGCCGGCGCGCCATTCTGCGCTTCACTGCATGCGCTGCTCACGCACATAGACCTGGAAGACCTCGCGACGTACGTACCGACTTAGACCCTTCTAGGGCACAGTGCTGTACTTCAAAACTTGTTCAAACTTAGCCAACTGACAAAACTTCGGGGTATTCATCTGTTTTACCTATATGGGTAGGACTACCTACTCGGCAAGATAGTACATTTTCCGGCAGAAGTTCACAGGCGCAGATACAGGATTTCGTTTGGGGGTTCTGATTCGAAGAAAATATGTTCCATTTAAAACACCGAAAAGTGCGAGTAAAAATCGCGTGGAGAGGCTGCCGGGATTATAAGAAATTTCTTATGTTCGAATTCTTATAGGTTTTCCTGTAATCTATAGGTAAAGAACTGTTTTCTGTATTTATTTATTTTTCAAAGTTTTAGGCTCAGTAGTTTCGGAGATAAGTGGGGGATGGTAAATTGTCGCCTATTTTGCTAAATAACTTCAAAACTATTTATCCTAAAATTATTAAAAAAATATATTTAAGGTCCTCACAACGAACCATTTCATTTGATATGTTACACGCTATAGTTTGCAGAACATTTCTATTTAATTTTCTAATTTACCCCCACAAGTGGCCCCCATGTTTGAAATTCATTTATTTACGTTAGGTACACGTCCGTGTTGCGGTCACCGACTTGCATAGGCGTGCGTACCAATCGGTGCAGTAGTTTCGGAGCAAATTGGCTGTGACAAACGGACAGACGGACGGACAGACAGACAGACACACGAGTGATCCTATAAGGGTTCCGTTTTTTATTTTTGAGGTACGTAACCCTAAAGTGCCGAAACATGGTGCTTCAGTCGTGAGTCAGAGGGGTGGGCAATTAATTTGTTGTTAAGACTTAGTTTGTTAACTTGTCGCAGAGATGAAAACATCGAAGAATTAAGAGTGCGTTTCGCGGATCATACTGGAGAAATAAACGCTCGACTTCCGATAAATATATTGGATGAAACTATTGGTTACTCGGTACGTTGTTCCCAAACTTTTTCGTTTGGTAGGAACTGTTCAGGCTGTAAACTACAATAATACCTATTTTGTAGTCAGCTCAGTTGAAGGCATTATCAGCAGAAGAAAGAGCATCTATCAGGTGGAAGATTCTCTTGGAGCAGTGCAATGCAAAACTCGCCGCGTCTCCCCCAAGACTCCTCGTGTTGTCAATAAGACGTGCATCACAAGCTGATCCAATCCCTTTATACTAACTCTAATAAATTGTTAAAGTAAATTGCTTAGTTCAATTAAAGAATCTTTTATTTCAAGTGTTGTTACCATATTAAATAACATATGAAACAGATAGTTGTAATGAAACAAGGTAACCTAGCATTCTTCTCTATTGATTTAACAAACTTAGCCTGAGACACTTCGGGTTATTATCATTTGATAGTTGATCATGGAAAAGCCAGAAAAGAATGAAATTACCTACGAATACACTAAGAAAAGAAAACAATTTGGAAGGCAATGCTTATTCGAAGACCACGGTCCGGAGGTTCTGATCAACATACCCAACAATCCCGCATATTACAAGAACTACATATTACGGAATCCAGTTCATGTAGCTATACAAAACACCGAAACCATGTCAGAGCATTGGGTTAATTCCGTAAGGTGAGGGTCTACGTTATTTATTACATTTTATTCAAGGAAAATATTATGTTCAACATTCTATCACTGAATTTAGAGTGGAGTACACAACTTCCGGCATAAATCACATTGAAGGTGGTTGGCCGAAAGATATTAATATGAATGATCCCGAAGCCACGCAGAGGTATCGGCGAAAAATTGAAAAGGATGATGCGTATATACATGCTGTAATGCATTTGGGGCATGTAAGGAATTAATTATCATTAATCGTGCAATAGACAGTAAATATGCAACACTTAAATTCTTTTTTTTCTCGGTTATAAAGAGCATGGAGCACAATATCCTTCAGAACCACGCCATAGACATGTATCAGACATACTATTCAGAACTGCCATCCATACCACCCGTGGAACGCAGTAGTTGTCATACGGTTAACGTCTATAGAGAGCCAGACACTCGGCGGCCTGTGAGATCCCTTTCATGGCAAGCCGATGGAGGTGCACGGTTGGCAACCGCATATGCTGATATAGATCTCATGAGAAACAACCGAACTCAGCAAGTCTCTTATATTTGGGATATAGGTAAGAAAAATCAAATCTGTTTGAATATGTAAAATAAATAAACCTGATTAAAATACTCATCAATATGACTGCATTTTTTAGAAAATGCGAATGCACCTGAGCTCACTATAAAGCCCACACAACCTCTTCTTGATTTACAATACAATCCGCGTGACCAACACATTCTTGTTGGTGGGATGTTAAATGGTCAGGTATGATTTTAAAATAAAAAAAATATAATGGTCTAATGAAGTTCAGTTCAGTATAGTGGAATTGCTACATTTTAGGTAGGATGGTGGGATATGCGTAAAGGAGGCGAAGCTGCTGGCATGTGTCCTCCCCACATGGCTCACCGCGATCTCGTCAGAAATGTTTTATTTATCAATTCTAAAATTGGAGCTGAATTTTTCTCAGCCTCGCCGGATGGCGTCGTGAAGTGGCAAGTTATTATATTTTTATGTACAAAATGTTTCAAGCAAATATAATCATGTTTTTAATTTTCTAGGTGGGATATAAGAAACATGAGTGAACCTACGGATTCAATGATAATTGACTTGGTAAAACTTCCAACCGATACACAAAGCATTGAAAGTGCCATAGGAATCTCTGCTCTTGAATACGAACCAACTATTCCCACCAGGTAGGTAGGGTACGGTGTTAATGTACCTATTGATAAGCGATTATAAAGACAATCAATGGAATGAGATTTGGTTACAGATTTATGGTTGGCACTGAAACAGGGGCAGTAATAGGTGGAAACCGGAAGGGTAAAAACCCGTTGGAGAAATTGCCAACCAGGGTAAGTTAAAGTGCAGCTATCAAAGTTTTACTTATATAGCCATGCAGTCAAAATTATTTTCAACTCAATATTTAATTGCCGGCTCGTTTAATAAAGTGCACACAGAATTTAAATTATATTCCTTTCTAAGATTATTAAAAAAGTACAATTTTGGCAACAGTATGAAGCTCACCTCGGTCCGGTATACGCTCTACAACGTAACCCAACATTTTTGAAGAACTTCCTAACTGTAGGAGATTGGACAGCTCGAGTATGGAGCGAAGATTGCAGAGAGTCGTCCATTCTATGGACTTATTCGCACCGTACTAAACTAACTGATGGCGCTTGGAATCCTATTAGGTACCTATATTAACTTATTATAATATTCTCTAAGAAAAAACTAAACATGAAAGTGTATCAAGAATGTTTTCCCTCTGCCAAAAGGTTTTCGCTCATGTTGGTAACGCAATGGGATGGCTGCTTATCGTGTTGGGACTTATTACGAAGGCGGAGCGCCCCCATAGTCACTGCGCAACTTTGTGACGAACCTTTACTAAGGTTACGACCACATGAAGCGGTGCGTAGAAAATAATAATTTATAAACGTAGTTTCTAATCTAATAGAAAATTATCGAAACTCTTTTGTTATTTTAGGGGTTGCTAGTAGCGTGTGGAAGTAGTAAAGGTACCGTGTATCTGGCCGAACTTTCACAAAATTTAGGAACTGCTGATAAAAACGACAAACAGCTACTTACACATGTAAGTGCTTAAAATTACTTGCTTACTTATTTACTTCAGACACTCTGAACAGCTTTATTAGGATTTTATGAGAAAGCCTAGCTATATCCATTATTAACTAGAATAACGACCACATTATTGATGAATAGCTACCAGGCGCGGTCCCAGGGGGGGGGGTCACAGGGGACATAACCCCCCCCAAAATCGTACACATCAAATAGAAAAATCAAGTGTAAAAGTAAAGTCTAATTTACTCGACATATTTTATTATTAGTGACCCCCCCCCAATTTCAGACTGCGACCGCGCCTGATAGCTACAAATATCAACATATTAATCAAGTTCCACCCCCTGGGATCACATACTTTCCTCGATAAAAAAATACTATAGCAAGAACCCAGCTCACTGGTTCTTCAGCATTTAAGAGAATTCTCCTGAAATCCGTGAGCCATATGAGTGTTACTTCTGTAGCTTTGATTTTAGGTTGTAACTTGTTTAAAATTATTAAATAGGTACATATATAATGAAATACATAACACGATTTTTGCTTTGCTGCGTTCGAGTTCATACTCTGTGTAAACTATGGCAGGTTTTGTATCAGTAGCCTTCCGCTACAAACAAGAACATTAATATTGTGGATTTCTTTATAGATTTTAGATCGAGAGAATAAACGCGAACGAATATTAGAGGCAAGAATGCGAGAATTAAGGTTGCGGATGCGACAAGACCGCGACGGAGGGCAGCAGATTGCAGAGACAGACCACACCGTCAACGACAAAGACCTGGAGGAAGCCACAGCCGAATACATGCAAACTGTCAGCGAACTGCAAGCGCAGCAAAAAGCGCTATGAATAACGTGTACTTAAGGATGTGTACCCAATATATCGATTTGTATATTTTTCGCTGAAATTGAAAAGTAAAATATTAGTCGTTCCGCATAAGTGTAATAAAAAATAAAACCACTTTACCGTTCTTTTAAAGGAGATAAATGACATTTAAGATTACATGTGTTGTGCTGTGCCCTTGTTATTTGTACCGGAAGTTGATTACAAGACAAGCGAAAAATGTTTCTGTCCCATTGTACTTTTATAATCAGAAAATGTATTTTCTATAACTTTGTACTCTCCTCGATTTTTTGATGACAAAAAAAATGTCGTTACCATTGTTCCCACGGAAATATTCTTGGTTGGATTTCCATGTGTCCGGACCGTTTCAAATAGCGCATATTGATTGGTTATGACTCGAGTAGTCAAATCAAATTATGATTCTATTTCACATACTAAATAATTATAATAATCACACAATTTGTAAATTGTAAATCATTATTTGTACAAAATTACTCATTGCTGTTATTTGGTGCAAATGAAACAAAACTTGAAAAATAAATTGATGTACTGCGGATTTGACGTGGTACACATCCTTAATACATGTTAAAAATATTGTTATTGTACCAAACATTAAAAGATTGTATTTGTGACAAGAATATGTATTGTTCAATATTCAGTTACATTTAAATATTACTTACAGTGATATGGATAAATCATATTCCAGTACTGAATATAATAATGATAAACTATATGAATTAGCTATCCATTTCAATATCATCCTTGGTAAATGCATTGAAATACCAACGTTTCTCAATATTGGCTCCAACACCGTTAGTTGCACATCGGAAGACGTCGCTGTGCTTCTGCAGAACATGGTGCACAGTGGCTTGTGTCACATGCGGGAACAGGGCCCGCACATACGACACAACGTAGTCGAGGCTGGCGCCGTGAGGGTGGACCTTTAAAGGAAATAACATATTTCGACAGGAGGTTTTTTCAAAATATCGCTTCATTTCTTACACAAACAAACATATCAACAACCGATCGTTCCTTTCGGGACCGTGGAAATCATCTCATCTAGGATAAATTCAACAAAACAAATAAACGCGTCGAATTGAGAACCTCCTCCTTCGGTTTTTTAAAGTCGATTAAAAATAGATTCAGCGGGTTAGCCATGAAAACGTAACAGGTAGTTACTTTTGCATTAATCAATACATATAAAACAGTACCGTGACTCACTTATAGACAACGCACAGCCTAAACGGGTGGTCCTAGAGGTTTGAAATTTGGAGGAGACATTCCTTGAATACCCTAGAGGTGCACTAAGTAGGGGTTTTTTGAAATTCCATCCCTAAAGGGGTGACAAGGGGTGATAAAGTTTGTATGGATATTACCGCGGGCGAAGCTCGTGGACCCGAGTAAAATATAAGTATGGAAGAATGGATAAAAACAAACCTGTAGGAACGCCGACATAACTCCAATCAACTTTGCTTCACCACACCCAGCTTCCACAGATTCCTTGAGGTGTACTGTTGCATCCAAATCTTCCGGAAGGGGCGGCGGGGGCGGCGGTTTTACAACAGGCTGCGGCAAAGGCGGCTATAATATCAAATACAAAACGTACACTACATAAAAACCAGAAAGTGCGTGACTGACTCGCGTGCCGAGGATTCCGTACTTCGTAGAAAATAAACAAGCGATAACTTTCGCAAATTTTTAATTCGATCGCCTATCTAATTATTTGTTTTAGCTGCATTTATACCAAGTTTCAAGTTGATAAACAAAATGGAATCGGTCAACGGTCAACGAACGTCGTCTTTACACTGGTCTGTCCACCTAATGCGGTCGCCAAATGCGGCGGCTGAACTACAAAGTCATTCATCAGATCTCTATTGATAGCTGTCGCAATAAGGTTTTTATTTATTTATTTTGGTATTTATGACAAAGAACAATTAAATGACAACTTATATTTGAAGTTGTGCATGCAACATGCGCGGATGCATGAGGCGGAAGAAATCATGGCTGCGTAATGTAAGGGAGTGGACCGGGATCAACAGTGCAGAGCAACTGTTCCGGGTGGCTCAAGACCGGGAGAAATTTGCAGAGCTAACGGGCAACCTCCAGTAATGTAGTGGCACATGAAGAAGAATGCAACATGCGGCGAACGACTCAGTTTAATTGCCGAATACATACTTTATACAATAATTCATTGATGATAATTTTCTATTTATACTTACGTTTTTATCTAAAGCTCCTTGTAAAGCTTGTCGAGCTATAAATTGTGCCTTAAATTTTTCCATTTCTTTTTGTGCATCAGCTTTTATAACGTCCACTTCATTCTTGTATGCTTCCAGTTGGAAACGGAGACTATCATTCTCACGCTGAAAAAAAGTGTATGACTTATCAACTGTTGCACCTACTTTAGTGTTTCTTTCAGTATTTCAACCATTTCCCATGACTATTTATGTCCACAAAAATGAATGCATTTTTAAGGTAACTCTATACTAATATTATAAATGCGAAAGTTTATGTACGTGTGCGTGTCTGTTTGTTACCACTAAGCTTCGTAACGGCTGAACGGATGCACATGACACTTGGTACACCTTAGGTCTTAGATTAGGACAAAGGGTACCTCTTTATTCAAAAGTTCCTCAGGAAATAATAAATAGTATTAACTCTAAGTTGACATCAAAAAGCACAATGTGTAAACAAATTAAGGTATTTCATATTGTATCTACACTTTAGGTCTGTTCGGCGAGAGTTGTCAGGGCTTTTTAACTCATTACATATAGCGGCCCGCTAATTATTTTTACCGATGATAATAAAACATTAAAGGGAAAAATTACATGTTTTTCATAGAATATTATTATTGAATAGCCTAACTGTATAAACAGAAAGCAACACGCAAACAGTACACCCCAACGACACACTCGAAGCCAATGACATTATTATATGTAGAAAGACACAAGACACGTCATATCCATACTCAACGCGTTTTAAACATGTGTCATAGATATTTTTTTCTTTTTCGTTTCTTTGGCCGAAGCCAACCAGTGCAGATTATTGAATTTATGTGACATTTGACGCGCACATATAAGATATTAATTTGCAATATGGCGATTGTGTATATGAACAAAACAAATATATATTTTTCGCCGCCGTCCGCCCGGCGCGACATCGCAGTTGACGACTTCTGCGTCCCTCGTACCACAAACAGGGGCGTGCATAGGAATTTCAGTCAGGGTAGGCAGTGAAAATAAAAAGTTTAAAATACCGACCAAGTTGCGGGCAAGAGCTAGTTCAAATTGCCAAAACAAGCGCTGTTAGCTGAAAAATAGTGCGTCAGGGCAATGCAGACATCTTGACATCTTGTAAGCTGCTATGCAGAAACTTGAAACTCCTGACCATGGCAAGCATGTACGTCTATGAAAATTTGTTTATTTGTTAAATTGCATCCAGAACTTTTCAAAACAAATAAAGACATATGTAAGTTTAATACAAGGTACCCTAACCGTCATGTGATTCCTGCTAAAAAGACAAATTAGTACGGCAGGAACATATACCTACTGCATGTCGGTTGGCATTTACAATCGTTTGCACGATAACACTAAGATGGCAACTTATTTAAAACTAAACTTAAAAAATGGTTAGTACAAGAATGTTTTTACTCTGTTCATGAATATTTTGATTATTTTAAATATTGCTGAGACTTATGTTTGTAATAACAATTAATTTATGAAATTTCTTTGATATTGAATAACATAAACATTTGAATTCATTTGATAGTATCTTATTTTGACATTGTAATTAAGCAGTTTATTTGTTTTTCCTAGCCATATTATTTTTGCATGCCAATTGCTGGTAAAATGTGTGAGATGCACACACAATATATTGTACCACATTTTAGACAAAATAAAGACATTTGTATTTGTATTTCTTAATTAAAGATTCGTCATAAAGAAAACAAACAATACTGAACACAATGACGTTAATAAAAACATCTTAGATTGAACAATCTTTGTTATAATATGAGAAATATTTCTCATTTATTTGTTGTTATACCGCATCAACAAAACGATATAAAACCTAAACTCGGTTTTTACATCGAATTAAATATATATCCGTTCGTTTAAACATTACTTACCTTTCGTTTAAGATAAAGACAGCTGCGATCTTACACATTTTTAAGGTCTTTATTATTTGTAACTGTCTTTCACACAATTTCAACTAATTTTGTATCGTATCGTTATACATATTTATATTAATTCACAACAGACAAACACTTTAAAAATAATTATTATTTACAAATATTTTCACCGCGTCTCATAACATCAAACATTATAATAATACTCAATACTGCATAACCTTAAAACTCAGCTAGAAATAAACAAACAGGGATAGTCTTGCTTGACAGACAATATTCGCAGGGTTGCCAACTCTTCAAATAAATATACCCCTAAAAGCAACTCGAAAAATCACTAACCATTCTTTTTTTTGTAGTTCCTTTACCACAGACTGTTAACCCATACCAAACTCTTGACAGTGTGCTAAGTATGTACGTAAAAGTCCAAGTACGGACAAAAAATATTCTGAAAAAGCACGGTTTTCATCGCGAACGCACGAAAGTTGCAATTAGTGCTGTTATTTTTCAAGCTTATCATTAATTTTGTACTAATTTTCAGTTAGTTTTTTTATTCTCCTAAAAGTCCCGAAGAATGTTCTGCCTCTAAAAAAATCCCAAATAACTTATTTAGTCCCTAAATTTAGGGGTAAAACCCATAAGTTGGGAATACTTTTTGGCCATACATTAAAACCATCCAATGTAAAAAGAGCCCTGACGGCAATACATTTTTATCACCGTCAGAGGTCTGAGGCAGTGCCTCTGAATAATTGTATGGAGAAAATGTATTCGTGTGCGTTTCTTGTTAATATGTGGTGATTCTTGTATTCGTATTAAGTTCATATACAGTAATTCGCACAGAAATGTCTTTAAATGTGTTGTACAAAATGAGGCAGCCGAGACCTTTGCCTCTTTTGCGTGACGTTTACTATTTAGAAGGTGGCGTACGTTCCGTTCGAAGTCAATTTTAGAATTTTCTGGCAAGTAGGCTCCGTTGATCTCATAATTAGCGTGAAATTGATACCTTATTTAATGTAACGTAAGATTGAATTTAGTTTGTCTGTTTGTAAGATTTTTGGTAGCAAGGAATAAAAGGATATAGGTATTTTTGGAATGTAACAATAAGTAAATACGAGGTATAAATTACATATAAATCGGACATTTTGCCAGGGTAGGCACTGCCTCAATGCCTCTATGAACTGCACGCCCCTGACCACAAAACTCAGTGCGCGCGGCGATAAGCGACGCCCGTCATACAGTTTGCAATAGTTAAGCGACACTCGCTATTCCGAAGCGATATCATAATATTTATCAACTCTCAGCGAACAGACCTTACTATTAGTATATAATTCTAAATTACCTTTAAATCCTGTGACGCCTCATTACTGGCACCATTGTTGTCGTAAGATTGAGCCATGTTGTTATACCCGCCGTTATTAACCTCACTGTCATCATTACCGTAAAATTTCTCATTGAATTCTTCTTTCAATGTATGGAATTCCTGGAAATACATTGATTTACAAAGAGTGTTTAGAATATTGAAATTTTCAGATTGAACTACCTATTTACTTAAGTCTAGATAGATAGGTGTCTACCTGTAATTACCTTACCAATTGCAGCTATTGGAACTAGGCTGTTCTTTCTCACTTACCTTCGGTAGCTGTCCTCTGAGTTCGGCAAAAAACGACTTACATTATGTACCTTTAATTCGTTACATTCTTTTGATGTAAAATGTATGTTGACATGTCTGTTACTTATGAACCAAAGTTCAGATAAGCAACATTTTATAGAATCGCATCATAATAACAACATTACATCACTGGCTTTAAATAGATGCGCGTTATACCTGTGTCATTTTCTGCCATGTCTCAATATTCTTCCGCTGCGGTTTCGTGAAATGATCCCACACGCGTTGGTGAGTTGCTGCAGTAAACACTTTCGCCACCTGTTCGACTGAGGTTCACAAAATATTACGTTAAGCCTTAAATGTGACCATGAGATCACACATACCGTGATACATTCGCGACCGGTCGTCCCAGGCTCTCTACACCGACGGGCTATTTCTACATTAACCATGTCACGGCTCGGAACGGGACCTTATCGAGAATGTCGCAGACACGGAGGCTCTTGGGACGAGGAGCGTCACAAGACAGATGACAGTGTGCTACATACCACACAGAGAATCCTGAAATTGGTTTCACAGTGAACTTTCATGATTTTTGAGTGTATTAATTTAATTATAACTTTGGCGGCGTGATGCCTCATCCTTATCTCTAAGCTATTTGATGTTTACTTTCGTTTCATAGGTTAGATGAAGTCAAATGTATTGCCAAAAAGTTCACTAATGAAATCAATTTCGACACTTACACTATATTTTCAGATTGAATATGATATTTTATCTTGAGACGGCTTGGAGACTTCTGCAGGATTCCGGCGAATATGTTACCAGTAAGTACCAATGACAATATTGAACTGACTGAGCTGAGAGAGAACTAATGAGTGACTGTACTGTAGTATATTAATAAATTTTAATATAATCAATTAAAATTTATTAAAGCATCTTGATCCTTAACAAAATGCACGCCATTTTTGACTAAAAAGTATTTTATGTTGTTTTCTGTCTCGGTCATATTATGAAAAAGAATTCCGACATTTCATTTTTGAAATGTTGTAAAAATGGATGTAAACATAAAATGCTTTCTAGTATGTAGAATGCTCGTCTTACCTTGGAGAGTTTAGTAAGCCACGATATTATGGAGTTCACAAGACCTTCTGCCAAAGAGGGACCTTTGTAGTGAACCAAGAGAAATTTGCCTAGTATTTTTTTTTGTACTTACGCTGTTCAATCACTCTTTCAATGTGGGTTTTCACTCTTTCTTTACATTCTTGTAGCTCTTCTTCAGCTTGCACCTTCTCATTAAACAATCTCCGAATGTGCGAATTTGTAGCTTGTATCATTGAATAAAACTGATTCGCATTTTTCTTTGAACATTCACCTCTCTCTAGCCAAGCTACTAATGTCTGAGAATTAGCAGAGTTCATTATTTATTTTAGTTACAATTACAATACATTTTGATGTTATACTAGAAATGATACTTACTGGCAGAGTGTGGGAAAATTGGTCTTCACTTTTGACCTTTTCTGTTAGTTGACCAATGGCAACATTTGAGAAAGGTTGAATCCTTATTGGAGATGGCGACCGTCTATAAGAACTGGAGTTCCTACTTGTTATTTCTTGTTGAGCAGTTAATTGCTGCATTTGAGCTTCTTGGGCTCTTAAAACTTGTCTTTGACGTCTTTCATACTCATTTTGATCATCCCGACTCTGTAATGAAAATGATGCTGAGACTGATGCACGGTACTGTTTTATATTTATTCATATAAAACAGTACCGTGACTCAATTGTAGACAACGCACAGCCTAAATGAGTGGTCCTGGATGTTTGTAATTTGGAGGAGACATTCCTCGAGTACCCTAGAGGTGCACTGAGGGATTTTTTAAAATTCCATCCCTAAAGGGGTGATAAAGTTTGTATCGAAAATACCGCGGGCGAAGCTGTGGCGGGTCCACTATTAACCAATAACTTATAATTCTATTACTTTGTACATTGTGCACACACATAGGCATAAAAATAAGCTCATGTTTGAATGACCACGGTTTTCAAGCAAATGTATATCAGAATGAATGAACAATTTTAAAACTATACCTATATAATTGATTCAGATTAAATTTATCAATATAAGATTACACTACAAATTAGACACACATTTTAATCTTAATACTTATTCTAAGGTTAAGACATATGAATTTAAATGGAGATTATCGACACTACAGCTGTAAAGTAAGAATCACGCCTGAAGCACCACCCGAATCCTCTGGCCCGCCAGTTAACAAATAACTGGTTATCAAAGGCGATTAAAGAGGCATAACATACAAGATTTGAAGTCACGCTTCTAATATGTATTATCTAATAGATTGCTCTTGCTGGAGGGTATACACGGAAATGTCATGATCATACAACAGATCTGACCATAATCTCTAGACTGATAGCAGACTTAAACAAGAAAAAAGAAAAGTTTTTTATTTAAACTAAATTAAAAGAAGAGAAAATTGTAATACAGTAAGATTTACTCTGAATGTAATCCACATGTACACAATAATAAATTAATTTAATCATTCATTATCATGTGGTTATATGCAACAAATCCAACTTCCAGTCAGACTTGAAGTTAGATTAATCAAATGATAATTAAATCCATAGAGGCTGGATAGATCCAATTAAATCTTACCAATGCATAGTCAACATGAAGCCAACCAGTAGTAGCATGTGAATCTTCCTCATCGTCGGCATCATTTTTGTCTTTCTCTTTGATGTTTAATAATTTTATACAATAACCTGATATAAGCATTGCAGCATCGACACAAGCTTCTCTATCAAAGCGAATGTGGCAGAAGTTTTTCTTAGACAATCTCAAGGTTTGAATTCTGCCATAGTTCTCAAATACTTCACGAACTATACTTTCTCTAATTTTATCAGGAAGACCTCCAATAAAGATGGTGCGGCAACCCGGTGGGCGTGTTCTCCGAGGAGGGTCTGGTGTTCCTGGTGCAGGAGGTATTAACTTGCAATTTTTCAGCACAACTTCCTTCTTTTCAACAACAGGCATTTCAGTCCCCATATTAGAATACATTCCCATCATGGCAGGATCCATCATCATGCCTCCCATAATGTTCATATCCATAGATGCTGCACCAGAAGCAGCCATGCCCTGTCCACTCATTGCAGTCATATCCATGGGTTGTTGTGACATCATATCCATTCCAGTTGCAGGCATCATTTCCATACCAGTAGTTGGCATCATCCCACTTCCCATCATTGAACTGGGCATCATCATGTTTGGGTACATACCTCCCATCATCATGTTGCCTAGGACAAAAAGAAGAATATAGTAACAAAGTAAGTAACACTTTGCAAAAAGATTGTATCTCAAATTCAGGAAATAGATACAGGCATTTATCAGTTGTCCAAACCGCCTGCCTGATAAATGTTAATAATAATAATGCTCATAATAACTTTAGCAAGGTTGTGTTGGTTACAGTTGATTTTAACTTAAGTACAAGCTTATTCTTTATCTTACTTACTTACTTATTAAAATATGATTATCTGAGTGGCTCAACAATTCCATAGATAAGCTATTTAACCCTTCATGTCAGTCAAGTTGTCATTCTAACTTAAGTGACCAGCAGCTCAATTAATTACGCAGCACAATTGGTATCGGTTTAGCTCGAAATGCAAACCAATTTAGTCTTAACCCTGTGTAAATAAGGGATACTTCTCTGCTGCACTGGGAGTGAAGAAATAGCATAGAATCCGTGCAGATGCTTATCATCCTGGCATGTCGTAAAAGTTGACTAAGGGACAGGTCCTCTCCAACATGGTGGACTATCTGTATGGGCTGATCACCTGTCACCATACGGTTCATCATATCATCCTAGGACTAATTAATCGAACGTGGCCACAAGTAGTCTTGTGGCTCTGCCCACCCCATTAGGGATTTCGGGCGTGATGGTATGTATGTATGTATGTATGTATGTAAATAAGGGTACAATTGGTTTACTTTTCGTGAAAGTGATACCAATTGGTGTTACATAATTGAGCAGCTGAGGCAACCAAGAATCAATTAGTAATCAACTCATAAAATTCAAAATAAAAACATAACTTTCAATTTACACTTCAAGGTAAGGGAAAACATATTTGAAGTGAACCCTAGAGGTGTAGCTGTATGACACAGAACAGCCGGCTGTGAAAGGTCTGGTGTTAAAAAGTCTGTCTCATACCTTGTTGATACATGTTGTTCATCATCATTTGATTCATAACATTTGACATTTCATTGCCTTTTGTGCTATCTTTAATCTTAGAATCCCTTCGGCGTCCAACATTATCTCCTGACATACACATGGGTGATCTCGACCTGTCTCTTCTTTTACCTATTATATTTTGGAATAGCTTTTTATTCAATAAACGAAATATGTACATAATACACGTTCGCCAGTAAAGTATTAATGCAGGAATTATCTTCTTACCTGACATGATGAATTGTGGAAACTCTCAGCGAAAGGCTTTAAGAACAGAGTAATTTATAGTAATGAATTAATTTCCTACTTATTAGTAAATGTATAGGACTAATAAACAGACACACAATGCAATTCTGTAGCGGCACAAAACCAATATGTAGAATTCCTTTGTATTATTCTCTGCACTAAACTGAACTGAACTGAAACGACAAAACAAGAATAAGCTAGGTATCAAAAGCCGAGCCAAACAAAGTAACTAATGTTACATTAATAATAATTACTATAGTTATAACAATTAAGCTATACTATTTTCTTTTCCTTGATAACTTTACATTACAGGGGAAGGCAAAGCGAAGAGAATGAATTGACACAAACAAGCCAGTGTTGCCGCTGGCGACATTAAGGTTTGCCCAGGTATAACTTTTTTTAAATATAATTAAAAGCTTTTAAGTATGTAAAATGCTTTAAGGTAAATTAGTATTAAACATGATTAACTCGCTCATTTTACTAATACACATTAAATAATAAAAATAAAACATATTTAATCTGATAATTTAGTTCCATAATTGTGTTATTAATAAGGAAGTTAAGTTTATACCACCTACCTACCTACCTTTTCTCGAAGCGCTTCGTCGTTTTTTTGAAACCTTCACATCTTGGGTGTAAAGTAAATGAACACAGTATGCAAGCATTTGTCCCTTTCGCACCCACTTATTACGCGTACATAAAGCATCTGTGACAAATGCTTTATGTACGCGATAAAAGCTAGTGTGCTAGGGTCTCTGCGTACCTAGCACACTTATGTGCGCGATAAAAATGAATGTCTAAGCCCTCAGAAGAACAAAAGAGTTACTAGCGTATTCAAGCGTTCGACAATTACCACTGCCGTGTAATATTATTTTTGAAAGCCTGCTTGCTTACCATATATATGGCAGTTGCATTCATGTCGCGATGCCCCGCGAAATTTACGTTTCCTTTTCTCTTTTACACATAGGGTACGTGAAGCAGACAGATATGCTTGCACGGGGTGTCGTGCCGGGGCGCCAATGTAAACGTCCAAATAATATTATATTGCCGTATTTTTCTTAACACAACAAGCACTTTACTTTCATGTAACGCAATGATGTCTGTGGTGACTTTCGACACTAAATATCACTTGCAATTTGCAATCAATTTTATAATTTACTTTTACGTTTCATGAATAAATACGGAGAGGAGCAAAATTTTTATTTTTTTAATAAAGTCATTATTCCAATCTTTTATTGTAGGATTATTACGTTTGAAAATAATAAGTTTACAACTTGATAATAATTATGAACATTCTTTGCATTCTCATGTTAAGCTTGTTTGTTACTTTAATTACGAAATAAAATCAATAATACCTTCACGACTGTTAGTTATAAGAATCGTCGATTCCTATAGCAGTCTACTAAGTTTGATTAATTTGAACTAATCATTAAATACATTTCTCTCCTTTTAAGCTCTGCCGCAGTCGGGAAATAATAAATAAGAATGGTTTTGACTGTATTTTTAATGTCTAAATATTTATGTTGGCAACTCATTTTGCTAGTGCATGCAACCCTCGTTAAGGCGTTTCCGGCGGCCATTATCGAGTTGTTCTTCACCGGGACTGTGTGAGGATTAGCGTGGATGAGAAACTCTAAAATATTTATCAAATTCTCTCCTAATCGAGAGGTAAATATACTTTTTTTACATCGTATAACTTTATTTTCTAGATGAATGGTAAGTAAACTTATCTTGAACATTGCGTCCATCCCATTGTTCTAGATACCTACTCGACCGTAGAGCTCCACGTAATTACGATCTCCACAAAGTAGCAGAATGCAGTATAACGGCTTCAGCAATCAGCATCCTATGTAAGTTTATCGTTCTAATTACTTATTTACCAACATTTAGCGGTAATGTAATAGGTACATTACCACAGTTCTGATGTTGATTGATCTCGACCAATTCTTCAAAGCCGCCATTTTGTGAAATGCAGTGCGTGCCTCCGTACACAGCTGACGATTGTATATATCAAACCTCGTGAAAAATATATAGAAGTAATCATTCCTCTTCATATTACTTTCATTTCAGTTGATTATTTACCCCTGTATCTGTACATCTACACACTCATTATGAAAGTACTATTTATTGACTTTCACTAGTAGATAATGGGGTAGGAAGTAGGTATATCTAACAAATGTTAATTGGGAAGAAGTTATGAAAGGGCATGTGAAGTCTAGAATTGTGGGATATGTTTAGGGCTTAACGAATTCACTGCCGGCAACTCATGTGTTTTCCAAATTCGCCAGTGCCTTGAACGCATCTATCTGTGCGTTCATTCATATATTTCGTGGGCCTCACTCAGGCATATGTGCGTCCTATCTATGTTCCACTTGTATACTTTTGATTGTGTAACGATTTGTATCTGTACCTATGACCAAAAAAATATATTCAAAAGGTTTGAAATTTGTAACTAATGGCAAAAAAATTGGAGAGTGTATAATGTACCGGGTGACCCAGTTCTGGTCGTGAAATCTCGTGAACATTTACTAAGTAATATCGCAAGTCAAAAATAAAAGCTTGTAAAATTATTCCCTTTATCAATACCGTTATTCACAAGTAGCCTCAAAAGAGGATTTACAACCCGTGGCCCTACTGTTAGTCTCGGATTGTGACATAGAATAACATTATCTCCTATTATTATATTACTACTGTAAATGCCCTAGTACACGGTCACGACGACAGCCCGACCGATGTCGATTGATCAGGTTCGATCGAAATTGCGTTTGGTTCTACACAGTCGGGCGATTGGAGATTGGTTGCCGTCCCGATCAAGGCCGTTGGAAACCGACCGATTTTCAATGCCCGATCGACTTCTACACGGTCAGATTGGTCCGACCTAGCCCCCAATTCTCGCTGCATTCGAGATAATCTCACCATCCAGATTAACCGTCAGTTCATACAGTCGTTTGACAGAATTGTGTGAATCTGACGTTTAATCTCGCAATCGACATCATCTCGAATGCACCGAGAATTAGGGGCCAGGACCCAATACTTGGTTCTTGTGAAATGAAGAAACATGTGAGATTAATGACAGTTGTATGTCAAAGAACGGTATGCAACTGACATTAAAAATCTAGCATGGTCAGAGAATTAAAATAAATAAATAAATAAATCAGGGGACAATCTTTACACAAATCGATCTAGGCCCAAAGTAAGCTCTAAAGGCTTGTGTTATGGGTACTAGACGACGATATACATACTTATATAGAGAAATAAATACTTAAATACATAGGAAACATCCAAGACTCAGGAACAAACATTCGTGCTTATCACACAAATATTTGCCCTTACCGGGGATCGAACCCGGGACGCTAGCGTCGGAGGCAGGGTCACTCCCAACTAGGCTAAACGCCTGATCAAAACAACCTCTGTCGTACTATTGTCCCGACCGTGTAGCAGGGCCTTAAAGGCCCGGGCAAACCAAACGCGGTTGCGGCGCCAACGCGGCCCTTCTACAACGGCGCGGGCGGATTTACCATGCCACACCAAAGTAGCGCGGGCCCGCGTTCGCGACGCAACCGCGTTTGGTTTGCCCGGGCCTTGAGTCTCGAGTAAAGGTAACAAGGGATCGGTTCAATAGGGAATAAATCAATACAAAACTATAGTTCACGTCACGTAAAAAGAACGCTGCCATAAAATGTATGGCCGACAGCGTTTTTTTTACGTGACGCGACCTGTACTTTGAACTCGAGTGCGTGTGCATTTCAGGCACTGGGTTATTTACAATCATTCAAACTCAAAGGTATCCGTTTCTCTGGTATCTGTATATTGTTTTAAAATATTTGTTTCCTCATAATATGAAGTCTGATAAAAGCCAAGTGGAACATTGAAAAAACGCCATTTCGCATATCGATTTGCTGTAATTTTAGGGCTCCGTGGTCAATAGCTTAGCGTAGCTTATAGTTTCGCCATGTCAGTCAATCTGTCTGTGTCACAACCACTTTTTCACGGTGACTACGTAAATTGACGAACTTTCCAGTCTGTTGGCTTTTAATATAATTGCCCATCTTTTCTTAACATTCGTAAGAGACGGAATTTTTATATCATTTTTAGTTCTTCCTTTTTAACTGCGTGTCAAAAGGTATGCAATTAATATATTTTGCGTATCTACTTATTTGTAATTTATCTACATAAAAGTAACAATTCTAAATAAAAGACCTATAAACGTAAGAGCCAGACTTTTTTAATAGATTGGTCGTCATTATATGCCAAAACTAATGAAATCTCCATATAAATTATTGTATTTTGTAATGCTATTTTATTTAATTGAATGATAAGTTTAATATTTGTTTTAAAATGTCAAAGTGGTACTTTAATAACTAACTGATGTCGTTGCGGTTTGTTTCAAAGTCACGATAATTGGGGAAGAACCCATACAGTAAAGCAAAGGTAAAAAGTTTTTTATATATAATACAACCTCGAGTGAGGTGCCATTGAATAGCTCTTTGAAAAACATGATTGTAATACTAGTAATTTTTAGATTTTGGGGTCAGTTTAATTTGTCATTTCTGTTAGTTACATGTCACTCACTATAAATTCTCACAGCCTAAACTATAAATTCTAAAAATCTGTATAATATCTTATATGAAGGCTTATATAACGAAACTAAAAGAAAAACTATCCTAAACTATTTTGTCTTGGTGCGCGTGGCCATCTTCTATACTTGAACAAAATTTCAGCTATGTAACTTTATTTATGTATTTATCTATAACAAGAACGGCATACACCAATTACACTTGTTAGGTTAGTAATGTTAAGTTACATTGGCTATAATACTTAGTTATGAATTTAATAGTCTCAAGGGAAGAATTGGCTCTGCCTTACAGACAACAAAAATCAAGTAGATTCTTAAAACATACATTGAGGAGACCTGCATAGTCTCACATCTACATCAGCAAAGTAAATAAAAAAACTTGTGTGAAGTCGCCAATCACACTAGTCCTGTGTTGGGACTACAAGCCAGTCCCTCTCATAATGAAAAGAGGCCTGTGCGGCAGTGGGAGGTATATAGGCTGATCAGAATGATTACTTTGGCCTGAGAATGTCTCTGTAGAAATCTATCCCAAGGGAAACTACAATAGGTAGGTACGTCGTTTTTTTAGCATGAGACAGAACTCTACTGAAGTATAACAATGTTGATAACGCTTTTTATTGAAAAGTGCTTTTATAAATAAAATTTCTAATATAATTTAAGAGGCTAACTGCAAAAACTGACAAATTTTCATACACGACATGCCCGCGAGTCGCTCAGCACGTCTAGCACGACCTGGGGGGCTAGCATGACATGCCCGCAAGTCTTTTGTCGCTCAGTGCGTCTCTGCCAAACTAGTCAAATATGTAAGGGATGCACTGAGCGACAAACGACTCGCGGGCAGGTCGTGCTAGACGTGCTGCCCGCGAGTCGTTTGTCGCTCAGTGCATCCCTTACATACTTAACTAGTTTGTATGTAAGGTACGCACTGAGCGACAAACGACTCGCGGGCATGTCGTGCTAGCCCCCCAGTGCGTCTTTGTCAAACTAATCAAATGTGTAAAGGATTCACTGAGCGACAAACGACTCGCGGACAGGTCGTGCTAGATGTGCGGATGGTTTTTAAGATAATAATTTTCAAAACATGTCTCTGATTCTTTGATCTTTCCTTAAGATTAATAAGAGGCATCATCCTTAGTTTTTTTTTTTCACACTGCGTAATAAAAGGTATAAAATAAATACAGTTTTCGGATCTGCTTCTTTAATAAGTCATATAAGTAACAATTCTAAATAGAAGACCAATCAGCCTATAAACATTACAGCCATGTTTATTTTTAAATTGACTGGTGATATGCCGTAAATATTGAAATCTCCATACAAATTACTGGCTTCGGAAATACGCTATTTATATACATTTGCGTCGCCTACAGCCGTTGCTGGCGTCCGAGGCACGCTTTTTCGTATTTGACCGTGGCGTTCAAAGGGTTAACTAACTGATGTCATTGAGGTGAGAGCCGGTTTTGGATCTTAGTCAAGGTCATTTGGTACTTTGTTATTGGTAGCCCCTTAACAAATTCATTTTACGAAAACTACATGTGCCCAAAAAGACATCAGAATTGTTGACATTATTTCTAATGCTAGTAAAAGAGAAGTAGACACGTACAATTATAATCAAAAAAATGTGTCTAGAATAAAAAAAAATCAAAATTATTCAGTAATTTCACAATTACAGTTTCAGGCCTCGTCCAGACCGGAACGAACAATTCGGTAAAATGCCGTTCTTTGGTGGTCTTCATGATTTTGGAGGACCGAAAAACTTTGGGCCCAGGAACAACATGGGAAATAAAAATAACTTTCGCCCAAGGAATGACTTTAATGGAATGAGACCAGATTTCAATAATCACAAAAGTGAAAATGGAATCCAGAATGATTTTGGTGGCCCAAAAGAATACAGGCCCAGGCCCAACTACAACAATAACCCTCAAAATAAAGACTTCGAAGATAAAGGCCCTGGCGGCAATATGCAATTTTATAATGGGAAACCGGACTTTGGCGGACCTAAACAACAAAATTTCGCACACAAGAATAATTTCGGTCCCAAAAACTTTAACAACCAAAATGGGCATATGAGTCAACAAAACTTTACACAGAAAAAAACTTACTCCAACCCCAATGTTGGCCAGCAATCTAATGAGTTCAATGGCCGAAAACTTCAAAGCATGAAAGCTAAACACCCTGGTGATAGTTTAGTAAAGCCAATGTGGGATTTGGCTAGCCTTGAGCCAATTGAAAAAGATTTCTATAAACCACATGATGATGTTGAATCCCGCACTGATGATGAGGTTGAGGCTTTCCGTTCTACCAAGGAAATTACTGTGAGTGGTAACAGTGTACCCCGTCCCAGTCAAGTGTTTGACGAAGGAAATTTTCCAGATCACGTAATGAATACTATCAAGGAGCAGGGTTGGGTTGAACCTACTGGTATTCAAGCTCAAGGCTGGCCAATTGCCCTATCGGGGCGCGATATGGTTGGTATTGCCTCAACTGGTTCTGGTAAGACATTGGCATACATGCTTCCAGCTGCTGTACATATTGTGCATCAACAGCGCATCCAGAGGGGCGATGGCCCCATTGCTCTTATTCTGGCACCTACCAGGGAACTGGCTCAACAGATTCAATCTGTAGCACAGGCTTACAGCGCTCGTGGCATGATCAGAAACACGTGTCTATTTGGTGGCTCTCCTAAAGGGCCTCAGGCACGAGATCTGGAAAGAGGTGTTGAAATTGTCATTGCCACACCTGGTAGATTGATTGATTTCCTAGAAAGAGGAACAACAAACTTACGACGATGCACTTATTTGGTGTTGGATGAAGCTGATAGAATGTTGGATATGGGCTTTGAGCCTCAAATTCGCAAAATTATCGAGCAAATACGCCCAGATCGTCAGGTTCTGATGTGGTCTGCCACTTGGCCTAAAGAAATTCAAACTCTAGCTGAGGACTTTCTAAATGATTACATTAAAGTGAATATTGGTTCTTTGAACCTGTCTGCCAACAATAACATCAAGCAAATCATTGAAATTTGTGAAGAACACGAAAAAGAAGTTAAGCTTACAAATCTCTTGAAAGAAATTTCATCTGAGAGGGATAACAAAGTGATTGTATTTGTTGAGACGAAGAAAAAGGTAATACATTTATTTCTTTTTAATTATTCGTTTTCAAACGAGATAAAGTTAAGTTTCGTGAATATTTATTAACTTGTTGTTTTAGGTGGATGATATTGCGCGTGCTGTGCGTCGTAACGGTCACAAAGCGCTCGCTATTCACGGCGACAAGTCCCAGCCGGAGCGTGACGCCGTTCTCACGGAGTTCAGAAATGGCGCGACTACTATTCTTATTGCTACGGACGTAGCAGCGCGCGGCTTGGATGTTGAAGACGTTAAATTTGTCGTAAATTACGATTATCCCAATTCCTCCGAAGATTACATTCACCGAATTGGTATGTTGTGAATTTTGTTTTCAGTTCTAGTACTCTCTAAACAAGGGGCAATTCGCGTTGCAGTCGCCATCCATACTAATATTGTAAATGCGGCAGTGAGTTTGTCTGTTTCTTATGCCTTCACTTCCTAACTACGGCGCCAAGTGTCTTGAAATTTGGCATGGACGTAGCGTTTTATCCCGGAAAAATGCAAGTTCCCGAGAAAATCGCGATAAACGAATTCTATGTGGGCGCAGTCGCGGGCAGAAGCTCTCAAAGTTTGATGTCATCTGTATAATTTTATGAAAATAAATTTTCTTTCAGGACGTACTGGCCGGTGTCAGCAATCTGGTACTGCTTACACCTACTTCACCAGTAGCGATTCCCGCCAAGCTCGTGCTCTCGTTGCAGTGCTGCGTGAAACGGGACAGAATCCCCCAGCTAAGCTGAACGACATGGCACGAAACTCCAACGGCAGCTCTGGTAATAAAAATGTTACATTTGATTTGTTTATTAGTATTGTCTGCGTCAGAAACATAAAAATTCCTAACGGAAAACTACGCCTGATATGTCTGCGCTCAAGTCGGATATCGTACTTAAGTAGTAAGGTTTTTTGTACGAGCAAATGTCTGCTAGAGTTTGGTATCAGACTATTAACGATTCACTACCATCTCAGAAGTTCAAGCTCAAGTTCTATCCCAGGGGCCACAGAATTTGCTTACACACATTGATCTTAGTCCCGAATGATGCCTTGTACTATGGGGTACTTGACAATGATATGAATACTTATATGGATAAATATAAATACTTGACATCTATGGGTTTGGGATAAACATTCGCGCTCATCACACAATGTTTGACCTTAGCGAGATTTGGTCCCCCGACCTCTCGTACAGAGTCAGTTTCACTACCACTGTGCTATCAACAGTCAGTCAAAATTACTAAATCAAGAACCTGGCTCACGGGCTGTTCAGCACGTGATCACATTCTCCTATAATACCCATGAATCAGATTCTCAGCATTGAAAGTATATGAATACTGACCCAACTGAGTATCTTCGATGATTTCTAGAATATGATTGTCAACAGACTTCAAAAAGCAGGAGGTTCTCTGTTCAGATGTATTTTTTTATATATCTTTTTTTTTAATGTTTGTTACCTCGGAACTCCTTTATTTATAAACCAATTTGAAAAAATCTTTTAATCAGAAGGGTATAGCTCAAATTTGGTCCCGTTGTAGTTAAAGTTGAGGTGTGATGACAGGATCTATGAGGAAACGATGGAACTCCTCGAGTTTTATAGGCACGCATATTGCAATTTTAGTATTTTCTCTAATAACTCAAGCAGTGTTACGTTACAAAACATTGTTCGGTGAAATAGAACTGTTCTGAAGATGCTTATTTTCATGAAAATCCATGTGGTACAATAGAACCGGTGGTGTAGAACCTGGAGAGCTCTTCAACAATTTACATCCTTGCACCATGGATGGCAAAAGTATGTAAATGGTGATGAACAATTGGCATTATGCTATTGTTACTTAACCTTTACACCGCCGCAAAAATTTTCATCGGACGTGTCCGTGTCGCCACCTATATACGAAGTGACACATTCAAAATATATAAGTCATTTGTCTTAATTATAAGACTGCGGCGAAATGAGCTGGATATTTTGTCTTATATTCAGACAACGGTGGTTAAAGGGCATATGTGTGTCTTAAATCACATGATAGTAACAAGATAAAAGAAAAAAAAAACTTACTTTTCAAAGGATGTTTGAAATCGGTTTTTTTATTTGTTAAATTATCAATAAAATAGCTAGTCCGCTTTTTAAATCTAAAGTTAATTTAGTATTCTTTATTATAATAATAAAATGCGTAGGTCGCAACCGATGGCAACAACGCAAGGAAAACAACAGCGGGTCCAGCTCACCGCGGCAGCAAAGTAACCAGTGGAACAATAAGATGGCTAATGTATCAAATGAAGATGCACAGAATGTTTACCAGAACCGCAATATGAACCAACAACCACCGCGGTTCTCTAATCAGAACCAAGGCAATCAGGGTTATAGACCAAACAACTTCCAGAAGCAGGTGCCTTTCCCAAGCCCCAACATGTTCGAGTCCATGGGCAATTATCAGGGTGGATATAACAATGGCTATCAAAACGGGTACAACAACCCGAATGGATATGGTCAGCGCACATACAACAGTAAGTACATTTTTAGTTGTTGCAAGTAAGGAATGTTATTACAGATGCAAGAGAGAGATCATTGATTCCTTTAAAAAAGAATGTGCCAAAATTTAGTAATTGATGAGTAGCACTTTGTTATTTCGACTTTATTGCACCCATAAAAAGGTTTATTTTTTATTTTTTCCTTATTATATTCAGGTGAATGTTCCCATTCTATCGGTCAGGGGTTAAACTACGAATAATGTTATTGTGATCCTGTTCATTTTTAATTATAGACACGCGCAATGGAGGGCAACAACAGTACCGCAATAACAACGCTAATGCCAACAAACCCAACGGTTCATCTGGGTCTT
This sequence comes from Tortricodes alternella, assembly GCA_947859335.1. NCBI lineage: Eukaryota > Metazoa > Arthropoda > Insecta > Lepidoptera > Tortricidae > Tortricodes > Tortricodes alternella. The sequence continues at coordinate 8,420,707 of OX401983.1, read as the reverse complement.
CGTACGGATCTCCTCCGCCGCATTTCGCTACTCCTCCGCATTATCCACAGATGCACCCTCATCACCAGGAAATGCTCAGTAAGTGGCTAAATGTTTTATTAATTCATAAGATTTTTTCTGCGAGTTAGAGCGGTAGAGCGGTGTTATTGGTGCGTTCAAGGTTATACGTCCCCTTGCAGTATTGCCGGTTCCCTATTCACACTAGGAACCGTTATAGTTTCGCCATATACGTCTGTCCGTCTGAATGCCACAGCCACTTTTTCTAAGACTAAATTACAAATGTGATTATCCCACACACAAAGATACAGAACTAAATTGAAAAAAAAAATGGTTGCTCGTGTACAGTACATGTAAAGCATTTTTTTTATTCAGCAACTTGGAATGGGTTTGATAGCGCTTTTATTATGGGTGTGTTATAATCAATTTTTAGATTTGTACCAGTCTTGAGGATCCCACTACACAATTAAAATCCGTATTTTAATAATTTTCGTATGTGTTACTTTTGCGTCGTTTGTATTATAATCATAAAAGCATACGGATTCATTGATCCCCCACGTTGGCTCGACTTTGACGAATTAGAAGTTATAGAAGAATCACAGACCATATTTATATCTTATAAACTCCGCATAGCCGAGCGACCCCTGCTGCCAACGTTAAGTAAAAAAAAAGCTCAAAAGCATGTCGGGCCATGCTCAGTGCTGGTTACGTAGCCGTTATCCGAAACCCATAACTATTAGCTAGTTCAAAGTTATTCGGATGATTTTCAGTCAGTAGGTATAAACCAGTTGTACAGTTATTTCGAATATGATGTAATAATATAGCTTCATTATAATCCACTATCACCACATGATGATAGCATTATGTTAATCGCTAATCGACCCTAGTAAAATATCGCTATCATAATGCAACGACTACTGACCGTCAAGGAGTTCTTTTGCGAAACCCATTATGAGTTCCGATTTACCAGATGCATTCTAACGAAAAAAGGTTGCGTAGCAACAGTGACAAGGAAATGTCATCATTCTATTTTAACTGTCAATTTTCTTTGCAAGCTTTTTAGTAGTAGTAAGTACATAGATAGATAAAATATATCGACTGGTAAGTGTTAAGAGGACTGAACCAAGGGCAAAAATCACCCTTTCCATACAAAATGCGGTAACGATTTCCACCCCTTAAATGTTAACCGATTTTGACCAATTTTTGATAGATTGTCAGTCTGAACTAAGTTTGGTCTATACGTTTTTTGAATATTGATTAGAGATCAACGAAGTCAAAAAATCGCGAAATCAGTTTTGTATGAGAATACTGAAACAACAATAAAACTGAATTTATTGATTATAGTGAAAAAATCAAAACAAATAGATAAACCTAGATTTTGTTTTAACTGCCAACCTATCAACGATTGGTCAACATCGATTAACATTTAAGGGGTGGAAATCGTTATCACCTTTTGTATGAAAAGCCGTAGGTTCACACTCCTCTTTACTGGTCACCTGTAAAATTAACACTGCCATATCTATATCTTTTATCTATCGTACGTTAAGTACGTGACCGCGCTTTTTTTCCGAACACTTGTAGACTTGTTTAGTTGCCGCCTGTAGCATATACCAGGCGCCTCATTCGGGAACGCTAAGTGATTCTGTAGCGACTCGTAAGCCAGATCTCTCATCTCGCTCTTACGCATTTCGCGTCGTGCGGAAGAGTGGAATGAGAAATCTGGTTTATGAGTCGCTACAGAATCACTTAGCGTTCCTGAATGAGGCGCCAGGGCTCTATCAGGCATTGCGTAAACGATATCCCACAAGATCTTTTTACGATGCAGGACCGCCTTTGCCGTCAAAATAAGAGCTACCGAGTCATAGCAAAATAATTTGTGACATCGATTAGGCAGTGTCGAATAGAGGCCCAGTTGTTATGCCACTATATGTATATCCATTCCACTTATATTTTTTAAATTCTAGGCGGTAAGTTTTACGGAGGTGGCGTGGGCGGAGGCGGCCCGTGCGGCTACCAGGCGGCAGTAGGCGCCGGCGTGCCTTATCCACATCTGCCGCCCGGCCCGCTGCTCTACGCTGCACCCGTTCAACAGTAATTATTTTGAATATTACCGCACCTCATCCCTCTATTTCGACGGTACTGTCATCGGTCCTGATGGTTAAACTTGTAAGAACATTATTTTCTGAGTTTTTATTTTACTCGACTCTAAAGGTATTCCTTTCTTTAGACTATTCGCTTTCTCTATTTGCATATCGTACTTCGTGATTTGGTAAAAAAATTCGCAATATTTATTTATTCTGGCCATGCTTGGAAGAGTCGAGTTTTTTGTTACATCAGTTCAGTGATATATTTTTTTCTAAATGCAAGGCAATTTCTTCTTGCGGAGGAGAGGGGTTGCCCTGGCCAGACAAAGCAGCCGTAAAAGCCCTTCAATGTGGTGTGGTGGCTTAACATATACCTCCTTTAGGTACCTTGGTTAGTAATGTTTTAATGTTTCATTAGTATTTCTTGCAGATCTGAATGAAGCTTGAAAAAACTGCTCTTAATGTTTCTCTTAAAAGCCAATTTCAAACGCTGTTTGAAAACATTTGGTGGTCAATCAAAACTTTACACTTAGTGAATTCTCTTTCGGATCCTTTAACGAATATGTGTGTTAGTTTTAAAGCAAAATAATATGTAATGGTGGAACGTTATGTTAAAATAACTTGTCGTTTCCACCTGTAGATTTACTCACTGTATTTGTTAGTCTAGTTGGTGTAGGTACCCTATTGTGTAATCCCGGGTGCCTTTCGTTTTCTTTTATGATGTCTGTATAATGTACGAAATGCACGAAACATATAGAAGATGAGTGAAAATTTAAGGGAAAGTTCTTACGGTGTCATGGATATTCTCTTGAATGTTTTATATAAATTATTTTATTGTTAATTATTGATCTTATCCTGAGAAAGTGGGACTTAGAATTAGAAAACTGATACTTAGAAGCGCGTTGAAGTTAAAAGGCTTTTTGACATACTTCATAATCACTAAATCTGTATTGCCAGATAAAATTGTGAATATTTTTCTTATGTAGAGTGATGTTAATGACATTTCAAGTCACTGATTTCAAAGTTATTTTTTTATGATAGAAAAGATCTTGATATACTTGAATATTTTATGCCTAGGAATAATTGGTCCAGAGTCAGATTAACTGCTAATAATGACTGGGCTATCACGGCGTAAAATTGAAATGCTTCTCAAAAATCATAAAAGTATGTAAATAAACATGCATTTAACTTAGGAAGATTAGAATTTTGGGCGTGATAACTGAACAACGGTTAATTTCGTTTCTTAGCAACATAAGTGTTTAATATTTTTGTTTTTCGAGTTTATTTTATTGTATAACGTCATTTCAGATAATTCACCTAGTTAATTACTGGAGTTTCTTTGTACGTAAACGGGTCCTGAGGGCTGATTTTAGTATAATCGGTACAAATTATACTGAAGTTTTAAAAGTATCATGTAGGCAGCCCGTTACTGTCCAAAGATTTAGAATAATCTGTGATATTTCATTACTATAACCTGTCGTTGCGTTGGTCAATTGTTAATACATAAGAACACCTTTCCACATTTGGAATGTGTTTTACTAGACAAAAATATATTTTTTGACTATTTGAACTAATTACAAGAATGTTTGTGGCAACAAGAGTTCGCAAGTCGTTCACAGATGTTTAATAATAATAATAGATATAAGATTTAATAATTTATTGTTATTCAATTTAGTTTTCAGTTTTACAGTTAGGTGACGAAATTGAACCAGTTTTAAAAGGGACGTAAACGTTATTATCTTCATTAAGAATCCCGTTATAAAGGATATAACAATGATACGATACAGTTATGAATAGCAACCAACGGGTCTCACAGCAGAAAGGGGGTGAACAACGTGTTCGTAGGTTTCGCGTTCATTTAATATAGGAACGCGAAATTTACTTTGTGTACATTATAAGAGAAAGACTGCCATGAAAGGATGTAGAATAAATCGTGCAAAATTCATCTTAAAGATGATTTTTCCAGTGCCAGCTAGCCTATCCTTGGAATCGCGATTAGTTTCTTGACATATTAATGACAATATAAGATAAATTTTGTCAGATGTAGACACAATTCAGTGATGTATAGGCGTTAGGAGGGCCAGGCTAGTTGATTGCGTGCGTATTACGACAAGCGTGTGTGTCGAGTATGGTCGCGGATCGCAGGTAGCTCCTGTATTATGTACAAAGTACTGCACCCACCTCTACTAAAAAACTGTGATAATATAATAGCGTAGCTTATTAGATACGTTCAAGAGAAGGGATGACATCATATCTGACATATTGTATTGTGATAATAATATCGAAGCGTGCAGACCATTTCAGCACGTTTTGATTACGTTTTCTGTAAACAAGACTGATTATTTCTTATTGATAAATATTTTATACATGTTCACTTTGGATGAATTAAGATGTCTGTATTTAATAATTGGTAGTATCCTTCTCTCATGCTGTGTGTTTTTCGGAAATTTGATTATTCGCTATGTTGGATATGTGTCAAAACGCCTTTCTATGCGGTCACCAAGATATCAAAATGTTCAAATATTATTTAGAAAACATTGGTTTATAGTTTCCTTTGTGATCGAAAATGTTGTTGACAATTTTTGTGGCAGCGGCAGTATAAACAAGTAATACTTGATTTAATAGTTAATATTATTTGTTGTTAATAAGCAAAATAAGATTTTATTTTCCAAATTGTGAGATTTGTGAAAAATATACATAGATTTTTAAGTATGTGGCAATGCAGATCCTCATAACATCAATGCCTATTACTTCGAAGGTAATAGATTTATTTATTAAAAATTTAAAAAAATTGGAGAGAGGCTCCTAACAAACTGTCCCAAAGGGAAGTCTTCTGAATGTTTCAAAGAAGTGCATTTCTTCTATGTAATACAGTATTAAATTCCGATTAATAAATGAATGTATGATTATTACTAAATCTTTTTATTAATTTCCTTATCAAACGTTACAACATCGTTATTTATTAGGAGCGTTAAAATCGCGCGTCGGGATCTACTGGGCGCTGCGGCGCGGCCTGGCATGACTTAGTGCCTAGTGTTTTATATCGCGCACATAAAGCATATGTCGTCACTTTTTTACTAATATGCGGGTGCCAAAGGGACGTATGTGCGTGATAAAAAAGTGTGCTTAGCCTTTAGGAGGCCTAGCACGACAGGCCCGCGAGTCGTTGGTCGCTCAGGGGGGCTAGCACGACACGCCCGCGAGTCGTTTGTCGCTCAGTGCGTCCCTGTCAAACTAGTCAAATACGTAAGGGACGCACTGAGCGACACGACTCGCGGGCAGGTCGTGCTAGACGTGCAGTGCGTCTGTCGCACTAGTCAAATATGTAAGGACTGAGCTAGAAATTACACGCGGGCAGGTCGCGCTAGACGTGCAGATTAAGCGATTTATGCGCGAGTCGACACGCGTAAAACGCGTCATCTGGACAAGCTCTTAATTTTAATATCTATCTCCATCAATATAAAAGGGCGCCAAATGCATTACTCGCCCTGGCCCCCAATTCTCGGTGCATTCGAGATAATCTCACAATCGAGATTAAATGTCAGATTCATGCAGTTGTGTCAAACGACTGTATGCACTGACACAACTGTATGAATCTGACGTTTTATATCGCAATCGACATTATCCCGAATGCAGCGAGAATTGGGGGCCAGGGACCCAATCTCGACCTCTCGGTTTCGAGATAGGTTCGAATTCGAGATATCTCGATAAAAAATGGCGGATCTCGACAGCAAGCATTTTTATGTATTCTCGTTATCTCACTATAGAGATGTGTCTACTCCTAGCACTCGAGATGCAACAGATGGTCTTTAGTAGTCGAGACTGCATCTTATGTTACAATCTGTCGTACGGCGTTACTTTTCTCCATTCCGTCCACGCTTTTTTGGGCCGGAAACCTACTCTCAGGCTCTTTCTTTGAACATTTTGAGGAAAACTTCTTTTGAGGAAGCTCTTTATCTGCTTCGATAAGGGCTACCAGCCGACCCTTCTGCGCAGTCTCCATTATATTAACTAGTTCCTAGAACTCAGCTATTTTCATTATATTCGATTATATTGATCGTCAGTAATTGATATTGACGCCCAATATAACTTACTGACGATCAGTATAATTGTGCAATATCACTGGTTGCACAATGGTATTGATCATCAGTAGACGATATTGGCGGTTAATTTCAACTACTGACGATCCATATAATCTAATATAATCAAAATAGCTTACTTAGTACCTAACGTGTTTATTTTTTGATCAAAATATTGCGTTTCGCTACACGTCCTTTTCGTTCAATAGTTAATATATTTCTAAAACGTTAAAGTGTATTTTTTCGATTACAACTACTACATAATCGAGATAATAAAACGCAGATTTACCATAGACAATGTAGTATCCTACGACATTCATCTTATCATCTCTGTTGACACCGAGAATACGATTTTCCGTCGCTGTAGACATTTTTGTGACATTCGTACCGACATACACGATTCGAGATCATCTCGAAATAGATTAAATCTCGACAGAAGCGACAATTGGGGGCCAGGCCCCTTATTTCCGGGTTTTTGGTGCCGTTTGTGAGATTATCTCGAAAGCACCGTGAATTAGAGGCCAGGGCGCCTAGATGGTTAAGGCCGGCCCTGCTTAGGCTAGATACTGACCTACAATATAACTGTGCAATATCACCCGTTGCACAATTTTATTGATCGTCAATATCATCTACTGACGATCAATATAAATGTTCAACCAGTGAGATATTGTACAGTTATAATGTAGGTCAGTGTCTAGGCTTAAAGGGCAATTTTTTCGACAATTTAATGCTGCAACTCGGGCTGTCAATATATTGCCGAAAAACTAGCTCGTTTACGAGCCCATTTAGTGATTTCGCTACCCTTTTTGATGTTTGCCTGAAACATCAATAACACGACAGGTGCGCGCGATCATAGGCCATCTCTGTCGCCACTGTGCCAGTTATCCCTACAGAAAGACAGGATAGGCAATAGGCGGCCTTTATACTCATTAGACGGCACAAAGATGTTGTACAATATGTACATAAAAAAGCATAATGAGCAAACGCGGACAAAGCTGTCGTGGCACGTACATCGTCTGCTACGTTTCGGCGGCAATTGAGCTATGCGAGAATGAAGAGGAGTGCTGTGCCACTCGCCTCGGCACCACTCGCCGAGCGCCTCGTACGAGCGTGAAGTACCGCCATAAGGGGTGTCGGATGCTTGCTTTTAGCTTAATGAAACAGGGCTCCTGAGTGTCCAGCACACTAGTTTTTACGGCCCCACATAAAGCATCTGTCACTTTTTAACTAATATGTGAATGCTTTATGTGCGCTATAAAAATTAGTGTGCTAAGCCCTCTGGTGTTGTGGCGGTGACCCTCTATCAACCGCCTATACATCACCCAATGTAAAAAGAGTGATGACGGCTATATAAAATGGGTGAAGTCAGTGCTCTTTTTACATTGGTTGAGGTATACCTACTCAACTCTAAGGTTATCCTTGGGCCAAAGCCACATCAGTTACTTTATAAAAATAAATAAATAAAAATAAAAATCATACATTTATAGGCAAGATTACCCCTTAATGTCACTAAACGCGCGGTGTGGCCAGCGCTACATATTATCGTAAGTCAGTTCACAAGGATATACCATCTAAGCAATCGGTGAAGCTCTTACCACTAAGGGAGTCCGTCCGGTGTGGCCTTAGCGTTACTATTTTTGCAACCAAGTCAAGTATTTATATCAGTATATAGCGAGATTGATTTCTGTTTACTTTATTCTTTTGACAAGTTTACGATCGCGTAAGTAACCATGTTATTGCGCAATTGTATTGATCATGTGAGTGTTGCTTTATACCTCGAGGAAGTAGTAAGTTATTCACGTTACGACGCCCTGCGATCGTATAGGTACCATACTTGTCTGCTTCACCTACCCAATGTTTAATTAGGCTAGTCACTGACCTACAATATAATTGTACAATATCTCACTGGTTGCACAGTTATATTGATCGTCAGTAGATGATATTGACCGTCAGTATCGACTACTGACGATCAATATAATTGTGCAACCAGTGATATTGCACAGTTATGTTGTAGGTCAGTGACTAGCCTAAGGGAAAAATATACGCTTTGCCGGGCATCGCTGCGTGTATCTAGCCCATTAAAAGAATTTTATAATGCAGCAACTTTTGCCAATAAGTTCTTAAAAAAATATTATTACGTCGCAGAATCGAGTATTAAATAACGAATAACGAGTCTTTTGGTTTTGATAGCTCTGTCTTTACAGTCAGATGACATCATGCGACGAGAGATGGCGCTATCAACACAGACCAAAACAAACTACTATTTCGTGCCTGCTCTGTTTCCGTCTGTCAAGTCTGGATTTAATGAATGTGTGATTGATAAATGATAACAATTTTATATTTTTATTATTAGGGGATTTATTACGAACTTGTTAAAGTGCAGTGGTTCATAAATATTAAATTAATATAAAGTGAACTAAACACGGAATGTAATTATGGCCACCGTATTCGTGTTAGTGACAAAATTGATACCCACCTATTAAATATAATAATTACGAGGTTAAAAATGGCAGAAATTAAAGTGGTATGTAAGTGTTTAATTAGCTAAGCATTACTGTGGCTATACTCATATTGCTTTCATGCATTTTTTTGGCGAATTAGTAATGCCACATAACCAAACTTTCCTTCGTAACCTAGTGGCGAGACTAGACGGCCTTGAATCTAATCTTGTGAAGTCCAATGTCGTAAAATTATATTGCTAGGAAATGAATTCTTTCTGATATCTTTGTTTTTTTGTAAATTGGGAATTTATTTACGCTTTTGTTCGTGTATTATTGAATCAAGTATCGCTTTTCACTTAATATTTGAAAATTTAATTATATATAATGGACGAGACGTGTAAACACCAATACATGTGAAAAGAAATTTTATTTCATTTACTTATTAATGGTACATAACTAAAGTTCTTCTGGATAATTTAAACGTTAGCAAAAAAAGTCGAGTGCGAACCTGTCTCGCGCCAAAACCCCAAACTCGAGGGCATTTACTAGTACCCATTGAAGAGTAGCACTTTCCACCTCTCAGCTCTATCATCAGACCCTCGTCACCAATTGTAATGTATTGATTGAACACGTCAGAACAAACACAACCACACAAACTCATAGGGTTTACTAGTAGCCATTAAAGAGTTCAACTGTCCTCCCAGCTCCATCATCAGACTCTCGTCACCAATTGGACTGTATTGATTGAACACGTCGGAATAAACACAACCACACAAACTCAAAGGGTTTAATGGTAGCCATTAAAGAGTTCCACTGTCCTCCCGGCTCCATCATCAGACCCTCGTCACCAAGTCTAATGTATTGGACTGGACAAAATATACATAACAGCCCAAACTCGAGGGGCTTACTAGTAGCCAGTGTAGAGAACTGTCCACCTCCAGGCTTCATCATCAGATCAGCTCGATGATACCAAAGTGTTGTATTTTCATCCAAAATAGATATAGTAAAGTTTCAAATTGATACGACAATTAGAAGTAGGTTAAAATTTTCCCCACGGAAATAGTGCAACATAATATTTTTGGGAAATTAACAAACTTACAAACATGTACATTCTATACCACGCTTTTGGCTTCGCGCATTCGTTGAAAAAAAAAACCTAGCAGCGCGTCTTTGTGCGAGTGCACCCGCCGCCGATTCGGGCGTTTGCTTGAAGTTGGTTCACTGTTCACTGCTTCAGCTGTCCTTGCACTATCCCTTAACCTTAAGTCACGTACGTACCTATACCTATAGGCGCACAGGCTTAAAAGGTTTGACTGCACTTGGCGGAACTGCACTTTAGCGAAGCGGCGTGACACGCGTCCAAATCTTACTTGCATGAAATTGTATTAGACAGAACGCACACAAAATGTAACCTAATCACCAACTTATGACTCGGAATGCCGCGTCGCGTAGTTCTTTGCCGCTGGCGGCTGGACACTACTGGTTTCGATGTATTCTGTGAAACAACTTACGAGTACAGCGACAAGACCCAGGCGTGTTGTACAGCAGATAGTCAAAAATTAGCGTGTTTGTCTTTGTGTGGATGGCCGCGAGCGCAACTGCAGGACGCCGCGTACGAGGCGGCCATACACGGGCAGTTCGAAGGGTTGGTATCATAACGACTACATTGTCAAAACGACCAAATCATCATAAGGTCCAGATCTCAGAAGGACCATCTCCGTAGAAAGCCTATATCTCCGAATGACTTGGTAGCAAAACGACTGGTTCTCGAAAATATCAAATCTATCTCAAAAAGACCAGGTAGTTTAAACGACTAGATCGCAAAATGTTGGTATAATAAGAGCTATTTTCTGCGTAAAATTTTAACATCAAAATATAATACGTACTAGCTTTTACCCACGTCTTCGCATAGATGTGTACAGAACAAAAGATTCCTATGAACTTGCACAGAAACAAATTCAGTAAGTTAATTTGCTACCTGGTCTTTTTGAGATGTGGTCCATTAAAGATGTGGTATTTTCGAGAACCAGTCGTTTTGCTACCAAGTAATTCAGAGATATAGGCTTTCTACGGAGATGGTGCTTCTGAGATCTGGACCTTATGATGATTTTGGTCGTTTTGAGAATGTAGTCGTTATGATACCAACCTAGTTCGAACAGTGAATCGTCGAACAATATACGCGGACTGCTTCAGCAGCAGTTCTCGAGAAGTCCAGAGCAGTCAGTTTATGTCATGCAACCGCGATCGTACGATGTAATTTCGCCATGTCGCGACTGCTCAAGCGGTCTTATCAATGTTCGCTATGCAATCACAGCTTGAAGCGGTCGGTCATGACTGCTTCTAGCTGCCCGTGTATGGCCGGTCGGAATCGATGCGACGTCGTCGTCCACACTTGTCGCGGCGGCCGACTGCAGCAGCAAGCAACAAGTGTAATCTGCGGCCCATGCGTGGAGTGGAAGCACATATTTTAACTCAGTCCGCAACTATCGAGTGAACTGCATTTTTACAAACGAGTCCGGATAAACGTAACAATTTCACCCAAACGTCCGGGGCATACATAACCCGGTGATGGGGTGATGAAATTCCCATTAAGTTCACAAACTAATATAGGACACCCTAAAGCCCAATTTCCATTCAGCGGCTAGCCGTGCGCGACTGCCATTTTCTATGGAGTCGCGGCCGCGTCAATGGGTATGGTGGCTGCGACTCCGAAGGAAATGACAGTCGCGCGCGGCTAGCCGCTCAGTGGAAATTGGGCCTTAGTGGTATGAAATATACTTTACGACCTAGTCTCATAACCTACCAAATATACATAAAAAAAAAAACATAAAAATCTGTCGAGCCGTTTCCGAGGAGTGCGATCACAAACACCATGACACGAGATTTTTATATAGATGAATTAATCCCGTTCACGTAATTGCGTCTTCAATTAAAAGTATTTTTCATTATGACTAAGTGACCACCCTGCTTGCCAGCTCTTCAAAACACAACACGATAGTTGGGTCCTGTGGGGCGTGGGCTTAGGTCATCTTTAGCTATAGTTATAGTATTAGGAAACCGACTAGCGAGTCGTCGGGCGTGCCGAGAAAGTAAAAAAGAACCCGATAGTTGGGTTCTTGGCACTAAATGTGTTACTTAATATAATCTATATTTAAATATTTAGTTTTGTTTGAATAGGTGTATGTAGATGCAAATGTGTGATTGCCAAATGACTAAGGAAATAAATTATTGTTAGTCTTAATCATCCCAGGCACAATGTACAGGAAATCCCGTTTGTTATTTATTGATTAGTCTTGTTTTTCCCATAGATGATATAAGTACAAATTTTTATTTCGTTTTTTTTTCAGGATTCCTTCGAAAATTGGCAGGTGGCCATTAATAGCGTCGGCAAATAGGCTAAGGCGCCTCGTGCACGTAACGAGGCCGTGATTGCGGAACGAGGTAAGAAACAGCGCCTAGTACGGCAACTAGGTCGGTCGGTAAAATGCGACGTAAACAAGGTGATTCACTCTGTTTGTGCAGCTGACTTTCCTCCCCGTTACTTGCGTGCATTCTTTAGCGTAACTCGTGTTTTGACTTTCATACTGTTACTTGATGAATGGGCAATGGTTATTCGCTGTGAAATTTAAACAACCTTTCGATATTTAGTCGTTATAACATTGAATCTTAGTGTTATTCGCCGCCAATGTTATACTGAGGTTAAACTAATATTTTCAAGTTTAAAAATAAAATAAAAAATAAAAACTAAAAGTTAAGCCGTACCTAGGTACGTGTCAGTTGTTTGCCGCGTATCAAATGTTGACCGTTGATGTAGGTAGGCAAGGCACATAATGATGTTTACAAACAGAAATGAGTGGATTGTGAAATTACCGTCACGTCACGCTGCCGCATGCTAACGTTAGTATTCAAGGCAAAACAGTTTTGTTAGAGCATCTGGTTCAACTAAATTGTTCGAAACACCCGAGTGTATAATTTCCTTGCTTATTTCGTGTACTTTGCGCACTGCCGTGAGGTTATATCTACTTCGTTCGCGTTATAGTTAGTTATTCGTTATTTTTAAACTACCCCTGTACAACGAACAAATCAAAGAAAAGGTTTATAAATCGGTCAAGCCGTTTTTGAGTTATAGCGAGACCAACGCACTGCAATTGATTTTTATTATATATAAAATAGATAGAGTGCCGAGGTTTCTTGTAGGATGTAGACATCCGCTAAGAAAGAAAAGATTTTACGAAAATTCAAATCTTTGTTTGGAAAATGCCACGAGCAAAGCTACGGCAGGGCCGGTGGTAGATAGATATGCGCGAATTAAAACTAACATCACACCCGCATAACACCAAGGAGTTCTTTTACCAGCAATGAAATTCGTCCTAAACGGTTCTTTATCGAGAATACACGAATTGCTTTACCTGTGTATTAACGATAAAAAGGAGGTTAAGGTAGATAAATACAAAGTGAAAACTTAGTAGAGAGCGAGTGCGGTGACGTCTGCGAGCGAGCGGGCGGAATGCGATCGTGTTGCGCAACGTGTTTTGACGGCGCGCCGGCGGGAGTTGCTTCATTGCTGCGATGTACAAACAACACGCCTATTCCATCACCACTGCACTGCTGCACTACTTAATCGTTGTGAAATCTGTTTTGTTTTCATCTATTGTGCCGGAGATAACTTTAACCCGACGCAACGCAAACCGTGTATGGCGCGCGACGTGTCTCATATAGGTAATAGAAGCCTCATACTTTTTTGCATTACGAAGAGTCTGGTTTTAGACGACTTTATTTCTTCTTTCTTCTTTCTTCTTTGATACGTTTATTAAGTTCATATGGTATATAATTAAATTGCAAAGAACGAATCAGCTCATTGTCTTTGCATTAAGGAGTCCAAAACCAGCTATGAATTCCCATTAAGATACCAGATGTTGACCTTTTTATCTACGGTTTAATTTTAGTTACGCAATGAGATCCGCCGTTGTATATAGTTATCATTACAGGAATAAAGATAGTCGCCGCATCAGTTAAAACTATTAAGAAGATATTAAGGATATAAATTGCATAATCTATTACAATATTTGTCATCTTTGAAAAGATTCATGGTTCATCTCATCACGCGTCAAACGTCCTATTAAGTCTAGTGCAGATTTAATTTAATCGAAACCTTGGCGATCATTCTGTAATTATACTTAAGCTTGAATAATATTTTCCATCCTGCAAGCGGTTAAATTCATGTCCTAGTTTATTAAAGTTTTGATTGCATTCGCTCATAGAATAAGAGCGTAGACGTTTTCCACCTCGCGGCTTAGTGCGAGATGGTGTCTGAAACTATTACAACCCAGCTTTATTTATTAGGACAGCCGTGCTATTGCGCCTCGAAGCAGTGAACATGGAGAAGATCTGTTTGATATCCACGGAATTGTTTCCTTACTCTACTAAGAGCACCTTCTTGCGTTGTTTTTCAAATTTTAACTGACATTGACCGAAGGTTACACGTATTTACTTTTGTAAGTTGTTTTAATTACTTTATGATATCACAAGAATGTGACCCTACACTATATAGTTGTTAAACATTACGATTGATTTATTCCAGTTAGTTTCCAATAGTTGTCTCAACTGGATATTTATTAAGCTGAGTAGTGTGTCTAATACAAAACAATGTTGCAATAGCAATTGAAATTTTGTCATGATCGCTGTAGTGCATGGGTTTGGTTAGAGTGGGTCGGCCACAACAGGCGAACTACTAAGATCCGGTTGCACGAATACAGGCCGTCGCGTTCACAGCCTTGCCCGAAGCGGTGTTTTTGCAAAACAAATACTGTTACGACATAACCACGACATTTTCTCAGCAAGGCGCGAGAATAACTTGCAAAAAAAAGTCATGTTTTCTCTTCGTTCGGTGAAGTTATCACGGTTACTTTATTCTCACTAGAAACGGCCATTTTTGTGCGGAAATAATGATTGTTGTCGTTTTCATAATACAATGAGAAATCTATACTGGTAGTTATTACTAAGTCTCGTAATGACATTGTATACAGCACGTGCCTATTTAAATTATTGAGTATTAGACTAAAATGAACACAGCAAAAACTGTGCCGCACCGGCGCTCTATTAGTAATTCTCTCATGCGTTTTCATCTCATAATCAAAACCTTTTAACCTAACTCATCTTACTTCTTATGATAATTACAAAAAAAAAAGTTATTCATATGTGTAGTGTAAGCGACACCTTTTGTTACATACATAAATATTTGCTTTTGCCTTCATACGTCCAGTCCGGTAATTTGCATAAGTTTTGTTGTTACCAAGTTACTCTGTACGATTATCATTATCTCACTTGGCATTGTTCACCTGAAGTTTCTCGTGCCTAGAGCACCGAGCGCCGCGGCGCCGCCTCGTTCTCTCTGATAAGTGGGCTAAGGTCGCCTGCATTTTTCATTAAACTTACTTAGACACAATAATCGCCTCCGTGGCCCTAGCAAGACTCACACGAGGATAAGTTAACACCGTCTTATCTCTAAGAGCTCTCTCTCAGACTAGAGCTAACGAAATAGATAGTCAGAGAGATAAGGGTTAAGTTATACTCGTGTCAACCTTGCTAGCGCCGCAGGATTCCCACGATTAATCTCAAACCAACCTAAGGTAGGTATACCATAAAAAATAACAGATCAATACTAAATTACTTAAATTATAACTACTTCTAATATACAGGCTATAAATAATCATGAAATAGATATATAATGCGGAACTATCATTGTTATTCCTACGAGGTGTTGGCTTGTAGCCAGAGGGAAGGGGGTGTAGAATCAAATGCGCTTTCAATACGAAGCGACTACGATTTGAATTCAGGTCAGGCATGCCAACGAAGTGATTGACATGGCACTAATTAAAAATAAAATATAGTTCCTTGGAATTAAACTAGAATATATAAGTGCTGTCGTTATACTGAAATAATAATATAACAACATTCAATCAAACTGATTAGTATTATTGTCCTCAGGTGCATCGTAATATTTTGTTTGTTGGCTGATGTGATGAAAAACGAGTTTACTTCCAACATTATTTAATATATTTTTATTTTAGTATCACTGGCCAACTAGCTTTTGAATTTGCAACATCATACGCTGCTTGAATAAGTAGATTTATAATTCATATAGCATTTTAGTCGGAATGTCAAAGAACGAAAGCATCAGACTAATTAAAGTGAAAGACTTGACTTGCCTCACTTAAAGCTCCAGAAGCGTCTAGAAACTATCGCTCGGTCCCATTTTTGTATCGGCAACGAGCAGTATTTCCCATAGATTATGACAGCGAGAACGGTTTGCATAAACTCATAGTAATTTATTTATTTATTAATTTTATTTAGAAACACAAACAGTCTTACACATAATACTTATTAACTATTTGAAGATGAAATTGTTCATTGACACACAGTGTTCACAGATGATGTAACAAAAACCAATAATAAACAGTCCTCCTAACCAACTTAGGGAAGGAACGTTGCTTGAACAATACATAAATCCAAACAGTGTAAACTAAAGCTAAGGCTAAGTAATTTTATTTTTTTTCCTTTACGTAATTCTTGAAGGTATCACAAATACTCCTTTTGAAACTGCCTAAAGAGGTACTAAACGTATCAATTTCATTACAATAACGATTATAAGAGTTGCAAGCGCGTGGAATAAATGAATTTTTAGCGTACTTAGTTTAAAAAAATATTGGTTGAGTTAAAAAATAAAAGTTGGATCAATCGCAAGCGGGTGCAGTGCGGGGCTGGGCGTGGCGTGCATGAGTCACACGGTTTTCTAGCCGTATCGTGGGCCTGGCCCGCAGACGCGGCCCGCGGGCCTGGCCCGCAGACGAGGCCAGAATGTAGGTCACCCGTTCGCGATGGTTTGTTTGGGTCCCCCAAATTAGTGTGTTAATAATACGACAACCTTTGCTTGCCGCGTCGTTGCTCTCTACGCTGAACGTCCACTCTATTTTTGTCGCCGCTTTAAAATGCATTATGAAACGGTCCTGCATTTGCAGCAATATATTTGTCAAAGGGAACGGCTTTGATAAATCATCAACTTCTCTGTTGAACTAAACATAGGTATCAAATGTTTTTATCTTCGGTCTGCATCTGAACATCAGGCCCAATATGAATTAAATTTGAATAGCTTTTGGATTGATTAAATCAAAGAATACGGCGCGTTGCAGAGTGCAGCTGGGACAGGTAGGTACAGGTCGCCGGTAAATAGGTCATTCGCTCACGCCGCCGCAGCGCCGGTTTGTTTGGGTCCCGTATATTGATCAAGCTAACCTAGTGACGCCGAACGACTTGTGCGCACGCAGCATCCCTATGATGATCGTAAAAAAGCCATTGTAGTTTAAAAATAGGTAATATGCTTTGATTATTTCCATAAATGTATTATGGTGTCACGTTTTTTGAGTTCCTGTATTAAATTACAACCAATTTCAGCTCATGATAACCAATGGGAAGTCATATTATTGCAACGTCTAATAATAACACCTATGTACCTATACAGATTCGGTGAAATTTTTTATGGCAATGCAGTTTGGCCGATGTTTTCTTACTTAAATGTTACTACGTTAAAAGGTTAAACATTCTTTAAACTAACTTTTGTTCACAATTTCGTCTGCGTGAAAATATATCTTTAAAATATATAAAAAAAATCCCTCAAATTATGGGCTCTTATTAGGCATGCAAGACTTTGCCTTTAATAAATTTTCAGCTCTATTGCACCCTTTTAGGGGTTGGTTATCTTTAAACAAGTAGCCTATATCCTTGCCTAGGGCTTAAACTATCTTCATACCAAATTTCAGCAAAATCGGTCCAGCAGTTTAGCTGTAAATCACGCAGATACATAGAAAAGACACCAACGGGCTTTCATCAGGCACGCACAAACTCCCGTACTTAAATCAGTTTTGTAGGCCTTGATTTTCTTAAGAAAAGTTTTATATGTCCTTCACCAGGGCTCAAACTATCACTTTACTTAATTTCATCAAAATCGGTTCAGCGGTTTAGCCGTGTAAGCGTGACAGACAAATAGACATAGAGACGGACAGAGTTACTTTCCCATTTATTATCGAGATTATCGACCGAGGAGCGAGCGAAGTGTCTCCGTTTCAGCTTGGGCAAAAATGCTTTCGTATGCCCAATGTCCAGCGGATGTCCATTTGTTCTCGTCTACAGCTCGCAGTTCTCAACCGATTCTCGTGAAATTCTGTGAGGAGGTTCAGTAAATGTATAATTTTTTTTTGTCGATTCAGCTTTTCGAAATATTTGAAAATGGCCGAGATATGGAGGTTTTTGCAATTACAAACTTACTGACGGTGTTGGTAAACTGACTCGATGTATGGAGATATCAGTTTTTCAACGGCAAAGTTAAGTTTGTCGCAAGGCCAATCATTATTTCTTACTTTTTCAAAGGGTTTTTGTTTTAGATTCAGTTTTTTGAAGTCTTTTGTCGCGCGGTCTACAGCTCACGGAACCACTAGTATTAGTATGGATAACATAGATAGAAAATAACCTATTTTAGACATCCCAAATTATGTTTGTTTCTAAGTAATGGTAATAATCTAATAATGCAGTCTGTTGCGTTAAGTTCACTTTGGAATCGAGAATCAAAATAGCGTTGGTACTTCGTCAGATGTGGCTCATGGCTAAGTATTAGCTGCGCTTGAAGGCTGCAAACTGTGACCCACTAACAACTAGGCCACGGCTACTAACGTTGGCTGCTCGCGCTACTCATGATTGTTGTCATCGCTTTTCTATGCCCAACTTCTGAAAATAATAACTACTGACTATAAACAGTATAAGTACATAATAGTAGTACGTACTTTAAACTGACATTCTAGCGCTGTTTTGTATCAAATCAAACGCGGAAACTGCATAGTGGGGGTAAAAATATGACAAACTTGGCTCACTAAGCGTAAATGTTAGTTCTATTTTTGACCTTTACGATCATTATAGGACGATAATGGGCCCAATTCGAAACGGAGTCTTCCTAATAAAAACAATTTCTAAACTTATAATATGAAACCTCAAATTCGATTTTGTGTAGCACAAAGCTGTCAAAATTAAGTTTAACGTTTCTTATTATAAATGTGACTTTTAAATTTAGCGAACACACTTTCGAATTGGCTGCATTCGTCCAATTGGGTCCGATTCGAAACGGTGTCTGCTTAATTTAAAATTACCTAAACTTAAAGTACATAAGTAACGCCAAACTCGATTTTGTATAGCTCCAAGCTGTCAAAATCGAGTCTGACGTTTCTTATTTCAAATTTAGCGACTATTAAATTTAGAAGACAACCGTTTCGAATTGGGCCCATTGACAGAATTTCAATCGTTTTATTCTTCACATAAACAAACATTAAATAAAGAGCGTTAAGAAATAATAAATTAAATATAGTGTATCATACAACGTTTTACTATGCATTGTGTGGGGAAAATAAAAAAAAATATATAAATAGCTTTGTTTCCATTCTAAGAAGTTATCGTAAATGTGTATTTCTCCTTTGATTCGGCTGGTAAGAGGTTAACATTCGCCATTTGGGCTTCTAGAACACTATATACCGGCGTTAAATCCATTTGTTCGACACTAGATCGTGAAATCTTTGCGTGCGACCAAGTAACTCGATAATAAATAACATAAATGGCGGGCATTTTTGCTGTGGTACGCGCATCGCAGTGTACCAGAACCTTAATTCACGGTTCATGTTACCTTAAGTCACATGTGAGATAAATGTCAGATTCATATAGTTGTATAAGTACAAAGAACTGTCTGCACTGGCGTTTAATCTCACTTGTAAACTAATCTCACATGCACCGAGGATTGGGGCCCATTCACGTGCGCATGCGCACAGGTGTCCGGCCATATTGTCTTTGAATCAGGTGTATTTATTTACCATAAAAAATTTACGTTCACAATTACAAGAAACAATAAGCGAAATAAAATTGTTTAGGGATTGACCATAATGTCGGCAGCCTCCGACTAGACTAGCTAGGTTTGTTCTCTGTATCGCGGAGACCAAAGTAAAAAGTGAACAAAAATCTTATTGCTCATAGAAGTAACAATGTCGCAGAAATAATAACCACAATTAATTTTGACCTCTGAGTCGGTTTAACTAAAAATTAAATTACATGTGCAATTTGATCAGTTCAATATTTCATGATATGTTTGGTGAGCTCGTTCACAAACCTTTATTTCAAACTGTTGGTTACTGTAAGGAAGTAGACTTGCGTAATGGAGTCGGAGGTTAGGATGTAGGTATTACGTTTACATAAACATGTCGACGATTTTGCATTGCAGGGACCTATTTAAGTTGTCGGTCCGTCACCAGTGCATCCAAACGCCAGGAACTTCTTGGAAACGCAGTAAGCTAAAACAACTACTCAGATATTTTGTCTATTGGTGTAAGATCCAGTTGCGAAATAATCAGCTTTTACGTTACATTGAAGCGCGTCCGATTGCTTTAAATTAAACAGTTCGCGTAGTCGCGTTGTTTCGTAATGTTGTGAAATTGATTGCAATCAGATTCATATAACGAGCCTGTACTTTGTTATGTAGGCCACGCTGCAGAGGGCATCGTCTGCCAAGTCCGCGCTGGAGCCTGCGCAGTGCTCCGCTGCCTTTCTACCCTCTTGCCCCCCCATTCTCAAACGTTCGATCGCGTTACGTAGCGGCTACGTGAAACGTAAGCCTAAGTAGGTCGGAGTCTGATCGGTTGGTGCGCGCGCAGCCGCCCCGCTCGCCGCCACTACGACGTCACTATTGATCGGCACGTGGCGCCGTGAGTGACGTAGCGCCGCGCCCGGCGCCTCCGTCACGTCGGTTGTACACCCCGTGCCCTTATGTCCCACTCCACCCCTCGCTCCCACCCGCCCGTACTTCCCGCTGCTGATCCTTCGTTGCATTCTGCAATTAATAACGTTGCACCCTAGCTACTCCTTAGGTACCTATCATGCAATAAATTCACCGGCGGGATCAATGACCTTTTAATACAAGTGTGTTAGTTATGAATTGCCTTTACACACGTGTATCATACGTTTTACTATGCATTGTATGAGGAAAATAAAAATAAATAATTAAGGTAACTTTGTTTCCACTTCATGGAGAAGGAGTTATCGGAGGTGTTTAAGTATTTCTCCTTTGACTGAGAAAGTGGCTATCATTGGCCAGTTGGGCTTCCTGAACAATATTAACCCGCTTTAAATCCATTTGTTCATCACTTGACTTCGAACTAACATAAAACGCGGGCATTATTGCAAATGCGCGCGCATTGCAATATTCCAGTTTGCATGCGCGTGCAAAGGTATTTCTGCCATGTTGTCTTGGAAACGAACAGCCAAAAGTGTTTACGGTTTTTATTTTATTAACTAGCTGACCCGGCGAACTTTGTTCCGCCTTAGACGCCATAAATGAGCAGATTTTTGATTTTATTAAGTTAATTGTCTGAATTAATAATTTTATATGGTGGTTAAGTAATTTTAAATTTTCAAATTTTCCGCGCAATTTCCTTAATTTTTTCTTTCATAAGAACCTTCTCCTGATAATAACGAACAGAACAAAAAAAGAATTAGCGAAATCGGTCCAGCCGTTCAGGCGTGATGCCGTGACCAAGGGAAATAGGGATTAATTTTTATATATATAGATAATGAACTGATGAAAAATTTTAACTGTAGCTTTTACTTTTACTTACTATGTACGTATATTTGTAAAGGAAAAATCTGTGATTCAGATGAACTTTTTTAAAATTTAAAGACCTTTTGTTTTTGGCGTAAGATGAAGTCCGAAGATAAAAAAGCGTAAAGTAAAAAGCACTATTGTGGTACAACCGGTTTCCCACAGTTTGATATGAGCTCTTTACGAGCACATGCATTTAACAGTTGTTTGTGATACAAATAGTTGTTTATGTTAAATAGGTAATTCCTAACGAGGCGACGATTGTAGACACAAGCGCAGCGAGTGTTTTCTACGGCACGAGTTAGGAATTACTTTCGCACACGTGTATCTTGACTATGCATAGTGAGGAATATTGGCTCGCAGAAAATTCGTTACCCGATTTTTCCTTGTACTACCGATTTGTATTCATACGAGGCATGCCTTTTAAGATCTGTCGTTTCCATATTTCCCGGAAATTTTGAATTTGGAACTGTTCTATATTCGAATGTGTTGAAATTTTGAATCTCAAAACATTTGAAAGTTTTAGGATTAATGCTATTGTTTAGTCACAGCGTCGATTGGAATCTGTCAGGTTACGTACGAAAATGAATCATTCTAAGGAAAATTTTCGTGCAATAATTTTCTACAACTTTAGAAGAGGCCTGACACGGCTTCAGTGTTTTGAAGAGCTAACATCTGTGTTCAGTGATGAAGCCCCATGTCTGTGAACTGTCGAACGCTGGTATTTAGAATTCCAGCGTGGACATACTAGTGTTAGTGACAAATCTCGCGAAGGACGCCCAAATCCGCCCTCACTGAAGATAACATCATTGCTGTGAAACAACTAATTCTCGAAGATCGTCATGTGATGTATCGAGAGATAGAGTCTGTATTAGGCATCTCAGGGACAACCATTCAGAAGATCTTGCATGAAGCGCTTGGTGTGAGAAAGCTAGTTTGCCGTTGGATACCGCATCTGCTTTCCGACGATCACAAGGCGGCCCGCGTCAGATGGTGTAAGAAAACTCTGCAAAGGTTCAACCGAGGAGAGTCAAATCACTTCTACGACATCATCAGTGGTGACGAATCTTGGATCTATGCCTACGATCCTGATTCCAAACAATAATCTACAATCTGGGTCTTCCAAGACGAGCCAATGCCGACTAAAGTTGTTCATTCTCGAAGCACTTCAAAGAAGATGGTGGCCACGTTCGTTGGAAAAACCGGCCATGTTACGACTATTGCACTTGAAGATCGTAGAACGGTTAACGCAGAGTGGTATACCACAGTTTGTTTATCACAAGTCATCGCCGAACTTCGAAAATCTAACTCAAAGGGACGCATCATCCTGCACGACGACAACGCAAGCTCACACAGCGCTCGTCAAACGATTGAGTATTTGAAGCAGGAAAAAGTAGAAATTCTTGACCATCCTCCATACATTCCTGACCTAAGCCCTAACGATTTCTTTACATTTCCTAAAATTAAGAAAAGTCTTCGTGGTCAAAGGTTCCAGTCCGGTGAAGGAGCAGTCGACGCTTTCAAGTCAGCCATTTTGAACACCCCCACTTTAGAGTGGAATAAATGTTATAATAACTGGTTTGAGCGAATGGAAAAGTAGTACCTTTTTTGTTTTTCAAAGTATTCACCATGTAGCTTAACACACTTTTCCATTCGCTCAAACCAGTTATTATAACATTTATTCCACTCTAAAGTGGGGGTGTTCAAAATGGCTGACTTGAAAGCGTCGACTGCTCCTACCACAACCAGAACTTTAGTTCTGGTTGTGTTTTTTTCTTCAAACGACAAAACTTAAAAGGCATGCCTCGTAATCATCACTCTTCCGAATTTTTTACTTCATAATTGTTTTGTTCATTTATTTGTATTACTACCAACGGAGTTCATAACACACAAATTTTTGAAATTTGTGATACATAATGTCACTACTGAGAATTTACTTGAACTCATACTGCTGTTTTTGATAACGTTTTTATTCATAAACATAACTTTTAATAATGTCCCTACCTACAATTTTAAATTCAAGATGGCATCGATAGGCATTTTTATCAAAGTAATTTTATATAACAGCGTGAACCTATTTATCATAACATCTTACAAACAAGCAAAATTTTCTGGGCTGTTAAAAAAAAAGACCTAATATCGAAGGATAAGGCGGGAGCTTCGCTTCGCTCCCGCCTTAAGCTTCTGAACCTAACCTATCCGTGTTGCATCTGCTCCGACCCATTTTGCTCGCTCTCTCGCTCACTGTCGTTTACTATTCGTATTTATTATTATTATGTCAATCTGTTCAGCAGAGTCTGATTAAAAAATGTATGATTTTAAATAATAGTGTAAGTAACAGTTATGCTTTGAAAGAATATGAAAAGAAATAGTAGTATCAGAAAGTTTATGTTTACTGATTTAGATAATTCGGAGTTAAGATCGTTAGTAACAGAGACTTGTTATGAATAGTGATTAGTATGATGTAAAATTGTATAAGAAACATTTTCGGACTTCCAATAATAGGACTTTAAAAATTCTGCGAACAGTTGCGCACCCATTGTCCTTATATGATGCGACTGTGGGATCATCGCTAGTTCGCACGAATTTTGTTTCAAAAATTCGCGAGAACTAGCGACGATCGCACAATCGCGTTCTATTAGGACGACGCCTAAAGCATTTATACCTTACTAGCTTTCGCCCGCGACTTCATCCGCGTGGACACCCTAATCACATAGCGGTATGAAATAGACTTTTCGAACCTATTCCCATTCGGACCAAATATACACAAAAAAAATCATATAAAGCGGTCGAGCCGTTTCGGAGAAGAGCGACCACAAACACCGTGACATGAGATTTATATATGTATATACATATATATAGATACGCGTACATAATATTATGTTTAGGTTTTTAGTTTGATGTGGAATCATTATTTAAGCATTGAGGATAGTTTATTTTACGCGACTTACAAGATTTTCTAGAACTTTTCCAATTCTATAGAACTATTGTATTTGCTACTTGAAAACTGATGTGTTATCAGTATTCTCAAACTCCAATGATTATAATTTAGCATTGATTCATTTGCTGAACGATTTTATCGATTTTCGAACACGATCAATGGCTTGACGTCAATGTCGTCAATACGTTATATGAACTGGTTACGCAATTGTAACTTTATGTGTACTAGTTATAGTAAGTACTTTGTTTTTTCTATTATGCCTACGTTTATGTTACTACGGCTTCTACGGCATATAAAATGTTGATAAGAAACTGTTACACTACCACCTACCTGATTTTACAATTTAATTTTACTCAGGCTACTTATTATAAAAAATACGAGGTTTTACGTTTTCATTATGATCTTTAGGCAGAAGATCATAATGAAAACGTAGAAAAAGCCCGCCTGTTATATAAAATATACTAACTGGCCAACCAGCCGGTGTGTCTGGTTAGCCTGTTTGGAAGAATATACTAACCGGCCGACCAGCCGGTGAGCTGGTTGGTCTGTTGGGAAAAATATACTAACTTGCCAACCAGCTGGTGTGTCTGGTTGCTCTGTTGGGAAAAATATACTAACCGGCCTACCAGCTGCTATGTCTGGTTGGTCTGTTAAGAAAAAAGTACTAACCGATCACCTAGTTGGCAACTTAATTGGCCGATTAGGAATAAGGTACTAACCGACCACCTGTTTGGCAACTTAATTGGCTGATTAAGTAAAAAGTACTAACAGATCATCTAGTTGGCAGCTTGGGCGGTCAGTTGGGAAAAAAAAGTATCAACCCAACAGCCAGGGAGTCGGTCAGGAATGTCCACTCTTAACCAACAAACCAGATTGTCGCTTGCGATAAAAAGGTACTAAACTAACCGTCCAATTGGTTGAAATGTCTGGTTGTTCGGTTGGTAATAGACGGTATTTTGTAGTACCTAGCCGCTCATACACCGAGTAGACCACTCAAAGTATATAAACGGAATCTGACTATAAAGGAAAACCGAAAATAATTGCCTCTTGTTTGTCGTTGTCTAATGTTTTAACACTTAATCTAATTTTGTTTCAGGTAATTACATGCACGTGATTTTTTTTAGACTTGGCAAGTATGCTTTTGTATTATATTTTTAAACAAAATTCTTTAAATAATATGATTTGATCGATTACACTAAGTCTTAACGTCCTGGTTTAGGAAATGAAATGCTAAATTCAGGTTTTTATAAGATTTGCCTTTGGAGATTTTGTGGTGTGCCTTTATGTAAAAATATAACTCGATACACATTGATGAAGTATGACATAACTTACAAATTACGTCGATATACCTGATCGAACCACCAATTATGGCAGGCGCTCATTTTTCGCGCCCCACACGCATCACTGAGGCCATTCGCTCAGTGCATTCCCTCCCGCCTCAGTTCTCGGATCAACTGAAGCGGGAGGGAATTCACAGAGCGAACAGCGTCAGTGACGCGGGAGTGGCGTGAAAATGAGCTACCTATATTTATAACTCGCTATATCTGTAATTACTCAATCATGAATGGAAAAGTTGGTTCGTTATGCAAAATATGCCATTTCCAGGGACGAATGCATCAATCAGCACCAAATGTAAAAGGAAATTTTCGTATTTTTTCGCGATATTTTCGTTAAAAAGATTATCTAGAAAC
Source organism: Tortricodes alternella (assembly GCA_947859335.1). Classification (NCBI taxonomy): domain Eukaryota; kingdom Metazoa; phylum Arthropoda; class Insecta; order Lepidoptera; family Tortricidae; genus Tortricodes; species Tortricodes alternella. Next base: position 8,394,792 of record OX401983.1, on the reverse strand, counting down.
GAAAAACTAATTGTAATTGAGATCAACTCATAAAAAGCCCAGAACAGGGAGCCCGGAAGTATTTTGTAGTACTCACTTATACACCGAGTAGGCAGACATACATATTGGCTCAAAGTTTGTGAACAGAATCGGATAGTCATCATAGAACTTCATTCGCTTGAAATTCCCATCAATTATTACCCGACTGCAGCGAAGCATAAAGGAGAATTATGTTTTTTGGGAGTATGTTTGTCTGTATGGATTTGATTATGTATAGGTACATATAAAAACTAGGCATAGCTAGAGCATGACACTTGAATCCAGGACTTTGATGACATTGGGTGTTTGCTGCTCGATGTTTTGTCTTTTCACTTTCGTGTGATTTTGGGAATTGGACATCGTTCTCTTCGAGCCATTCAATATCTTGGCACTCGTCTAAGTTTTGTATCATGCACATCAATTCGTTAGCACGACGAATGCTCAAACCAAAATCGACTAAATATTTGCAGTAAATCAGAAAAAGTTAATAAATAAATATTGTTGACGTAATCACCATCCAGATCCCCCACCCCCCATGTCATCAAAAATAGGCCAATCAAAACCCCCCCCTTTAGTTTTTACGTAATATTTGAATGGCCCCTCATGTTCTGGAAGTTTATATAATGTATTTGGGATAATATGCAATCCAAATGGTGAACCTTTCCGCTCAAAATCTAATAAAACTGGATCAAATACTTAACATGCGTAAATTACAAATGCAATATTTCATCAAATTGAAAATAAATCTCCTAAGCCGCTCACGGGTTAACTCACAAGGCGCGTGACTGACGTACGACCGAAAATGTATAAATAGAACCTTCACTCATTATTTGCATGCACCTTAAATAATAAATCCAAACCGATGTGATTTGTTCATGATGGAAACCCGAGTGAGGACAAATGAGGTCGAGGTTGCCGAGAATAGCTATTGGATGGAGCCTAGCTGTATACCATGGGTGATCATCTCCTGGTGCATTGTTATGTTTTGTGGATTTATGCTATTTAATTTTATATACGTTAATTATAAATTATACCTACGCTATTATAAGAAAACAGTAGGTAACTAGCGTGTATTGTAAGGGTAAATTTATTTCAAACTTTTATTTTGACTTAATAAATAAATAAATAAATCAGGGGACAATCTTTACACAAATCAATCTAGCCCCAAAGTAAGCTCTAAAGGCTTGTGTTATGGGTACTAGACGACGATATACATACTTGTATAGTTAAATAAATACTTAAATACATAGAAAATATCCAAGACTCAGGAACAAACATTCGTGCTCATCACACAAATATTTGCCCTTACCGGGATTCGAACCCGGGACCGCTGGCTTCGGAAGCAGAGTCACTACCAACTAGGCCAAACGTGTCGTCTTATAAATGAATCTTGAAAAACTGTCTTCTGTCAAAATTGGGTTGAAATCGCCCCGCGTCTAGATAAATTTAAAGAACAGTGGGTTACCTATGTAACCGTTATTATGTGACGCAGTTAATGTTGAATGCATAACGCCAGCGCAAAATAACGGAGGCTACGGGCCATGGGCTGCGGAGGCGACGGAAAGGCCAGAGGTTGCGCGTGGTGCAGTGCCCCTGCAAGCGTGGGGTGGCCGTAGGCGTAGCAGGATAGGGTGGGAGGCTTGGCTGGCAAGGCGTCTTGTGGGGGCACAGTTGGCGTACTAAACCAATGTCCTACTCCATTTACTTACATACGCTGGCTGATTCTATGATATCGGAAGCTATTGGTATAAATACGTTTTATGAATCTAGCTTTCTCTTAGTATTGTCACAGAATAAATAACCCAGAGTACTGTTTATGATAAAGGTTGCTGCGCATAGCAAAGGTCAGCTCGTCTGGGTCGCATGTCACGGTGGAGCGAACGTGACTCTAAACTTTTACGGATTCTATGTTTAGATGCGTTACGTATATTGCATTGCAATTCTGGGATTTTCGTGACTGGTTTTTGTATAAAATCACGAAAATCCCGGAACTGCCCCATACAATGAGTACCGGATTTGCAATCCCTAATTGCAGGGTACATGATACGTACTCGTAATATATGCGTTATATTATGACATTATGTCATGGAATAATTATTATTTGTTTTGGATTTTCCTAACTTAAAGAATTTTGCCATCTTGCAAATGACTACGATTTACCTTTGTAGCGTTCTAAATCTCAATTATGTATTCTAAGAAACAGGAATCCATATCTGTTGATGCTAATGCTGATAACCTATTGGAAGAATATATTATTATTATATCATACCGCTACTTTTAACTTAGTATTTATGTATGTATATATTTACGTAAAGGAAAAATCTATGGCTTTGTTGATCTTTTTAAATTATAAAAAGTCTTTGCATTGGGCGAACAATGAAAACAGAAAATTAAAAATGACAGTTGACTTAAAACTGGTTTACAGCACGATTTTGTGCCTTTTTAACCGACTTCAAAAAAAAAGGAGGAGGTTCTCAATTCGGTTGTATTTTTTTTTATGTTTGTTACTTCAGAACTCCGTCATTTATAAACCGTTTTTGAAAATTATTTTTTCATTCGGTAGGGTTTTCCTCCAGTTTGGTCCCGTTGTAGTGAAAGTTGAGTTATGATGAGAGGATCTATGAGGAATCGATGGAACTCTTCAAATATTATAGGCAAGCATAGAGCAATTTTAGTATTTTCTGTAATAACTCAAGCAGTTACGTTCCAAAAGCATTATTTGGTGAAGTGGAACTGTTGATAAAGACCACAGATGATCACCGGAACTCCTAAATGTTAAGTATTTCAAGGTTGGCGATTAAATTGCTGTATAAAGTTCTGAAGCAACTTATGTCCATGAAAATGCATGTAGTAAAATTGAAGAACCAGGAGAACTCCTCAACGATTGACATCCTTGCACCGGGGATAGGAACAGTTTGTAAACGGTGATGAGCAATTGGCATTATGCTATTGTTACTTGATGTAGTAAATGTGTGTCGTTAAATCACAGAATAATAAATAAAATGTGAAAAAAAAAACTTACTTTTCAAAGGCCATTTGAAGTCGGTTTTTTATTTTATAAATTATAGATTATGGTAAGAGTCCTTGTGAGCGCATGCAATGTAAAAATATTAATGTACGTTATTGTTGATAAAAAGGAAATGCTTTGTCAGAACATATTTTAGCACTCACGAAGCTAATAAACAAAAAAAATATGAAAATAAATATGTCAGTTTCACGCCTTCTGCGAATCGACGATTGTGACAAGTGTTTTTCATTCTCATACCGAGAATTTTGTTGACGTCACCTTCCGACAGGGATAAGTACAATATCACATTGTTTTCTAATCGGATCTTTCACATACCTCCACGTTTTCATAGATGGTCATTTTTCAAGGGTTTGTTTCTTTCTAGTACTCACTTGGTACTCACTAGATAAATAACATCAGTAGAAATGTCGTTTAAAGAAACTTTAATCCCCTGAACGGGTAATATGTTGTTGTATTGATTAGAAATTGTAATACATATTTTCCTTTCATTAAATTACAAAGTATCTAAAAAAAAAAAACTCCGATCTTTTGTCGTACGTAACAAATGCGTCATGCACATACGCACTTTGTTAGCGCGTTAAAATACTATGCGATAAACTAAAAACTATCATGATTGGTATTTACGCATACCACCATTACGAGTTAACGATAACGATTTTACGTCAATTGCTTACATAAACATTGCTTTCTGACTTCATAGAAAAATCTGTATAAGGTTGGGAAGCAACTAATGCTCATGAAAATTCATGTTGTAAAATAGATCCGGTGGTGAAGAACCAGGAGAACTCCTCAACGATTGACGTCCTTGCACCTTGGATAGCAACATTTTGTAAATGGTGATGAGCAATTGGCATTATCTTATTGTTACTTGATGTATTTAAATGTGTGTCGTTGAAACACATATGATAATACCTAAAAAAAGTGAAATAATACAAATTAAACAAATAAAAAAACCAACTTCAAAAACCCTTTGAATAGTAACAAAATAATGGTTGGCCGTAGTAAGTAAATTACGAAACTATTATTAATTTATTATTATTATTTATTATTAGACGTCAGATAACGTCAGATATATTGTTGATTAAGTGATACATTAAATATATCGAAGTCGGTGGCAAATGAATTAGGTATTCCATCCCTCATACTGTGTTCATTTACTTGACACCGAATTCGAAGTGTTTACTAATTAAATTTTTGTTAACCAATTATTGATCACACTGGTTGATCAATAATGAATCAATATTATTGACCTCTAAAAAAATTCAAACATGTGAGTACAAGCCCATAAGCACATCTATAAAGATCATATGATCCGTACCCGTTGCCGTATCTCCGTATCTTATCTTAACAGCTTTAATTTAAGACTAGAAATAAGCACGGCTTTACTCACGATTTATTGTCAGAAATAGTCCGACATGTTTCGGACTCATATGGAGTCCTTCTTCAGGGATTGAGTACGGTCGCGCTCACTGCAACCCACGCACGCCACGCGCGTAGCTTTAATTTAACTATTATACTCCTTGGTTTCATGTTTCATGCAATTTTTCGATGAGGCGAAATTGTACCTGCGATAGCGAGACTATTCTTTTTCGATCGTAAATGTGGTCTGCCTAGATAAACTGCGAGGCTGAGGGCAGCGGGGGCACTTTTTTACTCACGGTTCAAAACGTGCCAAATTGGGCCGCGGCAAACCAGAAGTTTTAGAAGCAACTGAAGTTCGTCAGTCCCTACAAAGTGCGTTTGTATATTTTTTGAGTAAAGTAGGGTTTCATGTACTCGGCTTCCGACTATAACCTTCCCTGTATGTTTCATTTGGCTGAATTCACTAAGGCCGAATCTTTGACCATAGTGCCTTAGCTATGTGATTACGGACCTTGAGTGAGTTTTTGAATCGGGCAATTGAGTCTTCTTTGTTTAAATTTCCTCTTAAAACCCGCAATAACTTCGTCGTGGTAAACACGACGTCCGTGACGCGTTGTTTTGCGAGTCCACCAAGGGGACTTTGCTCTGGTGTTTTGCAAACAACTGTAAAAGGGCAACTACCTATAGCACAAGCTGTTGCATCGTGTTTATATTTCAAATGATTAGTTCTAAGAAACTGGGTAGAACAGTCATACTACCAAGGCTTAATAATCATATCTCATTTAACTATCTACTAAGTAACTGACACTAATTATCTTTTTCTACCAACTACGCTTTAATTTCATCATTATGGCCTTAAATAAAACCAAAGCAGCTCTTATTTGCTCTGTAGCAATAAAGTTGCATACAAAATCCATTATTGCACTGTTTTGTATTTTTTTTAATTTTGGTTAGTTCATCAAGAAATTTACACCACGAGCTACCCAGTCCGCCCATTTACAGTCCGACGGGACAGCTGACCATTTTTCTGTGGACTTGCTGTTAGCAAGACAGTCCACATGTCGCCGGCCATATCGAACTGTGAGTGCTCCGTCTAAAATGTAATGCTCAAAGTACTAGCTGATAAGATAGTTTCGGTTACTGAGAGATTTAAACGAAAATTGGCTTAATATGAAAATGAATTAAACAGATACAAGTTTTCTGTGAAAATGTCGGATATTCTACTTTAGCTTCTTAACCACTGCACCAATTTTAATAAATAAATAGGGTATCTTAAGATTCGGGGATAACATGCGAGTGTCATAGGCTATATAAACATTCTAACGGTGCGTCATACCAGGTGAAAACATCCTTTTTCCTCGATCCTCGCTAGTCGGGTTTAACTTTACTTTTACTTTTTTACCAACTTTTTGCAGTAGTTGAAAGAAAAGCAGATTATGCATCTCGCATCAAGTGAAGTATTATTGCACTCGTGTTTTTAGAGCCCTTACTTGCGTTCGGGCTCCAAACTTACACTCGGCGCTATAATGAATCACTTTCTGCTTGGTGTAACAACTCTACTCTACTATTGTACACCGTTTTGTTTGTAAATTTCATGACATATTCGTTTTATTAATTCATCCATGGTGTATTCGAAAAAATATTTTTAGCAAAAAACAAAACCGACTCGACAAATATATCTGATGTTTCTAGGTAATTTACTAACGAATGTCAAACATTATGTCTTGCTTTTTAAAGGACATTTAATTTTGGAGTCGGTTTTGTTTTTTGCTAAAAATATTTTTTCGAATACACCATGGATGGGTTAATAAAACGAATATGTCATGAAATTTACAAACAAAACTGTGTAAAATAGAAGATTGTTACAACAAGCAGAAAGTGATTCAGTATAGCGCCGAGTGTTAGGTTGGAGCCCGAACGCAAGTTGAGGGCTCTAAAAACACGAGCGCAATAATACATCGCTTGATGCGAGATGCATAATCTGCTTTTCTTTTAAAGGATTTTTAGAGTGTGTTTGGATTTTGGTTAAAAATAATTTTATTTTGACCTTTTTAGTGATATGATGCACTTATTTATTTATTGGATAAGTACACCCACATCACATATATTATAACAGTTACAATATTTTATCATTATTAAATATACCTATAGGATACACTTCTGATATATATACATGACAATTAAGGGGTACATAACATTGACTATTTATTTTAGAGTGAGACTACTGGTAAGAATTAATTAATTGAGTTGAATACTAATAAATTATTAATATAAATAAAACTGAAACAATTGCAATTACTACGGTTTCATTAATGTCACGAAAGGTAGACAATAAGATGCAATAGGTATATGCACTAGTACCAGATGACGATAGCATTATGTCAATTGTTTATCGACCTTTGTAAAATATTGCTATCAGAATGCAAGGACTGTTGACTGGAAAGGAGTTCTTTTGCGAACTCAACTATCAGTTTCGATTTATTTACTGATGCGTTCTAACGAGAATAAGTTGCTTAACAAACAGTGACAAAGTAATTTCGTAATTATCAGTTGAGTGCCTTTTATGGAAGAGTTCCATGTAGCTATCCGTGGACCCCGTCATCACCCCGCTTGGACAAATAATGCTGTTGTAGTGCAAGTTCATCACGTCGGTGATGGTTCAAAACCGCGTATGAGCAGTTTGTAAAAACCGCGTAAATGCAAAAAGTAACAAAGTCAAGATTTCACGCCTGTTATGTTCTACACGTTGCATGATTTGATTTTGCGTATCACTGATTTTTGTTAAAAAATCCACTTACGCGGTATTTACAAACTGCTCATACGCGGTTTTGAACTATCACCGACGATCAGTTACCTCAGAAAACAGAAAAAACGGTAGGTAATATGTTTGCTTATCAATATTTGAGGAGTTCCGTTGATTCGTCATGGATCCCATCATTAGATCACTAAAATGTTTCTATCGGACCATTTTTGAAGTATGACCTTTCCAATAAAAAAAGAATCATAGAAGTCGGTTTCCAGGTAAAAAGTTACATAGGTACATTTAAAAAAATAGACAAGTCGAATAGATAACCTACTTTTTTGAAGTCTGTTTAAAACTGCTCTGGTAGCTTATTAACTAGCCTCGCCTTTGATTTTTGGACATCCTGTGTCCTTGACTTCAGATTGATTTAAATGGAAAGGCTACTACATACACTCCCGTTAAGACACTTGCTGACGACTGTTATAAAAAAAAAGTATGTCGGTTTCAACTGCAACCACCTAAACTTTGCGTTTGTGATTGGTAAAACAGGATGTTTTTCATACGGTCGCGTGCTTATCGCATTTGTTATGTTCAGACATCGGAATTTTGGGGCAAAACCCAATGTGACGTGGTAAGTTCGTTTATCGATGAACTTACTTATCGATATTTGTCTACTAAACTAAACTCCTATTGTCCAAAACGGGCTGCCAATACAGTTAAATATTTTTTCAAAACTAAATTTAAACATAGTGAACAAAATATGTCATTTATATATACTTAGGTATTTTTAAAAGGTCCTATTTAAATCAGCGGTTTAAATTAACGAACTAATTAACATAAATATAAGTCTTACGTTTTAATATTAACGCAGAACTTATTTTTGGTAGAAATACTCTGAAATAGAAATAGAAATAGAAATAGAAATCAATTTATTTGTTTAAACATAGGTAGATATAAAGATGGTAATTACAGGATGGGTCACTATGTTTTACCCGTAGGTGTACAAATTTGTTGTTTTACTTAACCTAAAGCTAAATATAAATTTATTTGTTATTATGGCATTAAACAGTTTTAATAGAAATTTTAATGAATGCCTAATGATTTATTCAGAATATATCGTTTAAAAAATCTTTTACGGAATAATAGCATTTTTTTAATAGTAATTCCGTGAGCTTTCGTTTAAAAACATGTGTTTGATGCACTTTTAAGCTGTTTGGTATTTTGTTAAATATTGCTGGCGCCATACCAAACAGACTTTTCCGCAAAAGAGCGGTCTTGCTCTTTTTGTTTTTTAATTTGAATTGGTACTGAGTCCGTACATGCCTTGTTCGATTCTGGAAGGTTAACGTAAACAGGTGGGGGTTTGTTTTAACAAATATTGCTACCTCTAAGATGTATAACGACGCAAGAGGCAAAATATTAAGATTTCGAAATTCAGGAACACAACTATCCCTTGCTTTTAGACCACACATGGCACGAATACATTTCTTTTGGGCTTTAAATATTGTTTTTTTGTCCACAGAATTTCCCCAAAATATTATACCATATCTTAGATTTGATGCTACTAAGCCATGATAGGCGGTCAGTAGTGCTTCACGGTTTACAACTTTTGACAACTTGCGAAGGGCGTATACAGATTTATTAATTTTTTTGCATAACTCACCTATGTGACTTTTCCATTTAAGTTGACTATCTACTTTAAGACCTAAAAACTTTGTCTCTTCAACATCCTTTATTTGTACACCTTTATAGTTAATGTTCATTGTTTCATTTTTAATTCTTTGATAAAAGTGCATTACATTAGTTTTATTTAAATTTATTATTAAATTGTTTTTATTGAGCCATGTTATTATTTCATTTAGAACTAGGTTTATGTCATTTTCATAATTATTCATATCATTACATTTTACAATTGCTGTACTATCATCTGCGAAGAGAACCATAGGATGGTGGACCTCTTTTGGTAAGTCGTTAATATAAATTAAAAACAGTAATGGTCCCAATACGCTACCCTGAGGTACACCATACTTGACTACTCTTGCACTAGATAGATATTTTTTTTCATGTTTACTTTTAAGACAGATTCGTGATATTTCTGTATATTGCTTTCGGTTGCTTAGATAAGATTCTATTAAATTCAGAACATTTCCTCTCAGACCATATGCATTAAGTTTATGTAAGAGTATGTTGTGGTCCACATAATCAAATGCTTTAGTCATATCTGTATATATAGCACAAATTGGTGTTTTGTTATCCATGTTTTCCATTAGGATTTGAAGCAGATCATTAATAGCCATGTTAATATTTTTATTCTGTCTGAAACCTTTTTGTTCGTCACATAATATGTTGTGTTTTTCTAGAAAACTATAAATGCGAACGCATAGAACCTTTTCAAATAATTTAGAGAATACTGGTAGAAGAGCAATAGGCCTATAATTTTTGATGTTCTCTTTATTATCTTTTTTAAAGAGAGGTTTAATAATCGTAGGTTTAAGATTTTCAGGATAATTACCAGTGCTCATGGATAAATTTATAATAAAGCTCAAATGTTTGGCTACCGCTACACAAACAAACTTAATCACATTAGTAGCAATATTATCATAGCCTACGCTATTTGTGTTTTTAAGTTTTCTTATTATATTTATAACCTCGTCCGTAGATGTCGGATAGAGAAACATCGAATTAGGATTCGTCTTTATTTTATGAGTGTATAGTAAATTATCCGAAGAAACTTCGATTTGATCTATAAAGTAATTGTTAAATGCTTCAGCAATTTCTCTAGGATTCGTTACTAAATTATTCTGAGTTGTATTAATTTTAAGTATTGGTTCTCTTGGGCAGACCATTTTAAGATTGTTTATTAGTTGCCACGTTACTTTAGTTTTGTTATGAGCGGTATTTATTTTATAGTTATTTTGGGCCTTTTGCGTTAGTCTTATAATTCTTTTGTAAATTCTCGTATAGTTTTTGAATAGCGACTTATTTATAGGTGTAGGAGATATGCGAGATCGCCAAAGTAACTCCCTTTGTTTTTTGCTACATCTCTTTATACCTTTTGATAACCATGTTATTTTCCGAAAAGTTTTTAAACGACTTATTTTCCACGGAAAACAAAGATTGTACAACATTTGAAATGTTTCAAGAAATATATCGTAAGCTATATTTGGATTTTGTGTTTTATAAATCTCTGAAAAAGTGAGACTTTCTAAGTGTAATTTAAATTTATTGAGATTTTCCATTGAATAGTCCCTTTTTTCTATACTCCAGGAGTCAACGATGCAAGTTTTTTTAACGGGTATTTTTAATACCTGCGCTGTGTGATCTGACAGTCCAAAATCAAGAACTTCGGCTGTAGATCCCTTTTTAATATTATGAGCGAAGTTATCGATACATGTTTTGCTAGCCGGCCTAGTGGGAGTTTTTAGTTCTAATTTAAGATTGTAGTTCAAAAGAAAGTACTCAAAGTCTCGCGTAGCACTATTTCTTTTTAAAATATCTATATTGAAGTCCCCACATATTATTGTTTTTTTAAAGTTGCGATTTTCTAACTTTGTTAAAATAATATGTAATTTTTCATAAAAAACATCAATGTTTTGAAAGTTTGGTTGTCTATATACACACACAAACACCATCTGATGGGCCACTAATTCTATGGCACAACACTCGATTACACCAGATATAGAACATTTTGAGACATCAGGTAGCTCCTTATATTGATGATTGGATCTGACTAATATGCAGGCACCACCTCGTTTTTTCTCTTGTCTTGAATAGAAAGCAGCTAAGTTATAGTGTGGTATACCGAGTATTCCTTCGTGTCCAGACATTATAAAATGCTCTGTTATACACAAAACGTCTATTATGACATGTTTCCGGTTTAGTTCATCCAGTTTTACAGTTAAAAGATCAGATTTGTTTATAAGTCCAGCAATATTTTGATGCATTACATGTATTACGTTATTATAGAAAAAACTGAGTATTATTTTCTGGAGCGTCGGTTATATTTATGTCATCACTGCTTTTTTGTCTGGGGTCAGTGGTTATTTCATCGACATATTCATTGTAGTATTCTAAATATTTTATTGTTTTCGCTAGCTGATCAAATATATTTCTCATGCCAGTGTTGTTAAGTACGCCTGTATTCCTCGTGAACATTTTGTACTGTCTCTGCACTTGAAATACTTCAGATCTTAACATTTGGTACATTTTAGCGCGGTCGCCCACGGCGTTTCGTGTACTCGCGGCTGAATCGCGACATGTGGCAGCTTGTCGCATTTGAAACGCGACAGAAGCGATGCAATACCGGTACAGTTGCGCTCTATAGTGTGGTGAAATTTTTATGTAAAGTAGCTTTCCAATAAATTCAATTGTTCACTATTTGTCAAATGCATTTTACAAACAGCACTGTGATTCTCTTACGTGTGCACCGGCTGATCAGAGTTCAAATTTAGACCGAATGACTTCGTCTTTACAGAAAAAACTGGGAGCGATCACTAGTTTAGGATAGTATAAGATAAGTATGTTTATCGATACACGAACGCACTACTTGATATTGGGTTTTGCCCAGTTCAGATGTCTGTCTGTACATTATACAGGGTGCCGATCGGCAGTGAAAACTCTAACAGTCAATTGGTTTTGTATTTCGTCCCACAGACATACTGTGTCCTCTACTACAGTATACATTTCGAGATATGTACAGTTTTATATATATTTTTGTTTACATAATATTTAAATAGCAAAATTGGTACTTGTGGAATATTAAAATAGTTATATTGTTAGCTGCGCTGAACTGCACCTGCATTATGCCATTCTCGATACGTATTAAATAATACATACATACATAGCATCACGCCCGAAATCCCTAATGGGGTGGGCAGAGCCACAAGACTACTTGTGGCCACGTTCGATTAATTACTCCTAAGATGGTAGGATGAACCGTATGGTGACAGGTGATCAGCCCATCGCCCATACAGATAGTCCACCATGTTGGAGAGGACCCGTCCCTTAGTCGACTTTTAAGACATGCCAGGATGATAAGCATCTGCACGCATTCTATGCTATTTCCTCATTCCCAGTGCAGCAGAGGATTAAATAATAAAAATGACAATAATATTTGAATACAAATATCAGCCTTGCATGAAGTAGCCTTTGATGTTGCCAAGGGTCACAAATTCTCCAAATCATTTTGCTTCTGTTATGCTGCTGCCAAAACTCATCAACTACCTTTCATCGCATAGGTTGGTATACTAATATAGAAAATAGTCTTGTGTAGTTTCCTTGTAATCGAGGCATTTTATTGTAATATTGGGTCCGATTCGACACGGAGTCTCCTAAATTTAAAATTCTCTAAACTAAAAATAAGAAACATCATACTCGATTTTGTATAGCACTTAAGCTGCCAAAATCGTGTTTAACCTTTCATATTTCAAGTTTAGCTACTTTTAAATTTAAGGAACACACTTTCGGATTGGCCCTATTAACAAGGTATGATTTAGAGTAGGTAACCCTTAAAATCTGAACTAAGGAAAGTGGATTGACTTATAAAATTCCGACCGGCATCGACCATGAATGCCTAAAGTAGAACAAAATAGGAAATAACCGTCTTCATGGGTTTTTCAACATAATTAAATAAAAAATAATATCTTTCCTAGCAAATCCTAATGACGGGCAAGAATGTGGTCGTGTTTTTCCTGATATTGAGAGGTACCTAATTATTTTTTTCATTTCATTGGTAGTTCTAGAAATATATATCAAATACGATTATGCTACCATAGTTGGGCGCTAGATAAGTAGCTTATTATTTCTAAAATCGTCCAATCTGTTCACGATAAAAGAATTTTAGGTTTTTTTACATTGTGCTTCTAGCAATCGACACGTTTAACTGTGTTTCGGAAGTATTGTAGAGCCGGCGCTCGAAGTAAGCGCTGTGTCGCGTCACCGGAGTTCCCCAGAGGATAATTCCGACATGGTGACTAATACACAGATAAATGGTATATCCAATAATAAACATTGTTGTTGTTTGTGTTACAAAGACAGCTTTAGTGTAGTACTCGTACCTATACAGGTGAGCAATTCTAAAGGGTCAGTGAGCCAAAGGCTAAAACTATAAGAGATTTTGAGTCATTTGCAACATGTTGTAAATCATTTGTAATCTTGCATTTTCTTTTCATTTTAGGTACTGAGATACATAGTGAAAGAACATCCCAGGCTGTAGGTATATCAAAGTTTATAAAAATCTCTAAATGCAGTTTTTCTAAGTCAGATCAGAACAAAGCCTATCTCTTTAAGATCTGACTTAGTTTGAAACTATAATATAGTTTCAAACTAGATTTCACTGACCCATTCGAATTTTTCACCCTGAATAATATAGATTGTTATGTTGCCGAATTATATGTTTCTTAACTTTGCTCCTGCAGCTGCCAACTATGTTTTGTTATTCAATTTACCTGTTTTTATTATTTTATATTAAGCGCGTTGCTAGGATCTGCGGTTGTGTGTTATTTATTACCTTAGTGAACCTGTAAATAACAATAATGATAATGATCCTGTAAATAGCAATGAACTTTCGCTGACACACTGCCGTGTCTCTAGATAATAAGAAACGTGTGGGTCATGAGGTAATGCTGGGTCATACACACGTTTAGGTTCAGAATTGTCCCTCCTATTCCCGAAGGTTAAGGACTTTGAGGCTGACTTTTTGGTTTAAACTATATCAGCATGTAGGGAATCAGGCATAGTTTTGGCCGGTATCAAGAAACCGTGAATTCTAGCCATAGTTTTCGTTAAAATTTAGCTACACGAGAGACACATTTTGTTTCTTGTCGTGTGTATTACCATACCAAATAATGCGGCGAATCTTTTTAAATTCACAAGGCCATACGTATTTTAATAGTCATAGAGAAACAACCTAGCCAAGTGGTAGCCAAGTGGTCTAATGGGGCTCGTAAATGGGCTAGTTTTTCGGTAATTTATTGCTGCAATTGGGCTATCCTCAAAAGTTTACATTCAAACTCTTTGTCCCCATTAGTGATGTATTTTATAATCTTTTTTGGGATAGCTCGAATTACAGCAATAAATTGCCAAAAAACTAGCCCATTTACGAGCCCCTTAACGATAGATAGTCGTAGAAGTTAGTTACTTTGTTTTCGACTTGGGCGCTGTCTGTCTTTTAATAATGTTGCGGCAACAACAAAATAATAATTTAATATTACGTATAAATTATTGCTGCTCAGCTTTTGCTTGCATCTGTTTTGTTTACCTTGTTTTGCTTTGTTTACTATGTTTTTTGCTTCTGTATTTTCCTTTTGGTTGTTTGTCATAGTGTAGTGTGTAATATGTTTGTGTCACCTTCCGTGTTCTCACCGAGCGGTCCAAATGGAAGACCAGCGTTGACTTCACACTTCAAGGAGATATATACAGCCTCCGGGTCAGTAAAAAATAGATATGTATAGGCTCCCTAGACAAGATAAAAAAAAATACAACGAAGAAACTTACAAAGACACGTACAAATTTATATAGGTTAAATAGAGATGTATGTAAGTTGATAGTCTCCACGGTCAAGTATAAAAAGATGGAGATGTGGTCTCCAAATGTCATAAGCAATATTTGAAGTATAATATTTCTTTTCATAATATGAATAATACCTGCTATTAAACCAAAAATGTCAATAACAACAACTAAACACAACAGGCGACGCCAACAGCGCCGGGAAACGACACTCACACTCGCTTCTAGATAATTTTCTACAGGTACGCTAAATTGACGCTCATCCACTTTTGCATTGCTTTTATTCCAGTCTGCATTGTTTTGTTGTTTAGTGTAATTTGTGAACTAAAAATATTGATTGCAGAAAGCTATGCTATATATTTTCGTTTGGTTCTTAACACATTTTTAAACTAGTCATATAGTCAGGGGATTAAGCGAGATATATTTATTATTCATTTTATTTATTTATCAGCCTAGACCGTCTCACTGCAGGCATATTGATTATTTTTAATATTTTCCTTAACTTTGCGGTTGTTTAGCACGAGGATTGTAAAGGTTCAAGGAGCTTAGCAAACCTGTTTATTTTTATGGCTTGTGTGTTTCTCGCTAAAGTAATAAAAAAACCAGGTGCATAATAAATTAGTCATATTTGCCCTTAAATTCAAACTGGTGAAAACAATTACAAGTCTTTGTTAAAAGTTAAAAGTTAAATTATTATTCCTTTGTGTACCGTTCCTTTTTATTGTTTTATTTTAAAAGAAATGTGTATTTTCTTCTAGGTACGCTTTTATATTCGGTTTATTACGTTGTACATGCTAAAAACTCGCTCCAGACGTCTAGACCGAGACAGCAGTTAAGTCTAGACGGGCTTTGACCCTGTCACCATCAGCTACTTGCAGTTGCATCGCGATATCAAACCCTGTACTAATATTATATTAAGCATTGTAAGTTTTACTTTAAAATCGATGGCGCTAACATCAAAATAACTATAATGACGACTATGATTTACAAAATTCTGTTCGGGTATAATTACCACATCATAATGTATCGATTATTATAATATCTATAATTTGTTAGAGTTAGCCCAATTGAAATGGAACGTTGGGTCTTTACTAAACATTTACATAGCCTGGCACAATAACAATTCAATATTTTGAATATACGATGCAAATATGCGATACCTACGGGATGTCGTCGGATTCATACAACATATTGTCCAATGTGATTATACAGAATAAAAAAACGGCCAAGTGCGTGTTGAACCATGCACTGTGAAGGGTTCCGCAGTTGGGATGAACTTTCGCTGTTAAACTGTTTACGCATGCACAATATTCAATATTTCGGCAGCAATGATAGACTTTTATTACATGGTATTTCTCAAAGACACTGTAAAAATCAAAGTTATTTCTGCAGACGCTAATCTCAAAATAGCGTGTAACTTTGTGTCCACTTTCGGTGACATAAGCTCTTTGAGCGCTAATTGGCTGTCACTGAGAATATAGTAATTTTTCTCTCGTATCCTCCTGTCTATATTCTTCTGTGCACAAGCAATTATTGCATCCATCTCTGCTTGAAAGACGGTAGCATAGTGGCCCATGCTAACGCCGCGCTGCTATTGTAGACTTGGGCATGAATGCCTGCTCCATTACCAGAGTTTTTCGACCCATTCGTGTGCCATAAGATGCCGTCCCCATTTGGTGGTTATAGCCCTTCAGTCCATTCGAACCTTGTTGGAATGTGAACTTTAAACTTCTTACGGAAAACAGACATGGATTGCATTTTATCACAGCCCATAGTAAGTAGTCCGTCCAAAACTCTGTTCACGTTCCATGTTGGTGTGCCTACTCCTCGGCTCTAAGTCACTTCATATGCCCATCACCTTCATCCCATGTAGTGCCTTGCGCGCATCGGCACCTGTATGGCAATATGCAGGTGTTGTAGGTCTAAGAGGACATCCAACGCTGCCGTCGAGGTCGTCTGTACTTTCGATATAGTCTTTGAATGTGCTCCCTGCTGTTCTCGGCCACGGCCACGAAGCCAAGCACCCCTACAAGATTATGAGCCTTACCCTCATAGTGTTGTTCCACTTCAGTACCTTAGAGTTTAAGCCCTTTGTTTTCCGTAGGCAGATCTACAAATACCAAATACTCTGAGTACTTTGGTTCTGACATTCTCTTCGTGGTCCTACCAGGTCACTTCTTTCTCGAGTATGATTCCTAAATATTTCACATCACTGGACAGTTTTAGAACGTTACCGTGTAACCGAAAATATCCCATGTCTCAAAAACTACACTACAAATCTTATTCAGACCAGCACGTCTAGCACGTGCTAGACGTGCAGTTAACGTTGAAAAAGATTTATTAAGTTTAACTTCTATTTAGGTACTTACTATTGTGTCTCCTATTGTATATATTTTTTTTAATTTTCCGCCCCATGAGAAGTTGAAAAGATAGAGGGAGGGGGGGCCACTATATACGACTTTAGAAGCGCATATCTTAACAACTATTGGCTTAAATAATAAAGTCATCTTAAACCTCCATATCATTTTTGAAGATCTGATTTGGTTACAAGTTACAACGTCTTTTTAACGGGTTCCATAGTAAAATTGCAACAATGGAACCCTTAAAAAAACCTGTCCGTCTGTCCGTATGTCACAACCATTTTAGTCGGAGATTATTGGCACTATATAGATTTTTGTCTCTACATACCTACATTATCCTATATGTAACTGTATGAAGAAAAAAAAACAACGCACATAAGCGTGCGGGGTATTGCACTATATGTATAGTGCCAATAATCTTCGACTAAAATGGTTGTGACATACGGACAGACGGACAGGTTTTTTTAAGGGTTCCATTGTTGCAATTTTACTATGGAACCCGTTAAAAAGACGTTGTAACTTGTAACCAAAAAGATACATCTTTCGATTTATCAATCCAATTGTAAGTCGTTTAGTTTTAGCCCATAAGTAGGAAGTTCCGGGTTCCCCCTTGTTCTACTGTTTTGTTCAAAATAGCTCAGACGTACTTATAAGCATGTGTCAATGAACTTGCTGGTCCTCAGGAATGGTCGCATCGTATTAGTTACTTTGATTTGCTTATGCCATTAATTCGTGCACTTTTTAACCGACTTCAAAAAAAAAGGTTCTCTATTCGGATGTATTTTATTTATTTATTTTTTAATAAAAAAAATTATGTTTGTTACTTCAGAACTCCGTCATTTATAAACCGATTTTGAAAATTCTTTTTTGAATCGGTAGGGTATACCTCCAGTTTGGTCCCGTTGTAGTCAAAGTTGAGTTATGATCAGAGGATCTATGAGGAATCGAAGGAACGTCTCAAATATTATAGGCAAGCATATAGCAATCTTAATATTTTCTATAATAACTCAAGCAGTTACGTTCCAAAAGCATTATTTGGTGAAGTGGAACTGTTGATGAAGACCACAGATAATCACCGGAACTCTTAAATGTTGAGTGGACAAAACATGGACATAAGTTCAGAACTTTATACAGCAATTAAATTGCTGTATAAACTTCTGAAACAACTTATGTCCATGAAAATTCATGTACTAAAATTGAAGAACCAGGAGAACTCCTCAACGATTGACATCCTTGCACCGTGGATAGCAACAGTTTATAAATGGTGATGAGCAATTGGCATTATGCTATTTTTACTTGATGTAGTAAATGTGTGTCGTTAATTCACAGGATAATAAATAAAATGTAAAAAAAAAATACTTTTCAATGGCTATTTGAAGTCGGTTTTTTATTTTATAAATGATATGATTATTACTATACTTACTACCATGACGGTATGTTATGGTAGATAAGAGAAAGTCGGATTTTGATGAATGCCAGAATTATGTATATTCTAGTAAGTTTATTTTATTGAACAACACAAGAAACTAGAAATAAGCACAGCTTTACTCACGATTTATGGTCAGAAATAGCCCGACATGTTTCGGACTCATATGGAGTCCTCCTTCAGGGGTTGAGTGCGGTGCGTGGGTTGCTGTGAGCGCGACCGCACTGAACACCTGCAGAAGGACTCCATATGAGTCCGAAGCACGTCGGACTATTTCTGACAATAAATCGTGAGTAAAGCCGTGCTTATTTCTAGTCTTAGTAATGTCTCACGAAAGTTTTAATCTGACTAACAGAAGAAACACTGTAACTAGAAGTAAAATTTATCTTATACTATTAAACGAGCAATAATGGTTAATATGAGTACGGTTCATCAAACGAAACTAGTTAAACTGATCGCTGGTAATATTATGGAATATTATATTGGGTCTAAAGTAATAAAGTTAAATCAAAGCGTCATGCTTGGTTTGGGAAGAAAAAAAACAGTAACGTTAAAGTCTCACAGCTCAGGACAGTAGAGTACTCACTCCGGAAGGGGCAGTCGCTTGCAGAAGCTAGTCGAATTATAATGATGCATAGGTACTCTTGTTGCTGTAAGGTTTCATTTTCTGTCTTCTATGATGGCTTCATAAGTTCCTCATGCTTATTTTTATAAAACAAAGAAACTAAATATTAACATAAAATATTATCATTAAAATTTAAAACACAATCTCATGTCTGTTGACTCTTTAATAGTGATTGTATCTTACATTTTATCTCAACATCATTGTCAGCCGGTCAGTGTCGGTACGTTATGTATGATAAACAGGAACGGCGGAGAGTATTGACTGTGTCATTTGCAGTCACATTGCGTTTTGTACGAATCAAGCATTGTCAGGATGCGAAATCACGGAAGTTCTCCATCCTCGAATTCGTAACGCATTGTTTTATGATTGTTATAGCTCTAACCTAATATTGTAGCGGAGTTAAAATGTAATCAAATTCCGTTAGCTGTTCCGAATCTGAAGAGCGTTCTTAATTATTTTTGCGGTAAGTAATTACGAATGTAAGAGATCGGTCTCATTATATTTGTCAGCTAGTTATCTAGCGCGAGTCCGCTCATTACCTGTGCTCAACAAGGCGTTTCTTGTAATAAGAATAGTTCCAGCGGTGTAATGCTGATGACCTTTCGTTGTTGGATGGCCTGGTTCGTTAGTTCCGCACTATTGCGGTGTAACTGTCATTCCGGTTGCTTGCTCTCGCTCTGCTCGACTGACATAAGCACTCATATTATCTTTATCCTTCAATAATATACCAAGGATACAAGAGCAAAGCTAACGGAGTTCGTACGTGTCCAGAAAATATTATTTTTATATGTATATACCCTTGTAAAGTACGCAATCTGCACTGGGGTCTCGTGGGCACTACTGCCCAGTATAAAGTATAAAACTAGAAATGGGCGTTGCATGCGGTGACTCTGCTCCTTCTTTGTCCACACTCCAAAAGTGGTTAAGTTGATTTAAATATGGTAGGGAGAGTAGAGTATTAAAGAAAGCCCTCACCCTGGCCGACCGCGACCTATCTACGCCACTACGCAGGAAAATGTTAAAACAGTGGAGAAAATCGTAATGGATCATGCTCGAGTGAAAATCACAACTATAGCTCAAGAAACTAACCTTTCCGTTGGAACTGTATCCGCGATAATTCATGACCGACTTAATATGTCAAAAATAAGTGCGAGTTAGGTGCCACGAATGCTGACCCCGCTTCAGTAGCGATCGCGTGTGGAATATTATACAGAAATTTAGGAATTGTGTGGCGATAATCCTGATTACGTAATCAATAGTACGTACGTGTAACGAAGTCTCTAAAAGTCTCTAAAAAAGGAATCCATGCAATTGCATGTTAGAGGCTAACATAGCCCCAAAATAATGAAGGTCAGTCCTTCAGCCGGAAAGGTCATTGCCACTATTTTTTGGGAATGTAAAGGGATCTTGTTGACTGACTATAAATATACGTTAGTAAATATTACAGAAGCTACTATGCTAATATTTTAAGAAGGCTGAGAGAAGTAATCAAGGAAAAAGGGTGAGGAAATTTGGCACACGGATTTTACGCTTACATGACAGTGCACCTGTTCATAGTGCTCGAGTTGCAGAGGCTGCCATTCCCGAGTGTGGATTTCGAAAAACAATTGTTCTGCCTATAGTCCAGAGTTAACACCAAGTGACTATTAAGTATTTGTTTTGTAATCCAAATAACCTCCTATTTTTTTGAAGTCGGCTAAAAAAGCTCTTTGGGGAAACCGATTTGCTGACGATGAAACTTTGAAGGCAGCAGTTGATGAGCATTTTGACAGCAAGGACTAAAAATATTTTTATGAGGGTGACAATAAATTAATGGAGAAATCTTCCGAATGTATTGAAAAAAATGGTGACCATGCCGAAAAATAAAAAAATATCACAGGTATAGCTTTTTCGTTTCATATCCATAACGAGAAATTATTGAACTTGCCTCATATACGTTCGATCGTTGATTTAAACTTGCTATAATTTAAATGTATCTATTATTCATTCGGTTAGGATAGTCGGATGCTGTACTGACAAACTCGTGGCTTCCGAGCTCGACCCGATTGCTTCAGCGAACGCGCTTCAGTTGCGTGGGAACCGGGCGGTGTACTCACGTCACCATGTACAGAACCACGAGTACATTGTGTCATTATGACAGTCCCTGCAACGTGTGAACAAAAAGAACGCACAATCTGGACCCAGGCGCATGAATTTTTCTATTTTTGCATATGGCTATTTCATCGTTTTCTATATTAAGAGGATGAAGGGACGGCGCGGTTAGGTATTTTCGAAAACGCTAGCATAATGCCAATTGCTCATCACCCTTTACAAAAAGTTGGTATCCTAGGTGCAAGTACGGTAATCATTGAGGAGTTCTCTTGGTTCTTCACCACCGGCTCTATTTTACCACATGAATTTTCATGAGCATAAGTTGCTTCCCAACCTTATACAGAAATCTAATCGCCACCCGCGAAATACTTATCATTAAGGAGTTCCGATGGTCATCCGTGGTCTTCATCATTAGTTCCACTTCACTAAATAGTTTTTGAAACGCAAATCAAAATTTCTATGTGCGTGCCTATATTTGAGAAGTTCCTTCGATTCCTCGTAAATCCACTCATCAAACTTTGACTTTGACCACAACAGGACCAATTTGGAGTAATACCCTATCGATTAAAAAAACAATCATGCAAATCGGTCCAGCCATTTTTAGTAATTCAGTTCCGTTTAATTAAAAAAAAAAAACTTGTGGAACTTTTCAACTCCAGAAAATTAATTTTGCTTTGCAAATATTTTCGATTGTATACAATATTTCTTTAAAATGAAAACTAACAAACCTAGTTTTCCATAACATCTACAACATTTCAAAAAATCGTGAAAATCGGATTAGGTTGAGGGGTGGAGAAACGTTACCGCATTTTGTATGAAAATATTTGGCTTTAAAGGGTTAACAAAATAATATGATTATTGATCATGTGAATTACATAACATTAATGTACACATTAAAGCGACGACGTTGTATATTGGGTACGTCTACTTGCGTCGGCGCCGGCAAGGTCGGGGTCGATGAACCTATTTCCGTCTTTCAGTGGAGGCGCCCGCCTGCCAGTGCCCTCAACTTGTGGAAAAACACCTACCTGTCCTCACATCCTACTGTTGACGCAACCTAACAAAACGGCTTCACGAGATTAGGTGTTTTACAGTTTTCCCTTTCAGAGACTGCCCTGCCCGAGTTTTAAGCGGCGAAACTTACGAAATTAAACCTCCGTCTGAAAAAGATCTAATACAAATATGAACTCAGATTATTTATTTTCTTTCCTAGAAATATTGGTGGCATGATATAGCATGATAAATATATGAGTTTAATGCCTGTGCGAGTAGGTTTTCGGGTATTAGGGGCTGCTAATCTTCGCTAAGACGCCCTGCGACGGGGCGTATTAATTTGCACGTCGTAAATTTATATACAATACGTCGGCAGGCAGGCGGGGGCGCTGTCAATATTTGCAAGTACTGACGTCTTTTAGCCGCCGCACAGCTGCTGTATTGAAACCGGAGTACGGTGGTCTTCAGAGTAAAATCAACTTTGTCTCGGGGGGGCTGTGACTTTAGTACTCTTTTTAGGGTTTCGTTTCGTAGTCAAATTAGGAACCTTTATAGTTTGGCCATATCCGTCTGTCTGTCTGTTTAAATCGAAATCGGCCCACTTGCTTTTGCTCTAGAGTCGTACGAAGCAAAAACTTACATACATACATGACATAGACTAATAAACACATAACACACTTTTGCTTGGCGCCGTCAGGTAAAATTTTTAGGTGGAAGAGAAGTTTGCTCAGTATGATCTATAGTAATACTGTACTATTCAAAACTTGACTGCCAAGCTGGCTTTTAGCTGCAACTTGCCTTTGTTCTGTAAATTTTGGTCCGTATTGGGAAGTCGTGGTCTTGTAATTTGAGCAGAACCAAGATTAAGCCATGCAAAGTCACCATAAAAAAGTTTAATAAAATAGCTACGAGGTTACTAACCACTAATTCCGCGCAATAAAATTTATCTGGTAGTTAGGTCGAGTTTTTTCGACATTTATTTTATTTGTGAAAAGCCGTAAAATTACGACAACCTTGTATTTGTAATACATTGAATTGATATCGCTCGTAATTGTATTGCATATCACGATAAATGTATGTCGTATTAATCAATAAAGCAACGCAATTCTTTCCATGAAAGTGAGGAGATAAAATTCCTTTCGAACAGTTAGGTATGTATGTAGTGTTTGTACGTTCCTTGGCTTTTTGTTGATCGTGTGTACGGTAGCCTACTGTCAATATGACGTTACGTTTGTTTAAAGTATTGTAAACTGATCAATTAGTGTTCCACTAAATCGCAATCAGCTTTTTAAATCTATAATGTGTATACTATACCTTCTCCTCAGTCAAAATGTGAAAGCAAAAACATTGATTGACAATTTCAATTATTCAAGAGATTCCGACTTGATTTTAGGATTCCAACGAAACATTATTCTTAACTTGTGTTCACTTAACAACAAGGCTTTTAAATCGAGTCCGCCGATATTTCTTAATTGCTTGTTTTTGCAGCAGATAGTGGGTAATGTACATACGACTGGATAAAAACAAGTTCTGAAACAATTTGGCGTCATTAAGAGAATAATGGCCCCGTCTGCGATAATAAGTCGCAAAACAAGGTTAATTTAGCCAAAAGTGTTGAAAGACGTTTATAAATAAGTTTTAGTATCTTTGAATATTCATGACATATTGTCTTCGTTTCTAAGGTGTGCCGAGGTGGTAGACAGAACAAGGTGACACTTGTATGGATCCCAGGACACGAAGGCTTCACCGGTAATGAGACAGCGGACGAGCTTGCAAGGGAAGGGTCAATGAATTAACACATTGGACCGGAACCCTTCGTGGGACTCTCACAGGGAACCATAAAAACAGCCCGAACCAACCATGCCAAGGACATCCACCACCGAGAGTGGAATTCCTTGGCTGGCCTAAGGCATTCAAAGCTCTTTACAGGGAGCGTAGACACAAGCTGGACCAATAAACTTTGGAAACTCAGCCGTAAACAGCTCAGATACATAATCGGAGTATTCACGGGTTACTTTGGGGTTAAGTATATCTTAGCCAAGATGGGACTCTCTGACAACACAAGCTGTAGAATGTGTGGCGAAGAGGAAGAAACAATGAAACACATCATGTGCGAATGTGACGCCCTCGCCAGACTAAGAATGAAAATCCTTGGCAATGGTTATCCAGAACCAGGGGAATTCAAGGCACTACTACTGCGCTCCACAAGTCACTTCAATTGAAGTGGTGGAGAATGCTATGGATAGTGCTTAGGAAAAAGGGGTAATAACACAAAAGATCCCATAGTTTCGAAGTGTATCCGCAAGGACCCCACCCTCTAAGATAAGATAAGGTGTGCCGAATTCGAATTAGTATTGAAGAATTAACAGATTTGAATAAAAAGGCAAGGATTTTTAGGAATTTTAGTCAGTAGTTTTAGTATACCAAATATTACTTATTCCGCAAGGTCCCACAGATAAAAAATACCTTTTTTCTCCTAGACTTATATGTCTTTTTCTGCGATATTCTTAAATATTAACCTATTAATAGAGATATATTGAGATGTACTTGTACTACGTAAAAATGAAAGTATTCATGTAAAATTAGCTTAGTAAATTTTTTATAATAAAAACTGCCTTTATGAAGAATTAACATATTTTTTTTTCATGCTTTTAAGATAAGTGGTTTTGAAGTTATTTAGGAACATAGGCGAAAATTGACCATTACCCCCCTTTTTTCCGAAACTACTGGACCAACAACTTTTAAAAAATACAGAAAATAGTTCTTTACCTAAAGATTACAGGAAAACCTATACGAAGTCTGTGGTATTTAAAATAACATAGGAAATTTCATATAATCACGGAACCCTCTCCACGCGAGTTTAACACGTACTTGTCCCGGTTTTATTTATATTGAAATGGTCTTCACTTATGGTACTACAACACAGATTAATTTGAAAACTATACTCAGGCACCGAAACGTCATTACAATAATATGTATAGGGTGGGCTAAAAATTTTAATTTATGAACCGCCCTATAGGTATAATGTATATCAATAGGTTTTTGGTACTCCTATGTGATCAGAATAATAATTAAAAATATATACATAAGTAACGAGCCAAAGAAAACGAAGAGCCTAGAGAGACAGCACTTCGTGAAACTTAAGCCGGTTTGAAAATAGACAAGTAGCACAGAGTAAAATTAGTTTTGGTGCGTTAATTCCGTTCAAGTGGCGGGACTTAAAATATCTATGTTGGCTTTTTCTGGTGCCTTTCGTTCACTATTGATGAATGGCAATCGCATGCCAAACGTGATATTAAAAACGATTGACTCACTTGTTTTCAATGTGCTTCATTGTTCATCCATTCCATTCATTGCACTGATGAGCAACAGCATGTGTCAGTTTGTTTGATTAAATTATAGCGTCCCTTTAAAATAATCTATCGGTTGATTGAATTATGATTGATTGAATTTTATTTTAATAATTTTACGTTTGCTTCATTTGATTACGTTCGTGATTTTTTTTCAAAACAATAGATTGGCTTTTGTCCTTCTCGATCAAAGATCCAACAGAAGTTACTATTTACTTATGACAATAACTTCGAAACCTGATTACTGCTTGTTTGTTTGTATGCAATAATGTCTCATTTGTTATTATATGCTTGTTTTTATTGATTAACGCGATGATACTTCTTTCAAGAATGGCAACAACATCCTGCAGATAAAGTGCTCTGTTTGTGCGTGGATTGAATCATCATGAGAGTGATCATCTTGGGCGGCCGAAACCGGAGCAATTTAAAAAATGTTAGTCATATGGCTGAGTTCATAAAGGCCACACAAAAATTCAAAATAATATTTTCAACCCTCTTGAGTACGCGACCCCTTTAAAAGTAAAAATCTGACGATCCCCCTTTGACAGTTTCAGTAATATGTCAGTGGTTTCAACGACGAGGTATTTATTAACCTCCTCCTTTTTTTGAAGTCGGTTAAAAACCTGGACAGAAGTCACGTGTGAGATTAATGTCAGAGTCAGACAGTTATGTCAAATAACTGTATGCACTGAATTGAATCTCAGACACATGTCAACTACCTATTCTCGCAACGACTGAGAATTAGGGCCCTAGCTTGCGACCGCGACACCCTGAGACTTTGCGACCACCCTGGGGGTCGTCGCGACGCTATGTACAGTTTGACAGATTATAAACGGAAATTTTGGATTGATTTCAAATCAAGTGCTTAAGCGGCGTTTGCTATAAGCAAATTTCTGCACTGATATTTATTAACAACTTTATTCATGTCATTTTTTAGCTAGTTAAAACAATTTTACAGGGCCCATATTTCCTATTTTAATAGTAATATCATTTTTCGTAACTTCGACGTAGACCTTTAAAAATGCTCAAAATACTTTTGACGAAAGTTGTTATACCGATCATTACACATCCAAAATATGGGCACCTAAAATTGTTTAAACTTTTTGACTAGCTTTGTAGCTAATAGACATTTGGAAAAAAGTCGTTGTCATCAATTGAAAACACAATACAGTCAGAAAGATTTAAAAAATGTGACGAAACTACGTGCCTTACGGAAAAAGATTATTTATTATAAACCGAATCATACTATAAAATCATACAGTTTTGACTGCGCAGGCACTGAATTAGCTTACGTACCGTGTCGGTGAGTGACCGTCGCCGGTTACTGACGTCGCTCGCAAAAAGTCTTCCTTCTTTACAAACAATACGACATTTATTAAGGTCACTACAAAAAATGGGTGATTGTCTGTTTATAAACTTATCATTAGCAGATGAAGATTGGAGACAGCTCGAAGGAGCCCCTTTTTATTGGGATTGATATTATTTAAAACGTGTCCGTTTGTCAAAAAAACAGACTTATTTCTAACGTGTTGGTAGTGTATCTTGGAGTGGTTTATGTTAAAATTAATGCAGCAATCAAAAATATTAATGAATTTTAATAATTTTTAAGAGGGTGTATTCTCGCTAGCTGGTAACGTTGGAAAAATCTATCAAATCATGCGAGAATTATAAAGTTTCGTAGCATTTCTGAATGATAATTTCAAATGTTATTCTATAGCTTTTTTGATTTTTAGGTTTCCTTTACCTAAAAGATAATAAAGGAACCCTCATTGTCGGGTGCTTCTGCCTGGCAGTCTGTATGTCACAACCGTTTCTCAGTAATGTTATGAACTTAAAACTTGGAATATTTAAAGAACTGCGTGCCACCATTTAATTAGGAAATAAAATGTTTAAGTATATTGTTGTATATATATTTACTGAAAAAGGGGGCCTAGGAAGTGGGTCTTTTGAAAGCCAAGCAATAGGTTCAAAAACGGTGTCATATAAAAGAGCTTTATTTAAGCATATACATTATTTGTTTAGTTTATATTTATATTATTTATTAATAAAATGTGCAAGATATATATGACTGTTACCTCCCTTATTTCCGAAATTTGCCAGCCCTAACTACGAGGGGATCCTTAATCCTTTGAACGGATGTTAATAAGTCAAAGTTCACGAAATAGTTCAAAACCATAGCTTATTGTACCGTGGCGTAAGTTGATGTTACTACTCTCGACATGGTGGATGCCTTCAAAATACTTTAAATTTATGACTTCCAAGCACGTGATGCGTCTACACCAGTAATGAGTTTACGCAAACTGTTCTCGTTATCGAAAACTATCGCTCGGTCCCTTTTACTTGTATCGGCAACAAGCAGTATTTCCGATAGATTTCGATTGCGAGAACGGTTTGCATTAACTCATAGTAATGGTACTAGCCTTCACACGCCTGTCACGTGTCACTTTTTAACACTATTAATAACCCCCTCGTCCTCTCGGTGATTTATAATAGCTTCAATTGGACAAACTGAATTCAATTTAAAATACATACTATTTTAAATGCCTTGGTCACCTAAACATACTGTTTTCGATATGTTTCACTTAAACTTTCTTCCACCTCGTACGCAGAGGTATTGTAATGACACATAATTACAGTGAATGTGAAAATGTACGCTCTCGCTTTGTTCTTGTGTGAAGTCGTGCTTATGTGTTTGTAGGTATGTTTGTGTAAGCGGGGCATTTCCTGTGTTTGTGTCAGAGCAGAGTCCGGCGGAATATTCTTGGAGCTGTTTGCCTCGAGCGTTGCACCGTGTTTACTGTTGACGGCGCGCAGAATCCGTGTCCGCAAAACGACGCATTGCGCATTTATAACGCTGTTTATTTTTTTTAATGAGCGTAATAAACAATCAATGATTTCTCACCATCAAAATATACGGTATCATAATTAATTTTTTTCTTATTACCCTACGTATATATATGCAGAATACGGACGGTATTTATACCCTAATACCGACCATATGTTGAATTGTGATGCAATAATATCACATTTACAGGTGGTTTTTAGAGTTCCGTATCAAAAACGGAACTCTTACAACTTCGTCTTGTACGTTACGTACAATATGTCTAAGCCATTTTACTCGGAGACTGTTGGAGGTTAGGTGGTTTCTAGAAACCGCTATAATGTGAAATAACGAAAAACATATGTTAGGGGTGACACTCTTTACATTTAAATAAGGAAGGAAAGGCAATTCCATTGTAAGTGTATAAGCATGTCTCTTTAGATATATCTTCAAAATAGGTGGTGAGATATGCGCTTCTAAAGTCGTAAAAAGTGTCCCCACCCCTCATACTTTTCAAATATGGGGTGGAAAATTCTTAAAATATTTAAGGTTTAGAACTTAAAAACACTTTCAATGAAAATTGGCTTCAATGCGATGTATGTTGAGTAGTTTTTGAGATATGGGATATTTTCGGTTACACAGTTTTGAGTGTAGAAATCGCAGAAATAACTTTGCTTTTCACTGTCGTTGAGAAATACTATAAAATCCAAACTTATATTTGTTACCGTTGAATGAAATGAATATTGTGAATACGTAATTCATCCCGGCTACGGAATGGAACGGAACCCTTTACTGTGCCGGTTTATTTTAATTGGTAAGTATGTTTTCTTAGAGAGTTAGATAAGAGAGACTAAGAATGAGTTGTTTGTAAACAATAAAGGTATATTTATACTTATCATGCGTTTAAAGGTCGCGTCGTAGTGTGAAGTTGCAATCCGTCTGTTTGTCGACCCCGTGACCAACAGGACGTGGCATCCGTGTGCGCGGGCGCGCGGCCACTGACGCTCGGTGGTTGTACCTACCTACTTACTATTGTTATATCGAAACGCATATCATTAACATCCACCCGCAGGCTGTAATTAACATTTTTACTTAATAAAAAAAACGATCGAGTGAGAATCGGACCCGCGTGGAGAGGATGGCGAATGTTCAAAAACTTTAAATTATTTGTTTATATTTTATGGTAGGTATTTAATAAATGAGCGTGTAAAAAAGTTTTACAAAAACAAAATTGTTTGGCTAGAGTTTCAACCCGACTCCTTCGAATAAGTAATCATAAACATAAGGCAATTTATACATACCTACCAGCCGATTTGATGGCAATCCGAGAAACAGAAAAGGGAGTTCTAATACTTCTAATACATATGTTTACTGTTTATAGTAAGGTAAACACTAAAATTATGGGAATATAAAAACATACATTGATTATAGGTTCACCCGCCCCTGTTACTTTCTGGAATAGGCCGAAATCTCGTACAAGTTCAGAAGGAGTTTCCTTCGTTATGACTAAAAGCCTAAGAGTGTGATAATCGATTATATTTAAATTTGATCACACCATATGTGATATTCTAAAGCACGGATGATATTGTCAGCACAATATTGTTTATAAACTTTTATATCTAACCTTCCAATAATAGGTTATCGCACGACTGCCAATGCGTTGCTTATGCTTATGATTGTACGTATTTAATGGATCAATGGAAGCACAATTGTATAAGGAAAAGACATACAATAATAATGGATAAGCATGTGAAATTGTGATATACCATATTTGGCAATTAAAACATTGCATGCTATACAATTCGCAAACAATATTTTTGGAACCATTCACGAGTCTGTTCGCACAACCACAGATAAGTGGGTTTTGCGAGCATGACTGCGTTGTTTACACTGGACGATATTCGAGGAATGGAATAGGCTTGTGTGCTATTCATAGCCGATGATGAGCTATGTGATGGATGTATGACGCGGCCTCGCCGTCGCCGACGACGCCGCTGCACCGCCGCCTTGGCTCCACGCCCGGCGCAGTCACGAGGGCACACTTACGTGCCATACCTCTGTGTTAGTTTATGCCAGGCGCCATCACCTACTTATACACACACACATGCACTATTGTTCCGTGGGATGACGCTCTCGCTGTGCATAAGCGCCGCCCTTCCACGGTGATGTAACATCATACCGACTTAGTGATTATTATGTTTATGAGTTGATGCCTGTGCAAAACAATGATTATTGGTTAGGTTACAAACAGTTACTTTTGAATTTCCATTTGCGTCAATGATTAACTGTTCAGCATGACGATGCGCTAAATACCTACCTATATAAAAAAAAATGCAAATCTGAATATGATAAACGGCTATTGCAAATGGGTACCATTTTATTGTAAACATCCAGCTAGGTCTCTAGCTTGATCTCGAAGGTACGAGAAGATAGAATACTGTAGACGACTTATTGATCGCGGTGCAAGATACACAACGTAGTTAAACAAATGACAGATGACGTGGGCCGTTGTTTTTCACGTAGATATATCTTTTTGTACGGTCTGTCGTCACCGCCGTTTCTCATGACTGTCAGAATCAGATGAGTATTATTTATAGGTTCTGGTTTAAAACGGGTCGAGGTGGTGCCGCAGCAGCTCGGCCGCACCGATTTGGTCGCGTGTGATACCAACGCCTACGCCACTCGTGATTCATTCGTTTGGCTGCGCAACGGTAAACATTACCCTAATTACATTACACAGTTGTAGATCGACCTCAGTTTAGGTATAGGTACCCTAGATGTTTGGACATTAGACATGATAATGCATCCGTTTGTAATATCTTATCGTCTGACGATATTTGAGTGCGCCTACGCTCTATTTATTGAATGTGTTAAATAGGCTAGTTTTCATCTTTGAAAATAATTTTATGGATATTATATAGTTTAACTAAATTTGATTTCAGGTGACTTTCCTCATACGCCTAGTAGCCTCATAAGCCTTCTCAGTGAGCGGCATTTTACGAGAATCATTTGTCACCTCATTTGTTGAAAATCGGTTCAGTGGGTTTAAGTGGTAACTAAGCGACTGGTCACAAAAGTAAATAAATACTCTCAGAAAACATTAGCCTCCTTTTGCTTCGCTGCAGTCGAATACAACTCGTTAATTTAAAAAAATGGAAGAGATCGGGAAATCGACTTGGAGATAACGCATGACCTACGTAAAAGGACGAGCTCACTTTGTCGGTGTTGTTTGTTTGCGTGTTATTTCTGCGTGCGTTTCGTTGTCGGGTCCGCATTTAGCGGCAACATGAGCTGGCGGCGTGCGCCTTGCGCCGACGCACTGTGGCCGCGCGCCGCCGCGATGCAGTGCCAACAATAGAGCGCAGACAGACACGATTATTTATTTATATACGTAATACTCTTTTTCTAAATTCCTTCACGTCGGACGCTTTATCTGCAACTAGATATAGTTAGTAACAATAAGTAACAATAGTTCTAACTTGTAAGTTTATAAGATTTAGGTACAAGAAATAACCGACTATTTTAAATAGGTATGTAGTTTATTTGTAGTGGATTTACAGATGTAGTGTAATCGTGGGTGAAATACTAAATTACTGCCGGAAAAAAGAATACAAGACTGAGTGTTGGGAGACCTGTTTTTTTTTTAAACTAACAGCCTTGACGTGTTAAGTCGTGCTTGACAGTTTCGTCGGCACGACTCTTTGAGAATAAGGATATTAATAAAACTGTAGACTGTAGTGTAGACCGGTCGCTGCGCCCCGCTGATTCCCTTCCCATTCCGCGAAACGAACAGGCCCGCCGCCATCGTGGCGGGACCTGCCTGGCCCACAAACCGCCCCCAATAACTAATCTCATCAATTTGTTCTTCGTATTTACCATATGCTTTCAATGCTCAAGTTAATATTTTCACTTTTTTGTTACTATCATGTGTGACAATAGCATAATGCTAATTGCTAATCACCATTTACAAACTGTTGCTAATAATAATCAATGGAGCAAGGATGTCGGTCGTTGAGGAGCTCTCCTGGTTCTTCACCACCGGCCGGTTCTATTTCTCGCTCCGAACCTTATACAGTAACCTAATACCCGTGAAATAAGTACGTAAGTACATTACATTTAGGAGTTCCGATGATCATCTATGGTTTTCATGAACCGTTCCACTTCACCAAATAATGCTTTTGGAACATAACTGCTTGAGTTATTACAGAAAATATTAAAATTGCTATATGCGTGCCGATAATAATTGAAGAGTTCCATCGATTCCTCATAGATCCTCTCATCACACCTCGACTTTGACTACAACGAGACCAAATTAAAACCGATTAAAAAAAGAATTAGTCAAATCGGTTTATAAATGACGGAGTTCTGAGGTAATAAAAATTAAATGCAACCGAATTGAGAGCCTCCTCCTTATTTGAAGTGATTTGTTAGCCGTTCGTCCTACACGCATTTGGTCCAATACTCAGTTCGTGCAAAAATTCGACGAACAGCGAATTGGCCTAGTAGCAGTTGGTCAGCACCGCAGTTCGTCATAATATGCATTTGGTCTAATACGCAGTTCGTACTAAAATTCGGACGAACAGCGAATTGACCTAGTAGCAGTTGGTCAATACCGCAGTTCGTCATATATGCATTTGGTCCAATAATAGTTTGACAGAGCCCCAACCTATCTGAGCGACAACCGAGTAAGTACCGAGAGTCCAAGCGTGTCGTGCTAGCCCCCCTAATGGTGTATACATGTATCTAAATACACAAACAATTGTACTACCATTATAGTACTGCATGGAAGCAATAAATAAATAAAAGTGGTATTGGAATCGCCCAGATTAATAGACTTAAAAGCATGGTAATTTAAAATGAATAAGATTGATCAGATCAGAAATGAAGCCTTTAATTTATCTCCACGAAACTTGACATGATACCCAGGTATGGTGGAAAAATGGTATAAAGAGGCGTCGGGTAACTGTGACACAAAAACTCCTTGTTCCAGCTGAAGTTAAATATCTCGTTTAAGTCTCGTATTCATTCCTTTGCTGAACAATCTTCTTTAATGTACAGACCCCTCACTTGTTTTTTTTTACTAAAATCTTAAAATGGGAGGCTAGAAAGAACAAAGATTTTTGAACTTTTGTTAGTTTCTCTAGTTGTACAATTTATTGTGATAAATATCTCTGAAAGTGAAACTAATATATAGGTAAATAGTTAAAAATAGGTTACCACCTCCGTGGACAAAAAAGTGTATTCTGTCTGTTAATCAGTTCGCGGAGAAATAATATGTTTGTGCCAGTCGCGGCCACACGGAGTCGTTGTTCAGACAATTTATAAATAGGTTTGTTCTCGAGTTTCTAATGTGCGTAGCGTGTGTACAATAAACTGAGATATTAGTGGTGTCGGTACTGTAAGTATCGTATCGTAAGTACCTACGAGCTTAGTCTCCATTCACAAAACTGCGCCGCCCGCTGGGCGAAGCGAAGCACGCGGCGGACGCACGTGGTCGTTATCTTCCAACTTTTAACTGTGTTTACTCAACTTACTTGATAATTAAGTAACAAAATTTACTGAACTGATTGATAAACTTTGGTTTATTGCATTGAGTGGAAACAAATTATTACCTATGCTACCATTTCAAGCGCGCCTAATTCATTTAAAAAATTCTGGCTAAATGTAAATTTAAAAGTCAAGTAAGAATTAAGCAGTTTCATCTTAATCTTATACCTATGTTGCACATTGTAATCTTATATGTTGACGCTCAAACAAAACCTATCTTATGTAAGACTGGCTGTCACAAACAAGTATTTTGTACGTTTTGACATTTAAACATAAAATTACAAAAGTTGTTTTAAAAAAAAGGTCAAAATAAAAAAATGATTGAAGCAGTCAAAAGAGTATTTTTTAGTTTTCCATTGTTTGAGTGTTTTTGTTTGATATAGTTAAATACAGCCTACCTACCTTACTATTCCGTCACTCACCGAAACACTTTCAATATTTAGAAAATTCATGGGCATGCATGTGGTCACGATTTGCTTCTAGCCTGTCGCTCGTAGAGTATTCTATTTATCTAATTTTGATAAAGTCACAAAGATGCGGAGTTAGGTCCTTTATTATTACGCACATTCCGAGCTCTAGATATAAGCTTTTATCAGACAATATTTGGAATTATATCTTTATCAGCGTTCACAATTTCCGTTGTATGACGTTCTGACTTGCACAAACCGCATACTTACTCCCCAGCTAAGGCACGTGCCGTTCTAAGCGCGCACTTTAGGAGAAGGAAGGTGACGCTGATGTCCCTTTCCACGTGCCTGCCCACGTATAGTAAGCGTCTTTGTTTTTACCTCGATAATGGAAAATTTAATTTGTTTTTCGTGCAAACTAATATTGATTCTGCCGTTGCATTGCCGATAAGAAGGTAATGCCGTGAAGAGCATTGTAGCGTACAGCATATCCCACGTGTACGTAGTAGGTACTTGCAGGGTTTTAATGCCACCTTCCATTTCAACCACATGGTTTTCAGGCACAAACGAAAGAAAAGGATGGCGTGTGTAACATTATGCAACTACGATAAGCATAAAGGAAAATTGTGAGACTAATGCACCTTATTGCGAAGCGCGTGCAAATGATGGCCATTCCACTCAAATGCACATTGTATACGAATATAAAAGATCTTCAGAATAGGTAGTTCTAGGAAATCTACCTCGAGAATTGGAGTTTGCTGCCTTATCTTTATCTATCAGCTTTACACGTGCAGTCCAAGGTGCATTGTTAAGATTTACTACTTTTTACTACAATGGTTAGACGAAACGATTTAAAGTAAGCAATTTACTCAACTCATTTCATGTCCACGAGTTGACGTGTGAACTAATTCAAATCCAATATCGCACCATTTAGGTACTTGATAGTTTACTTTTAATGTCGGCCTATGATGATGTATGTGGGCGGTTATTGTTATTGGAAAGGATATATTTATCAGACCGAGGGATTGACCCGCATGGGGTAGTTGACCAAGCTGTGTATTATAATATTTATAATCGAATTTGTAGATGTCATCATTACATTTCCAGTGTTTTAAATAATAAAATACAGGAGAGGTGGTTGTACTTTCGTGTAGTTAGGTTTTTGCTCATATATCAATGTAACCTATGTCTGTAATATCTTATCGAACACAACGGCACGCACGCCGAGAATGCTTCACACGTACTGCTTCGAAGCCGCCTTAGACCATGTTGTATTTGGATCTCAGTAGTTGAGTACCTATTGCAGCAATAGTGATATTTTAACTGAGTTTAAACACACCTATTTTCATGCAGAGTACCTGACAGCGTTCATATCTCAGAACATCCCCGTTTTTACACTGACTCACTGACAGGTGGTAAAACATAAGGTTGCGTCTGCAGGCTCTAGTCTAACGCTTGTCCATTTATAGAATTTTTCGGTGTTATTACGTTAAGTAGGTACCTGTCTTTAAGTCAAATTTCAGTTTCAGTTCGTAACGCTATGGAATTTCGCAAATCACGCTTGATTTTTGAAAGTTTTTCAATTCTTGGTGACATGAATGACAATAAAAAATTAAAAACTATGAATTGCTTAGCGTGAGTCAGGTCAATTCACAATTTCATAGCGTTTAAAGCTAGAAACTTCTAATTCGGCATAAAGACAAGTCTCAAGACGTAATGATACCGAAGAATTGAAAAATCTTTCAAAGGAGAAGCGTGATTCGGGATAAGGACAATTTCATAGCGATACGAACTAAAAATCTGAAAAGTGACTAACACAGGTCTCTAGACGTAATAACACCGAAAAATTCTAGAAATAGTCAAGCGTGAGACTAGACCAATTAAAACTAACCTTACGTTTTTGATCACCTGTCAGTGAGCAGAGCGAGTGATAGTTTTCTATTACGAGAACGGTTTCCACATATAAACAAAGTAACCCACGTGACACAACTAACCAGTCAACCAAGACACTATAGTTAAAAATGATTGACTGGATTGTCTGGACGGATTAGCAGAGTGCAGTCACATGGGTTAGTTTGTATACCTACATTTAGATAATTGTCTAAACTAATACAGTATAAATGATATCAGTATCGTTAATATCTTTAACTTTGAGTTTGGCAAATTTTCATGTTTTAATATGAGAATAGAAAGCGAATGACTAGATTAAGAAAATTTCAAAATTAAATATATTACCAAATCTGGTACCAATTAACAGAATACTGTTTTTAATAAACTCGACTTAGGTTTGGTACTCAACTCTTTTTCTGGCTACCGGAAGATAAAAGAACTTCGTCTTTTTAACATTTATGTAGGTATTTGGTGGGATTTAGAATTCAAGCAATCGTCGCAGCTTCTCAACGTAAAATATTATTTTTATGTTATAACTCGTTTTCGATAACCTATCTTAAACTAATACGGTTGCACTTGCCTGAGTAAATTCAAATTTGTTGTTCCGATGTTAGACGGACCAAGCGTAGTTAAAACCCGTTTTCAAATAGTTTCAAGTGAAAGTTACTGTTGCTTGCGGGTTAATATTGTTGCAGTTGTCTTTACTCATTCAATGAATTATCTAGCTAATTTAAGCTATTAATTTTATAATTAGAATTTTGCCATCGCGTGTTGCGTGCTTTAATTAGTGTAAGTACATAAGTTCCAACAGTATGTAGGCATTATAGTGCTTCTACCGACCGTAGCGTGGCTATGTCGAGATTTTTGTTATAAAAAAATATTTTCTTAGGTAAATCAGCGAAATGTCCATTTAGACTCGTTGCGGTTTATGGGCTCATATTACGAATTAGTGTTTGTAGTAACAGTTAAAACGGTTTGTCCTCTGAGTAGATGTCGATAAAGTCCTTTTACATCTGCTTGATTTATACTATGTATAACTTATATTCACAGTTTTGTGTTAGTCATTATACCTAGTATTAAATGATAAATGTTTAATACACACACACTTAAATACATTACAGCAGTTTAACTGTTTCGCTGCATTCATCGCAATCTTCTAGTAGGTATCAA
The DNA here is from genome assembly GCA_947859335.1 of Tortricodes alternella. NCBI lineage: Eukaryota > Metazoa > Arthropoda > Insecta > Lepidoptera > Tortricidae > Tortricodes > Tortricodes alternella. The sequence continues at coordinate 8,357,455 of OX401983.1, read as the reverse complement.
TGACCTATACTTCTTATCTTAATCTAAGAATAGTTTGTTTTCAAAGTAATTACACGCGAAAACACTGTATTAAAGTGTGTTTATCTCTAGTGACGTGAGTACTGACAGTGTTATTATATTTATGTGGTCCATCACGAGTAGGGCTGCCATCACTTGCTGCCGGATAAAGACATCTAAAACTGCATGCATTTTTTCAAACGAGTCCGGGAAATGACCCACGTGGCGTCAAGTGGCGTGTGACGCAGTGTTGGGGTTAAAACGCAACTACATTCCAACCCCGTTAAGTAAATTTGGTTTATTAATTATTTTTATCAATCAATCAGACCTCGCCCCGGCCGAGTAAAGACTGTAAAGAGTAGTTTTTTGCCATTTTTGCAATTCCCGGCTGAGGCTAGCGACTTTACAAATTTTTTTGAATGCAGTTTTGCTTATTTTTTTAAATAAAAGAAAAAATCGAGTACAATTTATAACATTCATATTTAAGGTACTAGGGTAATAATCACAATTGTATTATAGGGTGGGCCAAAAGTTTATTAAATGCACAATCTCATCGTCGGTACTCAAATGTATGGAAAAGGGCAAAAAGTGTTCGGCTATATATTATACCTATATAATTCATCAAATACGTTATAACTGTTAACACTAATTTGTCTTAAACAGAAATATCAGGTACTACCTGCTTAAACGAATTACTTACGTGATAATGCAAAAGATTTTGAAGGTAAGTATGTATCCTTTGAAATTGAAATCATAACAAAAGATGTCCTCCGCAGAAGTAGAGATGAAATTAAACTATTTAGTGACCTGCTCAGGGTCACGGCTCGCGCCGAAGGGCTGGGAGCCTGACAGGGGGCCAGGGCGGAGAGTGACACGCACACAAATACGGCGCCAGTACGTACACATCTCAGACAGTACTCACAAAGATACGAAGGGTTCATAGTTCATTGCATGAACCCAATGAAAGGTTTTGACTTCTATCATGCAATACAAATATCATTCTTATTACTTCCACGCCACAACGAAAAATATTGCAAATTTAAGTAACTAATAAAAAGAAACAAATATACGCGTCGAATTGAGAACCTCCTCCTTCGGTTTTTTGAAATCGGTTAAAAATCACAGTTGCGGAGGCGGTTTTATCGCCATGAAAGTATTAATTCCTTACCGTGTAGGCCTTTGTAGATCTCAAACTACGGTGAGAATACAGTTTCCAAGATCCAATGATACATCTTGTGACCCTGGTTTGCGAAATATAATTTAATAGAATAGAACCGGGGCAGCATATGATCACTTAGGTACTATAGGTGTGTGTGAGTACGTTGTCCGCCAGGTTACTAGCGTTATAATGCCGTCTGAGGCCGCGCCGCCGTCTGCTCTCCAGACACCCTCTGACTCTCATCAAAGTCCCGCTCTCCCCACTAGACAGGGGACCTCACCTGCTTATATTATTTACAATAACTAACTCTTAGGTCAACTATTATTAGTTACCTAAATATACCTATTCAGGTAGTTCTAAACAAAAATCTGATTATTCTCGCCGATTATATAGGAGTATAGCTTAAAGAATGTTGATATGGTTAGTACAGAATACAGATATACATTTTACTGTGTGTTCTGTTTTGGAGTCGACGAACGCAGCGTCTCGTCTCGCGACCGCAGACACCCAGACGGAGTCTAGGGTTTAATAAGCTTCAAAGCTTACATTAAGTTTTTGTGTACGACCTACGCAAATTTCAGACGGTAACCCGACCTTTAAAGGGCTACCTGTTCCAAATGACCTCGGCTTTGATTCAACGGTCTCACGCCATAATTACATCCGTTAAGTAGGTAGTTATTAGAGTGTCACTTGGACATTTAAAAACAAATATCAGACCTTTATCAGATTTTAAGAAGACTGTGAACTAACGGCAAAAATCACCCTTTTCATACAAAAGGCGAAAGCGATTTCCACCTCTTAAATATTAACCGGTTTTGACCAACTTTTGATAGGTTGTCAGTCAGAACAAAATCTAGCTCTACTTATAACGTTTTTTTGAATATTTGTATGAGAATACTTAATCAACAATAAAACTGAATTTATTGATTATACCTAGTTAAAAAAACCAAACGTATAAACCTAGATTTTGTTTAACATTTAAGGGGTGGAAATCGTTATCGCCGTTTGTATGAAAAGCCGTAGATTCACACTTCTCTAGGCGTCGGGTAGGGCAAGTCCGCTCCATACAAAGTTAGTGTACCTACATTGTTTCTTTGAGTGTTTGCACGGGCGAAAAATATTTTGTGTGTACTTTACTTTCATTTACTAAAGGCACGTAGTGATGATTTTTTGAAATTTAATATTTCTTTATCATTTTCAATTTATATATATTTTTAATTTTATATTTTTTTTGATAAAGAAACATGTTATACGAACTACTCGAACATAATAATATGTGTTATGAACTTATGAAAGTTAATATGTACTAGCATCCAGAGCATATAACAATGTAAGGTACATTACATACATATACATAGTTGCCTTTCATGGTCCCCCGGTGGTCGTTGCCCAATATGTTCATGCAGTGAGGAGGCGGGTGAGTCATGGCTGGATCGTGAATGGGCGCGGGCGTGGACAATGGGCGCCTTGAGCGTGTCTGCGATCCTACATATTTGAGTCAATCTAAGGGGCTCTGACGCTCTCAAATTGCAGTAGGCAGTAGCGCCGCGACCTATTTTACAGATGTACATCTGATGTACACCTTCATGAGTTGCATGTTCGGTCAATCGATCACAAACTGCTGTAATAAGCAATTAACGTTTTTTCTATTGTCAAAACACTTGAGATGAGTCACGGTATTTTCATTTACTAACAGGTTGTAGGCTTACGGACGGGCTTTATTGATAATCATATTAAATTAAAATTATATTTGAAGCTAATAAAGCTCTTCAATAAGTTGCAGAATAGAGGAAAATGTGATGACTGTTCCAGCTTAGAATATTAGTTTTTGTTATGAATTAATCTTTGTAACGTGATATGGTTTGGCATGTACTTAGACCACGTTGTGGAGCAACAAGAGTACGGGTGAATGACTGGGTGTATAACCTGAGCTGGTTCGATGACGCATCGGCGGAGAGCCTACCGCGATCCAGGCGTGTCCTTGCGCTACCAACCATAGCCATTTATAGAACCAAAACTGGCTTGCTGCATAAGTAAACCAGCTATAGCAGATTCGTCTTTGTGCTATGTCTAAGCCTTGTTTTAATACTTAAGACGCTGACAAGAGCCAATGACCTTGAGTGATCGGTCACTGTCTGTTTGCACCGGAGTGAACGAGAAGCACTGTGCGGTTATTTGTATGGGGAAAATCAAAAAGGATGAATTATATAACCAAACACACTAAACGTAAAATATAAATTTGTCAAGTTTTTAATATTGGCGTGATGTAATAATGTTATTATTTATAGACCCATCCATAAATTAATAAAATACAGACATAGTATCGTAACTCCACGATTTTTTTTCTATAGCATCGATTTCATCAAATCGTGTTTTTGAAATAGGTAGGTTTTCAATAATACAAAGAATGTGAACATTTATTTATCTTTACCAAATCCAATAGTTAAAAAAACTGTTGAAATGGGTAAATTTCGATTTAGGTTTTTCCAGCGCCTGCCTTGTAAGGCGCTGAAAAGACCGTTTACGTTTAAGAAAAACGGTTTAATTGTAATTTAAATAAAACCACGGCTATAACAGATCGTCTTCATCTCATGCGATGTAGCTGGTGCAATATATAACCGCTAGAAATAAAACAAACAGAACCGACGTATGCCGGCGTGGTGTATGTGAAGTAGCCGGATACGGTAACATTCTTCCTGAGACAGATCTGCGGTAGGCGATCGGCAATGGCGGCGGCGAGACGCGGTATGCCCGGAATGTAGCCTCGTCTCGCAAACACGATGCAGCTCATGCACCGGCATGCATTGCAACTTCGGTCGGCGAACCACCGCCCGCCGCCCGCCATTCGAACCAGTTTGTTTCGTAACTAGCTCTTTTAACTTGATTTACTTCACACTATGAGTTACTTTACTTCAATAGTATTAGAATTTAAATATCGATCGAGCAATCGAGGGATAAGTCTTGGTGTCATGTAATTCGGTGAGCGCAAACTTTCCGTTCCTTATCCTGCTTCCCGGTACATGGGTCGTATTATGTGCTCTTAATTCCAGGCAGTTTCCGTCGTAAACTGAGCTGCCTGGAAAATTCGTATAATGAGCGCACTAAAAGGCCGGCCTTAGCGCGCTCATAATACGATTTTTCCAGGCAACACAGCTTACGGTGGAAACTGTCTGGAATTAAGAGATCATAATATGACCCCAGTTTACGCGGACTTTGGTTTGGTTTATTTTTCCGCGTAGACGACGCGCCGCGCCGTCCATGGCGTGGCCGTGGGTCATTGACGTGCTTTTGGCGCCAAATGTATCTAGGTGTTGTTTTTCTTGTGTTTGTTTTGGTTTAATTAGATTCAGAATAACAAATAAGATATGATACCCTCAAGCAAAGGATATTGTCTAAAATCATAACGCAGGCTTTAAAATAAGTAATTACCAGAAAGGGGTCGTATTATGAGTTCTTCATTCCGTAAACGGAACTGCCTGCTGTATTATGAGCGCGCTAATACGAATTTTCCAGGCAGATCAGTTTACGGCGGAAAGTGACTGGAATTACGAACTCATAATACGACCCCTGAAGAGAAATTTGCGTGGGAATAGATATACTTACCACCCTTGAAAATGAACGTCATGCCCGTTCCCAACATTCAAAAAATATGGATTATACATAAATACAGGGGGGGCCATAAGTTGTTGCACTTTTAACATAATAGAGGCAAAACTACAAATGCTATTTTATTAGGAATTTATTATAAGTAATAAGCATAAAATATATTTTTTATTTGTAAAAACACTGTCGTCTAAATGAGTTCTGTCTTGTTGCTGGTACTCCTGCAACCGACTACGCAATTGTATGAAAAGATACTGACAATCATCACTTGTACGTACGTTTTGCAAAATAAGGCGTGTGACATATCACATGAAAGGGCTCGTTATGAGGATCTTGATATATTTTTTTATAATTTTAAAATAAACGGTGTTGATTGAAGTTATTTATGAAAATAGGCAAAATTTACCATTCCCCCTCCCCCTTCTTATCGCCGAAACTACTGGACATACAATTTTGAAAATATGCATAAAATAGTTAATTATCTATAGATTACAGGAAAACCTATAAGAAGTGTATGGTATTTAAAGTAACATAGTAAATTTCATATAATCATGGAACCTTCTCCACGGGAGCTTAACTCGCATTATTCCGGTTTTTTTAAATTGTTTATCACGTAGTAACTTGAAAGGTCCTTTTAGGGTGTAGACATAAGAAAAAAGAAAGTTTATTTCAGGCCTCCTCCCTTTCTTAGCCCATATAGTGTTCAAATTCAAATTCTTTATTCAGCAAATTGGCCACCTGTGGGCTCTTTTACTTGTCACATGAATAAAATTACAAAGCGTTGAATCTACCTATACCAGCGTTTCGGACCAGTATATTATAATTAATATCAGGATCAAAATAATTGAATATTAAGCTGATATAATTTGAGATAAAACATGTTATAAGATTATTGAAAATATTAAAACTTTTACGTAATGTCAAGAAAGGAATGTCTAAGCAAGGATTTCACGTAAATCCAGCAATAAGCGGGTGACCCCTTATTGAAAACTGAAATTCTAATTTGTGCATAACTCATAAGGTAGTTACCTAGGTACCTTCTTACCTGGCCAAAAGCAGTTCGGTTCGATGAACTAAGGGAGCCGTGGACCCAGAGCAAACACACGGCGGTGCAATAAACCCATCATTTTCGTACTTCAAGGTTACAATAGAGGCCCATTTTGTTAATCACAAAAGCTTAAAGTAAAATTTTGTAAACACAAAAATGCTTTGTAGGTAATAATGCCATAAGGACATATCAATTTTACCTACGACAGTTTGAAGTTATCAGAAAGAAAATCCATAGGTACCTACTTAATTATTAAAACAATGCGAAAGTAAGTTTGTGTGTTTGTTACGCAGCCTAACTACGGCACCAATTGTCCTGAAATTTGACATGGACGTAGGTATGTAGCTTAGCCCTTAGGTCATGGAGATGGAGATAGGTTAGGGTACTTTTTATCCCAGGAAAATACAATGTTCCTTAGGAAATCTTTATATTGTTATTCAACGAAAAGACGTATTAAGATAGTTTAATTATTCTGTTTACTTACTCTATTTAAAAAAAGCTTGGTGCAGAATATTTGAAATAAACGGTTTGCGAAGCCCCCTCGCTCCACCCCTCGCCGGCCAACCTGGTCCAGCCAGACAAGTCAACTCGGAATTGTCGGCGAATCGGCCGAGGCCAACCGATTCAGCCTTCGTAGAATTTTGTACCCGCGCATTCCAATGAGGCAGACCGTGTTAATTCGCAAGACAACGTTAAGTTTTTTAAACTTATGTACATATTTAAATGATAATAACAAAAAAAATATGTTTAAGTAAATTCGTGCTTAGTGTTTGCGCAAAATGGTATGTCTGCAGACTTCTTCGTCTAAAGTTTACATTAAAATCACCCCAATTTAAGCTAGCAAACATGGGTAATCAGAGCGTCACGTCATACACATGATTCTTTCGGCCATACTAATTGTAAATAATGTAAACAGTATCTGTTTAGTTTGTGTGCGTGGTGCGTTTACGTTTAACGTGGACGAGCACGTGGTCTTGCCGCCATCTTACAGGCGCATCTTTTCGCGCGCATTGCGCCCATATGTGCTGCGCAGGCAGTGCTGGGCCTCTAAAATATTCGGCACTGCCTAAGCGTTATACCAAAATATTATTCTACGATATGGGGCCTGTTGCATAATAAATACTTGTAACTTGTAATAGAAGCGGAAGTCTCTTTCTAATAAAATAAGTTGTAAAGAGGAAACGTAGAAAACCTATATGCGTAATGTCTAATGTTACATTAAAATAAACTTATAGGTAATTAGGTATATGATTTTATTCGAAGAGGCTCTTATTATTTCCGGTCTTAACCATTTCTACCTACAAATTGGCGCCAAAACATAGCGTGGCATGCAGGCCGCATGGTACAAGGTACTTCCTTTCAAGCTGCCCGTTCATTGCGCTCGCTGGATGGATGGAGTTGGGTGTATTGCCCGCAACTTGCCACGCTCATCCTGTCTACTGCGTTCTTGCTTCCCACTCGCACACGTGAGAAATGTATAATATAAAAAGCAGACGATCGTTTCTCTTGCAGCGATTTTTGTGCCAGAGAAGGACGCGTCTCGAGATCAATGCACTTTCCGAGGACAACGAGCCCGTTTTTATTGCGTTCAACTTAGGGGACCGTTTTTGGTGAAATAGGGAGCTTAAGATGTAGCTTTAAAGTTCATTTAGCGTATTCTCCAAGGAAGGCAATGTCTAGACGCGAGGGAAGTTAGCGCAAGGTACCTGTGAGAGTATCTACGCCCGCCAGAATGCCATGCCATGTGCGTGCGCTTGGTTGGAGTCTTTTTTAACTTTCTGCACAATATGGGGAACATTTTAAGTTGTCTTTTTCTATTCGTATCTGTGTAAGGTAGGTCAGTACCTAATTAAGTTCTGTCACGTTAAAGTACTTAATAATAAAGGGTTTTAATGAATTACATATGTTATTGAAATTAATGTTATTGCTTCCAAAACAATATTTTGATATAGGTAACTTATTTTTAACCAATAAAGGTCCTTGTTTCTAAGGCGTCAAAATGTATAGGTTCCTACATGCTTTTACACCTTTTGTCAATAAGATTTATTTTTCAATACACATATAGCTGAATCTTCCTCTTATTCGGTATTATTTTATTGTAATAAGACTTTAAATATTAATTTTTCATTCGTCGATGTATTTTTACAGGGAAAATGCTTCCCTTCTTTTTCCCTCTATCCACTCCTTGTTAGGATTCTCATTCACATCGATTTGACTTTAAAATACGAATACTTAGATGTCTCCCTTATTCAGCGGCCCTAGCAAGGTTGACACAAGGAAAATTTAAACCGTCTTATCTCTAAGTGCGTCTCACTCACACTAGTGCCAACGAAAGAGATAGTCAGAGAGATAAACGGGTTTAACTTACCCCCGTGTCTGCATGCTAGGGCCGCAGAGAATCTACACTTTAAAATTTGTTTTTTCTGTAACCAACTATTATTAGTATATATGGAACACCATTTCCAAGTACTTAAAATGTTTATTAATTTTGAGCAATACCGCCTCTTTTGGAAAGTGTGTGATTGATACAAATTGAAGTTAATAGCGGAAAGAATCCATATAAGTGCTAGGTAGTTAAACTAATAGGTAGGATTGGATTACCATACTGTAGGGTGTTGGAGTCCTCACTTGTTTCTTTTCAATTTTTTATTCCTTTTACGTTTAAAACAAATTTATCAGAAGATAAGGTAAGAGTTAATCTATACTTATAATAAAATCGTAAAGTGGAAAAAGTCTGTAAGTACATTGAAGATAACGAAAAAATGCTTCAGAAAGAGCAACAATACATCCCAATGGTTTTTCAATTTCATGTATGTTTGTCTGATTGTATGTGCGCGATAAACTTTAAAACTACTTACTGGGTAGATTTCAATGCGGTTTTTGATATAATATTTAGGAAAACTTCAGGCAGGAACTTCAGGCTATAGAAACTTTTGGAACTAAAACTAGAATGGGGTAAAAGAGGGGGTTGAAGTTAGTATCTTTGGGAAAAACTAATTCGATGAGTTTATTAACTTGAATCTTGGTGTAAATCAGTTCAAAATATCCAATGAGGTATTCGTTAGAGAAAAAAATGAAACGAATCCTAAAAAAAACGCCTTAGGGTGTTGAACTTTGTATTGGAAAAACTAATTCCATGCTGATGTCTACTTAAAAGGTACAAATACTCTTCGAAACAAGCAATCCTACATCCTACCAGCCCTACTAATATTATAAATGCAATAGTTTGTAGGGCATGCAATTCCGGAATTGGTTTGTATAGCAGTATCTATATCCATATCGGAAATTCCGGAACTGCCATACAAACGAATTGTGGAATTGCATGCCCTAATAGTTTGTATGTGCAAAAATATGCAAAAGAGACAAACACACACAGTGAGTGTGTGTCTCTGTATGTTTGTTACCACTCAGCTCCATGTGGCTAAATGGATTTTTCTGAAACGTCGTAAGTATATATCTTAGCTCAGGAGCTAAGATATATTACTTATATTCTATATCCTATTCCAGGGAATAGGATATAGAGTAATTTTTTAAATGTTCCCGAGACCGACGAATTCGCTGGCCGAAGCTAGCAAGTTGATAAGGCGTCTCAAGTCTGTAAATAGGGTACTGCACTATACTAGGTATGTTACTATTTATTTAAATTACTAATAAGCTTCCTGTGACCATTGTTACTTATTCCAAACTTTGTTTATTTACCTTTTAAATAGATATACCTACATACTTTATCGAATTTAAATGACTGTCGAGTTCTATTGACTTCAAATAATTTATCATGCATGTATGTATTTGATTTGCTGTGTAGTATGATATAATCAATCGCTGTCGTCATTCAACTGATACTTACAATTATACTTTATCTACATGAACATGGCAGGTATATGAGACCGTATATATATATATATTTGAGGAAAGGATACACGGGCCTTACCTTGATTGAATGACATTCGTCGGTCAACGCACCTTCACCAGACTACGCATATAACAGTTTGACTATTGCCATTTTTGTTTGTTTTAAACTCATAGTAGTGGTAGTAGTTTTTAGGGTTCCGTACCCAAAGGGTAAAAACGGGACGCTATTACTAAGGCTCCGCTGTCCGTCTGTCCGTCCTTCCGTCACCAACGGCCCTAACATGCATGACACTGAGATAAGATAGACCGTCTTATCTCTAAGTGCGTCTCTCTCACACTAGTGCTGACGAAAGAGATAGTCATAGAGATAAAAGGGTTTAATTTATCTTTATGCCATGCATGTTAGGGCCGCAGGCTGTATCTCATGAACCGTGATAGCTAGACAGTTGAATTTTTCTCAGATGACCTATTTCTGTTGCCGCTATAAAAACGAATACTAAAAAACAGAATAAACTAAATATTTAAGAGGGCTCCCATACAACAAACGAATATGAATTTTATTTAGTAAATACGAGGGGCGGCTGAAAAGTTATCTACCTAGCCTATATGTTATGCGAAAATAATACTGGCCACTATGAGGTCGTGTTCACTGGTTATTCTTTTTTCAAAATCACCAACATTCATTTGTTTCTTGCTTCCCGCTTTTTTTGGGACTGGATTGTTTTCAAAATGTCGCAAGAAAAAAATAATCTGATTAAAATTGAGCAGCGTGCAGTGATAAAATTTCTCACTAAAGAAGGAAATACACCCTCGCAGATTAGACCGTGTATCTTACCTGTTTTTGGTGGTTCGTGCACTTCTGAATTTACAATAAAGTTCTGGTCGAAACAGTTTAAGCTTGGCCGTGAGAGCCTTGAAGATGTTCCTCGTAGTGGGCGACCAGTTTCCGCTGTCACCGATGAAAATGTGGCCAAAGTGAGAAATTTTATTTTAGAAGACCGGCGAATTAAGCAGTGGGAGTTAGCCAGGGATGTGGGCAGTAAAGGACAGGTCAATGAAATAATTCATGAACATTTGCACATGTCTAAGGTTAGTGCACGCTGGGTCCCTAGAATGTTGACTCCGTTTGACAAGGACAGACGTGTTCAATGTTGCGAGGAATTTTTAGACATGAGCCGTGGAAAAGAGGAGGAAATAATTTCTAGAATAGTAACCTGTGATGAGACTTGGATTCGGCAGTGGGATCCCGAAAGTAAACAGGAGTCATTACAATGGAAATTCAAGGATGAAAAGCCTCCTCGGAAATTTAAGGTTCGCCCGTCAGCAGGCAAAGTAATGGCAACATTTTTTTGGGATGCGGAAGGAATTCTGCTTGTAGATTACTTGCCAAAAAAAACTACAATGAATGCTGAATATTACGCAGATTTACTTGACCAGCTCAGAGAAGCCATAAAAGAAAAAAGAAGGGGCAAACTCAGTAAAGGGATTCTGCTTTTGCATGATAACGCACCTGCGCATACTGCTCGGTTAACGAAGCTAGCAATTAATGGAAACGGGTACGAAGTAATCAACCACCCTCCATATAGTCCAGATTTGGCCCCATCCGACTACTTCCTGTTCAGACTTTTGAAGAAAGAACTGAGGGGACGAAGATTCGTAACCTATAACGACATGAAAGCTGCTGTTAATGACTTTTTCGATGATAAACCTAAAGTTTTTTTTAACGGGGTCTTTGATAAATGTAATAAGGGCATTTCCCTGTCAGGAGACTATATTGAAAAATAAAAAAAAATTAGCCATGATCGTCTTTTGTTTCATAGTTAGGTAGATAACTTTTCAGCCGCCCCTCGTAGATTTCAGAAGAAGTCTCGCGTATTTGAAACGTCAAGCAATGATAACCGATTCTACACGGACAAAGTCGTGGACAAAATCTAGTAAGCTTATAAAAAATGCGCAATCTAAAGTAGGTAGGTAGATACTGAAAGAATTTTACAGTATTTGAGGGTATAAGATAGGCCGAGCTCGCGAACCCGCGGCGCCAACTCTATCGCCCACGTGCTCCGTTTGTATTGAACTTTATCAACTTGTTATTGTAAAATTGTATATACAACTGATTACGATCTTCACGTGAATCGTCCGCATTATCGCTCAACTGTACACGTACAACGCATGCTATATCTTGTTTATATTAATATGTTAAACGCCATTTTATAATTCTTGTAGCCTCGAATAAGCTTTACTCAATCTGAGACGCCGATTGCTGAGTTTTAATGTTAAGGCAGGAATCCATATAAGCTCACTTAATTGTCTTGTTAGTATACCAATTTTACAGATTCTAAAACGCAAAATGCACCCACTGTACCGACATTGACTATTTTGTAACCGACTTCAAAAAAGGAGGAGGTTCTTAATTCGTCGGAATCTTTTTTTTTATGTATGTTCCCCGATTACTCGGAGATGGCTGGACCGATTTGGATGATTCTTTTTTTAATCGATAGAGTATACCACACAGTTGGTCCCATTAAAGTAAAAGTGCGATCTGATGAGAGGATCTATGAGGAATCGATGGAACTCCTCAAATATTATAGGCACGCATATAACAATTTTGGTATTTTCGGTAAAAACTCAAGCAGTTGCGTTCCAAAAGCATTATTTGGTGAACTGAAACTGATGATGAAGATCATAGATAACCACCAAAACTCCTCAATGGTAAATATTTCACAGCTGGCGATTAGATTTCTGTATAAGGTTGAGAAGCAATTTATGCTCATGAAAATGCACGTGGTAAAATAGAACTGGTGGTGAAGAAACAGGAGAACTCCTCAAAGATTGATGTCCTTGCACCGTGGATAGCAACATTTTGTAAGGGGTGATGATTAAACTAAAGCGAAGAAGGAAATAGGAGAATACGAGACCTCGTTTTGGTCGCTTTTATGGCATGATATCTTTTCTTTTTTCGAAATCAACGAACCCGTTTTTAGGGTTCCTTAATCAACTACTGCTGGACATAGCAGCAGTGGACGTCGTTCGGCTGAAATGATGATGACCATGAGTCAAACTAAGAATCCTTATAGTTTCTGTTTCTCGAAGAGCATTAGAGAGCTACAAGGCTCACAATTTGTTGAATTAAAGATGTTTGTCACATGCACAAAGACTAAAATAAAATAATCCAATAAAAGATAGAGATCAGAGTTTATAGATAGAAGCAGTTTAAAGTATAAATACATTGTTTGCTTGTAAACCTCAACATTTAATGAAGTTAGTAGAAATATGAAAAGTTACTCAATAAAAATGTAATTGTAAGTGTAGATAAAAATATATTTTACTCATTTCATCCATCCACTGTTTGTTGATGTGCCAGGTGGTACGGTGGAGGTTCAATGCTCTACGCACCTTTTATTTTGTTTTGAAACCAAGTCGCAGGGGTTGGCGAGTGAGCAAAAAACACATCCATGCACCTGGCTTTTTCTTGTATATATCTACTTGCATCTTGTGAATCACACCTTGAGGTTTTAGTTCTCTAAATCCTTTAAAATAATACAATTTATACATGTTTATCTTGGTTCATAGATAAACTCTGGCTTTATTTAAAAAACAAATAGGTGGTAGGATAGGATGAAAATGATTTTTACTAATTCATTCATTTGTCGGGATATGTTGTGGTGCGCATTCCACTGGGATATGTTCTGTTGCTCATTCCTAAGCCCCCCATAGCATTTTTTTCATTATTTTATTCAATGTACAGACTTCTTCGACCGATGTTACGAATTTATTATCCTTCACAAGTTTCTATTGCAGGGCAACCGGGCATGATAACGTTAAGTTTTTGTTGTTTTTATTTACATTTGTGAATAGTGTAAATAAATAATATGGATGAGTTTTGGAAGGCCTAAATACAGTGAAATTTTCGCACATCGCCTTTTCATACTCATGCGCGAGAGACCCAGCTCACGCGGGTCTAGTGCCCTGCTCGTGCGCAGACAGCTGGCGCTGGAGGTTGCAGAATGGCACAGCGGCTGGAATAATAAACATCAATTTGTGACTTTTTACCCGACTGGAGCGAAACAGAAAGGAGGGTTATGTTTTTCGGGAGTATGTATGTATGTGATTATGTAGACATGTGGTTATGTATGTATGTAATCACTCGATTAGTTATCATGTAGATGTTGTTATGATGTACCTATTGAACCGATTTTGACAAATCGGGTGACATACGACCAATGCCCGGGTGGAATAACGTCACATGAAATCCAATATGGCGGATGGTAGAATACATTTTGTTTCTTGATATTTTTGGTTTGGAAAGTTTGTTTGTCAGCCTTTGAAGCCGAGTAGATTCAGATGCGAATATGTATGTGCATGAGCAAGAGCCCGTTTGGCCTATACTTGCAAAATTAATATAAGCAATTAAAAAAATACAGGTATTATTCATTTAATAACAAATCTAGGTGTAGTCACAAAACAAAATACATTTCATAGTTTTAATGTTCTTTCAGAAGACCGAACAAAAGTTTATTACCCGACTTTTGATTATCCGGTACAATTTTTGATTTAAATAGGTAATGTGTGTCTGGATCTGGAAGTGTGGATATTATGCAGAAGAAACCTTGTAACGTGCGTTCGTATTCATATAGTGCGATTTAAAATTGTCAAGTAAACTTTTGTAGCGGAGTCATTTACACGTGTAAACACCGCCATAAAATGTCAAGGATCAGCTGACATTGTTGCTAGGCGTGTACGGTGCATTCACTTCGGTCGTCGTAAGTGCATGCATACACGAGTAGTTCCTTGTTTATGCAACTTGTAATATCCACATTACCCACTGCCGAAAAGAGGCTAGGTATTTGCCTACGAGTATTCTTTTGAATAGTAGTTTCTGTTAGCAAATTGAAGCAAATATAATGATGATGAGGAAATATTAGTCTTGTGTTTTATACATTTTAAATAGAAGTAATACTACTACTACTTACTAGCTGTGCGTGTAGGTAAGTAGTCGCAGGCACTGCTAGTTTGAAACACGTCCTTGTAACGTTTTAAGACCTTCCGGATTGTATCGGATTCTATGTGTATTTACTACTGTAATTGGTTTTTATTTATTTTATGAACGTTGTTATTCAAATGTTACATAGGTATGTATATTAATGCGTGAGTACGACTTTCTCGCCAACACTCAACTGTCTGTAGCGGGCTCGCCGCCGCTCCGTAGTTGAAGAGAAGACCATTCTTTTTGCACCGTACTACCACGTCTTGGTAAATATAACAGCGAATTTTATTATGCCTAACAAATTTTGATGTAATCATCGTTTGCCCTAATATCATAAAAGATATACTCTAACAAACAGGGTTTCTTAATGTTATTGTAGCCACGGACCACTTTAAAAATTTCAAACGTCTCACGTACCCCTTTTCGAATAGAATTGACAGATTAACCAAATATAAATAAATTATATTATATTAGGTTCTTAATAATTAATCGTATAGCTCGGTCGCCTAGGTAATGATAATACCGTGGCCTAACTTTGACGAGATCTATGCTAAGTTAACTAGAGAAGGCTTGCGGGCGAAGTAACCTGCGATAGAAAAATTAAAATGTCACCCCTCCTCTTGTACCCAGATCGTACATTTCATCCCTCAGAGCGGAAAGTATTCGTATTCATTTATTTATCAAAAAAGGTGCTTTGCTTGAATAAATGACTGTGATAGCCAGAAAATAATAAATTAATGAATGAGTCAAGTTAAAATTGTTCGATCAATCAATAAAAATGGTACATGCAATAGGTAATACGTGAACAAATATAGTATACCTATCTAAGGTTAAATAACATAGGTCATACAAGAAATTGGTCATATGCCATAGGATTTAAGCGTAAACGAAATTAGGGCAAATGAAATTCGGACAAACGGAGGGTAACCCTTGATAAAATATTGATTTGGTTCTAGTTTGCCGCGTTCACTGTAGCGTCCCCCTCCTGCGCTGCTTTTCGGAGCAAAGCATTCGGTGTCAGAGCAAATTAATGAAACCACGTGGTTAAGCTGTGGATGCATCTGCGTATGTAGGATCTACTATAATGACGGTTGCATTCAAAAATGTATTTGTTTATAATACCCATGCAACAGATAAAAGATAAAGTAGGTATGTATGATGGTGTTGGTTGATTATCTCAAAGGAATTACAAATTGCATAACATTTGATTAATAAAAAAAGTTAAAATACCAATCAGAATTAGTGATGCCTGATGAGTTGTTTACTTGTATTTAGTAGGTAAATACATAACCTCACAATAATGTTAGGCTAATGTTAGACTAGTGAGACTAGTCAGATGGGGGTGGAATGCAGTGCATCGTTCGACATGGAATGGGGGATGAGGTGAGTGCGGCGTGAGGGAAGGGGAGCATCTACACAACAAACAGGCGTCAGCCACCCACCCCGCCCCGCGCACGCACGCCGAGTGATTATTCCTCCGTCTGGCGGCGCGAGTAAAACATATCGCTCCAACTTCAGTTCACTCCGCGACGTTAAACGTAACGGCCGTGTCTGACATATTTAAATTAAATATACGTTTGCTTTTTGCACTTATCATAAATATCCTATCTGCATTCCTTAGAAAATTATATTGTGTAAGATTATACGTGTAACATAATTTGATTCTTTTAACGGTTTCTAAATTAAATAAGCTTGATGAACTGTGATCGTTATTGTAACCGTTTCGAACTTTAATACAACGGTGAAAATTTGTGTGGTGTAACGGATCGAAATGAGTGGATTGACCATCAGAGTAAATAAAAGAGGATCGAGGGGTAGTGACACTCTTCTCGAGGCAGCTAACAGAATTCTTCGATTACTCGGTGTAAGCTCCACGAAGCGCGGGAAACAGCCGTCGCCCAAAACTAAGGTAAGGTCAACGACTCCGCGCGTCTGCCGTATAACCAATCCCCTTGTTTTGTTTATTTGTAATGTAACGGTTCAAAACAAATAATCACCCGAATAAGGGAAACGGTATGCTGAATGTATGTCTGTTGATTTCGTGCTAACGTAGTTATTTAATTAGTAAGATAGGTAGGTAGGTTCTTTTTTTTATTTTTGTAGCTCTAATTTTTTTAGTATGATTTAGAAGTAATTACCTGCATTAAAATAAAGAATAGAAAAAAAGTGCAAGGTTGATAACTAATGAGTTGGAACTATGTTAGACAAGTGAGAAAAAGACATTTGATTTGTTATTGCGGTTAGGTAGGTATTAGGTATTGGAATGTGCGTTTTTTTTATGTTGGTGCAAGCAAATCATAGAAGTGAATAGTTCTATCGACTATTGAAAGCATTATTGATATTCATTTAAATGCATAGGTTCCATTTATTTAAAATATTGTTGAAAATGTTCCTGTTTGAAAACTCTATTTGCGTAGTAGGTACTAGTTCCACCTTTTATGGTGTTAGAAAAGTCATGAAGAAAATTACTTAAAAAAATCACCTAATTAGGGCGTCCATTAACGGTAAGATGGGAAACGCATAAACTCTCACAAAAACTCAATAATAATTGCTGATAAACTTTCGCTGGCGGCGAAGTGATTGCGCACTTTCGCTGTAGCATAGTAAGAACACGATCACAGTTGTGTGGATTGTGACTGTTGTAATTCTTTCCACGACGTATCACCGTGAACCAGTGATTTACTAAGTAAAAACCATGTCTCTCCCAAGATGTTTTGGGCGCGTGTGACATTCACAGGCGGCGCAGTTACCGCACTTGTTTGTTCACGCGACGTAAGCGTGCGTGACTTGTTTACCAGTTTTACCACAGCAAATGAACGTTTAATGCCATGTACCTACGTCTCAAGTACGCTGCTCCCATCTAAAGTAGAAGACTTCCATGAATGAAACGAGAAAACCAAGTCAATCAATGACACTGATTCTATTGATTGGCTCTATTTTGTTCAAATAAAGTAAAGATAAATAAACCGTTGTCACCCGAACACATTATCCCATTTGTGTTTTAAGGCCGAACCGGTTTTATTATTGTTATGTATGTATAAAATTAGTTTAAATGATGTAATAATAATGAATAGCCGCTTCATTAATGCAAAATATTTTCTTTCTCTAGACTCCAAGGGCTGTTAGGTTAGGTTATGTGCCAACATCCTACTCATTTTATTTAATTTTGATTTAAACAAAGATCCTAAAAGTGAGTGTAAGAGCCGTTTAACGCTCATTGATATCTACGATAGGTAGGTACGTCGGCGGCTATGCAGTGGCGTAATTTCTATTTTGTAGTCGAAGTTTAAACACATTTTTATCTCCTACAGCAAAACTTTATCAATAAATGCTCGTGAAGTTTCGTACAATTATCATTATCATACCTACCTACATCAAAATTGTAACTTCTGACTTTTTACGATGGAAGTAAAATTTATCAAGCAGTCTTATATGGTTTGTATTAGGTATAAACCATACGTGTTGTCTAAGAGATAAGCTGGCTACCTACTAAGTTTAATAGATATTATTGAAATCCATGGATACATCAGAAAATGTAGCCGGATGTAGCGCACAAGGGGGCAAGTCTTGCAATACAGCGATCAACATCCGCTAGACTAGGTTATTTGGTACAAGGTCGCAGCTATAACAGTTAATTACTTTGCAATGCCATTCTATACCTAAACGCCATGTTTGAAAATGTAGATTCAGTTAGTCCCTATATCGAGAAGATTAATGCTGATATGAAACACCGATGTGTTCGACTTGTAGGTAGGTACTTAAATGTATGAGAGAGTCGTCACTGTACGTAGGTATACCTATATGTTCGGCGGTACGTTTAAAGAGCCCGAAACGTCGAAAAGCCAGGTCATCAGTATAAAATGTCGACATCGTGCTGCTTGTTTTATAAAAATTGATTGATGAATACGACTGTGTAGGTCGCGTTGACGACGTAGAGGGTCTGACTCTGTAGTGGTGGGGGATTGAGGTCACAACGGAGTCAGTACGTACGGACTGGGGCGGAATGCGTTTCGGCGGGCGTGGGAATGCGCTGCAAGTACCGTTGCGGCGGTTTACACCGCGCCGCCGCCGCCGCCCGTCCCGCCGCGGTGGAATGCGAGAACCCATTTGCGGCTGCACAGACCAGCTCGCTTTTATTAGTGACTCATGCGCAACATCAATAGGATCAAACTGTTATCATTTCGACTAAGTGTAGGTACAAAAATGTTAAAGTCCATTATAAAGATAGCGAAATTATTTTAATGTTACCTCTTCGTAATTTGTTACGAATATAGGTAATATGAAATGTTATTAGTAGTAGAGTATTCTGCTGCCCTTCATTAACTCTGAAATATGACTTAGTGAGTACAACATAGGTATTTGTTTCTGCATTAAACTCAAGAATTGTGCAAGTTAGTTCAAGCGGATATTACGAAAACGGGAGCACGAAACGCTGATTTATAGGTAGGTAGGTATATGACCTACATTGCTTTTTATTAAGTTTGTTTTAGGCAAATTAACCGTTAACCGTGGCAGACTGCTGGCCTCTAGGTATACCGTTGTTAGAATGAGAGAGATAGTTGAAGCACACTGCTCTCTAATAATCACTGTTCCGGGCGTCAGTCTTGTTAAATGAGTCGTGCTGCTTGTTTTATTACGATCTGTTAGATCTACTTTCGATCAGAAATGTCATATATTATAGATTTACGAAAAAAATACTAACGGACCTTTATAAGACCCAGTCGCCATTACTATCTCGGCAGACAGCGCGTTGCCTTGTAGTCTGGTCCCCACCGCAGGTGACGTATGAAACCAGCGCTACCAGCTTCTCCGCTGCGCCCGCAGTCGTCCGATAAACAAGTACACGCTCTCGAAGCGCGTCGACGTGCCGCGTAGCACTTCATGCAATTTCTATTTCCAAAATAGATACATTAGCACTAGTCTGTCTTGAAAGGTAAACCCGAGCGAGAAAAATCTCGAACATACACTACAAGTTCTAAGCGTTATAAGTTAGTACTTACTTAGAATTGCGGAATTAATGTAATATTTTTGTTAACAGACGAACGGCCGCGCAACGAGTGAAATTCGGGCTCCCATCGCGGCGGCTGAGTCCGCCGCTGAATCACCGGTGAAGATGCAAGCGCAACCAGCTTCGGCTGCGCCTGCGTCTACGCCCACCTCGACGCCAACGCTCACGCAGGCTAACAAACCTACCAAGCGCACGGCTAAAGACTACATATTCGGCAAACTGATCGGGGAGGGCTGCTACAGTACGGTCTTTCTCGCTAAAGATATTCACACTGGAAAAGAATATGCAAGTAAGTTACTATAAATCCTTATTATTACATATTTTATATCTAGCGGCATGATTGAACAAGTATCGAGAACGAGGGATTTTGATGAGATCTTAAGTGGATTAAGTAAGGTCCAAGGTTCCCTCAAATCTTTGTGTCATTGCATTCGACCGACTACCAAAGAAGATAATTCACATTTTTACAACACAGCCTTTTATGCTAATTAATAATTGTAATCTCTTTTCAGTTAAAGTTTGCGAAAAGCGTCAGATCATTAGGGAAAAGAAGAGGGAATACATAAAAAGAGAAAAAGATGCTTTAAACATGTTATTCAATGTGCCACATGGTTTCGTGAAGCTATATTGCACCTTCCAAGATGATGAACGATTATACTTTGTTTTGTCTTACGCCAAAAACGGAGAATTATTGCCTTATATAAATAAGGTTGGCTCTTTCGAGCTAAACGTAGCAAAATTTTATGCCGCTGAGCTTTTATTGGCATTAGAAAGCATGCATTCTAAAGGAATCATCCACCGTGACTTGAAGCCAGAAAACATTTTACTTGATGAAAACATGCACTTACAAATTGCCGATTTTGGAACTACAAAAATGCTTGATCCTGAAGATATTCGTTCATCCCCCAGCAAAACTGAAGATGACCAGACAACTGCAGAAAATGACAGATCAAGAAAAATCAGTTTTGTTGGAACCGCACAATATGTGAGCCCAGAACTATTGCATAACCGTGTGGATACACGCGCTTCTGATTTGTGGGCATTGGGCTGCATTATCTATCAAATGATATCCGGGCTGCCTCCATTCCGCGGTTCCAACGAATTTCTAACCTTTCAAAAAATACTTAAATTGGATTACGAGTTTCCTGAAGGTTTTCCCGCCGACGCAAAAGATTTAGTAGAGAAGCTTCTAGTTTTGGACTACTGGAAGAGAATTGGAGCGAACGACACAGGGGACACTTATGAAAGCATTCGAAATCACCCATTTTTTGAAGGGATCAATTGGGATAATGTCTGGAAACAGTCTCCTCCTACTATATCTCCGTATTTGCCAGGTGGTTCTTTTGAAGAAGAATATACGGTGCCGGATCACTTGGAACCCGGCTTAGGCGAAAATCAGCTTGTGCGGTTGTGGGAATTCGACCTTTATAAAGGTAATTATTTTGACAAAGTCGTTACATTAAATAATAATGTGCTTAGTTAATGGAAAATATGTATAAGCCCAAGTATTTCTTTTAAAGTTATTTATGATGGAATATTTTCTTAATGGTGATGATATTAATTAATGCAAGCGGTAATGCAACAAAGACTTGCGCGAGTGCAGTGGAGCGACTAGTAATAGGCAACTGGAGCGTCCGTGACCTAAATTCTTCTTTGCCAACATGCTTAAATTTTGTGGGTTACTTGTCTGTTATTTGCTACTGATGATACGATCACGATCCATATAATATTAAACGCCATACGACTGCCACCATATGATTTTTCTGCTTGTGGGCAAAACTAAATATGATCTTTCCTCCGTATGTTGTCTGCGTTAGTAATAGTATCCTACGCTACGTCATGTTAAATGCGTGATGCTGCAGCAAGCTATTTACAATCGAAACGGATGTCCTCGCTATTCTTGCTTACGGCTCTTTGAATAGGGATGACGTCAGCTCCTCGGGTTTTCTCGTTTAGCCGTATTGCGAAGATATTGAATGAACTGGCAACGTGTAGAACTTAATTAACAATAGGCTCGTGATCACAGATGTTAGTGGATTTCTTGATATTGAAAGGATTGTTTTAATTCACGATCTCTGGCCTGAGCTTTAAATTTTCATATATGTTCAATTGCTTATGTGGATGGTGGATGATTAACTAATATTGCATTTTTTTTAAAGGAATCTTGAACATTAACCCAGAAGAAAGGCGACGCCGACTCGAAATTCAAGAACGTGAAAGCAAATGGCACCAATTCGTGAATGGTGAGCTGATATTAAAGCAAGGTCTTGTTGACAAGAGGAAGGGGTTGTTCGCGCGCCGACGAATGCTTTTGTTGACTACGGGACCACGTCTATTTTACGTCGACCCTGTGAATATGGTATTGAAAGGAGAGATACCTTGGTCTCCAGAGTTGCGCGTCGAAGCCAAAAACTTCAGGATATTCCTAGTACATACGGTAAGTTGCTATATATTATAACTTGTATTACATTTTTATTTCTTTTCGAGAGTTACGTATATAACCATATTAAATATGAACCCATGGCTAACGATTAAATAATTGATAAGACAAAGTAAAACCGATTCATTGCTGACGCTGATACTTTTCTCTTAGTACTCTGTCCCTACGCGAGGTTGAAGACTATCCTTCAAGTGAATAATCATAAAATTGTTTTTATTTTAGCCGAACCGCACATACTACCTCGAAGATCCGGAATCATATGCATTAGAGTGGGCGCGAGTGATCGACGAGGTCCGCATCGGCACTTATGGCCGAGACACAACTTAAACAGAGGCGCGGCCGCCACCACGTGACGCGCCCGCGCCGCCGCCGCGCACCGTGCTCAGAGACTGCACCCCCCGTCCTCGGTACGGCGAGTGCACACTTCTAGGATACATTCTAGCCATCGTTACGAGCACGACAAGTAGCCAGAAAGCTTCACCGACATTGAAAGGCCCCAAGGAAGGGAAATGGCGATGCGCCGAACATATTTTGCATCGACTACCGTGGGACCAGACGACGTCGCGCACTCGTCGGCCCGCCGCGCGCCGCGAGCCGCGCCACATATGTTCAGCGCGCAGCCCGCACAGCCCGCGCGCGCGCGCCCCCCGCGCCACCCGCGCGGCGCGCCCGACGAGACCGCTGCCGCCCGCTATCAGCTAACGATAGATCACGATCACTGTCATCACTGGACGACTGATTCCTATTAGTATGTTCCGACTAGGTATACTAAATTATAACTTAATTAAGTTTCTTATTTAAATGTGAATTAACGATTATTTAAATGTGATTATATGTAAATATTTGTCCTTAATTATTATTGCAAAGGCATAGCGTATAGTGTTATGAATAATCATGGGCCGTTAGACTTCAAAGCGAGTATACGGACCTGTTGTAAGAATGGATTTGTAATTCACCACCCGCGTGTTCACAAAGCCCATTCCAGTTGGTAACTAGACAATTTTAGCTAAATTAATGTTATTATTTATTTTAATTTTATTTTTTTGCCAACGGAATGTGACTGCTGTACAGTTATATAAAAAATTAGGCAATTATTGTTGGTATGTTTCTAAGTTCTACATCAGTGTTTTTCAACCTTAACACCAGGGGGGGGGGGGGGGGTCGCAAACTTTCCTCAGAGAGTCACGGTCACAAGCCAGGTTTTTAAATTACGCTCATGGAGGGGTCGCCAGACTTGTAAAGGGGTCGCGTACTCGACAAGGTTGAAAAACACTGTTCTATATAATTACGCGCTAGTATCAACATGGCAAGGCAAAGCAATGAGTTGCTACATTAGCAGTAGAACTGAATCGACCAAACATTAGAAGGATAGCTTGTAAGAGAGTCGGAAAAAGGTGTAGACGCCAAAGATGGGCTATGATACATGGTGTCCGCCGCTCTCCCTCGCCGGCTGCGGCGTCCTCGGCGCAGGCGCTGCCCGAGGGCGCCGCGCTTGTTCGCGTGCATCATTCGCACTGTAATCCTAATGGTAAACTTAGTAAAAGTATACGGATAAAGACACCTAAGGTGGCTACTATTGTTTTGTATGAACAAATTATTTGATTTAAATATATTTGATATGTTAATTTCATTTCTTTTTAGAATTGCTTAATGAGCGTCACCTATAAGTTGGTTTTAAAGTGTTTGTTTTATTAAATAAACAGTTGACATTTAAAGTATCTCAAATGTCATAATAATTATAAAATAAAACTATGACCCCTAATATTGGCACTTTGTTGTAATTAAAGGCTTGTTTATTGTATATGCCGACTTGCCTGAAATATTGTAAAATTAGGGCTTATTGTAATGATCCATAGTTCAATTGTAACTATTGATTTAGTGAAAGAATAGTATAATTAAATAGTATTTCAATCACTAGTCTTATTTCCTCTCGTAGATAAAATGTTTTCGGACAATGAAACACAATAGTTGTCAGCGTTATTGGACTTCTCCATGACATTGTTAATTATTAAATCTGCATTTAAAACTGTTAACTATTGTAATTATATTTTACAACATTTGTATTGAGTAAATTCTTTGAAAGTAAGGAACAGAATAATAAAATGAAAATAAATTGAAGTTGATTTTTAAAACCTGTTTTCTTTGTTTAATTTTAAATACTTTGCCTGTGAACATCCATACTAATCCATACTATCTACACATATATAATAAAATCGTAAAGTGGAAAAAGTCTGTACATTGAAGATAACAATGAAAAAATCCTATGGGCTTTAGAATGAGCAATGCAACACATTCTAATGCTTTTCAGTTGTGTTTGTCTGACTGTATGTGCGTGATAAACTTTAAAACTACTGGATGGATTTCATAAACTTGCCAGGGCATAGGTATAGAAACTTTTGGAAGGGAAAGTTAGTACCTATAGGAACGACTAATTCGATGAGTTTATCGACATTAAACTTTATATTAATACTCTTCAAAACAAACATTTAGGCATGATGAGGCCTGAAATGTTCGTCTTTGTGCATAACTGAAAATACGCAATTACATGCCTCATCATGACTAAATACTGCGTTATATTAAATGAACAGCATTCAGACGGCGCTTATGTAGCGATGTAACGGAATGGCAACACAGCTGTCGTCACGCTCCGAGGTACAGCGAGTCCTACCAGTGCCGGGTCTTCTTGTGAAAGCACCAGTCTCCTGGTACCTTTGGAACACTTGTTTTGTTGGTTGAATGATCGGCTTAGGTTTAGTCGTTCACTTTGTTCAGCCACTCGACCCTGACCAAGTCCTCTTTGCAGCAGAGCAACTTGAGCAGCTTCAGACGGGGTAGTATCTATCCATTCACTTCAACTATTGACTTGCCTATGCTTTAATTATAAGATGAGGTCTAATGTGCAAGTACCTGGGCGACGGAGCGTCGCTCGGCGTCTTTCTTTATTTCTTTCTCAGGACCTCATCCATTCAATTTTTTCCTCCTAACACTAACTACACAGAGCAGAAAG
This sequence comes from Tortricodes alternella, assembly GCA_947859335.1. NCBI lineage: Eukaryota > Metazoa > Arthropoda > Insecta > Lepidoptera > Tortricidae > Tortricodes > Tortricodes alternella. The sequence continues at coordinate 8,332,357 of OX401983.1, read as the reverse complement.
TGATTTATTGTTGAACCGAGTGTTAGTTTTAGTAAAAACACGAGTGCAATAATACATCACTTCACTAGATGCGAGTTGTTTTTCTTTCACGTAGTACCTACTGCAAAAAGATGGTAAATAAAAAATATCAAATTTTCACAGACAACTTGTATACCTTGTCCGTTGTATTTATATGGCCGTCATGGGCCGTCAGCTCAGCACGCTCTTTTTACAACGGACGAAGCCAGGTAGGTATGGGTAGGTATTATGTGTTCGATTCGTTCGTGTTCGCGCCAATTTCTTTTTTTTAATAGTTTAGCTGCTATCTTTTCAGCCGGTACTTTGAGCATAAGAGCGTTTTCACATTACCCGATACGATATCGGTGTCGGGCGCTGATAGCCGATATCCGATATCGTGTTGTGTCTTCACATAATGATCGATATTATCGTTGGCGTCTTTCACGTACAACGAGTGGGTGCGGGCGCGCTGAGTTTCCTTTGCGCGCACGTGCGTTTCGTACGTGAACACTTGCATACAACGCCATCTGTTTGATAGATATTTCGTGACCGCGCCCGCGCCGCGTGTTAACGTGAAAGACGCCGTACTCTGCGGCTAGCAAGACGGCCTGCCAAGGTAGTGAATGGGTCCCTTTAGCCGTTCAATATAAGTTGTAGGTACAACTACATATTTCTTATTAATAAACATTATTATATAAGGCTAGCCACTGACCTACAATATAACTGTACAATATCACTGGTTGTACAGTATCACTGAAGATCGTTATCAAACAGATGGCGTTCGTTGTATGCAAGTGTTCACGTATCTTCCGTTCCGAATGAACAGAAATCACGCTCATAGTTACAGTACGCGCGGATAAAATCGTGGTGCTTATGGAATCAGCCGAAACAGGTATAGTGGTGTACGTGCTATCAAATTTGATACTTTCGTATGAGATTTGCTAAGGATTTGCTAAATGGCGTTCTGTTTTCCCAAAGCGTACATAAGTAACAAAGGCACTTAGGCCAGCCACTGACCTACAATATAACTGTGCAATATCACTGCTTGCACAATTATACTGATCGTCAGTAGTCGATATTGACCGTCAATATCATCTACTGACGATCAATATAAATGTGCAACCAGCGATATTGCACAGTTATATTGTAGGTCAGTGGCTAGCCTTAAATCAATTTGGAACAATTGTGAGTGTGATGGCTCAATTTCACATTTAGCCATATGTGTATATTCGTCCGTGTATGGCCAACATGGCCTAAATTATTGAGTAATCGGTCAGCTGTCGGTACATCAAAGGAATTCGTACTGATGATGGTACACGTGTCCACACAATCACCCAATATTCATCCATTTATTCGCCCACGTTGGCCCATTGTGTAAGGCTAGCCACTGACCTACAATATAACTGTGCAATATCACTAGTTGCACAATTATATTGATTATCATTAGTCGATATTGACTGTCAATATCATGATATTGCAGTTAAATTGTAGGTCAGTGGCTAGCCTAAGATAGGCCATTATTTTTAGTTATTCGCCCATGTTCGCCGAATATGAAGTTGTGAGCGTGTTTCGGAACATAGTGTATGTCATTCACTTCTGTCTGCTATCAATTTGACGTTCAGTAATGTAATGTAATATGTAAGAACTCATGGTTAGGTTTCGTACATTTCTATCTTACATTATAGTATGATCTGAGAAAATGACTTCAACTGTAGTAAAGTACGTTGGAAGAACTACTGATTTCAAGGGTAAAACTTTATGGGAGATTGTGGGAAGTCTTAAAAATCTAGGCGTTGGAAGGTACATCGTGAGATCGGTATTCGAGCGATATCCAGAGCCTAGTTTCATGAAAATTATCAAGGTTGAAACATGTCCCAATGAGGTTTGTATGTACTTTGGTTATAATGAATGTATGCTGCAGCTGACATGGAATTACATGGTTTCAAGGCAGCAATTCTTCTTTCAAGATTTTAAAGAGAGTAAAGGGGTTCGTAAACGGTCTAGTTTTTCGGAAATTTGTTGCTGTAATTGGGGCTATCCTCAAAGTTTATATTCGAATGAAAATGAAAATATTTATTTTGCAAGTAGGTGGCCTACTACGGACTCTTTTACATGTCTGATTCAAACTTTTTGTCCCCATTAATGATGTAATATATAATCTTTTTGGGGATAGCCCGAATTGCAGCAATAAATTGCCTAAAACTAGCCCGTTTACGAGCCCCTTTAAGGTGTTGTAAACCAGCAATTCTTTTGGCAATTGCGGCGATTCGGGTTGTCCTCGAAAGTTTACACTTAAACTGTTTGTTCCTAATTGTGATGTAATATTATATATATTTTTGGGAATAGCCAAATTGCAGTAATAAATAGCAAAAATCTTGACCATCTATGAGCCTCTTAACCTTTTAACCGCCGCAAAAAAATTCATCGGATGTGTCCATGTCGCCACCTATATACGAAGTGGGTCTCTTTGAGGTTTTGAGTTTGATGTAAAATTATCTTTAGAACTCCCTACCATTGGTTTACTTATACACATTATCTTTTATTTTTTTAGTGCTAAGAATGAAATGCAAAATAAACAATTACAATAAAAATAATATCAAAGTAATAACCTCTTGTGTTTATGTCTTGTTGTATGTCTTATGTTTTGATTACAGGAAAGACGAAGAGTCCGAGTTTGGGTTGAAAAAACTTTTAGAGGGAAGCAACATGATAAGTTGACTGAAATTTTCAGAACATCATACAAACCAGACTATAAGCTTATACCAAAGAATGAAGAAATGAACTTGCTGGCAGCTGTAGATAAAATGAACAAGTCACCAGAAGTCATCCTCCCCAATAGCATTGAAATGCCACCCTTAATGAGGATGTTCATTGTCAAAGATCATGAGAAGAAGGGACTAGAGGCATGTAGAGTAATATTATTAGATTAATAATAATGGGTGTGTAATGATCGGTATAACAACTTTTGATATATTTTCACTAGATATAACAACATTTGATATACTTTCATAGAATATAATCACTCAAGGAGCATAATAAACTTTTGATATAACAACAAAGTAGATATTTTCATGGTGTATAATGTTCAATCAGAATAATATATGTTTGATATAAAAAAAAATCTGGTTCTGGTGCTTCGCCGGCGCGGCCAGGGTACGCTCGCTTCGCTCGCTCGGCTCACGCGCTGTACGATCTCAGTTCTTCCTAACACTCCTCGTCTCGCTCGTCGTTGTACCTAACGGAGACCTGCCTTAACGAAGCATAGGTAGGTTATTATAATAGTTGTATGTATTTCAGATTATACCAGTACTACATTATTCCCACTGAGTGTTATATTGAACACAGTTATATCACAAACAGTTATGAGTTATACCATATTACTATTAGATTAATAGTTGTTATATTACAAGTTCATTATACCTGACGATAGTTAGATCATATCAGAATATGCCAAATATTGTTGTCCCAAGAGTGCATTAATCATTATATCGACCAATAATATATCAAAAGTTGTTATCGCGACTGTTACGGACCCAATAATAATAACTGTTTATTTCAGGCTGGTGCAGATATAGATTCGATTATTAGTACTTAACAGAGAATCTTAAGCTATGGTAATAAATAGAAACTTCGTATTGCATGATGATACACAAAATATTGTGTCCCTGATTTTATTATTACACAACTAGGTTTTACCCGCGACTTCGTCCGCGTGAAATTATTTTATCGTGCGCAGCTCCATCTACCGAGGAGTTATATTTCCTGTATTTATAAAGATTCATGAAAATCCTTCCAGTATATAGGGATAAAAAGTATCTAATGTTCATCTCCACATAATAAGCTAAATATGTGTCAAGTTTTATGGAATTCTGTTAAGCCGTTTGGCCGTGAAAACGGAACAACCAAACGAACACTTTCCCATTTATAATATTGGTATGGATATATTGAATGTTCAATTTGTAAATAATATCCCATTCTCTTTTCAGCAAATGCAAGAGTTCACAATGTCACTGAGTTACCACGCCAGCCCCAACAGAGTTGCAAGGATTGCAAGACCTGGGGAGAAGCCTACCATACAGTTCACCATGGGCCTTGGAAAGCCTATCAGCCCGGCGCTCTACAGAGGAGTCCCGCTTAACAACCAATGAATTAATATATAAACAGAGGAGCATTTAGGTTTCAAGTAGTTTTAATAAAAAACTTAAAAAGTTGTTAACAATATTTTTAATAATTTTTACCAAATGCTTTTATTTCTTATGAAAATCTCGCATTGAAGCAAATCTGCGCGCCAGAAATGGATTTGTGTCAATACCTTGGAGTGTCTGTTCCGCGTCCAGTTTCTGAAATATATGTCGGTCAGAAGAACTATAAAACTATCTATCTTATTAAATTAATTGGATTTTTAGAAATATACTAAAATAAATACAAAAGTAATAGCAAAAACTTGCAAGGTGGATTCTTTCCCAACTAACAATTTTTGTACTTGTAAAATACGCAGCATTAAGGCTTACTCTCCAAAAGTCTCTCATCTCTTGCACTTCCTCATCTCGTTGCACAAAGTACTGGCGAACGGTCTTCTGGATCAAAGTCGCAGCATAGTCTTCTGGCCAAAGCCAAGACTTTGGGTAGTATGGTCGAGGACTGAAATGTAAACAGAAATGTGGGTGTATTCCAAGAGTTCCGTAGTTCTAGTTCCATATGGAACAATCGGCCCAATCCTATGCCAAAACCGCGTATGTATCGTTGTTTTATACGTGTTTGACGTTCACATTCGCTATTTTGGCATTTTAGTGACGCTATAGACGTTAATCGAATAGCGGCCAAGTTTGAGACAGTATGCATGGTTCAGTGACAGGTTCGTCGCTGACGTAGCTTTGTGCCGGGCTTTAGAAAATCACACAACAAGTGATGCAGCCACGTAATTCTCTAACTTTACGCCGCGGCTGATCAGCGATGACGGACACATTCAAATTAAGACCTAATGACTTGGTTCTTGTAGTCTAAATTAATAGTTTCGTCTATGCGCTGATCAGCGAAAGGGTGCACATTACAGACCTTTTTGATCATGCGGCCTAAAAATCAAAACGTCTACGTGAAATTTTGCCTAAAGCTTATATTGACTAAGAAGCTAAATGCCTACCAGGCAATATGACTATGCAGCACTTTAACTTCATTGTATATTGACTAAGAAGCAAAAGGTCTACCAGGCAATATGACTAACGACAACCTTTACAATCTTTATCCTTATCCTTAGACAATCTTTAGACAGTTTGCTGCTTAGGTATTATTGCAATTTAAGCATTTTGCTTGGCAGACATTTTGATCTTTGACGATTTACTGCTTAGGTATTTTGCCTCATAGACATTCTTTGTAGTCATTTTGCTTCGTAGACGTATTGCTAGTTAGACATTCTGATCAAGAAGGGTTACAGAACGGGTGAATTTCAAAAAAATTGTACGTAATTAAGGCGTAGTTAAGAAAAAGTTAAAAAAGTTCCTCTGCGTTACGAAAATTAGCAATACAATTATATGCCTTTTGGCTACAATTAATAAGGTATATAATTGTATGGTTAATTTTCGTAACATAGAGGAACTTTTTAAACTTTTTTTTAACAACATCTTAATTACGTACACATTCTTTGAAATTCTCCATAACACCATTGATTCAAGCAGATAGTGAACAACTCGCTGAGAATGTTAGGTAAGTATTAAGAACGACACGAGGTCAGCTTAAGGATCTAGTTTCTAATTATTTCTTACTTGTCTTTCAAATATTTTTTTACCCAAGGCATGTTGAACACATGCAATTGGGAAACCGCTCGATCAGGATAGCGAGGATTGTTGTTCCACAGTTGCTGAAAGTGAAAAGCGTGGATGAAACCACTTTAGACCTTATGATTTTGAAGATGTAATGATTTTCTCTAGTATATGAGCATAATAAAGACTCATATACTTACTAGAGAAAAGCATTATGAAATATGGTTACGCTTTTATTGCATCTTGCATAACAACATACTTGTACGGTATTCCGCAGTAAAACATCTACATTTAGCGAAATAAATATTTTCTATTCTATTCTATTCAGTATAAGTAAGTACTTGTAAGTACAAATACGTAATACTATTTTAGGATGATTTTAAGTTTGTGGAGAAGTTAGTTAAGATGCAGTTCGTGTTCCATCAAGTGCCGAAAAATTAATACGTTGGATTATTTACACTTAAGTAGTTTAAATAATCCGTCATCATATTTACAATTTTATAGTTATTAAAATTATATAATTATATGTTTATGTAAAAGTAGATTATATAGCCGATGCTGAAAATATGCTTCTATTACAAGTCGGAGCAGTGTCTGTTGCGTACGTGGGAACTAGCCGAAATTCAAAGGGTATTATTAGAAAAATTTCATGCTGCAGTTTTCCTCAATTAAAAGCTATTTCCTACTTATTTGCGTCATATTAATATATTCGCCAAGTTTCATCTCATTCTTTCAACACAACGCTCGTTGTAAATTAAATTAAATTCCGCATATACGTTATGAAAAAATCGGACTCCTCTTCGAGAGGCACGCGTCCAACTACATATAACTAAATCACTTTGGGCAATCATTTGTGACTTTATGGTGTTGTTTGTTTAGTGTTCCATATTTAAAACACGGACACAAATACGCACTTAAATACATTCATAATTTTCCATATCTTCTCGCACATGTATACGCAAATGCTTACCCAAAGTGATTCAGCTATTACTAAGCTACTGCACTTAGTTAATACAAAACATAATGATTCGTTTACGAAATAAACCAAGCATAGAAGATGGGTAGGAAGGGTGATCTGACCTGTACAATCCAATCTATCCCGTCGAAGAAACACCTCTGTCTAACCAGGGCTTCCCACATCCGGGCTTTATTGAGAGTATCTTCCAATGCTGGTAGAAGGTGAACGAAGACTTCATCCCTTATGTAATCTAATTCTGTTCCTAAAATTAGATAATTATTTTCAAGAATTTTGTAGAGCCCTCTTTCAGAGACGTTAGCCGTCAATGCCACCGATAGATAGATAAGTAAGGTAGCTTAGGGCATTTCTGCTCTGAAGACTTAGATAAATTGAATGAATAAATGATAAATTATAAGTAAAATTAAAAATGTCTCCAATTTTAGCACGCATTTTTCAAAATTGGAAATTGATTTCAAACAGGCGGATGATAGTTTCCTTATAAACGGGTTCTCCTCCGTTTGCCTGAAATATTTTTATCCGAAATCAATTTGCCCTAATCATTACTTACACAAACTACGAATTTTCTCTAATTTCAAATAGGTACTTTTACCCTTGCCGGCGAAGAAAAGGTTCAGAAGACAGATACAAATGTGAGGAGACTTCTTTTGAAAATAGTGTAATTTTTTATATGTATGTTCATCGATTAATCGGAGACGGCTGGACCGATTTGGATGATTCTTTTTTTAGTCGATAGGGCATTTCTCCAAAGTGGTCCCGTTGTGATTAAAGTCGAGGTTTGATGAGAGGATCTATGAGGAATCGAAGGAACTACTTAAATATTATAGGCACGCATATAGAAATTTTGATATTTTCTGTATTCAATCAAGCAGTTGCGTTTCAAAAACATTATTTGGTGAAGTGGAACTGATGAAATAATTATTGGCTTTCGTAATTACCTAGAAACGTCAGATATATTGTTGATTAAGTGATACATTAAATATATCGAAGTCGGTGGCAAGTAAATTAGGTAATCCAACCCTCATACTGTGTGTTCATTTACTTAGTGAGACCGATATCGATGTATTTAATATGTATCACTTAATCAACAATAGGTATATCTGACGTTTCTAGCTAATTTACTGACGAAAGCCAATCATTTTTTCTTACTTTTCAAAGGGTTTTTGAATTAGGTATATTTATTTGTTAAATTTTTATTTTTAGGTTTAATTACATGAGATGATGCTATGATTAGGTCATTTGAACTTCAGGGTAAATGAATATTTTGTACACACAAGTTTACTTTTTATGATATTAGGGCAAACTATGATTATGTCAAAAGTTAGTAGGCGAAATGAAATTAGCCATTATGAAATTCGGGCATCCGAGGGGCTACCTTACAAATGAGTTAGGGAGCTGTGCATGCGATTATGCACAGAGATGATGACTAAGGCGCTCATGGCACCCTTTATGTTATCATCCCGACATTGAGGGCTTGGCACACCAACTTTTATCACGTACATAAAGTATCTGTATTTTTTTAACTGATTAATGGGTAAAACAAGGGTGAATGAGGGCGCGAAAAAACATTAGTATGCCACGTGAGCGGCGTTGAAAGGGTTAACCGCCACAGTCCGCTGTGGACGTCGGCAGATTTCCGTGCCGCTGACGCCACGATATGCCGTTTTCCATACATTTGCGTCGGCTACAGCCGTCGTCGAGCCCTTGTGGCACGCTTTTTCGTCGTTAGCCGTGGCGTTCAAAAGGTTTTTTAAACAATTTATATAATATTACAATTACTCAGAAATGGCGGCTTCGGAACCGGCTCCTGTTTTCTTTGAACGTATTCCTCTATCTCCTTCTTATTCTGCTCGGTCTCTGTGAGGATGGTCTTCCAGCTGGCCTTGGTCTTTTTTGCGATGAGAGTCGGGAAGTCCACCTCCGAGCAAGGTAGGCTGTCGGGTAACGTGAATGTCGCCAGGTTATCCACGGCTTCATTTAATTTGTTTTCCTTCCCTTTTCCTTTGCGATCTGTGCCTTTCCCCGCCATTCTGTTAATGTACTCTTTGAAACCGATTTTGAAGTGTGAATAACAGCGCTGACAGTCATTCGTTAGCCATAAATTGGCATTAACATAAGTATTTTTTAATTATATTCCAGACGTTTAAATTGACCAATCGTATATCGGTCTATTATTGTTAATCGGCCGAATATCGAATGTTGAAACAAAGAGGTCGGATCTACGATTTGTGCCCGCCTTATGAAAATTGAGGTAAAGTATATATACTATATTCACGGATTCGCAGATTATTTAGTCCCATCCACACTCACAAATGTTCAGTCATGTTTAGTGATTGATTTCGTGATTTGATTAGTGAGTGTTTGATTTTCGCATTTGTATGTTTACTTTTTTTTTATTGTGCATACTTTGAACAAAATGGACTGGTCCCTTCCCTTTCCCGTTCTCCCTGACTCCTCACGCGCCTCTCCTCTCGGGTTTCGGGTATTTTTGAAATTAGATATTAGAATATTTACTAGCCATTTGGCGTATATTTTACAAATAAATAAAGCTCACAAAGCCCTGTCATTTGATACCAAAAATGTTAAGAGTTAGTAAGTTACGTTTATTTTAAAAGTTGTATGGAAACATCTACCTAAGCCTACCTATACCTACAATGTATATCTACAATGATCCTTGAAACGTGGCCCAAGAAGACGTAACCAGGGGGGCTAGCACGACATGCCCGCGAGTCGTTTGTCGCTCAGTGCGTCTCTGTCCAACTTGTCAAGTATGTAAGGGATGCACTGAGCGACAAACGACTCGCGAGCAGGTCGTGCTAGACGTGCAGAGGGCCTAGCACACTAGCTTTTGTCGCGCACATAAAGCATCTGTCACTATTTAACTAATATGCGGGTGCGAAAGGGATAAGGCATAAAGGCATAAGCATGTGCGCGATAAAAACTAGTCTGCTAAGGGGTCAGGGGTGCACGTCACATTACCCGAGCAATTTTAATGAGATGTCGTGGTTGTATTCAAGTAAATGGCAAGTAATTCGAATATTTACTCTAGTTTTAATAAAACAGCGCCTCTACTCGGGAACGCTAAGTGATGTTGTAGCGACTTGCGAGCGAGATTTCTCATCCCAGTCTTCCGCCCGACGCGTAATGCGTAAGAGCGAGATGCGAGTCTCGCTCGCGGGTCGCTGCAGTATCACTTAGACGTTCCCGAATAGACGCCCAGATTTACTTTTCGACCACCAAAACCATTATTACCATTTATTTTTCACCATTTTGAAAACTACACTAAATTTAGGTTTTTTTAAACGTTATGTGCCAGGTTATTTTAGTATTGTAGTATTGGATTATTGTTTCAAAAGATTCTTCAACCCTACTTTTTTAAATTCAAATTCAAATTTGGTTTCAAACCATTCCAATAACCGCAGTATGAGGTAGTTTTGTAGTAAATTAGCCTTATCTCTAAAACTGCCGCGTAAATTAGTACAGGTTGTACCATTTTAACAACAACACAAAAATTTCGATTTTTTTACGTTATGTGCTTAGTTAGTGAAGTACATTTTTTTTAATAAAACTCGATCAAAGTAATGGGTAGAATTTTGAAAAATCCAAAAATTGTTTGATTTCTCTTTTTTACCGCTACTGTATCATGATATAAAACAAAAATTTTATAACTTTGGATAGCTTAGTTTTTCAGGATAATCATGCAAAAAACAGATTTACATAATATTAAAATTTGCAGTCGTAGCACTCAAAATAATGAGTAAGGGTAACAAAAAATATAAACGTGCCATACTTATAAAAGTGCCATTATCTCGAAAACTATGATATTTTTATTAAAGTCAAAATAACCTAAATCTACTAGCTCTTGAGCCACCCAGCCAGCTTTTTCTTCTTCGTTATATCGTTGGTTTTAGGGACACCCTATACAAAGATAGGGGAAAAAACAAAATTAAATCAGTTCTAACCGAAATATATGTTTAGTATGCATCATTATTTTAGAGCCAAAAATGTTACTCGTAGTCATATGAATAAGTTCATACTTATTTATTTTCAACAGTGGGTCCATTAATGTAATATAATTTATCACGAGTACTGCTATGTTCAACCGGTAGAAAAGCATAAGTCCATCTTTTGTGATCTTATGGTCTGATGTTGTTTTAAAATGTTGAAAGAGGAAGGAGGACGTTAATGATTCATTAACTGGATATACTCGATAAGTAAATAACTAAGAAATAAAAGAATAAAGATGCATTACCTAGTACCATTGTCGCCGACTCTACAGGTAAGTTCCCGGAGGCACCTATAGGGCTCAAATAACCACTAAAACTAATTTAACTATATTATACTCGTAAATGAGAAACATTGTCTAAGTTCATGTTGTTTTTTTATTCATTAAAATACAAAATAATTCTGCACAAGCAATTACAACTCTTCGGATAGTACCTCCAAAGTTTAATAAGGTTTTTAAATATAACCATAAATATTAAATAAGGCTAGGACCTAGAAATAAATATTACTAACGTCGATCTTTGTCGAGACCCGTCTGACTACTTTACTTGTTAATAGGGAGAAAACTTTCCAGTGATTTGCGAGATCCAGTCATGATAGTGAGCAACTTTCACGTAGACTCCGGGCACGCCGGGCTGGCCGCAGCCGATGCCCCAAGAGACGACGCCCACCAGCTGCCATGTGCCGCCGTGTTCGCACACCAGGGGACCGCCTCCGTCACCCTTGCACGCGTCCTTGCCTTCTTCGCCGCCAGCGCACAGGAATCCAGGGTTTAGCTCATAGTTATATCCAAGCCTGGTCTGCCTCAATTGAGCCTGGCACTGGCCATGAGGCAGAATAGGGACGTCGACTTCCTTCAAAATGTTCTGATACTTTCCATTGTCCCCAAAAGCATCTTTGCCCCATCCAGTAGTCCAGCACCTCTGGCCAGCATAGTCGGTGTATTTGTCAGGCAGACAGGCGGGACTGATGTGTGGGTACTTCGTCCAATCCACAGGATGTTCCAGCTTGAGAATAGCAAGGTCGTTATCAAGAGTACCAGCGTAGTACATGGGGTGCACGTGAATGGAGACTACGTCTCTTTCGATGTAGGGGAAGAATTCTACGTCGTGGTTGACGTCCCATTCACCAAGGCGGACTCTCAAATCGAATCCCTTGTATCTGGAATTAAAAAAAAAATCAAGTTAATATTTGCTGATTAAGTTAAATCTGGTTTGGATAGACTAAAGATATATAATAGATATAAGTAAGCGGTGTAAATGTATTTTAAGAACTTACGATTTAACGCAGTGAGCGGCCGTCATGATATGTGAACCGTCAATCAAGGTTCCACCGCAAACATACACGGACTCTTTAGGGTCCTTCTTTAGTATAGCCGCTTGCCATGGGTATTCTCCAAATTCACTGTCTCCGTCGACATAGGACGGGGTCTTGATTCTGCCGTTAATGCCCTGAGAGTGCCTGATGCCACATTGGCCACGGTTGGCGGCTTGCGGGCGGAATGGGCGACGGCAGCATACTTGATTTGCTTTGCATTGTTGTACTTGAGGCCGACCGAAGTACCCTTGACGCTGTAAATATGAAATAGAATTTAATGATTAGCCCCATAAACGTATCCTTAATGAAATAAAGAATGTATTAAACATGCTGGACGGGAATTAATGAATACTGAGGAAACGTTACCTCTTCTATTGTTTCACTTTTAGATTTTTCTAAAGTGACTTCCCTCTTCTTTCTATTCTCAGGAAATCGGATCGTTTGGCTTCCCCGGCTTGCCCCAGGATTATTAGGAAGGGTAAGGGAACGAGAATAACCATATCGGTTTGCATAACTTTCCTGCATCCTATCTACGCTAGCATTTACAGATCTTTCGAAGCCATAGTTTTGGAAACCATTTTCATAGGGATTATAAAAATTGTTGCCGCCATTTTCATTTATATGATCATCATCGTCATAATCATCATCACCAGCTGGAGCTGTATGCGGAGCATTAAATTGATTTTGCTTAAAGTATCCAGGCCCTGCATGGCCATAGTGTGGGGAGTAGACAGGTGGACCGTTATGAAACCCGAATTGGTTGTGCGGCGGGTTTGGTATATGAGGTTCGTAATGGGGAATATGAGGTTCATAGTGGGGAAAATGTGGTTCATAGTGGGGTATATGCGGCCCATATTGAGGATACGGTGTTGGTTTGTGATGATAATATTGGTGGTGGTGTGGACTATACTGATGATAATGCTCATGCTTATTCAACAAATATTGTTTTTTCTCATGGAACAAATTGCCTAGTTTATTAACTACATGTTCATTCGGTGTAACATGTAAATTAACGAAGGGTTTAACTATCTTTTCTCCGTAGTCATTTTTAGTGACTTGAACGGCGAGTAAAGGGTTAACAGACACGAGGCCAAGATTGAGGCCGCCACTGTTTAATGCGGGGCCGTAGGGGTTGTGCAGGGGATTTGAATTGTAAGGATTAATAGGATAACTACTATGGGAAGGCTGGGGCAACCCAAAAGAGACACCAAACGTGGGCTGCACTTGTTTGTTGTTATTGCCGCCATTGCCGCCGTAGCCGGCCAGTCCAATGAGGCGCTGTAGTAACATTTTCTAATATCAAACTTCATGTTTATATGAAACGTTTTATGATGTGTTAGGTTTATGTCAGTGCCCTTTGTTTAGTTGTTTCTTTTGAAAGTTGAAACAAACGGATGCCATGATTTTGGGAATTCTATGACTTCTATAGTCCGATTGTTACAACTTGGTGTTACCCCAGTCATTTTTGGTAGAATGGAATACCTTGAAATAGGATTATCGTCTTGACGACCCTGAAAATACAGGGTGGCGTGGCACAGGTTAGGTTGGTCAGTTCAGGGAGGTGTTTAGTATTAATGAGATGAAAATGAAAAGTTAATTTCCACTAGTAAACACGGTTGCTTCACTTACCGGTTCGGCTTCTTTCTCGATTTTTTCTTCGCTTTCGATCTTAGTTTCACGCTTGCTCACTTTCTTAACGGTAGATTCTGTCGTAGTTGTTTCAACTATAGCATCTGATGCGTTGCTCTTGGTGATATTGTCTAACTGTTCTTCAGTAAGTGCGGCAATTTCACTACCTTTGTTACGAGGATCGATAGGCAAGTATAAATCATCTCTGCGACCAATTATTTCCTGGCTTGGGCATTGGTCAAAGTTGACACAGACACATTCCAATTCTTGCGCTTTAGCTTCATGATAAGAGTTTTCTTGGTACGAGTTGCTCTGTCCAAATGTGGCTGGACCCTGCTGGTACAGATTATTACCTGATCCCACATGCAGTTCTTTCTTGTAAAATTCATTATTATGAGAGGAGAATGCGCCTAAAGAGTTACCATACTTTTGTTCATCGAAAGCGTTGTTAGGATACTGGTTCGGCAGAGACTGTGATAAAAAGCTGTTTCCTTTATTGCCATTGATATGCCCGTATTGGGAACCGTAGGTTGTATCGGATTCATAAACTGGCTTGTTGAATGAGAAACCATCAGTCATAGGTTTAAAGCCACCTGTGCTAATTCCGCTGTAGTCGCCACCGCCAGCGGTTATTATGTCACTCGATTGATGAGAGAGGGACTGAGAACCCAGGTGTCCCACGGAACCCACTGGTATGGCTACAGGTTTGATGATCACTTTAGGGTCCTTATCAGCATCGCCGTGCACGTAGTGGTGGTGAACATGTTGCTGTATAACATCGGTTTTCGTGTTAGTTTGAGAGGCAGAGGGAACTTTGTTGTAATGTGGTTTGGTGTTTTCAAAATTGTATGGGTTCTCGTTAGCGTAGCTGGGAGGCCTGGTGACGTAATTGCCTTCACTTCCACCGTACAGACCGTTGCTTTGGGAGAACTGGAAGTTGCTTCCTGACACTTGTCCGTATTTTTCAGAAAATCCAGGGCGTATGTTGCCTCCGTATCCAATTCTCTTTGGTGGAATCTTTTGAGGGCGTGACATGTAAGGTGGCATAGGTTTGGCCGGTCCATAAGCTCTAGGAGGGCCACGGATGGGGATAGAAGCGACCGGTCGGCCGATAGGCTTAATGTCCACAGGTTGAGCGTATATCAGCTCATCCGGCGACACGTAGCGCTTTTCTTGGCTTTCCTCTTCATCACACTGAAACGTTCAAAAATAAATTATTGCTATTGACTAAAATCGAACGCAATGAAATAAAAAAGTTTAGAAATAAACCAAGCTATTATTAAAACTGTAATGCAAAGTTTAGTAACTCACTTGAATAAGCCCTAAGGTGCAAAGTCGCCCCTTGATCAGGTTCCTCGCTTCGGTGTCATCCCCTACGTCCAAAGCTTTCTTGATGTTGGGGTCACTGTAGACATCGTCGAAGCCGCCGAGACTCCTGCCTTGCTTGTTGCTGACCAGCTCGTCTACGATGTCATCCAGTACGGTGCCTTCCGAGTCAGAACTTTTCTTTTCAGCTTCGGGCGCCTCTTCGCCTTGTAGCAGTTCGCTTGCTTTTTGTTCGGGCTGACTCTCCGGTTTTTCACTAGCTTCACCACCCCATGACCAGTCAGCTTTACTACTGGCTATTATTAAGGGTAGTAATAAACAAGTAATGGTAAACCACCGCATGATCTGAAAAGACAAAGCATCAATTTAACAAACTTGTTAAGCTAAAATTAAAAGTGATGTGATGCTAAACAGTATGCTGTTCTTTCGAAACTGCAGTAGGCGGAGGATTACTTTTACTTTCGCGGACGGAGTTTGTTATGTAAGCCTCCATAATGTCAGTGCACTGCGCCCGCGCCGCAGCACCGGCGGTCTCACCGGGCGACGTGGGCTCGCGAAAGCACCTCACCTCACAGTCGTATAAAGTTACGTATAACTTGTAGTCGCCGTTGTGGAAACATGGCTTTTTAAATATAATATTGCTAGTTTATTGGGATCTAAATTATATGCGCTTTGATATGCACCTACACTTGATTATCTTTTTTTGTAGTTATTCCAAAATCGAAGCCGCGCCGTAATATGCTATGACTATGTCCAATCAAAAAGGACTTGGTACGTAAATAAAACGGTGACTAGGAGAGAGAAAGAGAAATCCTTTTAAGTATATATTTTTCTGCAGATGATCTATACTTAAATAAATTTGAGCAGTAGTCATTGTTTGGCCCAATTATCATGAATAGTAATAATATGTATAATAATAAAGTTCTGGACATTACACATCGATCTATCCTTACTTAGACTGTGTATTAGGCAACAATAGAATACTTATATTGATAAATATTCCACATAATAAATAATCTATAATACTAAACGTCCATGAGTCATGCTCATCACATAAAGTTTGTTCCTAGCGGGACTCGAACCCGCAACTTCCGGTAGTTGCACGACCACTGCGCTGTGCTGCGCTTATTCATATAGAAGACCGTATACATACATAATGTATTGGGGTCGTCTATTGTTTTGATTTGATGGAGAAGATGTGATTTGGGTCATTGTCAACCGAAAACAGGCACAAGAGTTATTGGCATGCGCGACGGGCGCCCGATGCGTCATAATATACTGTAACTCTGTATAATGCGTTATGCAACTTTCGAAGCGCTTGTTCTTTGCGCAACGCGGTAACGTAACGGATTTACGTCTGGAACCAGATAAAAATGCGAAGTCAGACCTTACAGGTAACAATTTGTCTTAACTTGCATCTAAGAGTATTCTAAAAAATCAGTCTGACTTCTATCTCATCTTTGGAAAACAGTCAGTACCTTTTAGGTACGGAACCCTAAAAATTAATAACGTGTGACATATATCTTATGAGCTGTCCATGTCGTACCTGCGCCTCTATTTGGGAACGTCAAAGCGATATTGTTGCGGCTCGCTAGCGAGATTCGCATCCCACTCTTACGCATTACGCATCGTGCGGAAGAGTTGGATAAGAATCTCGCTAGCGCGTCGCTACAATATCGCTTGGACGTTCCGGAATAGAGACCCTGGTGAGAGTCCGTTGATGGCTTTGTATATATCTGCGCAAATATCTCAAAATCCAGCTCTACTGATACGAGATTGTTGTTATTACATTATTTAATTATATTGATTTTACACGAGGTGCTAACGCCATCTATCTTCTATAATTTTCGTCACTTTTGTTCCGCACGTAAATACAAACTTAATTTGATGGGCAAACCGTGTTTTTCTTTTACTTTCATGTTTTATTTAGTTTCTGGCTAACGCATTTAACTTTTTCCTCATTATGTTTCATCGTGTGCATGCTTCTAAATACTCTAACTAAATTCAGCCAAATTTCAGTTCGATACGTTAAACCGATCCTTCGTAAAAGAGTGCTGTTAGCCAGAGTGATTACATAAGGGGTTCCATTTTTAAAATTTGTTACGTAACACTAAAAGCCGTAGGAAGTGGCTTTTGCTTTCAATACTTAGGTATGATTGTTTTCTATTTTTATAATAATAATGAATTATATAAATTTTATCTACAGATATACATTAAAATGGGTTATTGTTACTGTTCATGCAAAAGATCTAAATAGGGATATCATTGTGTATACTGGCCACGATCGCCTATCAATGGAGAAATCATGAGAATTGGATTCCACAGTCACGTAAAAGATGAAATGCCTTTTAATACCTCGTAAGTTTCTGAAAACATTCAAAGCGCATCTTGACACAAAACATGATTATCTTTTGCCTTAATGATTATGTTTTTTGAGATAAATTGTTTATTTGTTGTTCTTAGTGGTAGTGAAAACCGCATTAGAATACTAAAGCACTAAATCTATATAACGTTGGGAAGTGAAAGTACGATCATGTTTAATGTTGAATAGGCATTATTCAAATGAATAACTAAGATGCAATCCAATTTCCGGACTTAAATTTTTGCTGTTTATGTTTTGATTTAGAGCTTAGGAAGTTTTAACGTATTTTAATAATTTTCACGGCTTGATAAAGCTTTAGTGTCGATTTTGAATTTTGTACTCAATCACTTGCTTAATTCTAAATCACTGTTCCATAAGTCCACCACATAAAATAAACTTACTTTTTCACTTTGTTAATCACTATTATTTGTTCTATGTACTAAACACCACTTCACCGGCGCGGTGTTTGCGTCCGAATGACTGCAACCTCCACCACTACGCGATTTATACTTCGACCAGTCTTAAGCTGCATGAGCACGGATTTTGTAAGACACCCAACTGGCCCTCCTACCAATAAAGTACGAGTTCTCCCTCTGCCGCTGTAAATGGTCACATCTTGTTCGTCGTTTAGCGATAATGACAAGCCGATGATGTATCTCGGTAGAGGTGATGACGCACGGGCGTCATTGATCAACCCTTCGGTTGGTTCATTCATGATGCGTTCTTGAATGTTAGGCAATAGGGATTTCAACCAGGTCGCGTTTACGGATCTTGTGTTTTCACTAGGAGGGAATATTTAGAAGGTGTCTTAACAAATTTTTATCGTAGGAATGGAAATGTGCAGATATTTACCTAGAGGCTTATTAATATTATAGAATAAGGTTTTTAAGCGTTAAAAAACAGTTCAAGTGGGAGTCCGACTTGCGCGCGAAGAGCGGAACCTTACCGTGGTACTTTCGTACTACGCTTTACTTGTTAACGTAATATGTATCACCTGCCCAGGCGCCAATGTAATCTTTATTTCCTACTGTTTTGGGGTCGATTAAAAACACGCAATTAAATAACTACAAACGAAGTATAGTATAGATCTACCACCGTTTAGGTGGACTGTCAAATTGTTTATACATATATCCAAGCAAAACGATACTTTATTATAATGCAGTTCCTCTTGAGTCCAAATAAAAGTTGGTAAAGGTTCATACTAATTATGTACTAATTGAGCGCGTATAAAAGGAAAATCTTTATAAAGCTCATTAAAAAGTTCTGTTTAATATGTTCAGGAGAAATAGGACCACTAAGACTGAATCCGCTGAATACGTCCAAAAACTGCCGTCCAACAAAGACAAAATTAATAAAACAAGTAGATAACATGCCCGCTTTTTCGTCAACATGTGACTTTATCTACACCCATATCATAAAACCTCCATAGTGTAATCAAAAACCGTAGGAAATGACCACCATTTTGACAACCAATTAGGAAAAACCAGTGCTGCGATAAAGAAATAACATGATTTCTTTATCGTTTTTAGTAAAGAAATGAGATTAAATTTGGAACAGCTGTCAAAACTCAAGTGGGTCTATATTCTAGTATCCATAGATATTAAAACAGTTATTGATACGAAACGTCAATTCAGTATGTTTTTTTAATATAAACTGCACAATATTGGATCTCGAGTGACATGAGAATAGAGACTTCATTCGTTTGTCTATGATTTAAAAAAAATGGTCTTGACGGAGGATCGAATTGCCGCCATTATGTTGGTGTTTTGCTGAACGAAAGTAGAATTGTTGTTGAATTGAACAGAAAAAGTTGTTTGTAATTTACATTTTAGTTGAAAATATGAATAGTAGTCTTCTCGGAGTGTGTGTGATGTGAAAATGCGCCGGATATCGGAAATATGCAGCCACGATTGCAACAAATAACTTGTTGCCAGAAAATATTGTTTCTGAATCCATCATGGAGGATTTATAATATGTGTGTAGATAAAGTTATGTATGCAACTCTGCATAATTTGGCCTTAAAACACACGTGCGATCTTATTATGAAACTCGCCTATCAGCTCGTTTCATGAAAACCGCACTAGTGTTTTAAGGCCTATCATTATGCAACCGTTGCATAAACTACTATTAATATTGCAATTGCGCGCTTTACATGTTTATGTTTATGTCTATTCGTTTCAAATAAAAAAAAGCGCCTAATGATTCTTCATACATTTTATTTAGTACATACCTATTATAAACTTTATTTTAATGGTGCACCAACTTACCCAGTAGTCTCAACCAATCGATAACATACTTTATATTTCTGGCATAACAACTTTGACAGTAGCAAATAAATTGGCACATTTTTAAGCTGCGGGTTATTTTCTGGCTTAGAATATCGATAATAAAACCCTATTGAATTGATATTTGTTGTTTAACTATGAATTATAATCTATGATAAGGCCCAATTTAATTGCTGAAGCTCAAGATGGTTTCAAAATACAGCTGGATCAAAATTGCTTCAAAATTTGCCAATTTTTAGGGTACCAATGTATGTGAGCTGCTGAGGTTGAAAACTTTTTGAAATGTTTATTATTTGCCAGTATTTATGCCTATGTAAATTCCAATTTTTATCCCTTTCCGTTGCTCAGCTAGAGGCCTTTGACAGAAAAACATCGTAGGTTCGGTAGTAGGTTCCTGAGTGTGTATGTGTGTGTGTATGTATTGTTATCTTAAGTGTAAGAGGATATAGGATAATTTTTATCTCGGCAAATTCAAATAACTAAAATCCGAAATAAAGAATATTTAAATATATTAATGTGTTGTTTTTAACCGACTTCAAAAAAAGGAGGAGGTTCTCAATTCGGTTGTTTTTTTTATGTTTGTTACTTTAGAACTCTGTCATTTATAAACCGATTTTGAAAAATCTTTTTTTAATCGGTAGGGTATACTTTCAGTTTGGTCCCGTTGTAGTCAAAGTCGAGTTATGATGAGATGATCTATGAGGAATCGATGGAACTCTTCAAATATTATAGGCAAGCGTAGAGAAATTTTAGTATTTTCTGTAATAACTCAAACAGTTACGTTCCAAAAGCATTATTTGGTGAAGTGAGTGAAACTGTTGATGAAGACCATAGACGATCACCGGAACTCCTAAATGAAGAGTATTTCACGGTTGGCTTAAATTGCTGTATAAAGTTCTGAAGCAACTTATGTCCATGAAAATTCATGTAGTGAAATTGAAGAACCAGGAGAACTCCTCAACGATTGACATCCTTGCACCGTGGATAGCAACAGTTTGTAAATGGTGATGAGCAATTGGCATTATGCTATTGTTACTTGATGTAGTAAATGTGTGTCGTTAAATCACAGGATAATAAATAAAATGTGAAAAAAAACTTACTTTTCTTAGGCTATTTGAAGTCGGTTTTTTATTTAATAAATTATAGATTATGTAAACAACATGTCCATTGTTATACAGCTAAGGACGACAAGCAATTATCTAAGGTGTTATTACGACACTAGTTACGTAACGCATTAGCAACTTGTCCTACCTTATGCGCCTGCGTCGCTTTCCCTGGATCATCGATTAAACCTTTTAAGGTAGACTGACCTACTGGCTTCGCCATAATTACCTAAAACACTTTTATTGGATAAACAGTAATATCGTTGACCGATTTTCGTAATGTGAGTTCTAAAACAAACATCCACTTTACTTATGACTGTAATGTAAATGTGATAATGGGAATTGAATAGGAACTGATATTCATTCATGTCTGTTCTCCGATTAATCATTATTTTTCAATTCTGCATTTATCATCATATTCATCATCTTTGTAGCGCTTTTTCTTTTTAGGGTTCCGTACCTCAAAAGGAAAAAAGGAACCCTTATAGGATCACTCGTGTGTCTGTCTGTCTGTCTGTCTGTCTGTCTGTCTGTCCGTCTGTCACAGCCAGTTTGCTCCCAAACTACTGGACCGATTGAGTTGAAATTTGGTATTCATATGTAAGTTGGTGACCGCAACACAGACGCCTGACGTAAATATATGAATTTTAAACATAAGGGCCACTTTTTGGGGGTAAACTAGAAAAAATAAATAAAAAACATTTTGGTAAATTAAAAAAAAAAGTTATGCCACCTATATCGTGTGACATATCAAATCAAAGGGCTTATTGTGAGGATCATAAATATATATTTTTTTGAATTTTAAGTAAAATAGTTTAGAAGTTATTCAGGAAAATAGGCAAAAAATGACCATTCCCCCCCTTATTTCAGAAACTACAGGGGCTAAAATTTTGAAAAAAATACAGGAAATAGATCTTTGCCTATAGATTACAGGAAAACCTATAAGAAGTCTATGGTATTTAAGGTAACCTAGTAAATTTCAGATTATCATGTACAGAACGGAACCCTCTCCACGCGAGTTCAACTCGCACTTGTCCGGTTTTTATTTTCATCTGGAGTGCCTACTCCACTTACCAACTCCTCCAAACTACTCCTCTAAGGAACTTTATTAATAACACGACCTTTCGAATGATGGTAAAAGCCTTTTTACCATATATGCAGTCACATGTGAGATAAATGTCAGATTCATACAGTTGTGTCAAAGAAGTGTATTCGCTGACGGTTAATCTTACTTTTAAAGTAATCTCCAGTCCAGTGATGTGCGCATGTGCAAAGGTATCCGGCCACATTGTCTTTGAATTAGGCATAGGTAAAAAATACAACCAGCCAAAAGTAGTTATGGTCTTTATTTAATTAATAATTAACTTATGAAAAAGTAAATGTGAATTTTAACTATAACTTTTATTTTTAATTAGTATTTATACATATCCGTAAAGGAAAAATCTGTAACTGCATTCGGCTTACGATGAAGTAAGAAAATTGAAAACAGTGTAAATTAGAAAGCACGAGTGAGTTAAACCGGTTTCCTACACAGTTTTGCACCTTGTTATGAGGCATTTACGAGTACATCCATCAGTAAGCTACTCGTAAGTAAATTAATAAGTAAGCTTTCCAGTCCTTAATAAAATTAGAAATTTAAATTATCGAAACCTCCGTAAAACTGCACACATCGAGCTTATAAAAGACTTCAACGCGCTATCGTCGTGGACGATCGTGACATTGTTTGGTTTTCTCCAGGCATTTCTCTCAAGTCACAATCCGTTCATCACACAGATACTATTAATGTGGGAGAATATTACACATAACGTGACTCATATGTCATAAGTAGTTAATTTGAAATACATCTTTATGGGTCTCTTTCTTATTAGTCTTGAGATAATGTTTACGTTTTACCTCAAACCAGGCCGTGTGTTTATTTTTATTTTTGTTTATGTGGCATTGACACACTTTGGTTCTAGGTATTTTCGTAAAGCAGGATCCGTGAGGCTTGCACAAGAGGGGTTTTCCAAGAAGCGGCGCGGCGGAGCCTTGCGCAAGAGTTCGCTGAACCACTTCTATGTCTATTATTTTGATTCGACGTTGCGTGTATGACTGATTGATGATTGTACTGTTGTTGTTACAATTACTTCATTTGCAAGTTATATATAAGATTTAAACTGCTCAGACCTAATATTAAAAGGTTATATTTAATAAAAAATAAATAAATAAAAAAACAAATATACGCGTCGAATTGAGAACCTCCTCCTTCGGTTTTCTTTTTATGTCGGTTAAAAACCGGTCAAGTGCGGGTCTGACGCGCGCGCCGAGGGTTCCGTACTTAACTATGAAAAAGAAACAGAACCCATCTTGTAGTTACGGAACCCTAAAAATTCAAAATAATAGCTTTTAACAACGTGATAACCATTTAAAACCTACCTATGAAATAAGACCAAAAATAACTTTCGCAAGCTCCTATATCCGTACAATCGTCGAGTGTGATACGACTTTGCAAAGCCGTTTAACTTTTTTTTTTTTAATGTGATATAATTACAAATTTACGGTTTTCGGATTTGTGCTGTAAGACACCGCTTCTTGCCAAATTTCATGATTCTAGGTCGACGGGAAGTACCCTATAGGTTTTGATTCCATTTGGATTCCCTTGAAAGTATCAAAATATGTGACATAAACGGCCATATCTTTTGATTGCGGTGATTTAGAAGGTTGATTTTTTCACGGCTTCAAGAGATTGCAGACTTGAGTACCTATTTGCTATTAATTTCAACTTGATACCTCCACGCGTTCCTGAGAAAAAGGTCTTGACAGACAGACAGACAGACAGAAGTGATCCTATAAGGGTTCCTTTTTTCCTTTTGAGGTACGGAACCCTAAAAATTAAGAATACTGATTGATTTAATAAGGATAATGATAATTATTTTTGAAAACAAAAGAAAACAAAGAATATGTATCATTTAATTGACTTGTGTATGTCTACGTACGCGTCCGTAGATGAGTCGTGAAAAACTGTATGATTTTAATAACCCCTATAATAGTCTATGTAGCCTTAAAGTCGTTTCCATTTTTCATATCAGACACTTAAATTAAAACAGCTGACAAGTTTGATTGCAATTTTAAGCCCCAAGAGGTTCCACTCTCACCAAAGCATGCTCAAGCTATTGACCGCTTGCAATCGCACATGTTCATTAAGTGCACAGTGCACTAGCATTGGGTGAAAGTGCATCGAACTCGAGTTCAGAATAGTTGAGAATGGTGTTCATTGCATGTACTGCTTGACCACTGCACGCGTGACGTAACCGGCTGTTACAAAAATGCTGATTCTCTTCTCTCTGCATGACGATGACAGCCAGGCGTCCGTACACGACTCTGCTGGTCAAGTCTACTTCCTACTTCTTTTACATTTTTGAATAGAACCCGTCTCTAGGGCATTGGCAAAGAATTCCTTGATTCTATAGTAATTTATTTTATGGTCGAAATTAATTAAACGATCTTATTGCAGTGTTCTGAATAGTTTTGTCAAAATTTATATTTGTCAAATGTTAATAAATCGTTGTAGTTAGATCCTAAATGGTCATTCGAAATGAAAAATGATAATATAGATCTAAAGATGATTTTCAAATACCTATCAATGATATCCCACTCAACATGGTTCGATGACTCCACTTCTTTTTACAATATGGCATCTCATTGTTGCCATATTGAATATTGACTACTGTCATGTCTTTAGTGACACTCGCAAGATTAAGACAAATCGATTGACATAAGAATCATCAAAATCGGCTCACGCGATTTCGTCTCCACGGTGCCACAAACGAACATACATACATACAAACATCCATAGGCTGATAAACACATTACCCTCCTTGGCGTCGCGCAGTCGGGTAAAAAGCACTAGATCACATTCCTACATAAATTATAATTTTGAGTTTGTCCAATAAGCGCTGCCTCTCTGCTAATAAAATTAAATCTAAACACTATACAGGTATAATGATACAAATGAAAGATGTATTTTCAGTAAATATATCCCTGTGTGTTACGGGTATTACCTCTATCACTGACGTGATGTTTACTGTTTTTACGCCATCTCGGTACCGGTTTTGTACCGGTAGGTTATCGTTACGTAACGCTGATGTTGTGAGTTAAGAAAGCTTGTAAAATGTAATGTAGGGTAATTTTATTGTATCTGAATTTGCGGCCGTGGTCTACCGGTTAGCGCATGTGACATGACATGTAATGCCATTAACGTGAAAAGTACGTTTTCTTCCTTTATTAACCGTTATTATTCTGGAATATAATGCTCTTTATACGTATAAGAGTATGCGTGCAATAATTCAAAAGCTGTGTTCATAAATTATTAGCTATTGCTAACCTAACGCATGTTGCAAACAACTTGGTAGTTACTGTAGCGTGCGCAGTGCTGGGAATTCATATTGCAACTTTAAACTTCGGGTTTTCCGAATTGAACGTGTTGCGGCGCTGCAAGGCCGGTGGAGCCTACTGCGCTGGCTAGTAAAATCCGTGGAGCTGTGTTCGCTTTAAATAGTCTAGTTAACACATATTTCTTTTTCAATTATAAATTTGCTTTCGCTTGTTACTAGTTTAAACTTATTAAAAGTGACTGAAGCCCGAACGCGATTGCCTAGAAAATGATATTTACTTTCCTATGTGAAATATATACTCGTCGACCAAAGCATGCAAGCCTAATATGTTCTTAAAATAATTATAAACAGACAAAAAGAGAATAAAATAGAATAAAATAACCAAATTATGGCTCACTTACAGAGTAAAAGCCTTGGCCGCTTTACTATGGTACGGACTTCTAATAATTATATACCCAAATACTGTCTCGTGAGTGAATAACTCAGATTAGTGCATACAATGTATGCAAATAAAGCTGATTTGAAAATTATTTTAAGATTTTGATGAAAGCTTAAAATCAGTTGCAGGCATCGCAGCAAGTTAAAGTTTTCTGAGAACTCTTCAATCCAAAGAGACAGATTCCGATAATGATATAGATCATTTCATCATCGTCATCATTATCGTACAAAAGTTTTTTCACAGCATACGAATGTTCATTTTTAATATGGCAAGGCGACTCCACTGTGCTTCTTGTGCTAATTGATTTGATGACCTAGATTTGGCCGATTGTGCGTCACGTCATGCCGGGCTTCCCGACTGCTCCTGTCAAGGACTACGAGAGCAGCGAGGACCATGGGGGAATTATCAAATTAACTACTTGTGTGTGTTTTTAACTAGTAGAAAAGACAAACTAATTCTGTGACTAGATAGATTCATCCCCGGTTACATAATTGAGTATAGCCTAAATCATACACAAACGGGAACGAAAATGTTCGCATTACAAACACGTAAATAAAATGTGGATATTTGACTACCTTAATATTATAAAATGCCGAAACTCAGTCTGACACACTTGCTTGGTGACATAACGTGTCACTGAGAGAGGATCTTTAGGAAGTAGCAATTAATATTAACATAAACATTCAGTTCAAACGAAATTACTCAGATAACAAAATAGCTTTGACATACATTTGGTTACTAGTTTCGTGACTCGAGATAAGAAACGAAATTAAAAAGAATTTAGTTAGTTTCACCAATAAGATCTTGAACTCGCTACATACTGGAAACACCGAGTATCTTTAGAATCAATTTATTGTAAATTATTAGGCTGCCTTTCCATTGAAGCGGAGCGGAGATGAGCCGAGCTACACAATCAGACTGCTTTATCGTATGTCATTGAAATATTTGACATACAATAAAGCAGTTGGATTGTTGTGTTAGCTTCACTCATCTCCGCTCCGCTTCAGTGGAAAGGCAGCCTTATGATTATAGTACAGCGTGACCATCATGTAATGAATGCTACACGGAAAAAAAGATGTCTTGAATCTAGACAATATCTCTTTGGTTAAGACAATCCGTGATTTCCATATAACGGAACATTTATATGGGGTCCTAGTGAAAAGGGGGTTAAGTCGAAAAAGTGTGACGTTTAGTTATATATCTTGTTCTAATTTCAACAAGCTTTATATCTAAACATCACACTTATTCGACTTAACCCCCTATTCACAAGGACCCCTTGGACCAAGATTATCTTATCTAAGATTCTTGTTTGAAGTAATTGTTTTTTTTTGGCCAAGATATTATTAGGTTAAGTAAATATATTTTTACATTTAAACAATACTTATTTCCATTTCCATATTCTTGAATCAAAATATAATTTTTTTTCCGTGTAAGAAAGACGATTATTTTTCCATTCCGAACGAAGCCCTAGCAGGGTTTGTTATCGAATTATCTTGAGAGCTTGTTGAGTAATTAAGTTGGATGGAAAAATCCGGCTTTCCTATCGAAAACAATGCGTAATGCCTCATGTACCGCGTAGCCAGCAGCGTGAGACGCGACGTCACATCCGTTTGGCTTCGGGAGAAAGCAATCTTCGGATGAGTCCAGCGCCTCTATTCGGGAACGCTAAGTGAGATTGTAGCGACTTGCGAGCGAGATTTCTCATCCCCCTCTTCCGCACGACGCGTAATGCGTAAGATGAGAATTTCGCTCGCGGGTCGCTGCAGTATCACTTATACGTTCCCGAATAGACGGCCATCATGGTTATCCAGATAAGGCAACCACAGCAAACCTTGCAGGCAAGGTGCATGCAAATAGCACTGAGGTTTGGGCAACTATTTCATAGTGGGTACTTGGGTGTGCTAAAATGATTTAAATGAATATATATAGTAACATGTGTCATAAAATTAATGATCTTACTCTTATGTAACAAAATTCTTAGGTAAAACAATCATGTTTGATTTTAGCCTATTTCTTACACATATATTGTAATGTTTAATATAGATGAATAATCAGAAGCTACTAGAACATAGTCTGAAATAAAAAAACAATATAAAATTGTATAATTAAAAAGGATAGAGAGAGGCACACATAGTTTGGGATAATGATAAGGGATATCATCTCAACCGTACATTTTTTGAAACAACGACATCTAGGCGATTAAGGTTAAATTATAATGGTGAGTTGCTAAGTATCTCAAGCGCTGTGGTGGCAAAATTTGTAACTAACATAGCCACCTTGGCACTATTTGCCATTCTACTTTGTTGTTTTACTTCAACGTTGCTACCAAACAGTAACTAAGTTTAAGCGAAGATAGAAAGATGGCGTTAAAGCTAATATATATATATATATATATATAAGAAGACAGGCATATTATAATTTTTTTGATAGTGGACATCTCATGGACGAAAAATCTAAACATAATAAATTATTATTTCATATCGTTTATTCAGGAGTTTTTTTTTATGACTGCGATGACATTTCCTTCGTTACAGCCGTTTTATTTAGACAATTATTAATAAAAAAATTGCAAACTGGTTTAACTACCCAAAATCACAAAATGTTCCGTCAGAAAGTAAACATGTCAAGGTAGGTGGGGCAGGTAGGAAATGTAATAAACATAAATATATGTTTAATTACTTTCAAAACTATGAATTCAACCAGGAAGCGAAACTTCAGAATAATTTAAATCTGTTCAATAACGTTGCCAATTTTATGGCGCCTTGACGAATGCACGGCCGCCGCAGCGGCAGCCAAGTAGATGTATTTATTTATGTATGTCAGCACAGAATCGGTCGTTGTGGCGATCATTGGGGGAGTAATAATGTCTAGCAGTGGACGCCTTTCGGCTGAAATGATGATGAATAATCTACTATGCCAAATACAAGACAGTGACAGTGACCGTTTTGGTAGTGGTAGAACCAAACAGTAATCCACACTAGATGATCACTGGGGTAGTAGCACACTCTCACATAAATATCGGCGTAAAGTAATAGCTTGCTATTGCGTTTCGTACGGTGAGTGACGAGATCCGGAGGCCTATTCCCTCATCCCTATCCCATCCCCATTCCCCACCCTCCCTAGACTGGCAACGCATTGGCAGCACCTCTGGTGTTGCAGATGTCCATGGGCGGCGGTGACCACTTTCCATCAGGTGGGCCGTCAGCTCGTTTGTCAGTCAATTGACATAAAAAAAAAAATACAAATAGCCGGAAGATCACTTTATTATCTCTAACAAAATATGCTTTGACAACGTCCTAGGTTATGCATACGAACACAATTATGGCGATATAAGATGAACATTTAGGGTGTTTTTGACCAAGTTAGACTACGAAATCCTAAACTTTTAGTGAGCTTATCGAACCGAGTAACAGTTTTTGACAGAGGGGCCAATTCGAAAGTGTGTTTGTTAAATTTAAAAGTAGTTAAACTTGAAATAAAAACGTCAAACTCGATTTTGACAGCTTGGTAGTATACAAAATCGAGTTTGACGTTTCTTATTTTAAGTTTAGGAAATTTTAAATTTAGAAAACACGCTTTCAAATTGGACTCGGTATAAGATTAGTGGATCTACAAGTAAAAGGCTATAGATGTAACTATTATGAAAAGCAACAGCTTGAAACGTAAAATGTATTTCAGGTAAGAACAGTATCTATTCTATACACATGTATAAAAAGAAGTCCTGACTGACTGATGATCATAGCCTAGCCAAAACTACTGAAGCTAGAAACATGAAATTTGGAAAATAGCTTCCTTTTGCGATTAAGAAAATGACTAAGAAGGGATTTTCCGAAATCCAACCCCTAAAGAGGTTAAAGTTTGTATTGCATAAAAATAACTAACGCGCATATTAACTTGAAATGTATTATAATATAATGTATAAGCAAAATAATTAGGTACGTATTTTACCGATTGTCAAAATTCAACCCCTAAGGAAGTGAAGTGGAGGTTCAAAGTTTGTATCGGAAATACCGCGGACAAAGCTGTCGTGGGGCTGCTAGTAATATAACTTACTAGCTTTCGCCCGCGACTTCGTCTGCGTGGACACCCTAATCACCTAGTGGCATGAAATATACTTTACGATCTATTCTCATACCTACCAAATATACATAAACAAATTCATAAAAAGTAGTGTAGCCGTATCGGAGGAGTGCGACCACAAACACCGTGACTCGATATGTTTACATATATATATAATATATGTATTGTATAACGCGAAGCAGTTAGGTTACCAAACGGAAAAATTAAAACTGGTAGGTAAATTGGTAAATACGGCCTGTCAGTTATTGAATTATCTATACATACATAGCATCACGCCCGAAATCCCTAATGGGGTGGGCAGAGCCACAAGACTACTTGTGGCCACGTTCGATTAATTAGTCCTAAGCTGGTATGATGAACCGTATGGTGACAGGTGATCAGCCCATCGCCCATACAGATAGTCCATGTTGGAGAGGAACCGTCCCTTAGTCGACTTTTACGATATGCCAGGATGATAAGCATCTGCACGCATTCTATGCTATTTCTTCACTCCCAGTGCAGCAGAGGAGTATTATCTATATATATATATATATAGATAATTCAATAACTGACAGGCCGTATTTACCAATTTACCTACCAGTTTTAATTTTTCCGTTTGGTAACCTAACTGCTTCGCGTTATACAATACTAGCTTTTGCCTTTAACTTCGTCCGCATAGCAATCGTTTATCGCGCGCAACGCCATCTAGCTAGTAACATTTCTCAAATTTTCTGTATTTATAAAGATTCTTAAAATCGCACCAGGATATCGGGATGAAACTATCCTATCCGTCTCTATAATATAACAATGTGCCAATTTTTATGGAATTTTGAAACATTTATAAAGAAGGATATGCCATGCCTATCAGTACAATTTCGTGTAACAAGTCTCATAGAAGGTTGTCAAACGCCAGCGCCATGGCTAAAACACACCCTATTGCTGACGTCTTAGTTCTTACGACATACATACAAAAAACTAATATTGCTTGATTCACACACTATCATATCATTGTGGAGCGTGGGGTCGGTGATGCGGTCGCACAGGTTGTGGAATTGTACTAATAGTGTTAAGTAGAATAGTCTCAAGGACCGTGGTTTCCATGCGACTGCACGTGCGGTGGTGTCAGATTCACGTTCTGACACCTCAAAAGTAAGCATCGCGAGAATTGCTTGGAGCAGTTCCTTACTATTTATTTCAATGGGAATTTTGCTAATCCGTTTGGCCGTGAAAATGGAACAAACAAACACACGTTCGCATTTATAATATTAGTATGGATTTACAGGTGGCTCAAATTTTTTGTAACTTTATACTTTTCCAACGAACCGTTCACCGACCCTGAGTATTGTATGTCTCGGGTTCCGTATTAAAATTACCAGTCACAATCCGGTACGACAATTTTCCGGTATTTTGACGCATTATGTAAATCATTAATAACTTTTTGATTTAAAGTGAAGCGAAAAGTTAAAAACATTGAAAAATCATTTATACCAGCAAAATAACCATTTATTATCAGTACAATTGATTGCGACGAATGCAACCTATGGACTTCCTGCAAAAATTGACTAATTTCCTTAGATTTCAGAGTTTCTCAATACATATATTCGAAAAATATATATCTGATTATTGAATCTTTCTTTTAGAGGTTAGAGGCGACCAGCCAAATTGATGAATTTTCATATTTGAATTTCAAGTCGTATATAGTCTGTTCGTTCTTAAATAAAATTTCCAAAAAATATTTCTGATTCCTCGATCTTTTTTAACATTCGTAAGAGGCAAAATATTGTTTTCTTTTTAACTGCGTAACAAGAGTCGTAACTTTAATACATTTTTTGTATGTACTTCCTTATTAAGTCATTTATCTACATAATATGAGCAACAATTTTAATTAGAAGATCAATAAGCCTATAAAAGTAATACTCAGTTTTTTTAAATCGATTGATCGTCATGATATGCCAAAAATATTTAAATGTCCATAACATTGATTGCTACGGAAATACGTTATTTAATGTTTTTTTTTTAGGTTTATTAATATTTTTAATGTCCAAGTGGCACTTTAATAACAAATTGATATCATTGTATCAATTCTGTTGTATCAAAGTCAAGGTCATTCCCATTCAAGGAAACCCTGAAATATTCTGTGTGAAAGTCCCATATCGGCACAAACCCGTTATCTCTTTGCTTGCCTAGTGCGATTATAACGTATAGAAAATCGGTGTACCTAAACGTACGCTAAGCAGAACTTCGAGGACCTTATTATCTACTTTGATTGTTAATATTTACTTCCTGTTCCGATTTCGTGTGATAAACCGTACAGCAAAACTTGCTTCTAGTAATTGCAGGATACGGATTCGCGACAGACATTTTAAAATTCTAATTTAGTGTCTATTTTGGTAGACATTAATATGGTAACCTAGCGTAATTTTCAAGTATCTAGCCAAACTCGATATGCAAATAGTTAAATTAAAATTAGTCTCGTAAAATGGATGATGATTTCCTGTTTTGATCGGTAATTACCTAGTTACCGAGAAGCTTTGTATCCGCAATCAAACAATACCTACTTAGGTATTATTTGATTGCGGATGCAAAGCTTCTACATACGCCCTTGGTATGATTTAAGTCAGCTAAATGACGATACTTACGTGCGTATGTACTACGCGTGGGTCTGTACTCGGTGTCAACAGATCATCGACAAATGCCATGGTTCCATTACCCATTGCTGTGCTGTAATTGTAACTCGACCTTTTCGGATCTGATTTCGGCGACAACTCGCAAGGACGGTTGCTTTTGTATTCCTCCACGCCTAAATGACGATCTAAATAGAGTCATGCATAGATTATGATCATCTGTATAAATAGCGAGACGAATATTAGTCGGACATCAGTCGACCGCAAGGTGTGAAGTGATCTTATTTCGTTTAAACACAACACAGACCTCGTTCACTATGAGATCGCTGGTGGTGTTGTTCGCTGTGATCGCGCTGGCTGTTGCCGCTCCATCTCAGAAGAAGAGGTCGCTTGGCCACGCGGTGGCCTACTCGGCGCCAGTGGCGGTGTCGCACCAGTCGCGGGTGGACTACCACAGTTCGCCTGCCGTCGTGTCTGAGACTGTCGTAGAGCCACAGTACGCATACGCCGCTCCGGCTGCTAACGTCTACTCTGCTCCTGCTGCCGTGTACTCTGCTCCTGCTGCGGCCGTGTACTCTGCTCCTGCTACGGCCGTGTACTCCGCCCCTGCTTCAGTGTATGCGCCAGCCGCTACGGTGTATTCCGGTGGTTCAGCGGTGACCCATCAGTCTCGTGTTGACGTGCACACTTCCCCGGCTGTAGTGGCGTCCGCCCCGTTGGTTTCCGAGCCCGTGGTGGCGGCGCGCGCAGTGTACGCGGCACCCGTGGCCGTGGCGCCCGCCTCCGTTTCGCATCAGTCCCGCGTGGTGCAGCATGTCTCCTACCCCTCCGTGCAGCATGTCTCCTACCCCTCCGTGCAGCAGGTCGCCTACCCCTCCGTGCAGCAGGTCGCCTACCCCTCCGTGCAGCAGGTCTCCTACCCCTCTGTGGTCGACGCTCGCTCCGCCTGGGCCCCCGCTGTCTACTCCTCCTGGTAAAACGATCACAACGAGGACATGCGAGCACTGCAGTTTGTGATTGACTATGTAAATATTATGTATGTTACAAAAAAAAAAACAATACATGTAAATATTTGTATAACTGTTTTACTTTTATGTGTTATTGTTCGCGCAATCGTATATCACAAAGTTTTATAATTTAATAATAACTGGTTTCCACTGCATATACCAAAAACACCAACGTACCCACCACCAGCGTATCGTACCAGCTCTTATGAATGGCAAAGTTTTTTTTTTAAATTCATCGAAATCACTAAGATACCTACAGTCGCTTAGGTAACCAAAAGCTCTCACGCAAAAAACAATTGGGGTCCTAACTAAACTGTTTAAGGTGGGAGAATTTTTAGCTAGTTAATTACGAGGTTTGCTGGTCAGGGTCCTAGGGCCTCCTGAGCTTGGGGGCCCCAGTGCACGGCACCGTCTAGCCCTGCGGTAGCCACGCCACTGGATATCTACATAAAACGTATGGAGGGGAATCCTGTAAAGATTCTGGTGAATGCCCTGTGAATGTACTATCTATCGCAAAGGATCTCAGGCGACACAGATGAATTGCTTCAGAAGGGTACGACTACCTTCTAACAAGTAACAAAATAAACCGGCTGTGCCTATCAAAACAACATCGATCAATCCTCGGCCATTGGGGCAGCTTGCACGTCGTAGACTCTAAGAAGTTCTAATATTTGATAACAAACTCAATGTATCATTCCATTTTGTTGTTCAGGCTTATATATTTTTTTATCCATACTCTATCAAGTCGGCTAGCCAGCTACCAGCAAATTGCTGTATGCAACGAAAATTACCTACACTGTTTTTTTCGGTTATTTTACCGCACAATACGGAAAAGAAATTGGTGGGATTTTCTTTCTCGCTTACCTCTTATCTTCCCCTAACATTGTGCATTATGGAGAGCAAACCTTATCGAAAGTAATAATAGCGCGACAACTAGGAACGCGGTTAAGACGCGTTGACATAGTAAATATCTAATGACATCGATGATTAATGTAGTGGAAGATGCAGGGAACCACTGCGTATTTTTAGGGTTCCGTACTCAAAGGGTAAAACGAGACCCTATTACTAACACTACGCTGTCCGTCCGTCTGTCTGTCCGTCTATCTGTCTGTCTGTCTGTCTGTCCGTCGGTCACCAAGCTGTATCTCATGAACCGTGATATAACTATCACGGTTCATGAGATACAGCTTGGTGACCGACTGTCTTAACAGACAGTTGAAATTTTAATATATTATATATTTCTGTTGCTGCTATAACAAAAAATACTAAAAAACAGAATAAAATAAATATTTAAGGGGGCTCCCATACAACAAACGTGATTTATTTGCTCGTTTTTGCTCGATATTGATAACGGCAATAGGTAGACGCTTGAAATATTCACAGAATATTTAATTAAAAATAAATACCTAATTAAATTATAATAAAACAAATATTTAAGGGGGGCTCTCATATAACAAACGTGTTTTTTTTTGCTTTATTATAGATAATGGTACGGAACCCGTCGTGCGCGAGTCAGACTCGCACTTGGCCGGTTTTGTAAACTTCCATGCTCGAGAGTTGTCTGTCGAGGCATGCATGCATATGTATCGCCAATTAACAACAAAAAAAGTATTTAGTTTTGTTCTCGCATAAGTATTACTACAGGTAGGACAAAACAAAACAATCATCAGAGTTATATTTTATTTAATGCAGACTAGGTCTACAGCATTTCGAATTACAATTATGCATTCCGTGCATATGACTAAAAATTAAGAATTATAAATAAAAAATATTAATTATAAACACATAATCCGACTGCATAACTTTTTAGAGAGAAAAGAAACAAGAAATTTATTCTGCCGTGCCCATGAGTTTTACTATTATTATTATTTATTTACATCTTTTGAGTTTAATTGTGTTATGGAGAGTTCGGACAGCGAGAAATAACTCCAAATCTAGTTAGGTATGTCACATATTTATATGTATATTGTGAGATAGGGTTCAAATGCTCACCTATCTTCTATAAAAAAAAATACATACCACATACAAACTAACTCGAGAAAAAATAACCCTCCATTTTGCTTCGCCGCATTCGGGTAAAATTTTTGTGATGCGTTGCAATATATTCACGGTATGAAAAAGATGTCATCACATCACACGTCATTTATTTAATACCTTTACTTTTTTCACGACTGCTCGAACAAGAAGTGTATTGTCAATTCATACCTACTACTTTTGTAAATAAAGTGGATTCATCCATACTCGTCTTATTTGATGAACAAGTTCTAACCTCAAAATGTGAAATTTTTTGCGTGAAACAGCTGCTTTATCCTAGAAAAAGCAGAACTGGTCTAAAAATTGGCAAAGTGACGTCTAAAATATTGTCTCCGGTTCCTTTAACCAGCTGTTTTAACCAGAAAAAGCATTTTGGAGTTAAAACTTGTTTACCAAATTGGGTAAGTATAGATGAATCCACATTAGATATTTTAGAAGAGCCATCGTTAGCAGAAAGAAAATCGGAAATCCGAAGCCTGTTCATAGGTTTTTTATTTCTACACGTAAGACAAATCTTGATCGAAATTAGTTTGAAACATTGAAACTTAGCTATTATTGATTTGTTCAATTGTTTTAAGCTAATTCCTTGGATTTCGATAGATCTCAGAATTTTAAACCTTTGATGAGGGTAAAGCCGAGGGCAACCTCGTGGTTCTAACAAATGGGGTTAACGACACTGAGCTTCCCGTTCGATGGCAATCAATCTAATGCACGGCAAAAATACTAACTACCGTCAACCGTCACTATCGGAGTAACCATATACGTACCGTTGGGGAATAAACGAAAGATCCACGGTACAAAACAAAATCAGACCTATTGCATAGGTAAGGTGTCTACGGCGCGGGCCTCTCGCTCATTTCCAAACTGTAGATAATGTTATATTTATTCTTTCTTTGCGCTGATTCACTTTTCTATACATGGAGAGGTTACAAAACAGTTTCTAGTTAACGTTTTAGGAGCCTGGCCTTAAGTTATGATAGTTGGGAAATCCTTCTAATATGATGAATATACTAGTACTAGCCGTGTGCCCGATGGGATTTCCCATCGGCAACATCTCGTGAACCATCCGACTTCCATACAAACTTTCATCCCCTATTTCATTCCCTTAGGTGATGAATTTCCAAAAATCCTCCCTAATGCTCACCTACAATATATAAGGAACTCCTGTGGGAAATATTATGCCTTTAGTCCCACCAGTTCAGGCTGTGCGTTGTCTTTCAGACAGTGTAAGTTTTAAGCCAAAAGTATACCTGATATCCTATATGCGGATATAGTTCCTCAGGGTGTACTTTCGGGAACAGGAGGGGACAATTCTGAGCCTAAACGTGCGTATGACCCAAAATAGTCAACAAAATGGCTTAATGTGCATCCGGTCGGTTTACAGAGCGGTTTAGCTATAGAGGTGATACTTAAACAGACTTTTTTGTTAGTTGTTTTCTGGTGGTTTTAGAAGTTGATCTGGTGGACAGTAGTTTAGCTGTTGGCAACACTGACAGGGTAATTAAATCTGGTATTTGAGTATTATTGGTATATAGATATAGTGCTTACCTTAGCAACTTTTAATTGTAGCTATTTTGTTACTAATTTTTAACAGATTTTCTAATCGTAATAATCGTAATTTTTTTAAGAAAAAGGAATAAATATTCGTTTAGTTTCTTAATTAACAAAATTATCTCAGAAATGTATGCAAAACTGTTAGAGCATCTGTTAACTCATAACGAAATGGTATATTCCAAAGTTGCTGAAGTAAGCAGGTTAACTATGTACAAACTTTATGAGAAATACTCGTTTAAATTAATTAATATCACGTTAGATATTCATTCTACTGAGGCTAGGCGTGCCATTACTTACACGATAACTGGCACTGCAACCCTAGGAAATCGAAAAGGTTTACTGCGTGTGACGTGCAACCAGGCAATGATTTAGCAGTTTTCGAATTACACTCGGAATGCTAAAGCTGCCCTCGGAGCGAGGTCAGTTACTTTCATGTGACACTTGACATTGTAGTTAACTTACTTTAAATTAAGCGTCGTGAAATAATAAGCTAATTATTTTGAAAGTATAAATAGCGAGGAATTTTTGTTTACTGTATCAGTCAGCCATTCGGTTTGAAGTGATCCAGTTCTCATCGAATCAACAACACAGACCACGACAAAATGAAATCGATGGTGGTGTTGTTCGCTCTCGCCTCCGTGGCGTGCGGCTCCCTGCTGCCGCTGGCGCAGCCGCCGCATCACCCCGCGCTGGTGCTGGACCCGCACGGCCGCCCGCTGGACACCGCCGAGGTGATCGGCGCCCGCGCCCTGCACCTGCAGGCCAAGGCTCTGGAGCACCACGTGCCCCTCGTGCACGCTGTCGCGCCCCTCGCCCACTCCATCGTGGCCCCTGCTGTGGTCGCCCACGCCCTGCCTGCCGCTGTCTCGCACCAGTCCCGTGTGGACGTGCACTCCAGCCCGGCCCTCATCACTGCGCACGCCGCACCGCTCCTGGGTGCCCACTCGCTGCTCGGATACTCCGCCCACGGTCTGGACGGCCACCACCTCGCCGGACACTCACACTGGCTGAAGAAGCGCTCCCTGGGTCACTACGCTCTGAGCGCCCCTGTCTACGCCCACACTCCCGCCGCCGTCTCTCACCAATCTCGTGTGGATGTCATCTCAAGCCCCGCCGTCGTGTCCCACGCCGTGCACGCCGCCCCTGTGCTCGCTCACTCCGTGGTTGCTCCGGTGGTCACCCTCGCCGTCGCTCCTTCCGCCGTGTCCCACCAATCTCGCGTTGACGTCCACTCTAGCCCGGCTGTAGTATCCCGCTCAGTGCTCGCCGCCCCTGTCCATTCTATTGTAGCCGCTCCTATCCATGGTGCTCATTCCCTCTATGGCGCCCACTCCCTTCTGGGTGCTCACTCCCTCCTCGGTGCCCACTCCGGTCTTTCCCACGGCCACTGGCTCAAGAAGAGGTCCCTGGGTTACTCTTGGGCTCCCGTTGCGCACTCCATCCCCGCTGCCGTGTCCCACCAGTCTCGCGTGGACGTTATCTCTAGCCCCACCGTCGTGTCCCACGCTGTGCACGCCGCCCCCGTGGTGGCTCACGCTGCTCCCCTGATCGCTCACGCCGCGCCCCTGATTGCTCACGTAGCTCCCGCTGCCGTGTCGCACCAGTCCCGCGTCGACGTGATATCCTCTCCCGCGCACGTCGCCCACGTCGCTCCCCTGGCTCACTCCGCCGTGTGGACCGCTCCTCTCTCACATTTATCCCATCATGGCCTCCTACACTCTGCTCCCTTGGCCCATGCCGCCCACTGGTGAAGCGAAAAATTGATTCGATGAATGATGTAGTTTTCGTTTTAGTAGACTTCATTAAAACGAATAGACAAATAAATAAATTATATAATAATACTTTCATATTTTATTTTTACTCCTTTTACCTTTTGGCGCGATAACACACTCGATATTATAATCGGTATTCAAGTTAATTCCTGTTGCCTTTACTGTTGCCTTCAAGATCTTGAAGGCAACAGGAGCTATTGCAGGCCGATTGTGTGACGCGAGCGGATATGTTATTACAACAAGGTTACAAGACAAGGCTCTCCACAAATATTTTAATAGTTGAAAGGTTTTAAATTGGAGTGCTTATTGAATATTTAATTTGACATTCGTAATAAAACACTATACATGGTACATGGTACATATATGTATATTAAAGGTTTACTAGTAGGTATCAAATTGCAGTCTGGTGAATTAATGTGGTAATTAGGATACTGTACCTAAAAAATAAATTGATCCCTCAGATGAGACTTCAATGTCTGCCTGTTATTTCTTTCGTCCGTGTGTCACAACCGTTTACCTCAGCAATTCCAATAATGCTATGATTTTAAAATTTGGAACAGCTGAGTACATAGAACTTACGTGCCCACATGTACTTTAAAAGAAATATTATTAACTTTACGGAAAATGAGGGCTAGGGAATTGGGTAGAATTTTCATTGGGTCAAAAAGGGATATCATTTCAAAGAGCTTTTCAAACAATTGAAAACAAATGTAATAAAAAATAAGCATTTTTAGTGAAATGCAAACATAATATTCGGTATTTTGCATTTATTACTAATTAATTCAGTGCAAAAACGGACCGCCAACACAATCTATCTTCGAAATTTGACAGTAAACATTATTAAACATTTGCTGCTCTGCTAAAAGCAGTAAGACGTTAAGTATTTATGATTTTTGCGACAATGAAATAACACGGGATTACCTTTACAAGGTCCCCTCGACGTGTGTGTGGTACAAATAACTTGCGTGAGCACCCATTTGTGCCTGGCTTGTTGATGTGTAGCTGGTTGGGTGCTGATATCGTCTAAATGTCGTATTTGCTTTTAATTATTTGAATTTAAACAGCATGCAACAGAAGAAGACAGTTTAACTTGGACATTCAAGCCGACAACATGTATCCCTTTTCTCTATGAAAAGAGATTTTACTGAATAATTGCAAGTGTTATATTTTAGCCGACCAAGTGGCAGAGCGAGTGATCCCCGTACATCTGAGCTCCCGTCTGAGTACACCTAGCGTGCGTACAGTACAGTGCCACCATTCCCCTTTCATTTCATACTAGCTTTTGTCCGCGACTTCGCCCGCGTAGACGTCTATTATCGCTGTTCTCTTGAGAACTGTGTGGTTTTTCCGGGATAAACATCAATCGAATGAAAGAGGAACAAACAGACAAATAAACACACTTTCGTATTTAGGTAGGTCTAATATTAAGTAAGGATGCTAGCAGCTAGCATAATATAATAATGCTATCAAATAGAATTGGGACAAATATTAATAAAGTAACGGTATTACTAAATGACTTACGGCATACATAAACGGCTTACGAAGCGGTGGTTATACAGAAGACCGAAGAAAATAACTGCCTCTTTGCTTGGCGTTTGTGAACTACGAAAAACCTTCGATTCGATCAAGACCTGGTCGGTACTGCAGTATCGCCAGGAGTGCTAAGACGACTATAGGTACAACATTACAGTGTTCGTACTAATACGTCACTATGACAGTCCGACTACAAGACCAGAAGTCAAAATCTATCCTGCGGTGGGGAGTCAGACATCTCTCCGAAACTGTTTACCGCTGGAAGACTCGGCATGCATTCAACATAAGCAGCGAGTACTGCAGGCACCTTCAGTTTGCTGATGACATTGTACTCATGGCTGAGACCATGGAGGACCTCAGTACAATGGTCAATAACCTCAGTAGAGTCTTCGAACGAACATGGACAAGTCTATGATCATGTCGACTGTCTGTCTATATATTTAGTGTCAACTCCCGTGAAAATTGGGGACTCTACGCTGGAAGTTATTAACAATCGTGTATCTGGGATAATGAATCATCACATCACATAAATTGTAAAATTTAACTTATAATTGTATTTGTGCTTTGAAAATGTTATACTTAATTTTTTGAATTGGTATGTTTCAGTAATTTCAGTACTTATTTTTGTTTATTATTTAATGACTGAAATTAAACTTTAATGAATTGTCGCGGCGGCACCCTCGTGATTGTAAGAATTGCTCGCATTTGATCGACTCTTTAAATACCAATTTTTTTTAAAGGTGTTAGTTACGGTACTTTGTTAAATTTTAAATATCAGTTTCACAACAACTTGTGCAATTACATCTCCACGTAACAAAACATTTGTTTATGTATAACGCGCTTGTATCGCCACTGCGGCCCTTTCAAAGTTGAAATTAGGATAAGCTCCCCATCTTATAGCTGAGTGCGTTTCTCTCATAGTAGTATCGAAGAAAGAGATGCACTGGGAGATAAGATGGGGATAACTTACTTCGGTGCAACCGTGCTAGGGCGGCATAACCCCCTGTGTATCACTTATAAACAACAGAAACCGAGATTATATCGTTTTAATAAAATACTAGTGGACCCGCTACAGCTTCGCCCGCGGTATTTGTACCGACTGCAGCGCCATCTGCCGGGCTGATTTGTTAATCTAAACTACCCAGGGCGCCACCCAAACACATACAAAAAAAATCATTCAAATGGTCCAGCCGTTTAGGAGAAGTTCAGTGACATACACACGTACAGTAGAATTATATACAGATACATTATAACAGACATCATGTAAATCTTTATAAATATATATATATATATATATATAAAGATTTACATGATGTCTGTTAAAAATAACAAGAAGTGCGGTGGTAGCCTAGTGGTCTAACGCGCGGCCTCTCGTGAAAATGAAAATATTTATTTTGCAAGTAGGCCACATGGGCTCTTTTACATGTCTGAAGCTACCAGCGCTTCGAAAGGTGACATCTGCTGAGAAGAAACGCCGCAAGAAACTCAGCAGTAAGTGTTTTTTTTCCAACTTGTACATTAGAGTTTTAACTAAAACTAACACATGAAAAGGGCAGCAAACAAACCTAATGGATACAAATTAATTATAATAAACCAATACATATAAAAGAGTACCGTGACTCACATATAGACAACGCACAGCCTAAACGGGTGGTAGAGGTTTGAAATTTAGAGGAGACATTCCTTGAGTACCCTAGAGGTGCACTAAGGAGGGATTTTTTGAAATTCCATCTCTAAAGGCGTGAAAAGGGGTGATACATTTTGTATGGAAAATACCGCGGGCGAAGCTGTGGCGGGTACACTAGTAACTAATAAGGGAGATGTACAGTCTCAGAGATGTTAAGTGACTTGGAGATGTATAGGGTGCTGAGGGTCAGGGGCTAAAAACCTTTGACAATTTCGGAGCTCATGTGCGGAATTGAAATTCATATTTACAACGAGCATTATTGTGAAAGAAAACATCGTGAGGTAGCCTGCACACGTTTCAAAGATGTGTGTGAAGTCCCCAATAAGCATTGGGCCCGCGTGGGGACTATTGTCCAGTCCCTTTTACTGTGAGTGGAGGCCTGTGCCCAGCAGTGGGACGTAAATAGCCCAATGATGATGATGATGATGTTAAAAATAATAATGAATAAAGTGATAGAAATAAACATAATATATAATACAGGATGGGCCATAAGTTTTTGCACTTTTAGAAACAAGATAGATGCAAAACTACAAATAGTATATTATTACCTAGGTATTTATTATAAGTACCAATAATTTTTTAATTTGTAAAAACACTGTCGTCTAAATGAGCTCCGTCTTGTTGCTGGCACTCCCTCAATCGACTACGCAATTGTATGTAAACATGCTGACAATCATCACTTCTGGTACGTAACCGCCCTGTTTGCTTAAAATTCGTTGTTGAACCAGTTTCTTTAAACTTATTGACCACAATTTGTATTAAATTGATGCTGGGACACTAACTTATGCGGCATAATCCATATTCAACCCTAAAAAGGCATCGCATAGACTGTTTCGTAAGACTGTTTTTTTTAAAAGCGTTTAACAAAAAACCACTTTGCTTTTTCTGTGAAACGGTCCATCGCAGTCAAAAATGTATAAAATGGCGTTTAATTTCTCGTCATACTTTGTAACGCACAATTAATACTTTAAAAAAAATGAGTTGCTATTTGCAAAAACTTATGGCCCAGCCTGTATAAATATAAGATGATCAAATGTTATTGGTATTGCTAAACAAGTGAATAAATAAAATCTCAGGATAATTTTCACAACATGGTTGTTTAGTTTATTTTTTGTCGGTACTTTAATATCTTATTTTTTATTTACATTTTTTAAATTATTTAGTGTCCGCCAGGATCGCTGTTCACCACGCGTGGAGAAGAGGGCTTGAGTGGGCAAGATGGGCGGAGTGGAGGAGTCCAGAGTGCGCCAGGGGAGCGGCGACCACGCTGTGTGCAAGAGGAGCGTAACCGTAGGCGGCATGCGAGACCACAGCGGGGCTGGTGCGCACGTCCACGCGAGACTGGTGGGACACGGCGGCAGGGGCGATGGCGTGCGCAACTACTGGGGCAGCTACGGCGTGAGCGAGCACGGGGGCGGCGTGCACGGCATGGGATACGACGGCCGGGCTAGAGATGACATCCACACGAGATTGGTGAGAGACGGCGGCGGGAGCGTGCGCGTAGACAGGGGCGCTCAGAGCGTAGTGACCCAGGGAGCGTTTCTTCAGCCAGTGTGAGTGTCCGGCGAGGTGGTGGCCGGCCAGACCGTGAGCGGAATATCCGAGCAGCGAGTGGGCGCCCAGGAACGGTGCGGCGTGCGCAGTGATGAGGGCCGGGCTGGAGTGCACGTCCACACGGGACTGGTGCGAGACAGCGGCAGGCAGGGCGTGGGCGACCACAGCAGGGGCCACGACGGAGTGGGCATAGGGCGCGACAGCGTGCACGAGCGGCACGTGGTGCTCCAGAGCCTTAGCCTGCAGGTGCAGGGCGCGGGCGCCGATCACCTCGGCGGTGTCCAGCGGGCGGCCATGCGGGTCCAGCACCAGCGCGGGGTGATGCGGCGGCTGCGCCAGCGGCAGCAGGGAGCCGCACGCCACGGAGGCGAGAGCGAACAACACCACCATCGATTTCATATTGTCGTGGTCTGTGTTTTTACTGGCGGACAAAGATCACTTCAAACCGTCCACGGTCGACTGATAAATTGAACTCGCCCTCCGCTGTATTTATACTAACCGGATATTATTAAACGCACGGCGTAAGCCGAAATAAAATCACCTAGAACAATGTAAGTTGTCAAATTAGAGTGTGACCTCGGCGAGTGCGTGTGTGGTCGAGTCGAGGAATTTCGCGGTCAAAGTATGTAGTGCGCGACGACGATGGACAGTGATGCCGTTGAAATATTGTTTTCATTTTGGACTTTATTACTTAAATGTATGGTAACTAGGTGTTAAGTAGGTATGATTTATTAAGTAAACAAAGGCTCACTGGGTTTAAAGTATTATGAATTGACATTCTTATTGCAGTTCTGTTTTTAAGTTCATCCTTAATTTTTATTCTTTCTTTTCTCCTATTATATTTACATATTTATCTGTGTCCAATGCCAATTGGCTACTTGACTATAGTACCAAATATTAATATATTTCTGTGGAACGGTAGCTAAACATGAATAAATGCATGTCAAAGAAATAAAAAGATCATTTTGACTGTTACTTTTTTTTTCTATTAAGGGTCAAAAATTGTCAAAATAAGTGAAAAATAAATATTACTTTTTAGTTCCGAATAACTAGTTCTTGACATCTTCATCAAATTTCTGTCATTTTTAATTCTACGATATTGGCCTAAAAACAGTATTTTCGGAAATAATTGCGAATTTCATATATTTTGTATAGAAAACCAGAGCCCTGACGGCCATATAAAATGTATGACTGTCAGGGCTCTTTTTACATCGGTCTGTTATACACTGAAACTGAACTGTGACGTCATATTTCGGGGCCATTTTGTATGGAGCGTTTTTGTGAGTGGTATGAACTACGACTTTTCAAAGCGTCGTATCTCGAAAAAAAAAACAACACAATAATGTTTTGCGAACACAGTTGGGTTTCTGTGACTCGGTATTTTCCAAAATAAGATGAAATAAAAATCATGCAAGTAGCCAATTGGTCTATCAATAACATATATGGTTATTCTTGCGCAGAAAGCGCTGGCGGCGGCGCACGCGC
Organism: Tortricodes alternella; assembly: GCA_947859335.1. Lineage (NCBI taxonomy): Eukaryota > Metazoa > Arthropoda > Insecta > Lepidoptera > Tortricidae > Tortricodes > Tortricodes alternella. Next base: position 8,287,480 of record OX401983.1, on the reverse strand, counting down.
CGTGGTCGGTAGCGACGGCGGTCAGTCAAGCGCGACCAATACAAGAATTAATCATACCGATACTTACTTTAGTTCCGGGTTCTTTGTCAATAAATTTTGCATCGCTTTGGTAGGTATAAATAGTCGTGCTGTATAAATTTAACTTGACCAGAAAAATAAGTTGATATTCAAATTCACACGCAATATACATATAAAACAAGCTGATTTAATTGGTTAATCAAATTAATATGTACTATTTAAAACCTCCTCATCCTCCTCTGCTGCACTGGGAGTGAAGAAATAGCATAGAATGCGTGCAGATGCTTATCATCCTGGCATGTCGTAAAAGTCGACTAAGGGACGGGTCCTCTCCAACATGGTGGACTATCTGTATGGGCGATGGGCCGATCACCTGTCACTATACGGTTCATCATACCATCTTAGGATTAATAAATCGAACGTGGCCACAAGTAGTCTTATGGCTCTGCCCACCCCATTAGGGATTTCGGGCGTGATAATATGTATGTATGTATGTATGTATGTATTTAAAACCTATACTTAGGTATACTGTATAGCTCGGTGACTTTGAAGACGTAATGCAAAACCATAGTTTTAAATACATCTCACCTAGGCCAATAGCGCCTGCACCTTCCTGCAGTGCTGGAATTAAGAATCCATTTTTGATTGATTTTATATTTATTTGTATTTATTTCCTTAAAAATGATCAACTTTAATTGTGAATTCGGTTCTTGACCATTTTTTGAACAATTTGGTGGACTTTACTTAATGAACCTCGCGCCTCATTCGGGAACGCTAAGTGATTCTGTAGGGACTCGTGAGTGAGATTTCTCATCTCGCTCTTACACATTACGCATCGTGCGGAAGAGTAGGATGAGAAATCTCGCTCACGAATCGCTACAAAATCACTTAGCGTTCCCGAATAGAGGCGCTGGACCTTGGCTACTTGTTAGCTCATTTTAGATTAAGTATGTTAAAATATTGTGGTTACGAATTTTTAATTTTTAAATTTGTCGCTAAAATGCTATCTTATTGTCCGCCCGTCGCGTGTTACGTCAACATACTGAAACCGTAAACGTCAAGATTCGGAACGCAACCGCCCTATGCAAACGTCATACATTGTGATTATTAAATTCTAAATAATCTTGGTTTATTTTTACATAAATCCTATTCTATAACGTACTATTGAGGGTTAAGCTACAGATCCACAGAAATATATTAATATTAGTTACTATAGTCAAGTAGCCGATTGAATTGATATCTAAAATTATTAACTTCGACATGACTTTCGACAGATGACATCTCGGTTAAATTTACTCGTAGCAGGTATTGCAATCAACTATAGTTGTAGGGTGACAATATTAGGAAAATCTTAATTAATTTTATTGTTAAATATACAATATAAGCTACAGTTATTATTTTTTATTATTATTATTTATATATATATTATTTTTAGGGTTCCGTAGCCAAATGGCAAAAAACGGAACCCTTATGGATTCGTCATGTCTGTCTGTCTGTCTGTCCGTCCGTATGTCACAGCCACTTTTTTCCGAAACTATAAGAGCTATGCTGTTGAAATTTGGTAAGTAGATGTATTCTGTGAACCGCATTAAGATTTTCACACAAAAATAGAAAGAAATAAAACAATAAATATTGGGGGTTCCCCATACTTAGAACTGTTTTTTTTTTTCACCAAACCCATACGTGTGGTATATCTATGGATAGGTCTTCAAAAATGATATTGAGGTTTCTAATATATATTTTTTTCTAAACTGAATAGTTTGCGCGAGAGACACTTCCAAATTGGTAAAATGTGTAACTTCTAAAATAAGAGAATGATAAAACGAAAAAAAATATGTGATGTATATTACCATGTAAACTTCCGCCAAAAATTGGTTTGAACGAGATCTAGTAGGTAGTTTTTTTTTAATACGTCATAAATCGTAAACCGCAATTTACCTTTCATTCAATCAACTCAAATATACACACATACATAGCATCACGCCCGAAATCCCTAATGGGGTGGACAGAGCAACAAGACTACTTGTGGCCACGTTCAATTAATTAAACCTAAGATGTTATGATGAACCGAACCGTTATGATCAACGCAAATATATAAAAAATAAACATAAGCCTTATGCATAAACCGTGAACCATTATATAGATAATGGTACGGAACCCTTCGTGGGCGAGTCCGACTCACACTTGGCCGGTTTTTTTTTACGTTACATTGGCCGTCTGCAACTGACCTGAAAATATTTGTTATGCATTACGTCTTAAAAGTTATCCTGTAGGTATATTAAATTTGTTTGTGCTTTGAACTTTTACATCGTTACGCGTCAATAAACCTTAATGTAAATGTTATGTTTTTAAAGAACTTATAAAACATGAATATTTGTTTAGAAGTTCAAGTTTTTGTGCCATGAGGGCTTCAAACAAAAGCGCGAGCATCAAATATCAAAGTTTCTCTCTCTCTCTCTTCACAAATGTTCATTTAGGTTTAGGTTAAGTTGTTTCTAAATTGTAATTTTAAATTCATTATCTGCCACTGCCACTCTCCGTGAAATTAAAATATTATTAAAATGTTGTAAAACCGTTTACTCATATGCTAATGTTTATTAGTTATATTTGATTATTACCTGATTCGAATATCGAAAATTAAATTTCATTTGTAACAAAAATCAATCAATGATTTAAATTTGTTCAAAGTAAGTATTAACCGTTTTGATTATTCTATGAAATGATAATATGAGAAAATATTTATGTCAAACGAAATTCTATAAAACTGTTGTCTTCAAAACAACGTACAACCAGATTTATTAATAGCACTGTTCAATGAGATATACGTTATTATTATTCCGTGTTCAGAGTTGATAGAAATTCCTACATGAGACATTAATTGCAATAATTATTGCGTCATGAAGTAGTGATACAACAATAATTGTGAAGGCGGCGTAGGCAGGCCGCGCTGTGTCCGGAATCTAATGAAATAACAAACCGCAAACATCATTTTCGGACGTACCTATGGCGATGGCAAAATTGCTTAAAATATGATAAGCATAATAACTTGATCAATTTGTTTTATTGGATTAATTTATTTATTTATAATTTGCACTATCAGTTACATTTCACTTATGATCTAGGTCTTTAAGTATCTACTAATACCCTGGAAGGGCAGGGCAAATTGAAGTGTAGTATACTTACTACAATAAATTCAGATATTTATAATTATTTCTAACGTACACGCGAATAGTTTCATTGCAAGTAGTACTTACTAATAATACAAATTTACATTCAAATTTTCCAAATTGCAGAAATAATAATATCCATGTCATATCTTTTTTTTTTAATGATTTCACTCCTGTCTAATATTTCCAAGGCTCATGTATGTTTGTATATACGTTTCTTAATTACTAACCTTCTGTAGTGTTTTACGTGTATAGTTCGAACGTTTACAACCGATGACGCCCTAAAAGTCTATATCTTACAAATACAAAGTATTATTACCACATAGCTGTCGCCGCGAGTTTTGTTCGTGTGAGATTGGGATGAAAAGTATCCTATGTGTTCGTCCAGGGTATAAGTTATCTCCAATCCAAATTACATCCAAATTCTTCCGCCGTTGAAGCGTGAAGGAGTAACAAATATATAAGACACACCTCCACACATAAACATTCGCATTTATAATATTAATGTGATTTGAACATATTTACTTAAACAAAAATCACATGAAAATTAGAAACAATACCTACTCACCATCAACGATTTTTCATCGTTTGTCAATGTAAAACCAAACATAGTAATGCACAATTCTGGGGTCCTAGTGAAAAGGGGGTTAAGGTCGAAAAAGTGTGACGTTTAGTTACGTAAATAGATTATTCAAATTTCAACAAGCTTTATAACTAAACATCACACTTTTTCGACTTGACCCCCAGAATGATGCCCGTGACATGGATTGTGCAAAGCGAGCTTTTCCCCTTATGGGATCAAATATTGATCAAACATTTTAGAATAATTTGATCTGCAATGATTAGTACTGACTGGGCAAGTTAAGGGCGAAATAGTAACCGGACGTCGACCCTGTCCAATCTCGCAGATCAGTCAAGAACCCGGGGCTTGAACTGATTGAGGGTTTATATAATAAGGGATTAACAGATGTTACGACTGACGACGAGGGTTGACGGGGCAGGCGATGCGTTAGTTTTCACTTGGGAGTGCATAATACTTTTCGAGTACCAATCTATATACTTACCGAGGCAAACTTAAGCTAGCAAGCTTTCGCTTGATTATGACTGCCATGCGTTCTATTTTACGAGTGACACATCACACCCTTTCGCCTAAATAACGCCGATGTTCAGTCTCGTATGTGGCTCTACCCTTATTTCTTGTGTGCATAATAATGATAACGAACTAAGACACATGACAAAACGAACAAAGGAATTCCTTTTCAAAATTTGAGAACCTTAAACTGAACAGAGTCTAAATTATTTCATAACTGTTGCCCCATAAATGAATAGGAATGAGTTTGAGCTGTGCGGAAGTGGTATAAGGAATTTTACAAAAACATTAGCAACAATAATTAAATATTGGTCATACTTGTGCTTATAGACATCTGACGACGCGGTTAGCCTAGTCGGTAGTGACCCTGCCTCCGAAGCTAGCGTCCCGGGTTCGATCCCCGGTAAGGGCATATATTTGTGTGATAAGCACGAATATTTGTTCCTGAGTCTTGGATGTTTCCTATGTATTTAAGTATTTATTTCTCTATATAAGTATGTATATCATCGTCTAGTACCCATAACACAAGCCTTTAGATCTTACTTTGGGACTAGATCGATTTGTGTAAAGATTGTCCCCTGATTTATTATTATTATTATTAAAAGACGTTTCATTTTTGCAGTCCTTGACATCACCAACATTTCGATCTACAAATTAGAATAACTATTTGCATTTTGTTAGAAACGCCTTAAATAAAGATTATACTTAAAAGGAAACAGTATTTATGAAGTATTTGTGTCGACACGTTAAGAGACCGGATATGTAACCAAAACTGTTAATAGATTAAGTAGGTCTCCTAAAGCAGAAATGCAATTGGTATTTGTATGTTAATTATAATGGCGATTTTAACCAAAGTAGAGAACCCACATTCGAATTATGATTGTGGGAAATACTTTGTGCGGTAAGCAATAATGTTTGTAGCTGAGTCATCCATGTTTTATTTAAGTGTATATTTATACATATATGTACCTATTCGTTGTACTAATGTTGCTGTTTAAATACAGTGTCGACAAATGACCTCTTAATAAAATGCAATGTACCCTAAACATGTTTTTCTAAAGTAGTGGACATACGAGCAACCCACAGGGTGAACATTGGACATAGTTGTCTATTGCTTAGATGTATAGGTACAGTACGTTACGTGATACCCATAAAATTAATAGGAAAAATCTATAAAAAAAACATATGCTTAGTTGTATGATGAATTTAATAAATGATTTCTAAGTTTTAGGCAGTATGTCAAGCATTGTAATGTAACAGCCCTTAACATCGTCGTCTTTCAGGATCAACGATATCACTTTGTAATCGCCGTAGATCAGGGGCATCGTTAATTTTTCGGGGTCCAAGTAGAAATCCGATATCTGGTATTCTCCCTTAAACGAAAAACCAATTATAACATATACATAATATATAAGTGTAAAGTGAATCTTTTTCATTTAATTAAATTGTACTATTCTGAACAATATTGCCTTGAAAAGACAGCTGAGAATATTTCATCATAAACAAGGGCTTGACGATTGAATATTGTACGAAGAACAAATTTTAACAAAATTAAGCGATTTTAATGCTTTTCTTTGTATTAAGAGGACTGTGAACCAACGGCAAAAATCACCCTTTTCATACAAAAGGCGATAAGGATTTCTACCCTTTAAATTTAATGTTAACCGATGTTGACCAATTTTTAATAGGTTGTCAGTCAGAACCAAATCTAGGCTTATACGTTTTTTGAATATTGATTAAAGATCAACAAAGTCAAATAATCGCCGAAATTAGTTTTGTATGAGAATACTGAAACAGTAATAAAACTGAATTTATTCATTATAGTGAAAAAACCAAAACGTATAGACCTAGATTTTATTCTGACTGACAACCTATCAAAATTTGGTCCAAATCGGTTAACATTTAAGGGGTGGAAATCGTTATCGCCTTTTGTATGAAAAGTCGTAGGTTCACACACCTCTTAAGAGAAAAAGTTTCGAATTGGATATGTTTTCGTAAACCATAAAAAAATAACAGGCCACCGATGCCTACAGAGCTAGCTCATTCCTCGGCTAACGTATAATAAACATTGCAATTCAAGGTGGTAAGTTAGTCAGCGTTTTGGGAACCATTTTCGGGGCAGCGATCTGCGGGATACGTTTTAAAATCATAATACTATACTAATACTTCTAATAAAAGGCTATCAAGGTCGATTTTGTACATGAAACATTTAAAAAATAGTTATTTATGCTACAAGTGCGGAAAGTAGGTGATTTTCGACGAGCGGGATTTTATGAAGTCGACACGAGTCGGAAATCATCTTAACGCACTTGTATCATGTATACAACATTTTACTATGCATTATGCGAGGATATACATAAATAAAAATATAGTAAAAAGGCGCTTGAGTAACTTTTTATGTCAAAGTCATTCTTATATGTTATTTTACTCCTTATCATAGAATAATATAGAGACCTCAATGTGCTTGGCTCATATTTCTTGGCTAATTCGTTGAAGTATGCCAATAAGACACTTTCAGAAAAGTAGCCGGCTTTCTTGTTTTCTTTCCATCGCAAAAAGTCATTGTAAGTATTCGTTTTATTATAACTTTTATATGAATGAAAATCTGTGCTTGATAAATTTGCAAAACTTTTCTCAAATAATAAAATCTCTTTGCGTCGAGCTGACGACCGAGTTAAATATAAAAAAAAAAACTGAAAAAGCAAAAAGCACTATTTAAAAAAGTGGCACTTTCCGCACAACTTAGCTGTTTGTTATTATTTATTATTTACCTGAGGTTACAAATCACCCCTGTACACTGTTTGCAGATGATCTTTCGATTGTTGTTAAGGGCGAGACCTTATCTACTTATGAATCTGATGTCAACGCTACCGTTGCTTACATAACAGACTGGTTAAGCAAAAATAACCTAACAAAAACTAAATTTATACAGTATGGTAATGATGGAATTAAGAAACGAAATAACCTCACATTACATTATAAAGCTACAAATATTGATGCAGTAAATTCAACAAATTTTCTCGGCGTCACTATAGATAAAAATTGCGATTGGAAGGCACACGTGGAAAAAGTTTGTAACAAATGATCAAGCTTCGTCTTTGCGTTAAAACGTCTTGGAAAATCAGCGGACCAAAAAACTACCTTGGCAGCGTACCATGGCTACGTAGCATCTAACCTAAGAAACGGCTTATCATTTGGGGAAATTCAACTGATTCCAGAAAAGTCTTTACAGCACAAAAAAGTGTATCCGAGCGATTTGTGGTGCAGCACCCAGAAACTCCTGCGCTTCGCTAGGCTAAGATTGCTTCCTTTTCCGTTCATGTACATTTATGAAATATCTCTGTTTGTGAAAAAGAACCTATATTTATTTAAGAGTACTAAAGACTTTTTCCCAAAAAATACTAGGCGACCAGTCAAACTCACGACGGTTGGAATACGTTCAGCATGTTTTAGGAAAAGCTGCCTAGCTATATGTGTACAAAAGTTTTTAATCATATCCCAGCAAGCATTAGGACCTTATCATTGCAACAATTTAAAACTACTTTATTTAAATGGCTTCTAGGGAAATGCTTCTATACGTTAAACGATCTTTTTGAGGGTATTCATGATTAATATTTTATTTTTATTTTATGTAAATTTTCTCCAATGTGACATTTTCATTCATACTTTTATTCGTAATTCATAATTTTGATTACTATTTTTAATTGGATTCTTAATTTTATTTTTTAATGTAGACTTCAACTATCATACAATTGTACCTATATACTTATAATTATTTGCATGCTGCCAACCGTACAGTTGAATGTGTGAAACTTATACTGATATGTAATCAACATCCCATGTACCATATTTATTGCAATAAAAAACTTACTTACATACTTTGGAAAACGCTTTTTTTGAGCACATGCATTGTAAAATACTAAAAGATTTAGTAAATATGTTTTATCTACACCCATATCATAAAACCTCCATAATGTAATCAAAAACCGTAGGAAATGACCAGCATTATGACAACCAATTAGGTAAAACCAGTTCTGTAATGTTATTACAGTATCGATTTTAGTATCGTAATGAGATTAAATTTGGAACAGCTGTCAAAACTCAAGTGGGTCTCTATTCTAGTATCCATAGATATTAAAACAGTTACTGATACGAAACATCAATTCAGTATGTTTTTTTAATATAAACTGCACGACATTTGATCTCACACACTCTCACACGAGAATAGAAACTTCATTCGTTTGTCTATGATTTAAAACAAAATGGTCTTGATGGAGGATCCAATTGCCGCCATTACTGCTTTTATTCATGTTGGTTTTTTGCTGAACGATAGTAGAATTGTAAAAAGTTGTTTGTAATTTACATTTTAGTTGAAAATATGAATAGTAGTCTTCTCGGAGTGACTGTGTGATGTGAAAATGCGCCGGATATCGTAAATGCCGCCAAGATTGCAACAAATAACTTGTTGCCAGAAAATATTATTTCTGAACACATCATGAAGGATTTATAATATGTGTGTAGATAAAGTTATGTATGCAACTCTGCATAATTTGGCCTTAAAACACACGTGCGATCTTATTATGAAACTCGCTAAAAGCTCGTTTCATAAAACCGCACTAGTGTTTTAAGGCCTATAATTATGCAACCGTTGCATAAACTACTATTATAAAGCTGGGTTTCACAAAGACCCGTTAAATCATATTTCGGTTACGGTACTGTGCCTGTGGTGTGATTCTCTATTGTGCGCAGCGGCTGATCAGCAGATAAACGAAACTATTAATTTAGACTGTAAAGACAAAGTCATTGGGTACAAATTTGAATGTCTCCCTAATCGCTGATCAGCCGCCGCGCGAAGTCTACTACACGCGAGGCGCAACGTGGTACGCGTGGCAAGTGTACTAAAATTTGATCTGACATTTGGTCGACAGACTTATAAAACCCGGCCAATAGGCCAAAATACCTTTTAAATACATTTTTGACTATCTGTTTGTTAATTTGTGCTTCAATCACTTTAAAATTATTGAACAGAATTTTAGGATATTTGCTGTGGTAATAATATAAATAAGTAGTAGCCTATAAACTACTTTCATTCGACTTCACTTTGACCCGTGAAGGGCCTAATCTTGTTTGCATTGCACGTAATGCATTCTTTTAAGTTGACAGATTCAACATTTTCATTTATGTATCATAGCCAACTTGTAACATCATAGGACTGAACAGCGAACAAAAAAATAGTTAAGTGTGGAAATAAGCCCTTTTGAAAAGCTCTGTTCAAGCATCACATTGTCGTCCAGCGTCATATTTGAGCAAAGAAAGAGACGTTCCCAAAAATTTGTAAATTCAAAAATTGGCTATTACTCACTGCTGGTATAGGACAATCTTTAAGGCCATTGGTCCCCAGGAATTCTTCAAATACCTCTCCTAGTAACATTCTTAGTACCCTGCAGAACCCATCCTTCAGTGCAAAAGACCCTGGCTTGTATCCTCCTTCTTTCTTAATGTTTGTTTTTATATCCAACTGAAAGTAATTACACGGGTATCCCACAAATGTTAAAAAGTTGGGGTATAATTAGTTACAAAAATTTAAATCTGATAATACTTAACACTAAAAAAGGCTGGTTAAGTGCGAGTGTGACTCGCAAACTTACCTATAAAAACAGACATACACATATACATTATAGGTAGGGAACCCTAAAAATGAAACAAAAAAGAGCTTTTAACAACCGGATAACCATTTAAAACCTACCTATGAAATAATACAAAAAATTACTTACTTTCACAACAGCTCCTATCTTCGTGCAACCGTCGAGTGTGATACGACTTTGCAAAGGTTATTTATTTAAACTATTTTTGTTTGTTATGTAAGTTTTCAGACTGTTTCCTTTACTTGTGCTGTAAGACACGGCTTCTTGCCAATTTTCATGTTTCTAGGTCAATGGGACCTACCCTATAGTTTTTGATTTCCTTGCGATACCCTTACGAGCATGAAAATATGTGGCATAAACGGCTGTATCTTTTGATTGCGTTGACTTAGAAGATTGTTTTTTTCACGGCTCCAAGAGATTGCAGACCTAAGTACCTTATATTAATTTCAACTTGATATCTTCACGCGTTCCTGAGAAAAAAGGGTTGATACACGACCAGACAGAAAGACAGACAGACGGACAACGAAGTGATCCTATAAGGGTCCCTTTTTTCTTTTGAGGTACGGAACCCTTAAAAAGAAGTCAGTTCATTCTATTTATATTTGTGTTGGTACTTACGATAACATCATCGTTGAGTGCAAATGGTGTTTTAAACCTTATGTCAAGCACATTAGTCGTTCGATTGTATTTTTTTTGCGATATCCACGCATCAATTTCAATAACTGGCGGGTCACAGTGTCCAAATGATTTGTATAATATATTTCCTGGGCCCTAGGTAAAAATAAGTAGTTATCTGTGTACGGTACGGTACGGTAAGGAATCTGTTATTTGAGAGTTGTAAGAATTACCGCAAAACAGTTTCGGTTAGGGCCTGTGCACACCACGTTTTTTAAACGCGCCGTCGACGCGCGTTATTAGATGTGCGCGTCGGCGGCTCGCTTTTTATCCCACAAAGCAGTGCGCATCGCGTCTGTATCGCTACAAACGCGCGTCAACGGTGCGTTTAAAAAACGTGGTGTGCACAGGCCCTTAGAGCTTGTCCAGATGACGCGTTTTACGCGCGTATGTCGACTCGCGTGTATCGACTCGCACGACTGCGAGATACTAGATAATCATACATTCCGTCCACATGCAGTCGCGCGAATATATGTTTAGACCAAATATATAAACGACGATCTCATTAAACTTCAGCAAGGCGTAATAACTTCTTTTCATAATCTACGGTTCATATTTAGTCTGTAATACTTTAGTATTCCAAAGATTCTTCTTTCTTATGTCGGTCTGTGACTTCTCTGTCAGCAATATTAGCAAACCTACGTATTGTCACGCACACGTTTGCACGGTGGTGAAGTAGTGACTGTGGCATTTTAGTACGTCGTGGCTAGGTTGCGTCTCTTGTGCTTGCCAAGACACATCAATCTTGTAGATCTAGCTACATAAGAGATGTTTAATAGTCTACGTTTAAGACTGATACCGATCTCAAGTAGGTTAATTCTCATATTAATAGTTTTAGTAGAGGTAGAGACAAACAGTAATCCTCGCTGGAAGATGAGATGAGACTGTTCGTAAATGGGCCGGCCGGACTGTGAGAGAAGCACGTTCTCTCGGAATGCCAGTGTAACGAAATTAATATACGTAGCTTGCTTTTGCATTCTGTACGGTGAGAGAAGAGATAATATACTTCATTTCATATAGGACGGCCCATTGTAATAAATAGTAAGGAACTGCTCAAAGCAATTCTCGCGATGCTTACTGTTGAGGTGTCATATCGCGAATATGACACCATCGCACGTTCAGTCGCATGGCAACCACGGTCATGGACACCCGTTTAAGTGATTCCACAAACAACCTGTGAGACCGCACATCCGGAGCCACCGCCGACAATGATATGAAAGCGTGTGAATCAAGCAATATTAGACTTTAGTATGTTTGTCGTATGTACTAAGACATCAGCAGTAGGGTGCATGGTTATGCCATGGCGCTGGCGTTTGACAAATTTCTATGAGACTTGTTACACGAAATTGTACTGATAGGCATATCCTTCTTTTGAGATCTTTGGGACGGCCAGATTGCAATTTCAAACGAAGTCCCATCCCCGCCATCCCCCGTCCCCGTGGGCTGAAAACGCTCGGCGCGTCTCTGGTGTTACAAATGTTCATTGACGGCGGCGACCCTTTCCATCAGGTCGTCAAAATAAATGTTTTTCTCCTCAATATTTTCCATTTCCCGTGGGAATTCAAAAACAAGGACGTTCGTTTATGTTTTCCTATAAACTTAGTTAGGCCTCATAGTCCGTATATTATTTTGTCTCGTTAGTTTCAGTGTTAAGGCGAGAATGCTCGATTTATGTAAATTATCTTTAATATCTTTTAAATGATGTTTTTTTAAATTATAACAAAAATATGTAAGTATTTGTATTTTTGTCATAAAAAGCCCTTACATTTGATGTGTCACGCGATGCACGAATTAATAGTTTTTTTTTCTAATTTGCCCCCCAAAATCAAAATTCGTATATTTACATTTTACGCTACACGTCCGTGGTATGGTAAACTACTTAACTATTTAATTGTACAAAATTTCAACTTGTTTCGATTTGTTTATATAATTATTTATATTCAGAATCAATCTTAATGCACATATGTGACTCAAAAGAGAAAAGGAGAAAGAAAAGAAAAATAATTTTATTCTTACCAACATATCCATACAAGTATACAGTAAAATCAAATTATTTATAACGAAAAGGCAAAATACTGATCGTAACATGGCGAAACATGTAAATGTGATATTATAGGATGTTTTTTACCTTTTTATATCCTGAATATTTGCGTGTCAGCAGCTGATACCATCTTAGCATGCAACGTGACTTTTATAATAAAAATTTTTTTTCATTGTTCATAGCCGCGCTGTGGTATTTATGGTACATACGCACGGGTATGCTGTAGGGTTCCTCGAATCTCCTCCTATCGAATAATACATATAACCTTAGCTAATACATGGGGTTTATAAAAAAAAGGGGGGGGGGGGGGGGGGGTTTACTCCTCTGCTGCACTGGGAGTGAAGAAATAGCATCGAATGCGTGCAGATGCTTACATCCTGGCATGTCGTAAAGTCGACTAAGGGACGGGTCCTCTGCAACATGGTGGACTATTTGTATGGGCGATGGGCTGATCACCTGTCACCATACCATCTTAGGACTAATTAATCGAACGTGGCCACAAGTAGTCTTGTGGCTCTGCCCACCCCATTAGGGATTTCGGGCGTGATGCTATGTATGTATATATGTACAAAAAGGGTTTCATCAAATACCCAATTTCGAATTTATTCTACGCGAACGGAGTCGCGGGCACAGCTTGTATATAATATATAGATAGTCAGGATAGTAAAACATTTAATTTTCTCTTGCAGCTGTTTTTTGTCAATTCTATATAAGTACCTTTTAATGTCAGCAAAGTTCTCGTTTTGGCATTAAGTAATATCTATAAGGCTATCACGTGCAAATCTACAAATGTCCCACTGTAAAATTAGGATTAATATCTTTTTAGGGTTCCGTACCTCAAAAGGAAAAAACGAAACCCTTATAGGATCACTCGTGCGTCTGTCTGTCTGTCTGTCTGTCTGTCTGTCCGTCTGTCACAGCCAATTTGTTCCGAAACTACTGGACCGATTGAGCTGAAATTTGGTATACATATGTAAGTCGGTGACCGCAACACGGACGCGTGACGTAAATATATGAATTTTAAACATGGGGGCCACTTTTGGGGGGTAAATCAGAAAATTTTAAAAAAAAGTTATGCAATCTATATTGTGTGACATATCAAATGAAAGGGCTAATTGTGAGGACTTTAAATATATTTTTTTCTGAATTTTAAGTAAAATAGTTTGGAAGTTATTTAGGAAAATAGGCGAAAATTGACCATTCCCCCCCCTTATTTCCGAAACTACTGGGGCTAAAATTTTGAAAAAAAAATACAGAAAATAGTTCTTTACCTATAGATTACAGGAAAACCTATAAGAAGTCTATAGTATTTAAAGTAACCTAGTAAATTGCAGATAATCATGTAAGGAACGGAACCCTCTCCACGCGAGTTTAACTCGCACTTGTCCGGTTTTTCCAACTAAGCTTTCGATGAAAAAAGAAATTGCTGCGAACATGAATCGAACAGTTGACATTAAATTTATAATATCTTGTCATATTTATCGATTAATTAATAAGTAATACTAAGTGAAAACAGCGGGAGATAAACTGTATGTAGTTTTCGCCCGCTGCTTTAGTTAAAAAAAATATTACTGTAATTAACTTATAAAATAAAAAAAATAAAAAAAGTCTTCCTTGTTTGTTTTTTTACCAAGTTTTGCAGTATTTTAAAGAAAAGCGAGATCATGCATCTCGCATCAACTGATGTTTTATCCAAACAACACGCCACGCAAAAATTAATCACTTACTGCTTGGTGCAACAATCAACTATTAACAGTTGCTCACGAATGCTTCATTAAAGAAAGTCACGTGGTTGTAATCGCTAAAACCAGCCTGTGTACATTTGTGTTGATACATGTAAAGGCAACTTTGAATTTAAATTTTAGCAACGCTAACTTGCCATACAATAGTCATTGCCCATTGGTTCTTGCCAATCAGCCAACCTTATTTATTGACTTCCACCGTTCTAAAAGTGCAGTTACACGAGCAATTTTTCACGGCAATGTGGGACCGGTAACGATAGACGTCTTCCTCTAACGTAGGAAGTTAGATGTAGACAGCTATAGTTGCCGGCTATGAATTGCCGTGAAAAATTGCTCGTGCAACTGCACTTTAAGATTTATTGGTAAGGAAAATAAAAAGTAACAAGTTCTAGTTAAATTCACCAATAAAATTTAAATGATAAATGTTCCATGAAGTTATTAATAAAATTATTGTTTCTTGCCTTGAACACGGTTCAGCTAACAGGAAACACTCCGGTAAAAGTTGTCAACTTCCTGATGCAAGTAGCGGGCGAGTTTCGTCATTCCGGATTGTTGCTCAACGCTGAATAAACGGTTATCTTGTACACAAATCGTTACTAATGCTATTGCATTGTTTTCTAAAAGTTCAAATAAAACAAGCATTACCTAATTTAAATGCTAATGAGAAAACGCGCATGCCTAATAAGACTACATTTTGAACGAAACCTGTAACACCATTTAGTTGTTTGTACCGAGTTTATCGGAAATAAAGGTGTTTGCGTCTGGTTGTATTTAAAGAGGTTATTTTAACCGATCATGTTAAGTAAGAATCTGCTATGTTAAATACCAAAATATTGCATACATTTGTAATGATTATTGATATAAACCTTACTGTGTATATCGGTATAAACAGTTCCTCTAGTTCTATTTGGATATGAATTTCGGTGGTTGGTGGGCCTCGCATCAATAAGAAACGTGTGCTTTTGTTGCGAACTGCGGCCCTAACATGAATGACACAAAGATAAGATAGACCGTCTTATCTCTAAGTGCGTGTTTCTCACACTAGTGCCGACGAAAGAGATAGTCATAGAGATAAACGGGTTTAATTTATCTTTGTGTCATTCATGTTAGTGCCGCTGGAGCGATCTGATACCAGTGGGGCGCCGTCGGATTTCGCATCCTCGTGTGCATTGCGACTTATGGCGGGCGGAAGCCGGTGCAGTTTAGTTAATCTCACAGTCAGCTGTTCTTCGATTCCCTTATCGAGAGAATAGAGTATATAGATAACTTTTTTTTTTTATTGTTTGGCCACAAGCACTGTACCATGCCTAGGGTGGCGACGGACGTGCGGGGAGCAGGAAAATGTAAAGGAATATCCCCCCCCCCCCGCGCCCTTTTCCAGCGCCGCGGGCATCCGTCTTGCCGGAAGGCGCGGTACAGTGCTCTTGGCTAAACTATATCATTTATCTGATTATTGATTATGTATGTAATAGTTACTGAGTTACCAATTAGAGCGCCTAAACTACTGAACGTAAATAGAAACTTATGTAATTTAGAACAGTTACGTCAAGATTTCATGGAGAGTTACCGACTGATGCTCTTTCCATATCGACCTCTAACGCACGTTAGAATCTTCTTTAAAATGTGTATGTAGTTTAAATTTCTTTTTAATCTTGTTCTGGTATTAGATTCAATATATTACATGTTTCTCAGAACTCGTTTTAAGATTATACAGGCTGACTGGTAATTCGACCTATTCCTTGAAAGGGATTATACTAGAGCTAATTTGCAACAATTTTGACCCAATTAACTGGGGGTCTAAACTCAATGGTGTATAGTGATATCAATATAACTATCCTCAAGGCTTTTGGGCTCCGCCGCAGTCGGGTAATAACAAAAAGACAGCGCTTTTGAAGACCGCTCGCAGAGGAGCGCATTCCATCCAAGGCGTGTTCTCGAGGTATCGCCTCAGTAAACGGGGTAGCAGATCGGAAACGAATTCTATTGTCATACATGTTGTATCGTAGTGTTGTGGAATTAGTAAAAGCAGGGGGCAACAAAGTCAAAGTCAAAGTCAACTGTTTTGTTTTAGTGTTCAAGATTTTTTTTGGAAAGTGTTGTTACCGTATGTTAATTATTACGTATTATTATTTATTTAACTTTGCAACCAAAACCCATGTAACTGAATGCGAACGAGTAAATTGGATTTGAATTTGTTTAAGTCAGCTTGCATGCATGTTTTATATCCATCGATCTCTTATGAATACCCACATCACATGTCCTCTTAGCGAAATTTTGTTGGAACTATATTAAAATAGAGCAGTTATCAAGTTACTTTCAGTTCCACGTGTTTTGGAAGAAAACGTTTTCGCGTTACATCATAAATGTAGTTCATGCGCGTCACGGTGAAGTCACGTTTATTATTGCCTGCGTAAATATTGCGCCGACAGTTGTACGATCCTGGGTTAAATTGGTTATTTAAATCACTATCAGTATTGTTCTGGGCCTTTATTCGACATTGCATTTATCCATACTTGTCTTATTTGGTAAACAAGTTTCTAACCTCAAAATGCACCTTTTTAGGGTTCCGTACCTCAAAAGGTAAAAACGAAACCCTTATAGGATCACTCGTGTGTCTGTCTGTCTGTCTGTCCGTCTGTCACAGCCAATTTGCTCCGAAACTACTGAGCCGATTGAGTTGAAATTTGGTATACATATGTAAGTCGGTGACCACAACACGGACGCGTGACGTAAATATATGAATTTTAAATATGGGGGCCAGTTTTGGGGGGTAAATTAGAAATTTTTTAAAAAAAGTTATGCAACCTATATTGTGTGACATACCAAATGAAAGGGCTTATTGTGAGGATCCTAAATTTATTTTAATTTTAGTTTCAAGTAATATAGTTTAGAAGTTATTTAAGAAAATAGGCGAAAATTGACCATTATTGACCCCCCGTTATTTCCGAAACTACTGGGGCTAAAATTTTGAAAAAAATACAGAAAATAGTTCTTTACCTATAGATTACAGGAAAACCTATAACAAGTCTATGGTATTTAAAATAACGTAGTACATTTCAGATAATGATGTACGGAACGGAACCCTCTCCACGCGAGTTTAACTCGCACTTGTCCGGTTTTTCGGTAAAACAGCTGTCAAGAGACAATATTTTAGACGTCACTTTCCCAATTTTTAGGCTAGGTTTGCTTTATTAAGATAAAACAGCTGTCACACCCAAAAATTGCACCTTTTGAGGTTAGAAAGTCGTTTACCAAATAAGACAAGAATGAATGAATCCACTGTAAAAGGAACTTGACAGATAAGGCGGCAGCATGGTAAAAATACCCTGTCAAGTGCGAGTCAGACTCGCGCGAGGGTTCCGTACCTAAGTATTAATAAAACATTTGGTTAAAAAAACCTAAAACACGATTTACCTAATCAGTAATTAACTTAAAGTTACTAAATGTAAGTCACCAACTTCACGAAGTAAGTAATCGTCAAAAGAAACAAAACAGCACTAATTCGAGGAGTTTATTGGTAGCCACTGAAGAGTTCGTCTTTCCACTTCTCAGCTCCATAATAAGACCCTTGTCACCAAGTTTAATGCATTGTACTTATTAAAACAAAGAAAACAGCCCAAACTCGAGGGGTTTTCTAGTGGCCATTAGAATAGTTCCATTATCCACCTCCTGGCTCCATTATCAGATCAGCATCTTCTGCGGGCTTCTAACTACTAGAATAACATGCGTTTTAGCTCGATACTTTAAGTCGTTTGTAAGAAAAATAATGTTGACTGACAGACAGATGGACAGACGGTCAACAATGATTGTAAAAGGGTTAAGTCCTTTCAAAGTTTGTTACGGTACCCTACAACGATACGCGATATCGCTTAAGCAATGTCGAATATCGGCCCTGTACCATGACCGTGAGTCTATGCAAATCGTTCTCGTGATCGAAAACTTTGCTCGGTCCCTTTTACTTGTATCGACAATAAGCAGTATTTCCGATAGATTTCGATAACGAGAACGGTTTGCATAAACTCACATGGCGGTTTTTTTTTTTTTTTAACGTAATACTTTTAATTTGAGTACCTAAAACAAACAACATTCATGTTAAGGACGACACAGACAGGAATGAGGATAAAGGGAAGAAGGATGGTCAAGTGATAAAGATTAAATAATTAGTTATAAAATTAGATTCAAGTTTTGTATTACGACTTTGGATGTACTTCATTAGGCTGACAGCAAAGGAATGTTGCGAAAAACATAGAAGAGACTGAAAGTTGATAGGGCCTGGAACATCCTTTGGGAGAATGTCGTATAGAGATGTAATATACGTTGGACAGCTAAAAAATATGTGGTGGTTTTGTCGCAAGGTATCGTAAGTGCTCCTCTGCTGCACTGGGAGAGAAGAAATAGCATAGAATGCTTGCAGATGCTTATCATCCTGGCATGTCGTAAAAATCGACTAAGGGACGGGTCCTCTTCAACATGGTGGACTATCCTTAAGGGCGATGGGCTGATCACCTGTCACCATATGGTTCATCATACCATCTTAGGACTAATTAATCGAACGTGGCCACAAGTAGTCTTGTGGCTCTGCCCACCTGATGCTATGTATGTATGTAGTATCGTAAGTGACAGTGACATCACCAGCAATCCAGTTTGAAACAAGGCAGAATCAGATTACCTACTTAGATCTACAGACTTTACTAGATCAAGGCAAACACGGTGGACGGTGCGGTGCGAGTATAATAACCACTTATAAATTATACCCCAGCCTGATATTTAACGCAGGCAATTGTATATTGTGTATAAATTATAACTGTACAACTACGCACAAAACAAAATACAAAATATGTTGGTTATTTTCATTTGTTGTGTTAATAATTAACACTAACATTGTGAACCATTGGTGAGAATCATCCTTTTCATACAAAACCCGATAACGATTTGTCTGTTTTTCAGCTAAATAGTTAAAGTCTACATTATTTTATTAATTAACAATGAAAGAATACAGCTTGGCGGGTTATTATATAATTGTAAAGAGGAGTTTGAACCTATGGCTTTTCATATAAAAGGCGATAACGATTTTCCCCCCTTAAATGTAAACCGATTTTGACCAATTTTTGACAGGTTGTCAGTCAGAACAAAATCTAGATCTATACGTTTTTCGAATATTGATTAAAGATCAAATAAGTCAAATAATGCCAGAATTTGTTTAGTATGAGAATACTGAAACCAAAATAAAACTGAATTTATTGATTATAGTGAAAATTTAAAACGTATAGACCTAGATTTTGTTCTGACTGACAACCTATCAAAAATTGGTGAACATCGGTAAACATTTAAGGAGTGAAAACCGTTATCCCCTTTTGTATGAAAAGCCAATAGGTTCAAAACTCCTCTTAATAATTATATAATAACCCGCCAAGTTGTATTCTTTCACTGTTATTAAAATAATGTAAACTTTAACTTTAGCTGAAGAACAGACATGTATCATTTGTAAATTTAATCATTTTTAAACAAATTAATAATATATTTTGACTAGATTTGACTGCATATAAAATGAAACAACTGTCACCACCCGAAACTCCTGGAAATTAATAAACCCGAGACTGATTCCAGTTGAAGCTTTGAAACGGAATTCCGATAACTTTTAATTAGATCTGTGACATTAATGTTTTGAATATAATGGTCTCAAGGTCCTTCACCTTTGGGAACTTTTCACACTTGATTAGAATACCTATAGATAGTAAGCTATGCCACTTATGTATGTGCCCCTAAAACTGAAATTATGTATGGATAGGATTTATTTATTAGTTTAACCAAGGAAACAGGATATTTATCTGAAGGCACAGAGGCATCCCCGCCAAGTTGACCCTACCAAGGTTGACACGAGGGTAAGTTATCCTCATCTTATCCATCAGTGCATCTCTCTTATACTAGTGTCGAAGTAAGAGATGCACTGAGAGATAATATGGGGATAGCTTATCATCGTGTCAACCTAGCTAGGGCCGCTGGAACCCAGGCCAGCCGCGCACTGCCGAAATTTTTTTTTGAACCGTCATAACTTCGGTCTAGATACTACACGAGGTCTCAAATCTTCAGTACAGCATGTTGTCACCAGTCTTATAAAATGCAACAAATTTACAACAATAATATAAAGTGAGTCCATACAACGTTAGTTTGGACTTTTTATCGCGGTAACAAAATACCGAAAATAGTACCTTTCTGTTGCTTTATTTACGAGGAAATAGCTATTTAACCAAGAAAGGTGCATTTTGAGGTTAAAAACTTGTTTACATGATAATACACGTTAGTTTGGACTGACTTTACATCACAATCTTTGTAAAGAAAGTAGCTGCGGCGTAGCTTATTCCTAATGCGTTAGTTCTTTGAAATGGCCAAGTCATAGAATTTTCTTTGATTAAAATATAGACTGTCTCAGGGCTTTGCTGTCTATGAGGTCTCACAACTTTTTAAAAGTGAAAGGGTTGTTACGGTTTTGGCTAAATCTGTTACATAAAATGTTTTGTTTGGATTTTCTTCACAATGGTGTTAACTTGAGTTAACGCTCAAAGATTAATGAACACAAAGGATTTGGGTCGTTACATCAATTTCAATAAAAAATTACTGAACTTACAAACTGTTGTTAGTAATTCAATTTTCCAGTCAAAGAAAACTAGAATAGGGTATACAAATTAGAAATCTTTTGACTCGGCCTTTAGGATTGGCTAGGTTTATAAAATTTTATCGCGATAATTTAATTTCAATCTTAATGTTTCACTGTCTGTGACAAATATCAATGCAAATAGGTTTCCACAATTCACACTAAGGCAAGGATACACCCGGAAACGCTGTAAAAGTATTAGAAGCCCCACACATGCTACATAGTATATAGTAATTGAATGAAACTAGTTTGGTATCAACTTTACTGTGTGTAAGACATGATCCTATCCGCTATAATCATGCGCGTGCGACCGGTTACATTACACGGTGCATGTCCGCCGAGTCAAGTTCATGGCACACGACATGATGTAATAACATCCATATGTAAATTAAAACAACGAGATAATATATTTTTTGGGCATCATATAACTGATAATAGTTTTTATTAGTAAATTTAAACAGACATTTATTCAATGGCTTATGAAAAATGTTTCATTGATCAGCGTACATAAGATTGTGTTGTATTCATCTTTTTAGTATATGTTTTATTTTCTAAATAAGCTTTAAGCATCATCAAAAATAAAAAATAAAAATGACATAGCCCACAAAATATAAAAAAAAACTATGAAAAAACAAGAGCTCATATAAATGACAGGAAAAAGTTAAAGTTTAACTCTGTATTATATATTAATTTATTTAAGGGGTATTATTTAAAGAATAATGTTTATGGTTATAATTTACTAGTGGACCCGCAACAGCTTCGCCCGCGGTATTTATCTTTAATACCCCTTTTCAACCCTTTAGGGATGGGATTTCAAAAAATCCCTCCTTAGTGCACCTCTAGGGTACTTAAGGAATATCTCCTCCAATTTTGAAACTTCTAGGACCTCCAGTTTAGGCTGTGCATTGTCTATAAGTGAGTCACGGTACTGTTTTATATGTATTGATGATGTAGTAAATATTATAGCATAAGGAAGCAGAAAGTTGACGGAATTAAATTATTTTTTACTAGTAATAAACGGAGCAATTTAACTCTAATTAATGACCAGATGGATAAGGATATCCAGTTCTCGATGCGTATTAGCAAATCAATGGTTGGTGCGTGGTTAGAAGACGACATTTGTTTTCGGCTCAGCCATGTGATTCTGTAACGTGCGCAGCGGCTGATCAGCGATGAGGGAGACATTCAAATTGAGACCCAACGACTTCGTCCTTACAGTCTAAATTAATAGTTTCGTCTATCCGCTGATCAGCGGCTGTGCACGATAGAGAATAACACCCCAGGATTCGCATATTGATTGGCACGTATAAAAGCTCCCATTCGGTGAACATCACCAGTCAAACGTTAACATCTTTTAGTGACAGCTTGCTCGTCAGACAGAGATCCAACTAATCTCCCTGCAATTATGTATAAATTGGTACGTAGAAAAAACAGTCATCCATTTCATCATTTTTAGCATCTAATGTTTCTGCTATTTTTTAAGTTTATTCATAAAAGCATAAATTAATACTAACATAAATATTTTTCGAAAAATTAACTTCAGGCAAATTTAACAAAGGCGTTAATTACGCGGGTTCATCGGCCGACCCCTGCGTTTTATTCATCATCTGCAGGTTTTCATTTCAATGGTCGAATTTTGCTGAAATTGTAAGCTTTTTGCAAGCAGATGGCCTTTAAATGGGCGATAACGCGGTAATTTGCTTGCGATGCGGAATTTTTAATCTAAATTGCAAGGGCATTGACTTGAGCCATTTTCTGTCGAACTGTCTACATAATGCATAATTGTTATTTATTTTGGTTCCATTTTTTATGGCGGCTGTACACACTCGTCGAGGCAACCGGAGACAAGCCGAGTGTGAGTATGTGTATAGTGCTCTCGTCTTGTTCCGCTCTTTCTCGTCTCGTTTCGCAGTGTCCTGATCGGGGTCGGTGTTTTGCGGCCGAGTTTTAGACTTTGAGTTTTTGGTCGCGTTGCTTTGTCGACGTAAGCGAGACTGCATGTACTTACTTATCAAAAATTTAATCACTTACTGGTTTCTTTGGCGGTGCTTAGTAACCATCCACTACTGTATTCTTCTCCATTTAAGTAGCTAGGTTTAAGTAGTATTTTTTTTAATGATATATGCGTATAATATTATGGAAGCTAACAGCACAAAGACAAATAGGAGCAGCAGATTCCAAGTCCATCGTTTCGGGCATCCGCTGTTCAAATGACACAACAAGTGTGTACATGGTGTGCTCTCGCCGAGAACCTCTCGCACGAGACTCTCGGCGAGAGGCTCTTGATGAGTGTATACAGCCGGCATTAGATCTCTTGCACACATCGTCGACGCGCGTTTCTTATCGCCACTTTGAGCGAGTAAAAGACAAGTGAAAGCGATACCAAACGCGTGTCGACGGTGCGCGAAAATAATAGTATCTGAAGGTAATCGTAATTATTTAAATGTGTATTTTTCAGATTGCTCTTTTTGCCGCTGTGGCCGTTTGCATTGGCGCCTCGGTGCCGAACGGGCTCATCGCATACTCCGCGCCCGCTGTGGTCCCAGTGGTCCCAGTGCACGTTGTGTCACCTGTAGTGTCCCACGTGGTGTCCCCACCTGTGACCAGCTACTCTGCCTACTCCAGTTCGGTCGTGCATGGCGTTCCAGTCTACGCCGGGCCCGTGGAAGCGCCACTGGTGCACTCTGTACCCTTCACGCATACTTCTGGTCTTGTTCAACCAACTTTTGTTTAGGAGATTTTATAGTTAGAATAAATGAAAATTAAAATGAAAAAAGCTTTATTATAAAAATAACCGTGTAATAAGAATCGTGTAACAAAAAACAGAAAAAATAAATATTTAAGGGGCTCCCATACAACAAACGTGATTTTTTTGCCGTTTTTATAGGTAATGGTACGGAACTCTTCGTGTGCGAGTCCGACTCGCACTTGGCCGGTTTTTTAGCTTATGGATGGGTCTATAATTAATAATACTATTACATCACGCCCAAACTAAAAAAAATACTAGTATATATTTTACATGTACGTTACTTATATAATTCATCCGTTTTTGATTTTCCCCATACAAATAACCGCACAGCGCAACTCGTTCACTCCGGTGCAAATAGACAGTGACTGATCACTCAAGGTCATTGACTCTTGTCAGCGTCTTAACTTTTCGGAACAGGAAGGGACAGTTCTAAACCTAAATGTGATTATTACCCAGCTAGCATAGAAATAGATCAAATTCGAGTATGCAGGCTATAGTGATGTATACAAATGGTGGACTGGCTGTGCTGTGACGTGTTGTGCATGTTCAGTGCATGTGAATCAGCACATGTTGACATTGACAAACAAATCTCTCCCAAATATTGTATTCCCGTATAGTGTATTTTGACATTTTTATGTACCATTACTTTGTTACCTATTTGTTTTTTGTTGTTTTACGAAATGACGATACCTTGAGGAGACCCAATATGACATCCTATTTATATTATTATTTCTTCAACTGTTAACAATTATATTATTTTGAATGCTTATATTTACTTGTTTGACGATCTCAATGTAATTTCTTTTAATTTGACATGACATGTAATTTAAACTGTATATTGGGGCCAATTCGAAAGTGTTTTCGCTAAATTTAGAAGTCGCTAAATTTGAAATAAGAAACGTTCGACGTTTCTTATTTTAAATTTAGGCAATCTTAAATTTAGCGGACACCGTTTCGAATTGGACCCATTATATTGAGTAATAAATAAACTAAACTAAACTATAACGATATTTTTTACATCGTGTTCCTTTTTTAGGGTTCCGTACCCAAGAGTACGTGCCTATTAACCCCATATCATTTTAGTACCAGATTTATTTCCAAAAACGGGTATAATTTTGTCAAATAAAGCGCTGATTGGTTTATACTTTTTAGAACTCGTAAATGACTTAATTATACAGTCAATTTTCGTCATTTGTAAAGTCATTTGTGAAGTCAAATATAATATTGTATGCTATCCTTAAAAATATTTATTTAAATTTCACAATATTAAATTTATAATAAATATTTCAATTGATACTCATTCAATTAATAAAGTCATGTGTTTGGTGTATCAACTTCTCAAATTAAGTTAAATTGTGTCTTAGATATGAGGACATCACACGAACACAATGACCGGACCACAAGTTGGATACCAATATTTTATGAGACTTTGTTCTGACTGGGAGGATTTGAACTCGTAACGTTAAGACCCGTAGTCCCGCGGCGTTGGACCCACTGGGCTAAGAAACTGCTTGGCTAAGAAACAACAACAAAATATCACGACTTTTAAAAAATACTTGTGGCTAAATTCACAAACGTCACTTAACCCTCCTTCAACCAGCAGTCAACTGCTGCATGACATATGAAGTGTGTAAATAATCATAGTCGTTTGCATGATAATATAAACCTTCCTTTTAAATAGGGTAGTCTTTTTATCTAAATGCCCAGTCACATTACGGGCGCGCAATCTATCCCAATGCAAGACAACATAATGGCGTCGCAGCGCGCTCACGTGGCAGCACGCGACGTGAGCGCTGCTGCGCGCCCGCTGTGTGACCGGGCCTTTAGTGCAAGTCTGTATGTCTCAAAGTAATGCAACAGTACGAATCTAAATTGGTCTTGTATTTGTATTGAGATTCAATGTTGCAATTTATTTGCATTTTTTAATTCCCCGCTTCAAAATTTGTATAAAGGGGTTTCTTGTAGGATAACTTTGTTGTCCGTCCGTCTGTCTACCTGGTGATCGTTTCGATATTGCCTAAAGGGGCTCGTAAATGGGCTAGTTTTTCGGCAATTTATTCGGTATTGATGCTGGCATTGATTTGATGGGGAGTAGGTATTGCAGCAATAAAATTCCGAAAAATTAAGCCGTTTACGAGTCCTTTTAGCGATTGACATAGCGATGGTTTTAATACGGCCGCTGTCGCGAACTCCTTCGTTGTTATTTTCTTTTTAATCTTTTACGTTTTTTCTTTGTATTGACGTGAAAAATTATATCTGTCTAGATTTGGTTTCGTACACGGTTTCGTATTACTGCCCATGTTATATTAAATATTAATTAAAGATTTACAGTCCACTTTTGCATCTATTCATTTGTATCCACTTCAGTCGCCTTTACTGTCAAGTTAATTCAATTTCGAATAAACGCCGTGTTAACGCTCTTTCAAAAACAGCTAAAGCATAGCTAACCAAAACGTTCAAATGCCCGTAAACATCACGTTTTGTGTAGCTGAACGCAATAAAGAGAGGTCCCTTACAAAGCTCACATTAAATATCTCGGTGATCATAAAAGTTAGGCAGTTTGAATTGAATTACAATCTTGAAATTTGTCATGAAGTGAGATCGAACAACACGAATGAAAGAATGAATGCAAAATAAGACGTATTTTTTTACTATCGCGGATTGTCACACTTATTAGGTTTCTTACCGCGACGTTATTACCATTCGACTCGCAATCGACTGCTTTTTGAACAGTTTCCCTATCCCACTGTCAGATGATATAAAATTATAGGCATGAAGAATAAATGTTTCAGTGAATTCGGGACTAGTGGACCCGCCACAGTTTCACGAGCAGTATTTTCCATCCAATTTTTATCACCTCTTTTCGCCCCTGTAGGAATGGAATTAAAAAATCCCTGCTTAGTGCACCTCTAGGGTACTCGAGGAATACTTCCTCCAAATTTGAAACCTTAGGACCACCCGTTTAGGCTGTGCGTTGTCTATAAGTGAGTCACGGTACTGTTTTATAGATTAAGTCTGCGCATATGTTTTAATATTCTAATATTTTTTAAGTTAGAGTTAGTTTGTGATTTGTTTATGTTGTATTGTGCTAGTTGATATTATTTTGTTTGTATTCCCGGACCTGTGTATTTATATTTGTATGTAGGGTGTCAGTGTCCTAGAATGGGTCTGGCTGAAAATCAGCGCTGCAGCTCCCAGGCCGCAGCAGCTTTGCTGAGCATGCTTGTTTTAATGTCTATACCATGTACACTTTATGTTTTTTTTTATGGCAAATAAATGTCTTTTCTTTCTTGAATTAGGAGCGTATTTATACTATTTACTCACTTATATCACATTGAAAGCTGCTTAGATAATAATATCGTTGCAGAAGTTTTTAATGCAGATTAAAAAATAAACGGTTTGCGTTAGATTTCATTGTATATAATATCTATTCATGTAATTCATTGAAGTGAACGGCCCTTTATCAAAACCTCAAGGCCAACACGGAAACAACGGCGTGTCTATTCCTGACAGCACAGTTGTCGAATTAAACCCTATTGGTATAAGGTTGAGAGCGATTGTTGGCCCTCTGCACCCGCGCCGCCGGAGCCGCCGCAATCAAGGTGCTTTTCTTTCATCGAGTGATCGCAGCCAACGCCCGCTTGCATATTTCCCTACAACACAAAGGTATCTGGAATACCTACGCCTACGGTACGATGTATAAAAGCCGAAGCTAGAGGGGTAAATGTTACAGTCTCTCGCAGAACCGAAAACAACACAGACCACAATGTTCAAGCTGGTGGTGTTGTCTTGTGTAGTAGCCCTAGCGGCCGCCGTACCTAGTGCCATCGCCCCTTGGGGCTTAGGTCTAGCGGGTCCGCTGGTGGCACCGGGCCTGGGGCTGGCCGGCCATGGCGCGCTCTGGGGAGCCGCCGGTCACGGCGCGCTGTGGGGAGCGCCCGCCATCGCGGCCTACAACTACAGGGGCCCGGTGTCTCTGGCTCCTGGCCAGCCGGCCAGCATCTTGGCTGCCGACGGAAGGCCTCTTGATACACTGAGTGTGAACTTGGACCGCGCCGCTCACTACACCGCGAGGGCTGTGGACCACGCTGGCCTTCACCACCTGAGGAAGCGCTCCGCCGTGTTGGGCGCACCCCTGGCGGCACCCGGACACCTTGGCGCCCTTGGTTGGCCCGCTGGTGTCGGTGCCCTCGGCTGGCATGGCGCTGGTGCCCCCGGCTGGCACGGTGCTGGTGCCCCTGGCTGGCACGGTGCTGGTGCCCCTGGCTGGCATGGCGCTGCTGCCCCCTGGGGCGTGGCTCCCTGGGGAGGTGCTCCCTTGGGTCACGCCGGCGCTCTAGGACACCACTGGTGAAAACTGTACAAATTAGAATATTGATCGATCTACTAATATATAAAGAGAGTTACCTATATATAATCATTGTATTTTACTGAACTTGTGCCTGAAGTGACCCTCTGACAGAACTGCAATCTGCGATATTATCGGACGTTTGGTATATTCCTCGATACAGAGCATGATCTACCCTTTACAAGCTTTAACTATACTGCTAGCGACCGCTCTTGACTAATCCAAGTTCCAAGCTAATGACATAAATTCACTACAGAATATTATTTTCTTTCTCCGGGTTACCACCGTCGGTAGGTACTTTTAGTCTAATTCTCTGCACATAGACGTTTCATTTTCTTGTAACTGATACTATTATTATTTAAATCTTGAACCAAATTGCAATCAAGCTATTAGAAATTTTAATAAACAACGAATGATTTGGTTATTAAAAAAAAGTCATCACACCGGGACGCATTGGAATCTCATCATCAAAATACCTAATACATTTTAACTCATATAATAAATGTTAACCCACTAACCAAAAATTTTCCTGATGTATAATAATGTGTCGTTTCTGGACAATCTCTCCGAAATTTTAACACCGCCGGTAATATTCCTTGGATAATTCTATTAAAGCTTGCCAGCAAAATTTTGAATATTTCCGGGATAATTCCAGAATTTCCTGGTCAAATCTTAAAAAGAATTCGTTTTAAAAAAAAATACACGATACAAATTAGGTACATATTTTTTCAGTGGTCCTACACCAGGCTACCTACCTATATGAGGCCATGTCCTTAACATTAGGGGAAAAGAGTTACAATGGGGACGCTATTTTTTCCTAAAAGTACACGTTAAAATATGGTATTTTTATTTGTGCTCTAGCACTTCAAATGGCCTCAAAAGAATTGTAAAAATGAACACGCGCTATTTTGTCCGTGGAAGTCGCTCGCGCGCGGCGTGACGTCATTTCATCCCCATTCTCTCGCCCTGGAGAAGGACGCGCCGCGTACGTATAATCGTTTTATTTGGGAATCATGTACTGTATTGTGCTTCGATGTACTAATACATCGATCAGTACACCAAAAAAAATCTTGATCAGTGTACCAAGTGGTAAAAAGATTCGGAACATTTGGATTGTACAGTCTACAGTGTCACGTAAATGTGAAGTGTATGACGATGATGATGATGATTATGAAGATGATATGATGATGATAATATGATCATCATCATCATTATTATCATCATATCGTCAGCGTACCTTCATCATCATAGTCATGATCATCACCATCATATCATCAAAATGGTGTCATGTCATGATCATCATCATACCATCAGATTCATAATCATGACCTATTCGATGATCGAATCATCATCATTTCTCATAGCTTGAATCCCAAGCTTGACTCAGATATCCTTATTAGAATTTCTCGTTACGCTCTGGATTCAATAATTTGCGCTCACCCAAGTATATGACTTTGCTCCCATGTGACACAATCTAGTAATTCTATTTCACAAACACCCACCCACCATCTCACCCTATTCTAGGAAATTAAGTATAATACAATGTACCGGAGTTGGAGTACGAACAAATATATTACGTGCGTTTAATTAAATGGAAATATTAAGCTCTTTTACTTATTTAAATTGCTTATTATTTAAAATAATGTGTGAAATGGCCAAAAAGGGGTAACCGCCGGAAAACCGGTCACCTACCCAGTTCTAAGCGATCTCCTGTTCACGCCAATCGCCAACTCTTGTTGCGCAAGCGCAACCCATAAAAACAACAATCTTAAAAAATTACCCATTTGTTCTACTGTTAGCTAAATATTTAATGAATATTACCTTGCAACTTTTGCACCACAAATTTCAGCGCTCATAAAACTATTGTTCGTGGCAAAGTTACTTGTCATCGTGATGGAGTCTATTCGAGGCGAGTTGCCTGGTTGACCTCGTTCAAATCCTTGCTTCATAATAATAAATAAACTAACTAGGTAACTTCTTGATAATTTTGTTGTTATTTGATTATTATGTTACATGATTATTAATAAAGACTAAAAACTAAACTAATTAACTAAAGCACTCGGAATCTCGGAAACAATAAAAACACACATCACTTTCAATATATATAAGGCATTACGAGCGAAGCGCTGCCGTCGGAAAATATGACGTCACTAGATCATTAAACGTAGGTACCGCCAGCGAAATTTTCAGATTTAGAGGAGGTGAGGTTTTTAAGCTAATATATAAGTATTATAACTTTGTAAATACAATATCGTATCAACGTGAAATAAAAACAAGTGTTTTTATAGCAATTAATTAGAACTATCATTTTAATGGGTAAAAATTAACTATTATTTTGTCCCTAGCTCATTCTAACCCGTATGTGTCGTTAAGAATAAAACATATATTGTTACTTACTATGTGATATTTTCCTATTTATTGTGGCAGGAAATATTACGAATTTATCAAAATCATTTGCAAATTTTGAAGTAGTTTAAGGGAGTTTATATAAAAATCGTAAAGAAACCAGACATTTTCGGATCAGTTATTTATTTACATCGGGTATAATATGCATTATGTTATCTTGGAGTTGTTTACCAGTAGCGAGCGTAGTGGCCAGGGTAGGGGATAGTGTAGGGCGCGGCGACTATGGGCGCGTGGTAGGCGAGCGGCGCGGCGTGCGTCAGGAGCGGGGCGCCGGCTAAGGCAATGCGGCCGACGGGAGCAGCGATGAGCGCCGCGGAGCGCTTCTTGAGCAGGTGCACGGCGGGGCCTTCCAGCGCCTTGGCCGTGAGGTGCGCGGAGCGGTCCAGGTTGACTTCCAGCGTGTCGAGCGGCCTGCCGTCCGCGGCCAGGATGTTGGCGGGCTGGCCGGGCGCCAGGGACAGCGGGCCGCGGTAGTTGCTGCCGAAGGGCGCGATGAAGCCACCGCTGTAGGCGAGGGGCACGATCGGTGCGAAGGGCGTCAGCAGGCCCGCGGACGCCGCCGCCGCCGCCACCATGCAGGATAACACCACCAGCTTCATCATTGTGGAGTGGTCTGTGTTGGGATGTTGACTCAGGAACACTGATGCACTTGCAATGTTCACGACAGCTTTTATACTGACTACACATTGATAATGCGATGGGTGAAGCCGGAAGATATGTCGACCCTGACTGAACTGCATTTACCGAGATATAAAGATCAACGTGCTTGTCCTGAAACGGAACATAATCTGGTTTAGTTAACATTTATTGCGTAGGTATTCAATCGTTAATAAAAGGTATAAAATACGTCGTCTAATGTCAATAACTTAATCCCATTCAGTACTTATAGCGCATTGAAATTGGTTCCGGTTTTAGAATACTTTAAAGGAGTATAACAAAATCAGGATAAGTATATTTAATTGTATCGGTTCCGTCAACTGGGGTAACTGGAACACTAGGGTAAAATTAAACGATTGTAGTTAAATCAATATCTAATACCTAAGCGAAATAAGGTTTTTAATGTTGTAATGATTTACATAATTCTCCATTTACCGACACAAAGCATAGACTTGATACAAAAATACAAGTTTGAACTAGCTTGCGAAACTGCAAAATGCCAAGCCGAAGTATTAAATTGTATTTATCGTCATATGAATGTATAATATAGGGACGGCTCATCTCCAACATGGTGGACTATCTGTATGGGCGATGGGCTGATCACCTGTCACCATACGGTTCATCATACCATCTTAGGACTAATTCATCGAACGTGGCCACAAGTAGTCTTGTGGCTCCGTCCACCCCATTAGGGATTTCGGGCGTGATGTTATATGTATATGTATATATGAATGTATAAGGTAATTATTCAAAAACTACAACTGCTGTTGTAAAAAATATTATTTAGGATAATTATTCATTAAGTGGTCTTGATTAAGTACCTACCTATATTATTAACAAAAAATATGTTTACGAGTATAGTGTGTAAACACTGTATACATATGCTAACGTCTAACCTAACCCAAACACATAACCAGTGATCGGAAAGTGGGGAACCTTGTTATTCTTAGGACGTTTATGTATACCTGCTTTTTACAAATAGATATAAAATATTACAAATAGGCAGGGCTTATTTATGTAAAGTTTGCGAGAAGACGTAACTTTACACGTAGAGCGGTAAAATAAGAATAAAATAAGTTATAGATAAAATAAATATAACAATGATTTAAGTATTTATACCCAAATAATGCTCTAAGTATTTGACGCTAATTGAAATCAGACCCAAAATCATTCGTTGTGAACTTGTGAGTTAATGTTCCACCTTCCAAGTGAGCTAACCGGTTGGTTAGCCTGCATTTCGTTAAATAGTTATACCCTACAAGGAAAAAGAATGCACTCAACTTTTTAAAGCCGGTAACTTTGTATGGAAAATGGAATTACTTTATTAACAATACTTGATTAAAACATATTTGTAAATAAAGCTTGAGTTGTTGTGAGGGAAATATTTGTCGCAATAAAAGATTTTTATTGGTAGTCAAGATTTTCTTCAATATTTAAAAATAGAAACTATTTATTTCATATTATTAAAAAAAATAAAAACTTCTAATCTTAATTCACTTATAGACAACGCACAGCCTAAACGGGTGGTCCTAGAGGTTTGAAATTTGGAGGAGACATTCCTCGAGTACCCTAGAGGTGGACTAAGAGGGGTTTTTGAAATTCCATCCCTAAAGGGGTGATAAAGTTTGTACGGAAAATACCGCGGGCGAAGCTGTGGCGGGTCCACTAATATTTAAATATTTTGAGTTGAGGAGCTTGAAATTATATTTAACAAAGTACCTTATTACATAAGTTTTTAAACAAGTATAGATTAAGTATAAAGGCTGTCGTGACCATTGCAAGCTCATCAGTGTTGCCAACACAGAGCACTCCACAATGACGAAGATGGCGGTGTTGTTGTTCTGCTTGGTGGCGGCGGCGGCGTCCGCGGGCCTGGTGCGCCCTTCGCACCGTTAGTGCCCCTCACCTACAGCGGTGGATACATCGCGCCTTTCTCCGGCAGTAACTACTGCGGCCCGCTGTCCCTGGCTCCCGGCCAGCCTGCCAATATCCTTGCCGCGGACGGCAGGCACGCCTATGACACCCACACGTTCTCCCCGAATCTTAAGGTACCCTATTTATCAAAATCAGTTCAGGAGCTAAAGTAGAACATCCGAAAATGTTCACAGAAAACTTGTATCTATTCAATTCATTTTCATATTTCGCCTTTTTTTTAAATCTTTTGGTAACCTATACTATACTATCTTATCGGCTAGTACTTTGAGCATAAAATTTTAGACGGGGCAATCACAGTTCGATATGGCCACCGACATGTGGATCGTCTTGCTAACACCTAGTCCACAGAAAAGTGGTCCCGTCGGACTGTGAATGGGCGGATTGGGTGGCTGGTGGAGTACACTTCTTGATCAATTAAACAAATTAAAACAAAATACAAGACAGTGCAATAATTAATTTGGCATGCAACTTTATTGCTGTAGAGCTAATAGGGGCTGCTTTGTGCTGAGTATTTAAGGCAATAATGATGAAATTAAAGCGTATCTGCAAGAAAAAACTTTTTTTAACATTTATGTTTTGGTGGAATACAAAGCCTAATTGTCACGGAGAAGAAACGCAGACAAGGCGCACTGCCCACATTTATAAAATCTGAAAACTATCCATAGATAATTATGATGCGATTGTTTTTTTTTCTATTATACAAAAATATGCAGTGGTAGCCTAGCGGTCTGACGCGCGGCCCCTCAAGCAGAGGTGTGTGGGCTCAAATCCCGGTTCGCACATCTGTGATTTTCGGACCCCATCTGCGGAATTAAATTTGCCACGAGCATTTCGGTGAAGGAAATTGTAAGAAAATCTGCATAGGTATATCTGCGAAGTAATTCAAAGGTGTGTGAAGTCCCTAATCCACACTGTGCCCGCGTGGAGACTGCTGCCTGTACCGTAGATACCCAAATACCATATTCTTCACTGCCCAGTGGGTTGTATAAATCGGCTGATCATGATGATGATGATACTAAAATAATAAAAAATATTTTTAAACTTATGCAATACTTTTTTTATACACCAAAATTTTTCAAGCTAGCCTTGCTCTATTCCGGGGAATAAACTGATTCTAATTCCCCCAATTTAAGCACGAATGATGATAAAATCATTCATCTAGGAATCAGAAATGTACCTGTCGTCGCTGGTTCCTGGCAAAGGAAAACACCTCTTCTACACGAAAACTTTATTGACACTGAACAATATATAACAAAAAACAAATCATCTATCAAATAAATTCTATATATAAAAAACCATCCTGCCAGCATTGCCGACAGACAGTACCTATAACGGATTTCTGACTCTTTATAAAAAGTGTTCTGCGCCTCTATTCGGGAACGCTAAATGATTCTGTAGCGACTCGTAAGCGAGATTTCTCATCACACTCTTCCGCACGACGCGTAATGCGTAAGAGCGAGATATGAAATCTCGCTCGCAAATCGCTACAGAATAATTTAGCGTTCCCGAATAGAGGCGCTGGTCTTGGGAAGTCGAACGATTCTCTATAAACAGGTAACTACATGTTTAAGGGTTACCCCCCCTACTTATCTATGTTTGTCGAAAAGAAAGAATGCTGTAAAAATTCATTAACCGTCCATATCGGTGATGGGTTGTTAGACCACTTTAAATTTGTGCTTTATGGAGATCGAGATAGAAACCATCCAGTAACCTGGGCTCTGGGTCTAAGAGTATAGTTGCTACCTATATGTCACCCAGATAACATGAATATGCATATTCATATTTATTTACTAGTCATAATATTTAAGATAGCTTTTTACAAGTTACAGTTTTTGATTATGCACCAATTACAGGCGTGCAGCCGCGTTGGTGCAGTGTTTAGGACATGAGGTACTTATAATTACACCTTAAAATGCATACAATTTATAGAGTAAACCTAAACCATAAAGACAAGCATTATAACTTTAAATTAACGTGGTAAATTAAGATTAGGATAAATGTGTGACTTCGTCTTAAGTGCAGCATTCGACGTCTTATGACCCAATTCACAAAGGTACCTCAAATTGATCTTTATGTTGACAGCTAGTTGGGGGAGACGACTATTTAAACTCCAAAGGCTCGGTCACATTGCGGTGTGATGCCCTGCCGCGCTAAAGGTTTTTTGTGCCGTACCTTTTACTATTTTACTAATTTTAAATTGGTCAAAAATTGGTGTTGTGCCACCATTACAACCAAAGTTGCAAAAGAATAAAAACCGCGCTTCTATTCGGGAACACTAAGTGATGTTGTAGCGACTCGCGAATGAGATTTCTCATCTCATTCTTCCGCACGACGCGTAATGCCTAAGAGCGAGATGCGAGTCTCGCTCGCTGGTCATTGCAGTATCACTGAGACGTTCCCGAATAGACGCCCTGGAAGATGAAGGGTGTAAATTGTAACTTATAGAAAAATTGTACATAAAAAAATAAGTATTCAAGTTTAAATCAAACGTTTATTTGCGTTGCAATATTTGCAAACAATATCACATTGTTGGCAGATCGATGATAGATTACCAGTAGCGAGCGTAGTGGCCAGGGTAGGGGATAGTGTAGGGCGCGGCGACTATGGGCGCATGGTAGGCGAGCGGCGCGGCGTGGGTCAGGAGCGGGGTGCCGGCTAAGGCAATGCGGCCGACGGGAGCGGCGATGAGCGCCGCGGAGCGCTTCTTGAGCAGGTGCACGGCGCCGCTGTCGAGCGCCTTGGCCGTGAAGTGCGCGGAGCGGTCCAGGTTGACATCCAGCGTGTCGAGCGGCCTGCCGTCCGCAGCGAGGATGTTGGCGGGTTGGCCAGGAGCCAGGGAAAGTGGGCCGCGGTAGTTGCTGCCGAAAGGCGCGATGAAGCCACCGCTGTAGGCGAGGGGCACGACCGGTGCGAAGGGCGCCAGCAGGCCTGCGGACGCCGCCGCCGCCACCAAGCAGGACAACACCACCAGTTTCATCATTGTGTAATGGTCTGTGTTGGGCTGTTGACTCAGGAAAACTGATGCACTTGCAATTCTACTGACAGTTTATATACTTGCATCGTCAGACTAATACGATGGGCGAGTCCGGAAAACGCGGTCGGCCCTGAAGCTACTACTTTTGCCGAGAAACAAAAGTTTATTATCATCACCTGTGCGGTGCGATCGTTCTTTTTCATTAATACAAAAGGACTTGTTCAATAGGTTGCTAATAATGCGCTGGTAATTAATAAATGTCACTGGCAGTATAATAATGTCAATACTCTCTTGCTTGAATGTTAATTCCTCTATGACATCGAAATGGTAACAGTTGTTTCTACTATAGGACAATATTTAAGTAATGATGAAGTGGTTCGCAACATCTATTGATATTATCTAAGCAATCCTATTAACTAGAAAATAATATCGTATTGGGCCTTAGAGTATACAATAATAATAGAGTAAACGTTGATACCGTCAAGCCATGCCGCCTAAAAAGTCAACTACAGGCCACACGGATTCATACAAAACACATGCGCATTTGTTTGGCCTGTATATGGTTATGATACTAAATAATATTGGCAATTTAGTGTTTATTTGTGATAGCATTATTACAATCTTATTAATTTGGTCATACTGTCACTGGCTGACGTAAGGCGAAGAACCATATTTGAAATCGGCGTACTAATAAAATACAGCCATCTTGTTTTTTCATTAGGGCGCTGATGTTTGCGGGAGCAGCGTAGCATTACAGTCGTAGGTTCAATTAATATACAGCGTATGTTTTACTTCTCTAATCTAAGTATTGGGCTCTTTTATAATCTGTTCATGACAAACGTTACATAAACCCTTCAAAAATCTAAGCAGCAATTCAATTCAACTTATTTATTTTGAATAACGAACATTCACGATAACATATCATTAATAAATCATCATCGTATTTCGTTCTTTCGTAATCGATGATTTTCCAGAAATAAGAGGTTTTTTGAAAGTACCGAGAAGACTCTTGTTCCATATTGCACTACTTCTAAATCATTGAGAGACCTCCATAGTGTAATCAAAAACCGTAGGAAATGACCACCATTTTGACAACCAATTAGGTAAAACGAGTGCTACAATGTTATTCCCGTATCGTTTTTAGTATAGAAATGAGATTAAATTTGGAACAGCTATCAAAACTCAAGTGGGTCTCTATTCTAGAAGGGTCAAGGCGGCAACAGTGGGTCACTTTTTTTCGAGTGATGCTCTCTTGATTTGGGGGAGTCTTGGAAAGATGTAGAAGGGTTAGTATTATAGTGTAACTAATGTATATTGATTATTTTAATCGATTTAGTTCAACAAGGTAATATTTTGGAAAATAAACAGTATTTAAAAAAAAACTTATTTGAGTCACTGTGTAATGGGGGTCGGATACAGTGGATCTGCCCTCAGTTCACAGTGAATCATCTTTAATTTAACTCAAATAATAATGCAATTTTCGGCTTTTCGCATTGAACAAATTACTTAATAATCAGGTAACTTAAATTTGACTACTTATTTCTCAGTCTTAAACTTTAGACGCTTTTCTCACGCTTATAACATTTTTGATTTTATTTTAAGCGTTTTTTTGTCCTTATCTGTCTGTTTCCCTATTTAACGGGGCCTTGCTGAACGAGAGCCATCCTAAAAGAGAAAATTAACAAAAAATATTACAATTTGTTAAAGTTTCTAAATTAATGTACTTGGCTCATGAACCACTGTGTACTCATGTGATTTGAGCCACAGTGTACTAAACCGCCATTTTGGATTTAACTTATACCACACGTCATGGTTTTGCATTAATCGAAGTGCAGTATACGCCAAAATAACCTCAATTAAGTTTATTCCTTGGCAAAAATATTAATCTATTGGTCAAACAAAAGGTTCATGATAAATTATAAAGTATACCTTACCTTAAAATTCACATTTTCTTTCGTCAAAATAAAAAAAAAACTTTCACTATACGGGTTCGTTACATGGTTGAAACAAGTTCGTTACTGGTCGTAACCTGTATCTATCGCGAGACCTTCCGAAGAGTGTGAGAGATAGAAAGTTAACTATAATACTTTTGAAACAACGGCCAGTGCGCCACTGTTGTCGCTATAGCCACTGTTACCGCCTTGATTTTATTTAATATAATCTGCACAACATTTGATCTCGAGTGACATGAGAATAGAGACTTCATTCGTTTGTCTATGATTTAAAAAAAAAATGGTCTTGACGGAGGATCGAATTGCCGCCATTATGTTGGTGTTTTGCTGAACGAAAGTAGAATTGTTGTTGAATTGAATAGAAAAAGTTGTTTGTAATTTACATTTTTAGTTGAAAATATGAATAGTAGTCTTCTCGGAGTGTGTGTGATGTGAAAATGCGCCGGATATCGGAAATATGCAGCCACGATTGCAACAAATAACTTGTTGCCAGAAAATATTGTTTCTGAACCCATCATGGAGGATTTATAATATGTGTGTAGATAAAGTTATGTATGCAACTCTGCATAATTTGGCCTTAAAACACACGTGCGATCTTATTATGAAACTCGCTAAAGCTCGTTTCATGAAAACCGCACTAGTGTTTTAAGGCCTTTTATTATGCAACCGTTGCATAAACTACTATTATTTTAGTAGCTGATTGACACTTTGTACGCATTGGCATTAAAAAATAATACCTAATGAAATTAATTTAATTTCAGACCTCGCTTTGAACAAAGTGTAAACAGTAGCGCCTGAATGCCTTAGTAAAGCATAAGTGTACAAAAACCGTTATATTTTCTTTAACAATTAGTTAATTGCAATGAAACACAAAAATTACGCTACATTGATTGGAACGTTCGTTTTTGGGTTGCACTTCTATCTTTCGGCGTAGGATCGCGTAATCCGTGTTTTCACCTAAAAACGCGGGTCGCGAAAAATCGGACACTCGACAATAGCAATATTAGTATAGTTGAATGACGAAATATAAATTAAATGAGACGGTGTACTTTAGCCTAAATCCAAGATGTATTCTTGCGAATTTAATAACTGGATTTGTAATAATGGCAGTTCAATGAACTTTTGTTGTTAATTTAATTTGACATCAACTTGTTGAATCAGGACAACCTTTAGTCGTACGTAGCAACAGCGATTTACGGCTCGATAATTTCAGAATGTCGAAGCGTCATACTCATACCTTCATATTCAAATGGGCCGAAGTCAAACTACGTCATAATAACAGGAGACAGTTTGAACACGCACGTCATTCTTTATCGATGTCGAATGTCAAGGAGGAATTCAGGGGCTATAGGTTTGTGCAAAACTGTTCTGTTCTGTTCTTGTGTTCTTTATAGTATAACAGTAATAATAATAACTTGGAATCTCAAGAGGCTCTCGCTAGATGGTATGTCGTAATACCCACCGGATACAGAAGGCGGTACTCCTGGACTCTGCACGCATCGTCAGGAGGTTCCTCTCTCTGCAGCCCTAGCCACCGATCTTCTGGACCCTGCCCCGCGGTCGGTGGTACTCCGTTTTTTATGTTTTTTTATTTTTATACTGTAAAAACAATTTAAAAAATGAGATCATTGGAGTAAATAAAGTGAAATAATAATAACAATGATACCTACTTTTAATAGCAAAATGTGTATGCCATGCTAACAATCACTAAAAATATTTGTACTATGACCTGTAAATTATATTATTAATAAAGATGAATATGAATATGAATATGTATATGACTCCACATAAGTTAAAAGCTGTGCGCAAGAAAGTGAACTAAATTTGTCCGGTTATTAAAGTATTTCCATATTTCACATACAAGTAGACGGGATAATGATGACGACATAAGTCGGTACTGACATACGTACCTACATCACCACTGCCAAATAAATAATCAAAGACAACTGCCTGAGTTGTGAACATGTAATGGACATACATATAATATAATATTAGCGAATACTACGTGTTACTGAATTAATTAATGTATTTTTATCAAACGACAGGTAGCCTACTAGTGGTTGAACGCGATCTTTTCGATCAAAATGTAGTCGGTTCAAACTGTGGCTCGAATATTTGAGCTAGTCAGAACTTATGTGCGAAATTGAATTTGATATTTACAATGAGTTTTCCGTCCAGTAAGGAAATACAATTTAAGGTAGCCTGTTTACATCGACTAAGTAAGCCTTTATAAGGACCGATGCTTTATTTCTCTTATCACCAGAGAAGGCCTACTGGAGTAAGATACTCACTTAATAACTTAACTCTATAATATGTAGAGCTTTCAGGCTAATAGCCTTAAAGGCCAGGGTCTTATTAATCTGCGAGCCGGGACCATTGCTGCAGTGGTGATGCCCTGACGCGCAGGTACTAGTCGGCCTCGGAATGTAAATACCGACTTCCTGGCCCATTGCACCGGTTTTACAAAACGAGATCGCCCTTAGTTATGCTTTTGTGACTTCTATAAAAACAGACTGAATCTCCGTTGTGGCATCAGTCGTTACACGTCCGAACAACAAAAACCAACAATGCTCAAGCTGGTGGTGTTGTGCGCTTTCCTTGCTGCGGCAGCCGCCGAGCCCGCCGTGGCCAATTTAGTTTATGCACCACCATTGGCATATTCGGCGCCTTGGGCTTACCCATCGGCGTTGCCTTACTCATCGACTGTGATCTCACCAGCAGTTACCACCATCTCCAAGCAGGCCAGCAGTGTCATCCACCCGTCGCCATTGCTCCAATACGCTCCTGCTGCCTACACGCATTTAATCAAGAAGCGTTCGGCTCAATTGTTATACCCTACTTCTTATGTCGCGGGCTCACCTCTCCTGCCCACCGCGTACACCGCTCCGCTCATCGCAAGCACGCCGGTACTGCCGAGCCCTCATGTGCTGACAGCTCCGATCGCCGCGCCACTCGCTACGCATTTGATCAAGAAGAGATCCCCTCAGCTCATTGTGCCTTCCGGCCTTCCTTTGGCCTACTCGGCACCTTTGATCACACCCCCTCTGATATCCACCGCTCCTTATTACTCGCCTCCCGTAATTACTCATACCCCGGTGGCCTACACGCCGCTGATCAAGTAATGCTCCTCTCCTTTTTACCAATGATCTTCGCACTACTTACCCGTAACCTCCCGCAATTTATATTTTCTTACTTACTCGAGTCATTCTCCCCGCTAACACGTATATTAGACCTTTTATTACATTTCCATGACACACCGCCCGGCCAACAGCAAAAGGTACTCTGAAGAATCGTTATCCTTGTGTAAAACAGCTCGACATGAATTTACATCTTTATGTTGTCCAACACTTGAAAAATAAATCAAATTCCTGTAATTTACTCGTATTATTTAGTACTCACTATCTTAATGACGTTCTATACACATAAAACTATTTCTACCCATAA
The DNA here is from genome assembly GCA_947859335.1 of Tortricodes alternella. Classification (NCBI taxonomy): domain Eukaryota; kingdom Metazoa; phylum Arthropoda; class Insecta; order Lepidoptera; family Tortricidae; genus Tortricodes; species Tortricodes alternella. Next base: position 8,245,985 of record OX401983.1, on the reverse strand, counting down.
ATATTGGTAAAATAATTAACAAATATATTTTTTGCATATCTATAATTGTGTTTATTTTTTCTATTCATTTAGTAGTATTATCACCACAATATGTATTTGAAAATATGTAGAAAAGTTGCAGTATAATAAATATTTAACGGCTGAGCCCAGTCAGTTTCTTTAAAGTAATTGCATGTTAAGTCGCGGATTTTTAAACATTTATTTATGTTAATAAAGATGTTGTGGAATATCTCATAACTTTAAATTCATCAATTCAGCTTACTTTCATCTTAATTGATCGAATTTGGGTGTGTTTACTTTCCAGGTACCATTACGACTTTCAAAGCCACGTAGCGCTACGGTTTGTAGCGATAATTCCTTTCGAACATAAACCCGTCTATGTTCGAAAGCAATTTTATGCTACAGGGTTTTTAGCAATGAAAGTGTTAATCGTTCAGCAGTGCGGCAACACCTTAAAATATTTATATTTGGACCAAGGATTGACTGATATAGATAGATTGTCTAATGGCAGTAAGTCCGCCATGTCTTACATTTTGCAATAAAGTTTAATTCAATTAACAGATATTTACGCTGATAAGTATTTTGTTTGGTTTAATTAAATATTAACCATCTCACTTCTAAGAATCCTGTGGTCGGGTTCTCTATTTGTAGCGAGATTTCGCTAAAAAAACACTGCTACGCGCTACACTTTTGTTTCGTCATTTTCGTGAGCGTTTTGTTAAGACCAGCGCCTCTATTCGGGAACGTGTTAGTGATATTGTAGAGACTCGCGAGCGAGATTCTCATCCCACTCTTGGCTCAAATGCGTAATGCGTAAGAGCGGGATGCGAATCTCGCTCGCGAGTCTCTGAAATATCACTTAGACGTTCCCGAATAGAAGCCCAGCGCCTCTATTCGGGAACGCTAAGTGATTCTGTAGCGACTCGTAAGCCAGATTTCTGGAAACGGCTCCAACGATTTGGGTGAAATTTTCTATTTAGAAAATGTTTTATTTTCCAAGTTTATCTAGATATAAAGAACCCACAAAAAAAGAAGAAAATACTATATTGTAAATTGTTAAGATTATTATTGTTTTAGTTTTAATTACAGATTTCAAGTACCTTATGAAATAACATACTTAATCCTCGCTTAAAGTAAGGGCGTTCAAGTGTAAACCTGATTTTTAATCCAAGCCAATATTCAAGGGCGGGCCGTGAACTAAATTCGCACGAGCAGTGAGCATCGTCTCTGTTAGCGTTGAAACTGTCCTTGATTCACATCCATATCCACTCTCGAACACCCCATACGATGAATCATTCATTTCTCGAAAATAGATTAAGAAAATGATGAAATATCTAAGCAATATGGTGTAACATCAACCTCATTCTGTCACAAGGAAACGTAATCGGTCTATATTTGAGATCGGTCTTAGTGATACAGTGGTGTGATTCTGTTACGTCCGCAGCGGCTGATCAGCGGATAAACAAAACTATTAATTTAGACTAAAGTTAAATCGACTGTGCAATTTCAAAACCTAGTAAGGGACACTTCCAAGAAAAAACAGGTCTGCATTTTGTAGCTTACTAAGCTATGAAGCATCGCCATAAGGTTGTTTCCTAGGTTTTTCAATATTTAAAATTACCTAGTAAATGGCCTAGTAAGCTGCAAAATGCAAAAATCCGTTTTTTCTTGGAGGTATCCCTTACTAGGTTTTGAAATTGCACAGCCGCAATGTATTCCTCATCCGTGATCAGCTACTGTGCATGTAACAGAATCATAATCGTGCGTCTCTCTCACACTAGTGCCGACAGATGGTCATAGAGATACGCGGTTCTAATTTGTCTTTGTGGCATGCATGTTAGCGCCGCAGATGCGACCTCCCTTATTAGTCATTTATTAGAATTAATTTGTACCCATTAGGTTTTCATTTTGCACTTTTTGTGTTAGTTTATATATAAAACTCTACTGCCAAGGTTGAATTTTTTTTAATTTTTTGTCTTTATCAGCTTTTGGTACTCGACGACGTGAAACGACACGAAAAAGACTTACTGCTGAGTTTCTTGTGGCGTTTCTTCTCAGCAGATGTCACCTTTCGAAGCGCTGGTAGATTCAGACATGTAGAAGAGCCCAATTTGGCCTACTTACTAAATAAATATTTTCATTTTCATATGGCTGAAATCGGTAATTTCTATGGTAACGAAGGTTCACTTAGTTTTAATTTTATTGTCAATGTAGTCTACACAGTGAAATAAAAAACATAGGAATTGATAATGACACCATATTGATGAGCCAATATCCATAAGAGGCCCCTTTTAATAAGGGGGAAAATGCCTCATACTCGTAAAAGCGTTTTATGAGTTTATTTTTTAAAGAAAAACATTCAAATCTTTTTTTACGAGTATTAATTTCACGCGTTGTAACTGCAGGAAACTGAATATTATTAGCAGTTTACGACTGTTTAATGGTAGGTTTTCTAATTTATATGGCTAGTTAATTACTAGTAGGTACAGCGTAAAGTTAGCAGGCACCAAAAAATTAGATAGATGCCGAATTTATGGTACCGCTACCAAACTTATTATGTCAAAATAATACAAAAGATTTATTACGCCATTTATTTCTTCTAAAATTTAATTTGCACTTGAGTTCAGTAATTTCAATGAAAAACCTACTAACATAGCATCATCTTTCATAATTAAGAAACACTTCGGTAATATTCACATGTACCTACGTGCAATGTCTCGCCGATTCACATCTATAGAAAGGTCCTGTCACGATGATAGCTGAAGTGTTATTATGTAGCGTGTTTTTCTACACAGCAATTGTAGCAAAATGACATAGATCTATACTTTGCTTGTAACATTTGTATCTTCTCTGTAATTATCATTTGATTTCAGAACAACGCGGTTTTCTGACTGGTCTACATTGTCTTGACCACGCTCCGACGTAATATCCACAACGATTGCGCCGTCTATTCCTTTTGACGACTCATTACCATGAGTTAGTTCGCCCACTTCTTGGGCAGCTTCTATAGTGATCGGATGCTCAAGCGCCCGCGCCAGTGGCAAGTTGTGGTAGAAATTAAACGCTATCGGCGTCAACACTGTATCCGCTGTTAATATTGGAGTTAAAATTGTATCACTACCAATTTGCATCCTTTGTGGTTGATTTGCGAAAATCGTCGCAGCCGGGCTATATATGAGCGGTGCCGAGATAAAACCGGGCGAATGCTTAATATCGATGCGGGATTGATGCGACACCGCGCTTGGTGCCGCGTATATCAACGGCGCTAGTTGGCAATGCACTCGATATGCTAAACTGAGAATTAATAATTTTCGAAACATTTTAGGTCTATACCTCTTCAACTTTTCTAATATATAATTGAGTGCACCGAGGATGCGTTAGTTTTATAGTGAGGTAACGGTAGTTGATGCGCCGGGTGCGCGGGCGCAGGGTCAAGTTCTCGGCCGAAGCCGTTGGACGGGTCGTTGCGTCACTGCACTTCAGCGAGGCAGGGCACTGGCCGGATTGAGATGCATTATAAAAACATCATTCACTGTCTCGAATGTAAATAAAGTGACGTAACACACGTTACGTTATATTATGGGTATGTGATTATGATTACTTGTAGCTGAGAGGAAGTACATTCATCTTTTTGCTTCATTGAATTCTGACTTCAATACAAAGGCGAGGGCAATGTACTCTCCTAAAATAATTGTTGGACATTATACTCTCTTTAAATAGTTACCTAATCGTTACTTGGCACGGCTTAAAATAGTTCTTAACTTTTTTAACTCTTAAATAAGGCTGGCAAATGTGAAAAAAAAAAACTCTTTTTTCTCTACATCACCCGGCCACCGTGTTCAACACCGTAACTAATTGATTTTAGGCTAAATTCAATTTCAATAGACATAAACCAAATACTGTCACTGTGATTCAGCACCGTAGTATAAGAAGGCGGGAACACGGGGCAATAGGTATCAGTCAACAACCGACTCTACGCCGAATCTTTTCGTTGTGAACCAAGTTAACCACGTTAGAAAATGAGCTCAATTCGTGTCTTAATGCTTTTGGCAGTCTTGACACTATGCCGTGGTCACGCGATAGTACCAATAGTGCCGGCAGCGCACTTAAACCACGGTTTTGTAGCGGGACCTTACCCGTTAGTTCACCGCGGGTATTCTGACCATGGGTTACGGGAACATGGATTGCTGGAACGGCCCTTGGGTCATCACCTTCTGAAGCGGTCACCTCATCACGTGTCGTTGACACACGTGGCTCCTATAACGCATGTCGCGGCAGTCTCAGTGTCGCATGAAGCCCATGTCAATGTGCATAATGCACCTTTTGTGGCTCAGTTTCCCATAGTAAAGACATTGGTTACACCTGTGCTGCCCGTACCTGTCCTACATAATGCTGTGGTGTCGCCGCCGCATCTTGACGCAGGGTTGCATGGTGGCTTCTATCCCCACGTTGGACATTATTAATGAAAAACCAATTGAATTCACTGCCTGAATTCAAGATGTTTTATGAAACTGTGATTGGTAATTAATAAAATGCAAATCCAAATGTTCTTATTTCATTTGAAGGGTACAGGCAAAGAACAAGGAATGTCACATTTATTTTTTGTATATTTTTTTCGTGTTTTTACATTATAGTATGACTAGTATAATGTAACAACAAAAAAAAGAAAAGTACAAGAATAAATGTGTCATTCCTTGTTCTTTGCCTGTACCCTTCATAAATTATTGCGCGTTGTTTTCGTTACAAACATGATAAAACGTTTATTTTGAAGTTATGAGACTTGATAAATGTTTATCTAAGATTTACTTACATAATTCCATCGTTATTACGTCTAACGCTCCGTTTTATTGGTTTTATTAAAAATATTTCAGAGAAATAGACTATTAATCATAGAAGTTGTGTACATAATGGGTACTTTTAAAAAAGCAACAACCTATAAAGGAAAATCCGGTCGTATAAAAAAATAACGATTACCTACTTATACAAATTTGATTTTATAATTTAGGTTCCCTTGGTTATTAAATGATTACTTCACATTTGCGGCTCTATATATCTCCAAGCACATCAACAAATTCAAAAATCCGGGAAGACTGGGAAGGCTCAATGTCAAAAACAGAATGAAAAACATTATAAGTGAAGCAACTCATTTATTTTTTACAATGGTCTACAGTTGTCTTTATATAAATTTGGTCAAAAGTAGTAGAATTTACCAGGGGTGGACGCTGTAAACTCTGGGGGCTACGGCGGAGTACGGGGAGGCAACTACGGCCGAGTAAGGAGATACAACGGAGGAGTAAGGAGATACAACCGAGGAGTAGGGAGAAACAACCGAGGAGTAGGGAGAAATGAGGGAAGAAACAGGGGCCACGTAGGAGCTGTATGCCAGAGGAGCAGATCGCTTGCCGATGTGATGACCCGACAGGGCCTTGGCTTGGAAGTGAGCAGCGCGGGCGGCGACGACTTCAGGTGTGTCCAAGGGCACTCCGTTCACGGCATCCAGGACAACAGCGGGGGAATGCGGGGCTTGCGACAGTCCGTATCCGTAGGCGGGAACTACCGCTGGCACGAAAGCCGGGCTGCTGTATACAGACGCGACGGGCGCTCCGTGGTGGACGCTGCTGCTGTACTGGGACACCGAGCTCACAGCTGGTACCCCAGCACTGTAAACAACCGGCGCATAGACTCCCGGCTTGCCCGCTACCAGGGCCACAACAGAGAACAACACCACCAGCTTGTACATTGTGGTCTGTGTTGACTTGTCTAAATGATGAACTTGGATCAACTGATGCCTAATTCGCATTCGAGGATGTTTATATACCCGTCTAACAACGTACTACTGACTAACAATAAAATGCCACACAATCACCTTCAAACTACTGTTGTACTTGTTCAAATAATATTGTTATTATCGACAGTAGTTGGTCTATATCACGAGACGATTTTTTATTTGATGCGGAAGCTATCGCAACGTTTGCGGACAATAATCTCTGAATTCAAGGTGCTTTCATGAATATTGATCATGCACTAAACTAATTAGTTACAGTACTCGAATTTAGCAAAAAATTATTGAAAAACGCATGTTATTTATTTTTGTGGTAATTATACCTACAAACAAATCCGCTACCCCCGAAGTTATGCAACTGCCATCTGTGCACAAAGTCCTAGCTTCGAGTCCCATTAGGAAGTCCTCGAATGCTTGTACCCGAGTTATGAATGTGTAGCATTTATTGATGTATGTATTTTTTCTATAAAATATTTGTAGCACGCGGATAATCTTAGATTGGGACTAGATCAATATGGCTTAGTGCCCAAAATACATATAACTATTAATTTATTTATGAAGGTTTTAACAGGTTTTGACAATTTTCACAGCTCAATTAAAATCAATTAAAAGTAAGAGTTTCACTAATATTTTTTATGATATTAATAGCAGAGGAGCTTTTGATTGCTTTGCCGCTTTCGGAAGTCGCCTGTGATTGCTCGCTGACCTGAGTTTCAATAGTTCATATAGTTCATATTTATTTTTAGGTATGTCTTACGAGTACTTGATTAGAAGTATACTTTATGAAGTTTTCATTGAACTTAAAATGATAAAACAATTCTATATGGTTACTACACATACATACATAGCATCACGCCCGAAATCCCTAATGGGGTGGGCAGAGCCACAAGACTACTTGTGGCCACGTTCGATTAATTAGTCCTAAGATGGTATGATGAACCGTATGGTGACAGGTGATCAGCCCATCGCCCATACAGATAGTCCACCATGTTGGAGAGGACCCGTCCCTTAGTCGACTTTTACGACATACCAGGATCATAAGCATCTGCACGCATTCTATGCTATTTCTTCACTCCCAGTGCAGTAGAGGAGCAACTCCAAAGGTTACTAGTCGGTTTTATATTCATAGTTACCCACAGAAAGATCCTGATTGTCATATTTTTGATAAATCTACAAACTAATATGAAATTGGTATCTATTTTGTCTATCCGTCAATATAGTAGAGTTACTAGCCACCGAAGTTCACTATCCCAATAAAGAGGAAATGGTTGCTGCGGCCCTAACATGCAAGACACAAGGATAAGTTAAACCGTCTTATGTCTAAGTGCGTCTCTCTCACACTAGTGCCGACGAAAGAGATAGTCATAGAGATAAACGGGTTAAACTTATCCTTTGTGTCTTGCATGTTAAACGCTAAATGCTACTCTCGCTACAGGCGGTAGCTGGAACGTCAACTAGTGTAGCCGCTTATTAGACTTGATTTATAAAGGCAATGTTTCAATTATACTTTGAAAACATCCATTATAACTGACCGATTTAAAGTCAGATACTCAACTCATAAAGTTACCTAGTCATTTACGTCTATTTGTCTTAAGATCTAGACGTATGTGGGTGGGTCTTTGTCTGTTGGCCACGGATTCCAGTTATACTAGTTTCAGGTGTTAAGTGTGACGTACCTATTTTTAGGGTTCCGTACCTCAAAAGGAAAAAAGGAACCCTTATAGGATCACTTCTTTGTCCGTCTGTCAGTCTGTCCGTTTGTCTGTCTGTCTGTCTGTGTGTCAAGACCTTTTTCTCAAGAACGCGTGGAGGTATCAAGTTGTATTTAATATCAAATACTCAGGTCTGTAATCTCCTAGAGCTGAGAAAAAAATAATCACCTAAGCACCGCAATCAAAAGATACAGCCGTTTATGTCACATATTTTGATACTCGCAACGCAAGGAAATCGAAACCTATATGGTACTTTCCGTTGACTTAAGCCATGTCTGATAGCACAAGTAGAGGTAAAGGAAAAAGTCCGAAACCTATAAAATTGTAGCTACATTACAAAAAAATAGTTTAATAGAATAACCTTTGCAAAGTCGTATAACACTCGACGGTTGCACGGAGATAGAAGCTTGCGAAAGTATTTTTTTGTCTTATTTTAAAGGTAGGTTGTGAATGGTTCCGTACCTACAAGGTACTGTCCGTTTTTTATAGGTAAGTGCGGGACCATCGGCGCGCGAGCCAGACTCGCACTTGACCGGTTCTTCTATTAATAAAATAAGTTTGAATTTGTTCTACGGTGATTACAAGCGCACAGTGCAGCCTAGCGGCCTAACATTGGTAGCCTAGTGGTAGACCGTGACGTGTGGCCTCTCGTAAAGGCGTCGCGGGTTCAAATCCAGGCACATTCACATGTGCGGAATTTAATGCGTAATTTACCACGAGCATTTCAGTGAAGGGACACATCGTGAGGAAACCCGCATACATCTGCGAAGTAATTCAAAGAGGTGTGTGAAGTCCCCAATCCGCACTGGGCCCGCGTGGGGACTATTGCCCAGTTCCTCTCACTATGAGACGAGTCCTGTGCCCAGCAGTGGGACGTATATAGGCTGATGATGATGATGATTAGAAGCGACTATGAATGTTCAAAAAGTACTTACCAACCAAAGGTCGTTGGTTCCTAGATAGTAGCAGTATCTTAATATTCTTTTATTGATAAAATTTCTAAAAAACCTCTACTACTACTTTAACACGTCGAACGTGTTCTTTTAAAAATTACTAAAATATAACTACCTACGTCATCTTTACAAGTATTAAATATCATCTATAAAATCGTCCATAAGTCCTGGTAAAAGTAGTCGCAGCGGCCAGTGCAACCACGCCATCCAAACTCGTTGATCTTGACTTTTCTAGTAATGATGCACTGAGCCGCGTGCGAGGTATAAATACATACGCTGATCGAAAGAAAGCATCAGTTCATTTGAGTCGTTTGAGGTTCGCACCTAAATTAACACAGACCACGATGAACTCGCTGGTGGTGTTGTTTTCCGTGATGGCGCTGGCTACCGCCAGCCCCTCGGTGCCGCTGGCGTATTCCGCGGTGGTTGCCACCGCGCCTGCCGCCGTCTCGCACCAGTCCCGGTTGGACATCGAGTCCTCGCCTGCTGTCGTCAGCACCTACGCCGCGCCCGTTGCCTACGCTGCCCCCATCACCTACAGCGCTCCCGTAGCCTACTCCGCGTCACTGGCGGCCACTCCCCTCACATACAGTGCAGCCACCCCAATTACCTACGGAGCTATTGCCACGCCTGCCATCGCCACCACTGCCTACACGGCACCCATCGCTGCCGCACATCTGATCAAGAAACGCTCTGCGCCTGCCTTCCACGCCGCCCCGGCCGTGACCACCTACGCCGCTACTCCTCTTACGTATAGCACTCCAGTGGCCTACTCCGCGGCCATCGCCCCTGCCGCGGTCTCGCATCAATCTCGCTTTGACATCAAATCTTCACCGGCTGTCATTAGCACTTCGTACGCTGCCGCTCCTCTCACCTACAGCGCTCCCGTGGCCTACTCCGCGCCTCTGGCCGCCGCGGCTATCGCCCCTGCCGCGGTCTCGCATCAGTCTCGCGTTGACATTAAATCTTCCCCGGCCGTCGTTAGCACTTCGTATGCTGCCGCTCCCCTCACCTACAGCGCTCCCGTGGCCTATTCCGCGCCTCTGGCCGCCGCGGCTATCGCCCCTGCCGCGGTTTCTCATCAGTCTCGCGTCGACATTAAGTCTTCCCCGGCCGTTGTTAGGACTTCGTACGCTGCCGCTCCCCTCACCTACAGCGCTCCCGTGGCCTACTCCGCGCCTGTGGCCGCCGCGGCTATCGCCCCTGCCGCGGTTTCGCATCAGTCTCGCGTTGACATTAAGTCTTCCCCGGCCGTCGTTAGCACTTCGTATGCTGCCGCTCCCCTCACATACAGCGCTCCCGTGGCCTACTCCGCGCCTCTGGCCGCCGCGGCTATCGCACCCGCCGCGGTCTCGCATCAGTCTCGCGTCGACATTAAGTCTACCCCAGCCGTCGTTAGCACTTCGTACGCTGCCGCTCCCCTCACCTACAGCGCTCCCGTAGCCTATTCCGCGCCTCTGGCCGCCGCGGGTATCGCCCCTGCCGCGGTCTCGCAGCAGTCTCGCGTCGACATTAAGTCTTCCCCGGCCGTCGTTAGCACTTCGTACGCTGCTGCTCCCATCGCGTATAGCGCCTCCGCCCCAATCGCCTACAGCTCCCCGGCACTGATCAAGACTGCCATCGCCACGCCTGCCTTCGCCACCAGTGCCTTCGCGACGCCCATCGATGCCGCCTTCCCTGCGCCCGCGGAACCCCTGGACACTCTTGAGGTGATCGCCGCCCGCACTGCCCACTTTCAGGACAAGACCCTCGCAGGCACGAACTTGATCAAGAATTCCTCATGGTGACGAGGTTATAGTCATCTCAGTTTAGCAACATCGAACGACGATTATTGAATTGTAAATAAATAGAAATATAATGAAATACATTGTTTCACTTCCTGATTTTATGAATGCATGAATATAATAATAATCACATATTGGGTAAAATCCTAGCTATATCTTCTACTAGCTGTGCCCGCGACTCCGTTCGCGTAGAATAAGTTTAATTCCCAGGTAAGCTTTTAAACCTTCAACATTTTAAATGAATGATCTTAAAATAAAAGCATTTATATATATTTTTATTTACCATTAATGCACGCACACAACACCCTGGTCAGGTGGTCCCCGGACAGAATGTGCACTTAATCCTTATAACGGGTCAAGTGGATAAAAATAAGTACCTACTCACTTTAACTTGAAAGTTTTCATACATTATCTACATGAACACCTAAAAATCACTATGTGTTCATAAGAATTTTTTAATTCACTTCACCTTTCACAAATATCTTGTATACGACGCTATGGAGATTTCCCTTCGCTCAAGCAATTAGGGATTGATTGATACTATCCAATAGGGACGATATATCGATTGACGCGGAAATTTCGCTACAGTAAACTACAGTTCAAAATGAAAATGAAAATGACCGTATCTCAATTATTAATCTGTCTGTACCGAACAAATTAAAACATACACACGGTGCCCATTCGTACAGCACGTAACAATTAGCGTAATATTTTCACTTTTCTATACAAAACCGCGGTTCTCATACTTATCCCCGAAACAAACAATATCGTAACCGTGCGTATCAGTTTCACAAAATTACGTTACCACGAATCACGAATAACCAAATCATACGTTAAAACGGTACATAGTGACAGGGTCGACGGAGCTCGGCTTCGCGGAGCTCCTATTTCTGCTTAGTTTGGGCCTTCGGCCCTGACGCAACACTGACCTAACCTAACCTATTTACCTAGCGCATCTAAACCTAACCTAATTTCGTGATTCGTTGCGGAGTCGGGGAAAATCTATTTTGGATATCAAACTCATAAACTATTTTCATACCAATATGCTTCATTGAATAACACATTAAAGAAATACTGTGAGAAATAAGAATTAAATGATAAACCATAACCTTCCTTTTTACACCCGCGAAGTCGGGTAAAAAGTACCTACACTAGATAAAAATGAAACTCATAAGCTATCTAGATACCGAATATCATGGAAATAGGTTAAGTAGATCTTAAGTTTTTTGCATACATACAAAAGTGGGTAAAGAGAGACAGACAGACAAAAATTCTAAAAATGATTGATTTGGATTCAGTATCATTCAAATAGTCCGTCAAACTGCTTTTTTCCAAAACTGTTGTAATTACAGACACGACTTTTCTACAGATTTATGATATGGTGTAAATTTCCATACCAAATTCCAACCTTTAGATAACGTTTTTAAAGGTCAATTGTCCAAAAACACTCAAATACGTCATTCATAATTTGAAACCAACAGCTTAAATACCTATAACTTTCTCAAGATTCTATCTTCAAAAATTACAGTGCTCGCATAAACATTTTCAACCCCTATTTTATACCTTTAAAGGTTGACTTTGCAAAATCGTTAAATTACATTTCTTTATTCATAACCAGCAGTCATTATACCGATACTCAAGTTTCTGTCTTCAAAAATTACAGTGCTACCATAAAAAAGTTTCACCCCTATTTTACACCTTTAAGGGTTGATTTTCCAAAATCGTAATAAACATTTCTTTATTCGTAACCAGCCGTCATTATACGGATTCTCATCTTTCTATCATCAAAAATTATGGTACAAACTTTTATCCCCTATTTTATGCATCTAAGGGCTGATTTTTCAAAATCCATGAAATTATAATTCTTAATTTTTACCAGCTATCTCTATTCCAATTTTCATGATTCTAACTTCAAAAATGACGTATCTCCATACAAACTTTCATCCCCTATATATCCACATTAGGGGATGAATTTCGGAATAAATATTATTCTATATGTGACTCCAGGTTATAAACTATAAACACACCGAATTTCATGAAAATCTGTCCTGTAGTTTTAGCGTGATTGACGTTCAAATTAACCGACCGACAGACAGACAGACAAGAAAAAAAGTTTCGGCATGTCCTAAACGCCTAATTGCCAAATCTATCATTATTTTTTAAATATCTTTCATGTACAAAGTCGACTTCGTTAGCCTTTTACTATAAGTATACATATAGATATAGGTGTCATCCAAAAAAAATACGCAGCAGGATTCGCGGGCAAAATCTATATAGGATAGTGTTTACCCCGATATTGGGGCCAATTCGTAACGGTGTCGCCTAAATTTGAAATTTCCTAAATCCTTACTACATAGGTACATACATAGCATCACGCCCGAAATCCCTAATGGGGTGGGCAGAGCCACATGACTACTTGTGGCCGCGTTCGATTAATTAATTAAATTTCCTAAATCCTCACTAATATTATAAATGTGAATGTAGGTATGTTTGTTACGGGTTCACGTAATAACTACTTAACCGATCATCATGAAACTTTGTACTTACACATATTCTCTAAGCTCTTGGGAAGGATATAGGATAGTTTTTATCCCATCAACTTTTCACGGCGGTTTATAGGACGAGGAACTCATTCAAACTTAGACCGAATGACTTTGTTCGTAAGATCAGCTGCACACGTTAAAGAATCACACTGTTCGATCAAATTTCGGTTACGAAAGTAAAAATTGTACTGATTTACTAAAATTTTACCTGACATTTGGTTTAACTACTATAATAAAACTATACTACTGTTTGGAATAGGTGGGTGGTAGATAGATGTAGAATTCATTCATAAACAAAATTCAGTAGTTAATTTTACTAACACATTTAACACTGAAGTACAAGTGTATACTCTGATTTAAAGTAAGTATAGTAAGTATGACCACGAGGGACGCGGTAATAACTTTTCTCCATACGACTTTAGTAGATCGTTACTCCGGAGTGTCTGAAACTCACAAACCAGACTCTGCATAGCTGGCGACCCCGTTGCCAGCATTAAATGCAAAAAGCCATAAGCGGTGGGGCTAAAGCAGGCGCGGGTTCTCATAACCACAGCACTCTAAAAACCCCTCGCGCCCGGGAAGTTTGGCAGCTTTACTTCTTAGTAAATGTTAGGCTAAGCGGTGTCTTTAGGATATTTGGTTTGTACTGAAATGATATCGTCCCGCTGCCGCCGCCAGCGTCGGTTAGGGGTGCTGACGCGACGTTGTGCAATAGATAGCGAATATATAATTTCATTGTCGGCTCAAGTTATCGAAATCTTTCAAAATGACGGAGATATGGGGGTTTTGCAACTACAAAGTTATTTGCGGTGTTGGTAAACTGACAGCGACGTATGTCGATGTATAGGGATAACAGTTTTCCAACGTTAACGTTAAGTTTGTCGCGAGGCCTACAGCTCACGGAGCTACTAGTTATAAGTTTTCCATAAGTATAGTTGAGATTAACCGGATTAACCCGTTATTCATGACCACTGCTACGACTACGCCATCTATGATGCTATTTTCGACCGAGCGAGGGAAGCGTCTCCGTTTCAGCTTGAGCAAAAATGCTTTCGAATGTCCGACTGTCCATTCGTTCCCCTGTACTGGTCGCATTTCCCAACCGATTCTTGTGAAATTTTGTGGATTCAGTTAGTTGCGATTACAAAGTTATTTGCGGTGTTAGTAAACTGACCATGACCTATGTCGATGTATGGGGATAACAGCTTTCCAACGGCAAAGATAATTTTGTCGCGAGGTCTACAACTCACGGAGCCACTAGTAACTAATGGAATACATTTTAGCGCACCGCTTATACAGTACAGGGCGTCTATTCGGAAACGTCTAAGTGATACTGCAGCGACCCGCGAGTGAGACCTGCATCTCGCTCTTACGCATTACGCGTCGTGCGGAAGACTGAGATGAAAAATCTCGCTCGCGTGTTGGTACAACATCACTTCCCGAATAGAGGCGCAGTGCAGTGGTAGCGTAGGGAACGAACGTGCAGCATGCTGAGGGTTGCAGGTTCAAATCCTGGCTCGCACCTCTAAGAATTTCGGATCTCATGTGCGAAATTGAATTGAGCATATCGATAAGGGAAAACATCGTAAGGCATCATCTACATCAACGAAGTAATTCAAAGATGTGTGTGAAGTCTACAATCTACACTGGGCCCGCGTGGGGACTACTGCCCAGTCCCTCTCAGGTCTGTCCCCAGCAGTGGGACGTATATGGGCTGATGATGATGATGATGAACCGTAAATATAAAACTTTAGTTTTCTCTTATCGACAATGACGAATATTTCTCAAATGACGCAAAAGGTATACAACAAAAAAAAACTTTTTCTTACAACTACTTACGCTTTAATTTCATCATCATGTCCTTAAATACACGGCACAAAGTGCTCTGCTCTTAAGCAAAAAAGTTGCATACAAAGGTCATTATTGCACTGTTTTATTTATTTTTTATTTGGTTAGTGCATCAAGAAGTTTACAAGACCAGCCACCTATTTCGCTCATTCACAGTCCGAGACAGCTGACCTGACGGCCGTCTTAATTGTAGGGTCCAACCACTTTTGCACCTTACCCTATCTGAATGCTGTGCTACTGTAGTTTTTTATCTTACAAAGTAACATCGAATAATGTTGATAATTATGATATATTATCTACTCGCTTTGTCGTCTCGATTCTTAGCAATAAGCGATTTCAACACTAACTAATTAAGAGGTGTGTAATGGGAACGTCGCACTTTTCTATTTTTTCTCGATTACGAACACCGATTGTTCTAAATTTGTCGGTCGAAAATGTTTCATACAATTCTGTTGGGCATAATAAATGATAAGACCGATTTCAAGGTGTACTAATAAAAAATCTGTAAAGTTTTACATTTTCATTTATTTACAAATCGATAATCGTTGTTCGATGTTACTGAACTGAGGTTACTATAACTTCGCTAGCATGATAGCGCTCACCAGGGATGCACGCTGTAGGCTTTGGTGATAAGAGGAGAGGTGTAGGTGAGAGGGGTGTAGGAAGCGTAAGACGTCACAGGGGCGAAGGGCGCGACGGGCGCTGCGTAGGAGATCGGACTAGCGGCATACGTCACGGCCGAGGCGGCGTGGAATACAGGCGCGGAGCGCTTCTTAATCAGGTGTGTGCCGGTGAGGAACTTGGCCTGGAAGTGGGCGGCGCGGGCAGCAATCACCTCAGGAGTATCCAGGGGCACCACAGGCGCGGGGAGGGCAGCAGCGACGGGCGTTGCGAAGGCAGTGGTGGCGACGGCAGGCGTGGCGATGGCAGTCTTGATCAGCGCCGGGGAACTGTAGGCGATGGGGGCGGAAGCGCTTAAGGCGATGGGAGCAATGGCGTTATAGGCGATGGGAGCGGCAGCGTACGAAGTGCTAACGACGGCCGGGGAAGACTTAATGTCGACGCGAGACTGATGCGAGACCGCGGCAGGGGCAATAGCCGCGGTGGCCAGAGGCGCGGAGTAGGCCACGGGAGTGCTGTAGGCGAGGGGAGTAGCGGCGTACGAAGTGCCAATGACGGCCGGGGAAGATTGGATGTCAACACGAGACTGGTGCGAGACCGCGGCAGGGGCGACAGCCGCAGAGTAGGCCACGGGAGCGCTGTATGCAAGGGGAGCAGCGGCGTAGGTGGTCACGGCCGGAATGGCGTGGAAGGCAGGCGCAGAACGCTTCTTGATCAGGTGTGCGGCAGCGATGGGTGCCGTGTAGGCAGTGGTGGCGATGGCAGGCGTGGCAATGGCTCCGTAGGTAATGGGAGCGGCGGCCAGTGGCGCAGAGTAGGCCACGGGAGCGCTGTAGGCGATGGGAGCAGCGTAGGCAACGGGGGCCGCGGCGTAGGTGCCGATGACAGCTGGCGAAGACTTGATGTCCAACCGGGACTGGTGCGAGACGGCGGCCGGCGCGGCGGCAATCACGGTAGAGTACGCCAGCGGCACTGAAGGGCCGGCAGCAGCCAGCGCCATCACGGAAAATAACACCACCAGCGAGTTCATCGTGGTCTGTGTTAATTTAGGTGTGAACGTCAAACGACTCAGATTAACTGATGCTTTCTTTTCGATTGCTTACGTTTTTATACCTCGCACACAGTACAGTGCATCACAAGCAGAAAAGTCAAGTTCAACCAGTCTCGCTTAGCTTAGTCATCCCGATACCATTTACGATTAACTTTTTCATAAAGTCGTCTACTTAACTGATGTTTAAAACAGGTTTTGTGCGACGTTAGACTAGATCATTATGACCACATTATCGATCAGTTAGATTTTTCGACTGCCCAAGGAGGAGCGTTACGGCCCTTGCATATTCGCCGCGCTTTTTGTATTGCTGTTCTTTTTACGCTTTAAAACTGGCGATTCGCCGAATTAAGACGCAATAAAGCTCATTATCGGATCGGCAAATGAAGTTTATTTGTAGCTTGGTTTTTGTTGACATCTCAAAAATTTCCAAGTTTTAGAAACTTTGCCCAAAGTTTTCTGCGTGGCCTTTTGCATAAGTGAATTGTTTTTCTTGTTAGTGTAAGTACTTATTTTTACTAAAGGCAGTATGCCAAGGTAAAAATATTATTATAACTAAAAAGATAGATATAATAAAAATATCAAAGAATATTAAAATGTAAAAAACCCGCCTGGGTCCCGTACTTACCTATGGAAAACTGATAGTAGGTACCGAACGGAAACCAAAAAATTAAAAAAAAATGTTTTTTAACAACCGGGTAACAACCTACGAGGGGCTTTCAATAAATTCTCGGTATGGATATTGTAGTAAATGAAACAAGACGCTAAGAATTACAACTGATTTATTATCCACCAATAGCGGGTAAACACAAATGTATCTCTACCCACAACACCTTCCCCTTAAAACTAAGGCATGCAATATTAACAAACAAAATAGACTCAAACTTATCAATATCTTCTCTAACCACCTAAAATAAAGCATTGATGTCTACACCTAATTTTTTGGCTCTATTGCGTGTAAGAGGGGGCTCCACAACCTGACCAGTACAGCTAGTACCTGCAGCAACATCTGAGGAGCTCACTCCTAAATCACCCAAAGCAGGTGGTGGACTCTGCACCGCTGCAGGTTCGCATTTTATTAAATGTCGACGATTACGACGATACTCCATACCTCTCCGGTTTTGTACGATAAATGAGCGAGGAGTGCTGGCAGTGTTTACAATTTTACCCCTCATCTTATTTGTTGAATTGGTTTTGTCTATTATGATAACGTCATCGCCAACATTTAATTTTGACAAATTCTTACAGTGCCTATCGTAGTAAGACTTGCTTTTATTCTGTTTTTTTACCAGTTCATCATAGTATTGCGCGGGTTGGTTAACTGGTTTCAGCAAACTATGATGCACTGGCAATCTGCAATTGAGTCTTCGACCCATCAACAATTGAGCTGGAGACCCTACGGTCTCCCGCGGCGTATTTCTGTAACTTAACAAATGTAGGTAGAAGTCAGTACCGCTATCAATGGACTTCATTAAAATCTTTTTTATTGTTTGCACAGCCCTTTCACTTTTCCCATTTGACTGAGGATAGTGAGGGGAGGACGTAATGTGTTCAAATCCCCATTCGTGTGCAAATCTATGAAAATCCCTGCTAGAGAACTGAGTCCCATTATCACTAATTACTGTTGCAGGTATCCCATACCTAGCAAAATTTTCTTTTTTAACAGTTATTACTGCAATCGATGTTATGTTCTTTATATTTGCCACTTCAATAAAGCCAGAGAAGTAATCGACTATTATTAAGTAGTATTGTTTTCTGTATTCAAATATATCCGTACCTACTTTATTCCATGGCAATTCAGGAATAGGTACCGGAAGCATCGGTTCTCTAGCAGGGGCGTTCTGGTATTCCTGGCAGACGGTACAGCGCTTCACATATAATTCAATATCTCGCGAGATGCCGGGCCAGAACAGCACTTCTCGGGCGCGCCTCTTGCAGCGGTCAATACCCTGATGACCATCATGTATTATGTTTAACATGTGACTTTTTAAAGTGGCTGGAATAAGCACCAAATTATTTTTAAAAATTATACCATTGGTAGTATGTAATTCATCCTTAAATGACCAGTAACATCTTAATTCTTCTAAAATATTACATTTGTGTTCTGGCCAGCCTTTGTTTATACATTTCAGTAATTGGCACATTGATTTATCTTTTGCGGTTTCATCCCTAACTTGCTTTAACTTTTGTTCTGACATTTGTAGATTACTCATTAATAAATTAACTTGCCCCATAATACATTTACTTATGGAGTCGTCATATAAGTCTGGAAGTGGCGCGCGCGATAATGTGTCAGGTATAAACATATATTTACCTGGTTTATAGCTAACTTGCAAGTCGTAACCTTGCAGACGTAACAACATTCGCTGTAAGCGCACTGGGACCGAATCCAACGGTTTTTTAAAAATACTTTCCAACGGTTTGTGGTCAGTTTCAACGTGTACATTTTTTTGACCATAAATGTATTGATGATATTTCTCACAAGCAAATACAATCGCAAGCATTTCTTTCTCGATTTGCGCATATCTAGACTGAGTGTCGGTCAGCGTGCGCGACGCGTACTCAACGGGGCGCCCGCCCTGCAGCAGCACGGCGCCCAGCGCCACGCTGCTCGCGTCCACCGACACAACTACTGGCTGCGCCGGATCGAACAGCGCCAGCACAGGAGCCTTACAAACTAAATCTTTTAACTTTACAAGCGCACTCTCATGCGCGTGGTCCCAGCACCACAATGATTCTTTTTTAAGCAGTCTGGTCAAAGGGAAAATGTGCTCAGAATAATTAGGAATGAATTTTGATAAATAATTAATTGCACCTAAAAATCGCTCTAGTGCCTTTCTATCTTGTGGCGCTGGCATGTCTCTTATTGCCTTGATTTTGGATGGATCAGGTTTCATGCCGTCTTTATTAAAAACATGGCCCAAAAATATCACTTCCTCGACGCATAGCTTGCACTTATCTTTATTAAACTTTAAATTAATGTCCCTAGCTCTTTCCAACAAGTTACGTAATCTTAAATCATGCTCCTGTTTAGTGCGACCCCAACAAATAATGTCATCAATAAATGAATCAGTACCGTCTAAATTCTCCAATAATTGTTTTATTTGTGCATGAAACACCTCTGATGCACAATTTAATCCATAAGGCAACCTAAGGAACTGGTATCTGCCAAACGGTGTGCTAAACGTGCACAAATCCGCACTTTCATCATCTAACCGAGTAGCCCAAAAACCTGAGTTCGCATCTAGTACCGAAAAATATTTTGCACCTTGCAGTTTAGTCGCTATTTCATTTATAGTCGGCAACTGGAAGTGAGCGCGTTGCACCGCACAGTTGAGCGGTCGCGGGTCCAGACATATGCGTAGCGAGCCGTTCTTTTTAGCCGCTATTACCAACGCATTTACCCAGCGGGTAGGATGATCAACCTTTCTAATGACGCCCAACTCGATCATTCTATTAAATTCTGCTAATAATTTATCACGAAGACCTATTGGAACTTTTCGCGTAGCGCTAATCACCGGTTGTACCGAATCGTCAACGACTATGTGATACCTGCCGGGCAGGCAGCCCAGGCCTTCGAATAAGTCACTATAATCTGCCACATTTACGGTATGCACTCGTTGAATCAACCCTAACTCGCTACAACTATTCCGTCCCAATACACTTTCACAGCTTATATCAGCTATTGCAAATTTTAAAATGTAATTTTGTTCTTTATAAAACCATTTCATAAATGATACACCTTTTATAGGAATATTATCACCGCTGTAAGATTGTAATTTCATATTTGGTTTATGAACTATCAAATCGGGGTTATAACCTAAAAATAAATAACGCTCAAATGACAATACATTTATATCAGCTCCCGTATCAAGTTTAAACTTCTCGTTGCCACACTCACCTCTTAATGTCTCATACCAATCGTCCGACGACACGGAGTTCACACTCGTTATGTCCGAGATCATCGGAATAAAAAATGACTCGCACTCAGTATTATCGGTATTTTCATTACACAGAGCAATGTCATACATCTTCTTTTTCATCGTGTTGTTGTTGCACATCCGAGCAAAATGACCGTAACCTTGACACACAAAACACTGTACACCGTTCGCCGGACACTGGCCGGGTTCGCAGGCCTGCCCGCAGCCCGGGCACGGCGCGCGCTCGCGGGCCGCCGGCGCCGCGCCGGACCGCGCGCCCCAGGCGCCCCGGCCGCCCGCGCCGCCGCCGCGGCTAGGCCTCCAGCGCCTGCCGCCTCGACCGCCTCGACCGCCTCGTCCGGCGCCGCCTCCACGAAATTGCAATGCATCCACATGCGAGGGTCCCGAGCACGCCGCGTTGTTGCTTAAGGCATCTAACCTGCGGGAACCGTCTGATGACAATTCATCCGCCTGGCAAATCTTAATCGCTTTATCGAGACTCAGATCGTCTGTGCGAAGAAGGCGATCCCTCACGACTACACTTCTAATCCCACCGCTGTCACCATGTAGTAAATGAAACAAGACGCTAAGAATTACAACTGATTTATTATCCACCAATAGCGGGTAAACACAAATGTATCTCTACCCACAACAGATATGAAACAAAAAAGCTATGAATGTGATATTTTTTTTATTTTTATACATAATCACCATTCTTTTCAATGCATTTGGAAGATCTCTCAATTAATTTATAGATACCCTCATAAAAATATTTTTCGGCATTGCTGTCAAAATGCTCATTAACTGCTGCCTTCAGAGTTTCATCGTCAGCAAATCGGTTTCCCCAAAGGTCTTTTTTTAGATTAGAAAACAAATAATAGTCGCTTGGTGTTAAATCTGGACTATAGGGTGGGTGATTTATTTTTTGAAATCCACACTCCAGAATGGCAGCTTCGGCAACTCGAGCACTATGAACAGGGTCATTGTCATGAAAGAGTAAAATGCCTTTTGCTTATTTTCCTCTCCTTTTTTCCTTGATTGCTTCTCTCAACCGTCTTAAAATATTAGCATAGTATCCTCCTGTAATATTTACCGATTTATTTTTATAGTCAATCAACAAGATCCTTTTGCAATCCCAAAAAAATTGTGGCCATGACCTTTCCGGCTGAAAGCATGACCTTGATTTTTTTGGGGCCAGGTGAGCCTCTAAAATGCCACTGCATTGACTCTTTTTTAGTCTCTGGGTAATACTGATGAACCCAGGTTTCATCTCCTGTGACTATTCTATTGATTAGGTCATCAGGATTTTGGCCACACAATTCCAAAAACTCTGTACAACAATCCATACGCACTCGCCACTGAAGCGGCGTCAGCATTCGTGGCACCTATCTTGCACTTATTTTTTTCATATTAGGCCGGTCATGAATTATCGCGTGTATTGTACCAACAGAAGGATTAGTTTCTTGAGCTATAGTTGTGATTTTCGCCCTAGTATCAAGCAATATGATTTTCTCCACTTTTTCAACATTTTCCTGCGTACTGGCGTGGATAGGTCGGCCAGGGTGAGGGTCGTCTTCAATGCTCTCCCTCCCTTGTCTAAATAAACTTAACCACTTTTGGACTATAGACAAGGAAGGAGCAGAGTCACCATAAACAACGTCTATTTCTTGTTTTATACATTTCTGATTGTTTCCTTGCTTTTTTAAGAATTTAATAACCGTGCGGTGTTCTAATTTTACCAACATCACAAAATTTCTTTGAGTAATCGTGTTTGTTCGGTAATCGCAGAAAAACCAGTGGAAATATTTCTGTCATATTTATGTCTTTTTATTGCTTATGAATGACACAAAATGGATAGTATTAAAAAGTTTACTAAAAGAGGTTGGTACATCTCGATACCGAGAATTTATTGAACGCCCCTCGTACCTATGAAATAAGACAATAAATAACTTTTGCAAGCTCCTATCTCTGTGCACCAGTCAAGTGTGAAATAACTTTGCAAAGTTTTTTCCGTGTAACTATCGTTTTTAGGTTTCCGTACCTCAAAAGGAAAAAACTAAACCCTTATAGGATCACTCGTGTGTCTGTCTGTCTGTCTCTCTGTCCGTCTGTCACAGCCAATTTGCTCCGAAACTACTATTTTTTTTTTTTTTTTTTATGTCAATTGACTGGCAAACGAGCTGACGGCCCACCTGATGGAAAGTGGTCACCGCCGCCCATGGACATCTGCAACACCAGAGGTGCTGCCAATGCGTTGCCAGTCTAAGGAGGATGGGGAATGGGGATGGGATAGGGATGAGGGAATAGGCCTCCGGATCTCGTCACTCACCGTACGAAACGCAATAGCAAGCTATTACTTTACGCCGATATTCTGTGAGAGTGTGGTGCGGTCGAGCCGGCCCATTCGAACAGTAATCATATAGTGAGGATTACTGTTTGGCTCTACCACTACAAAACCGACTAGACCGATTGAGTTGAAATTTGGTATACATATGTAAGTCGGTGACTGCAACACGGATGCGTGTCGTAAATATATAAATTTTAAACATGGGCGCCGCTTTTGTGGGGTAAATTAGACAATTAAAAAAGAAGTTCTGCAACCTATATTGTGTGACATATCAAATGAAATGAAGGATCTTAAATACAATTTTTTTGAATTTTTAATAAAATAGTTTGGAAGTTATTTAGGAAAGTAGGCAAAAATTGACCATTCCCCCCCCTTATTACCGAAACTACTGGGGCTAAAATTTTGAAAAAAATACCGAAAATATTTCTTTACCTATAGATTACAGGAAAATCTATAAGAAGTCTATGGTATTTAAAGTAACCTAGTAAATTTCAGATAATCATGTATGGAACGGAACTCTCTCCACGCGAGTTTAACTCGCACTCGTCCGGTTTTTGTGGTGTAATTAGAAATGTACGGTTTTCAGATATGTCCCTATACTGGTGCTACACACATGCACTATAATTCTTGCTAAATTTCATTATTCTAAGTCAACGGGATGTACCCCGGGGTTTTGATTCCCTTGCGGGTGTCAAAATATGCGGCATAAACAGCTGTATCTTTGATTGCGTTGACTTAGAAGTTTGAGTTTTTCACAGCTCCATCGGCCTGAGTATTTGATATTAATTTCAACATGATACCTTCACGCGTTCCTGAGAAAAAGGGTTTTGACAGACAGACAGACAGACAGACAGACGGACAACGAAGTGATTCTAAAAGGGTTCCTTTTTAACCGACTTCAAGAAACCGAAGGAGGAGGCTCAATTCGGCGCGTATATTTGTTTTTTAAAGGTACGGAACCCTAAAAATCACAGTGATTCCCTTTGGTAAAATAAAGTAGACAAAAAAATATTATTTCTCCAGAGTAACAACTACAACTCATAAACTTGCACTAAGTTTGTATGGAGCGGTATTTCCCTACCCTTCGCCTTAAGTAAATTAGATACAGTTAAATATTTTAACGTCGGTTTTATTGCGTTATAATGGACGCCTTCAAATGACCACAACATTGGTTTTGCATACGTCTTCAAAGTCATTCAAAGTTTTGGAACATTTTTACACTTTTTTTGTAAAATATAGTTATTTTCTTTCAGCGTGAATATCTTTCGATTTTTAATCGGATAATTTTTCAGGTTAAGGTTAATTGGTCTTGATGAGAGCCGTTGAGTGTGATGTTATTTGTTAATAACAATAACTATGAATCCCTTAGTTCTCGGTCCGTAAATAAGAGTTGTCAGAAATTGAAGGGTGCTCCGGACTAAGTGCCTCTCTTAGCCCGGAGAGCCTTCAATTTCTGATATGAAATCTGATCTGAACCAAAACCCACCAGATACTATAGTGAGTCAGTTACCGCTTTAAGACGTAAAATGCTGCCCCTATCATTCTATCATCATCTTGTGTTGAAGTCACACAAGTCTCTTAATGCTAATATCATATTATACAATTATTATATCGTTAATGTTAATTTTCATTTTAAGTTTCGTTTACAGCGTTTTTATTTAAATTTAAATCTAATTTATTTAATGCTCTTATTCTTGATTTTAATCTTACATAAATTTTAAAATTAATTTCTGTGTGTCTTTAGATATAAATTATATAATGAATATATTTGGTTGCTCGTTAGCTCATTTTGGGATATGTAAAAATAGTTTCGTAATTAATTTTTCACATTTTCAAGGAAAAAACACTAAAAATATTATTAATTTTTTAAATTGTCGATATTACGCTATCTTACTGTCAGCCGTCGCGTTTGACGTCAACATACTGAAACCGGTCGTAACCGTCAAAAAAAGCATAGTCTATAATGAGGTTGCGGTCCGAATAACACTTACGGTAATCACAACGCTTAAGGTGGGCAGCGTGATTCAGAACGCAACCGACCTATGCAAGCGTCATACGTCGTGACTGGTGTTTAAAATCACCTCACCTAAAAGTAAAAAAATTAAGATTTCAATTTCTTAATTTCTAAATAAACTTGATTTATTTTTACATAAATCCTATTCTATAATGTACTATTGAGAACATAGAAATATATTATTAATATTTGTTACTATAGTCAAGTAGTCAATTGCGGTACCAAGCACTCCGCTTGTTTAAGGCCCGGGCAAACCAAACGCGTTTGCGGCGCGTCGCATTTCGAACGCGGGCCCGCGCAGGGTCGTATTTACCCTAGGGCCAAGGGGGTCATGGCCCAGGGCGGCAGGCTGCGAGGGGCGGCGAAGCCTCGCGGCTTTCTTTGGGCGCCTTTTATTGTCAGGCTTACCTACAATGTTTTTATTAGTTAATGGTGCGGCAAAGCTAACTGGCCCGGGGCGCCAAATCTTTAAATACGCATCTGGGCCCGCGCGATCTGTAGAACGGCAACGCGACGCGTCGCAAACGCGTTTGGTTTGCCCGGGCCTTTAATCCATTTAAAAGGGAACCAAGAAATCTCAAATTTCTCTTGGAATCGTCAACTTATTGAAGGTTAAGTTCAACAAATCTTTGTTCCGACTGGTTATATCAAGGAAACCTATAAATTTGCGGAGGTGATAACGTAAATTAAAGCAACAAGTTTTAAAAAGTACAGTGCCTTGTTATCTCCGGAGAAGTAATTCGAAGCGCCTACAGGCTGTCATTAGGTAGTTTTTTGCGGCAGTGGTCGATAAAGCGAAATTGTAAGGATTAAGCAGGGCGGCCTTCAGATCACTTTCGTGCCACGGCGTAGGCTGACTAATATTATAGAGTAGTAAAAACCTCCTCCATCAAGCTTATCTACCTACATTGTAATAAAGCTGTAGAATGGAATATTTGTATATTGAATTTATTTGGCACCAGTAGACAGTTTTTTTTTATTGTTTGTTTCTGTCTGTACGTATATCTGTGCACGGATCACGTGGAAACTACTAGACAGATTTTGATAAAACTAAGCATACTAATCGATAGTATAGTAAATATAGGATATTTTTCTATACCGGCAAGTCAAATGCTCCCGAGGGAATAAAGATAAATGTAAAAGAAACCCTATTTCGTAAGTAATAAATACTAATTTAATTTAATTTAATAAATACTAATTTAAAGTAATAATTGGAATATTTGTATATTGAATTTATTTGGCACCAGTAGACAGTTTTTTTTATTGTCTGTCCGTATATCTGTGCACGGATCACGTGGAAACTACTAGACAGATTTTGATGAAACTAAGC
Source organism: Tortricodes alternella (assembly GCA_947859335.1). Classification (NCBI taxonomy): domain Eukaryota; kingdom Metazoa; phylum Arthropoda; class Insecta; order Lepidoptera; family Tortricidae; genus Tortricodes; species Tortricodes alternella. Next base: position 8,220,083 of record OX401983.1, on the reverse strand, counting down.
ATACTAATCGATAGTATAGTAAATATAGGATATTTTTCTATACCGGCAAGTCAAATGCTCCCGAGGGAATAAAGATAAATGTAAAAGAAACCTTATTTCGTAAGTAATAAATACTAATTTAATTTAATTTAATAAATACTAATTTAAAGTAATAATTGGAATATTTGTATATTGAATTTATTTGGCACCAGTAGACAGTTTTTTTTATTGTCTGTCCGTATATCTGTGCACGGATCACGTGGAAACTACTAGACAGATTTTGATGAAACTAAGCATACTAATCGATAGTATAGTAAATATAGGATATTTTTCTATACCGGCAAGTCAAATGCTCCCGAGGGAATAAAGATAAATGTAAAAGAAACCTTATGTCTTAAGTAATAAATACTAATTTAATTTATTATTTCCCTCATCTAATAAAATTGTGCTTAAAAACGCTACTCGCTGCTAGATAGCCAGACAATCTTAGCAAGGGAAATTGAATATTTTACAAAGGTTTTATAGCCCTCACTGATATACACAGCCAATACACCAATCTAGAATTATCTTAGTGTATTGGCTGTGCACTGTGTAAATTAGTTCTGGTTTAATAGGCCTATAACAGTAATCTTGGAATAAAACAAAGGATACTTTTCATCCCAATCGTGGGAGACAAAGTCGCGGGTACAGCTAGAATTAGATTATATGAGTGATTAAGTCACTGTCATGAAAAGTGGCACAAACAGGAACTCTACGTAAGTCGTCTGTGTTAGACGCTCGCTGACGCGTATGATGATGACTTAACTCATAGAAAAGCAGATAAATTTAATCATTAGGTGTACATACATATAATAAGAGTTGACAAATTGCTAAATGGATAGGTATTTAATATTCGGCTTTATAAATGAGGTCATCCTACTTGTTAAGATCCTTAATTTAACTAGTCTTTTTGGAGTTTACTCCTTAAGAATCGATTTTCATATATAAGCCTAGGGTATGAAAAGTTATGGGGAGTAAAATCAAACTACGATGTCACACTGTCACACGGTTCGGAGTCACACGAAGTCACACGATTTTACCGAAGATGCGTCGGTCACTTCGCATTGCATACAGATATAGTGAATAATATGTTTCTATCGGTAAAACTCTGATCTCAATCGGAAGACGACGGGACCCGAAGTGTCAATGAATTATTGTATTCAATGACTGACATGTTTATATTCATTAATATGAAACTTTATTATTTATTGTCAAATGTCAAAATGAAAAATGACAGCATGGTATGATGGGTACTGGTTTATTTTATAATCGTTCGTAAGGAGTAAACTATTGTCGTGCGTCGGAGCTGACGCACACACACTTTTTTTCTTTGCCTACTATAACTGAAACGATTAGTACAGTTATTGCTCCAGCTGAACGAACAACTTTATAGAGTTACATAAATATATGTATGTAATAAATAAATGTAACAAACAACCAACATGCTAGTACGAGTAACTTTAAATGGCATGCGGAATCCAACCGCCTTAAACAGAGGCAGCTACGTATGCCTGCGACACGCCCGTTCTCTTGGTCCGATATTCTTTTAAATTATACTCAACGTCTTATAGTTCTTGATAAACCAATTAATTAAAAAAACCGGCAATCACGCTTACTGTCTTTAAGGAAAGGTTTTATGAATCTGCATCCTCTTACTAAAATATGAAGTTGCAATGTAGTATTCATTGTATAAACATTATGACAATGAATATTTACTGGATGCACTATTTGCTTTAAATAACACAAAAATATAAAAATCAAAAGTTTAATTTATTTCAAACAACAAAAAGTTTCCCTGCAGACTACTTTCCGACATTCTGAATTTGCTTAATGGTATAATAATTAAATAAGCGATGATGTTGACTGTTGCACTGTTGGGCCGAGTGTTGTGGGCCAGGGATGAGGTGGGCCGCTCACCACGGATGGCCGTAGGGGGAGGCGACAAGGGGAGCGTGGGCAACGGCGTAAGGAGAGTGGGCCACGCCGTATGGAGCGTGCGCAACTGCCACAGCTGGGGATGCGAGCTGCAAGAAATCAGTCATCAAAATTAAGAGGAAGTGTCAGGGTCCGGTGTCAATACAAGAGAAACGGGACTCCAAGATTCTATCTTTCGTATCATCATTATTAGTCTATAAACGCCACCCACTGACGCACGCACAGGCCTCTCATAGTTAGAGGGGCAGGCCAGTAGTTCCCACGCGGGCCCAGTGCAGATTGGGGACTTGACACACATCTTTGAATTACTTCGCTGATGTATACAGGTTTCCGCAGTATGTTCTTTCTTCATCAAAATGCTCGCGTTACATATCAAATTCAATTCCGCACATGAGATCCGAAAATCTCAGAGGTGCGAGCCAGGATTTAAACCTGCGACCGCACGAGAAGCAGCGCATCAGAAACCTGGGCTACCACTGCACTGTTTTTATTGAATATCCTGACCAATCAACACACGTACACATAATGAATACTATACATGAGTGCGTTTGTGTATGAGCATTGATCAATCAAAATATATCTATTAAAAAATCCGGAACAACAAAGAATTATTATGACGGACAGACACTCGTTATGCTTGTCCACATGACTTATACAGTTCCTAGTGACACTTACCGGTATTACAGAGACTATAAACTTAATAATTTATCAAAAGTAAATGTATATCGAAAGTGGATGGTCAAGTTTGCAGCTGGTAACTAAATGCCAGGGTCGCTTGTTGCGAAAACAAAAGCATTTTTCGCTAAAAGCTAAATTATACAGATTTAAACTTCATCTACTTCAAGGTGATCTATACCTAGCTTCGCTTATGTTATGTCTATCCGATTATATGCAAGATTAATCAAGGACGAATCTCACGCTTTTGCACTGAGAATTTTTTTTGATGCTATACCTGCATTACCGTAATGTATTCGCAACCAAGTCCAAATAATGTCGAAGCATCCGATATAATGTTGATTGTTACGTGGTAATGTAAAAACACATACAGGCGTTTGTAGTCCGCAACATTATCTATGTAGCCGAGTCTCTACTTACGTTAGGTACCTTTTTCTACAGAATTACGTACGTGGCATCCAGAATTACGTATGTCGTTACAGTATTTTTTTCTCAGTGTGACTGACATTTGATAAGAACACAGGGCCTCTATTCGGGAACGTCCAAGCGATATAATTGCGGCTCGCGAGCGAGACTCGCATCCCACTCTTACGCATTGCGCGTCGGGCGGAAGAGTGGGATAAGAATCTCGCTAGCGCGTCGCTACAATATCGCTTGGACATTCCCGAATAGAGGCGCAGGTCCCAAAATAAAAGTTCCTCGTTTTTGTACGAGTAATCGTCACACTGTGAGCATGTTTGTTAGTCCTTCACGCTTCAACGGCTAGACGGATTTGGATGAAATGTATTATTTACTTATTTTCATTGGCTTTGTATCTGAGAAAATTTAAAAGTTCGCCAGGGAATAAATATAATCGAATTTCACGCAAATGAAGTCGCGAGTAGAAGCTAGTTAACATTAAAAATATGACTACTATAACTGTAATTAGTTATTACCACTTTCAAACGGGTTCGCCAATGGTAAATGATGATATAGTAAAAATAAAAGTCATTATACTGCCATTTAAGACATTCCTATACGTGATATGAAATTTCCTAAATATATGTTTATAAACGAAGTAAGAAGTCAATGTTAATTTTAGTAATTTTAACTCGCTAGTTATCGCGAACTTTTTTCGTAAGAACGCGCGATCAAACATACAGATATCAAACATACTTATGTCTAACAGGTGTCCTAATTGATCGCGCGAATGTTAATTAGGACACCTGCGCTTCTATTCAGGATCGTCTAAGTGATATTGTAGCGACTCGCGAGCGAGATTCTCATCTCACTCTTCGGCACGATGCGTAATGCGTAAGTGCGGGATGCGAATCTCGCTCGCTAGTCTCTACAATATCACTTAGACGTTCCCGATTAGACGCCCTGTTCGACATAAGTATGTTTGAACGCGGATTCTTACGAACAAAATTTGCACGAACTTACGATCACCGCGCATTCACGTTATCTTAGGACAACGCATTAAAAACAAAGTTCGGAGTAGGATAAACGCCTAGACTACTATAACATTAGTTTAATTAAAATATTCTTCGCTTTGCTTCGCTTCGCATTTGAACAGTCGTACGTTTAGGTGCTCTTCACCTAGAGCATTCGCCTGTAATGTAACGTTTCAGATTCGATTTTGAGCATTACATTACAGAGCCCTTACCATGAGTTTGCGCAGACCGTTCTCGCTATCGAAATCTATCGGAAATACTGCTTGTTCCCGATACACGTAGAAGGGACCGAGCGATAGTTTGCGCTATTGAGAGCGGTTTGCGCGACTCATGGTGATGGTACAGTACTGCCTCTCTGACTTGACGAGCATTCGCCTGTAATGTAACATTTCAAATTCGATTTTGAGCATTACATTACAGTACTGCGCACTGTAATGCTCGGTTCTCTTCCCTCACCAATGTAATGCTCGAATCTGTAACATTACAGGTTGCGCACTGTAATGCTCCTTTCTCCCTCACTGATGTAATGCTCGTCTGTGTAACATTACATTACAGGTGAATGCTCCAGGTGAGGGAGCACCTTTCATTAAACGTTTATTTGTTGAACTAATTTGTTTTTTATTGATTACCTAATGACTTAACATTATATTTAATTGTTTAATTAAATCTTTGTTTGTGCAACTTACCCTCACGGTATTGGCATAAGAGGTGGCCACGGGCAGCGCGGTCTTAACGACGGGCGCTCCTACCAGGCCATGGCCCCACGGGGATACCAACGGAGCCCCGTACGGAGACCCGTACGGCGACGCGTAATGGGCTCCGTACAGACCGGGGGCGGCGGCAGTGATGGCGAGGAGGGCGGCAAACACAACCTAGGGAAAATAAACAAATACAAATGTAACTCGTCTAAGCTATTAGATGTAATATAATAATAAAAAGTTATACTTACAATTAGCAGTGACAGCCTAACGTATAGGTACTCTGTTTACTCTACGGAGATCGCTTTGAATGTGCGAGCATATGAAATGTCTTAATCTGTGTTTACGAACTTTGGTGCAATGTGTCATTATACAAAACTTTTACATTCAGTGACCGCCGTGAAGTAATTAGAGTGTAAAACATGATCGCACCAATAAATCAGACAGACGGACGAATAGAGCCCAAGGGTCGTATTATGAGCTCTTAATTCCAGGCAGTTCCCACCGTAAACTGAGCTGTCTGGAAAATTCGTATTATGAGTGCACCAAAGAGGCCGGCTCAAGCGCGCACTTAATAGGAATTTTCCAGGCAACTCAGTTTAAGGCGGAATCTGTCTGGAATTAAGAGCTCATAATACGATCCTAGGTCTGAATGGTCTGCCAATTTGTAAATTGATTAATCATTAGGGAAGATGCATTTTTTTTCATATTGTATTGGAAAGTGCTGCGAAATAGCACCGATGTGTGTCGCAAAACATTATTTTGATGTTTATTATATGAGTTATAAAGCTTTGAAAAGTCACTGTTCATACCACTCGCAAAAACACACCATACAAAATGGACGACAACTATGACGTCACAGCATTTGTTGACTGTACAAAATGTATGGCGTTTAAACGAAATCTATAATTATTTCCGAAAATAATGTTTTAGACCAACATCGTAGAAATAAAACATGACATAAATTTGATAAGGATGTCCAAAAAACTAAAATCAGAGCTATAAACTAATATATATGTTTCACTAATTTTGACCCTTAATAAAATAAAAATGAATAGTCAAAATGATCTGCTTATTTCTGTAATACGTATGCTTTTGTTTACATTTACGTTCATAATATATCATTTAAACCTCATTTTGATTTTCCCATTATGGCTGATAGTCTGCATCTACCAGCAAAAAGAAAAAAACCAGACAAGTGCGAGTTAAACTCGCGTGGAGAGGGTTCCGTCCCGTACATGATAATCTGAAATTTACTAGGTTTCTTTAAATATCATAGACTTCTTATAGGTTTTCCTGTAATCTATAGGTTAAGAACTATTTTCTGTAATTTTTTCGAAATTGTAGCCCCAGTAGTTTCGGAAATAAGGGGGGGGAATGGTCAATTTTCGCCTATTTTCCTAAATAACTTCCAAAACATTTTACTTAAAATTCAAATGAAAATATATTTAAGATCCTCACAATAAGCCCTTTCATTTGATATGTCACATGATACAGGTTGCATAACAATTTTTTTTTAATTTTCTAATTTACCCCCCCAAAAGTGGCCCCCATGTTTAAAATTCATATATTTACGTCAGGCGTCCGTTTTGCGGTCACCGACTTACAATGTGTACCAAATTTCAACTCAATCGGCCATTACTTCCGGAGCAAATTGGCTGTGATAGACGGACAGACAGACACACGAGTGATCCTATAAGGGTTTCGTTTTTTCCTTTTGAGGTACGGAACCCTAAAAACACATATTTCTTCATCCGATCTCGTGGATAATATGAAAAATAAATTAGCCGTAGTTTCATATACTATACATATACTTTGTTTCTTAATGGCAAAGAAGAACTTCATTCGTAGTTTATTCAATTGCTTCATGAATGTCAGAACAAATTGGTCGCGCTCATTATAGTCAGTTAATGAAAACTTAACGTGTTCGTTCCTTTTTAATAAAGTGCGAGTTAAACTCACGTTGAGAGGGTTCCGTGATTATATGAAATTAACTGTTACTTAAAATACCATAGACTTCTTATAGGTTTTCCTGTAATCTATAGGTAAAGAACTATTCTCTGTATGTTTTTGAAAATGTTAGGCACAGTAGTTTTGGATGAAGAATTCGGGGGAATGGTCAATATTCGCCTATTTTCTTAAATAACTTCAATAATAAAATATTTAAGATTCGATTATTTTTTATAAAATTATATTTAAGATTCTCATAACAAGTCCGTTTGACATGTCACATGCCATAGCTTGCAAAACTTTTATTTTTAATTTTCTAGTTTACCCCCCTAAAATGGCCCCCATGTTTAAAATTCTTTTATATACGTTACTCATCCGTGTTGCGGTCACCGACTTACATATGTATAACCATTTCTACTCAATCGGGCCAGTAGTTTCGGAGCAAATTGGCTGTGACAGACGGACAGACAGACAGACACACGAGTGATCCTATAAGGGTTCCGTTTTTTCCTTTATAGATAAAAACCGTAAAAACGTATTCAATACCTTTTCCAGGGAACATGCTAATCGTTCATAAATTGACCATAAGAACAAAGTGCAACATTAAGGAGCCGTTCATTGTCACTGTTTGTCACCGCCCACGAATGCCCTTTAGGTCGCAAAGGACATCGAGTGTGGGCCTATCTAATCTAGAACTCGATCGGTGCCTTGCCTTTCTAACGAGACCGGTCTCCAACAACGCCCTCGTCGCATGCGCAGCTGACGTTTAAGTTTCATTGCTTTGTTTGATAACCAGTTGAGTCGGTTGGCGAGTACAGCCGGTGCTGGGAATGCCTGGCGGATTTACCATTTAAGGTACAATATTGGACAAAATGATTCCGGGTAAAAATGCCTTATTCTGGATTTTGAATTTGTCTAAGCTAGAAGTTTGGACGAAATTTGTTACTGCCCCACATATACGTATGTCGTTAGGGTTGCTTTAAATTATTGACACGGAAAACAATATTTAATCTATAGAAAAAAAAATTTTTTCTTTGTTAATAGAGCTTTGTCTACGTAAGACGATGTCGCTCTATTGTGCAACATTTTTGATAATACAATACAAGCAGTTACAGTTTATGTATATTTAGTAGACTGGAGAATCCAGCAGACACTCGCAGGAGATTATTATCGCCTGCGGATGCACTAGACTTTACTCCTCTGCTGCACTGGGAGTGAAGAAATAGCATAGAATGCGTGCAGATGCTTATCATCCTGGCATGTCGTAAAAGTCGACTAAGGGACGGGTCCTCTCCAACATGGTGGACTATCTGTATGGGCGATGGGCTGATCACCTGTCACCATACGGTTCATCATACCATCTTAGGACTAATAAATCGAACGTGGCCACAAGTAGTCTTGTGGCTCTGCCCACCCCATTAGGGATTTCGGGCGTGATGCTATGTATGTATGTATGTATGTATGTATGCACTAGAACCATTCTATACAGTGCCCTGGCTTCCGCCGACAAAGGAAAAGAAAAAATTAAAACGTCAAGTAAACACTGAATGAAAATTTTTATAATAAACTTTAAAGATCAATGAACATTCAGGACATTCAAGATTATGTGATCTTATTTTAAGTACCTGTGGTCTTGCAATAAAACATTTGAATTTGAATTTGATTTTGAAAACAGCAATTTAAATAAAGTGAGAATATGAACTGGCAAAGCAATTTCATATGAAGTAGTCCTTAACTCTACTTACAAATATTATACCTACCAGAAAAAATCGGACAAGTGCTAGGTAAACTCGCATGGAGAGGGTTCCGTGATTATATGAAATTTAACGTAAATAAATCAAAAATCATGAAGGCCACTTTAGAAAGAATGCTAAATTAGAAAATTAAAAAGAAGTTATGCAAACCTTGACGTGTGGCATATAAAATGATAAAAGCACGATGTGAGAATCTTAAATTTTTTTTTTATAGTTTTGAGATAAATGATTTTGAAGTTATTTAGGAAAATAGGCAAAAATTGACCATTCTCCCTTATCTCCAAAAGTACTGGGCCTAAGATTTAAAAAAATACAGATAATAGTTCTTTACCTATAGATTACAGGAAACCCTATAAGAAGTCTATGGTATTTTAAGTAACATAGGAAATCATATAATCACGGAACCGTCTCCACGCGAGTTTAACTCGCACTTGTCCGGGTTTTTCCTTTTGAGGGTGGAACCCTAGAAATAGTCACATGCATTGAAAATCTCCTCCTTTTGGGAAGCCGGTAAAAAGCAGAATAATGTCAAAGTTAGTTGTGAACCGTTTTGGTTGAGGTGTATCATAGAATAAGTACCTTCCTATTAGTTTATACATACCTACGTATGACATTAGCAATAACCTCAACTGTCATTATTTGAATAATAATTATTTGTTAGCATGATATTATCACTGCTGTTGCATGTCCTTTGTGTATCGTATATAACGTCATTGAATTTATAACATAATGATTAATTATACATGCAATGAATTCAATACAAAATATGTCATCTTTTTTATGAAAAAATTGTTCTATAAGCAATATTTGGCTACTTTTAGCCGCGATGTCACGACGAAAATTTTGATGAAATAATTCGGGAACGCGGGCTGCAGCGCTGCGGAATGCCCTAGAACTATACTTATATGTATGCAATATGTAGGTAATCAACGTGAGCTATTGCCCTTTAGCATTCAAAATAGGTGTAGCATCTATTTTGCTTAATGTCTCTCGGCAAACTTCGTGTTTCGTCAGTCGTCGGATTTCTATCAGTTGCATTCGTTTGTGTTCGGAAATGCGATGATTGCCGGGAGACATTAAGTTATTTTCTAACTTTCGTCGCTAATTTCGTCCCTCATTTCATTGACAATTAATTATAAATTGACACGCACGCTCGTACGTCTGCGTCAAAATTCGACCAAAGTCAAAGACACGTACGAACATGTGGTTTATACGTACTGACGGGTCAAGTTTGGCTCGCCGGCGAGGTCATGACCGAAGTGTTATTTAAGGTCCTACCCGGCGAATTTCGCTGTTTTAAAATCCTATATAAAGTACACTTAGCGTTGTGCAAGAATCTTTAAAAAATTATGTATTGTAGTATGGAATCTATTCTTTATTTTCTTCCACTGGAATCTTGAAAAAAGTGATAAATCAAGAGCAAAATAAACCGTAAACCCTTCAAACTAAAATAGCTCCCTTATTATGCGACGCTTATACATGAGACTTTTACTAATCAGAAGACAATAATGTACACTATAATTTCATCCAGCGGTTTTTCAATTTATTTTGTAGTTTTTGAGTAAATTATACTATTCACTGCGGTGCGTTAACTAAGGCAAGTGGGGAAGAACCGAGTTGGAACGCTCAAGGTCATCGGCGTGCGGTACGCCCTTAAAGGCGCTGATCGGCGGGCGAGCTTTACCGCGGTTTTATAGCTCGTCGGTATAACTCACCCGTGTGTCATTACAAAACGTCCGTGTTTTATTTTTTACTCGGCTCGACGCACAAGCCCGCGTGTCGATCACGGCTGGCGACCTGAGCCGGCAGCTTTTGGCAAAAGCGTTAGAGGATAGACAAGAGGTTTTGCTGTTAATTCACGTATAAAATGAGTTGCGACAACTGTTGCCTTTTTTTGATCCAACTTTTAACCCAAGCTCTAAGGTATTTTCGCATTCTTTTTCTAATTTTGCGCTTTAGAGAGGTAACACAAAGCTTCAGACTTTACACGACATATTGGCTCAATTTTTGAATCTAACTACATACTTATAATGTGTTTTAATACGTTTAATTACCTCATTAAAGTGGGTGATCGACGTACGAGCCGTCATACCGCGGTCACACGACTGTTTTGCTCCCTAGTCGATCAGCATCAACGAACGAGCCGCAAGTAAAACCGTCAATTTTTGAATCTAACTACATACTTATAATATATTGTTTTAATGCGTTCAATTACCTAATTAAGGTGGGTGATCGACGAACGCTGTCATACCGCGGTCACACGACGGTTTTGCTCGCTAGTCGATCAGCACCAACGGGCCACAAGTAAAACCGTCGTTCTAAAACCGCGGTATAACGGCTCGTACGTCGATCACCCACTTAGGAGGGACGTGATAATATATAATGCTTTTATCAATACCTAGGGAAGACTGTTTGATAATGGATTTAGCGAATTACATTTTTCTTCGAAAATTCTTAATAAGGTAGTGACCCAGTTTGTTTAGGAAACTAAAAGGTTCAATGACCACTGAATATTTTGCTGTAGATATTACCAAGAATTGATGGTTTCTGTTTGTTTTATTGTTATTATTCGAGCATTGGTTTTGGCTCTCCATGGTCAATTGTGGAAGTCATTATCCTTTTTAAACCAACTTAAAACAAACAGTTTCGCTATTTATTTTTAAACTTCGCAATCTTAAGAACGACTGATTTGGATATGATTGATTTGTAAAAAAACATGTTTGGCATAGTATGTCCTCTATGTATATAGGACACTGTGTTATAGCACATAAATAAATTACACGAGAAATAACTTTCGCAAATACCTATGATGTATCCATTATGCAATGTTGAGTGTGATACAACCTTGCATAGGTTTATTTGATTTTCTCGAAAACTATAAGCATTTGTAATTCTTTTTATTTGCCTATGAAATGTAGGTAGGTACTTTCTTTTTCGCAGTCGTTTTAATATAATATTGGACAACGCATTAAAACGCGTCCAAACCGAAACGAGTAGACACGAAATTCAAAAACCATTGGGATGTATTTTGTTGCTCATTCTGAAGCCCCTCATAGCATTTTTTCAGTTATTTTAAATGTACAGACTTTTTCCACTTTACGTTTTTAGTATATGTATAGATGGCATAAACATGTAACTTTTTTGTTTGTTTGACTGTATATCTGTTTGTCTTTTTGGATATACGTCTGCTTCAACTGCAGGTGATTTTAATTTTGAAGGTCCAAATTAACATCTTCGTTACTATTCTTATATTGATCTTCTTCGTTTATATTGATATCGAACAACGCCAAAAAGACACAATTTTAAATTAAGGGTGACGGTTCATCACGGCGGCTCTTACACTCCGTAAAAATTAACCACTGCGCGTACGGAGTCGCGGGTACAGCTAGTTAAAAGAAAAGTTTATCCGTAGGCGGCATTTTAAATTTAATTTTCAGCTATCATCTTGTATTTAAGCACTTAACCTGAAATATTGAATTTGGAGGATAATTCCTAGAAAAAGATTTAATCGTCCATAAAGAGATTTTTATTAATCAGAACGATTCGTTTGCGTTCAAGCATTGAAATGAGTTAGGAGGATATTATTCAAGTTGAATATCCGGGTTTCCGATAACTAACCTAATAAAAAAAATATAACGTGAACCAATTTAACCAATAGACGGTAAATTACCTTATGCCTGTTATATCATTATTTTTTTACATTTAGCATGAATCGAATTGACAAAAAAGTAATTTACTGCGTTCCGGGTAAAAATACAACACTGACCTTGAAAGGTTAATGCCGCGGCATCGATACCTACTATAGGCGTACAGTACGCGAGAATGTGAAAAACATGTCGTCTAAAGGGGAATGGCAGTACCATTAACATGAGTTTACGAAAACAGTTCTCGCTATCGCAATCTATCGGTAATACTGCTTTAACAATACGAGTAAAAGGGAACGAGCGATCGTTTTCTATTACAAGAAGGGTTTGCGTTAACTCATGGTTGATACAATGGTTGCCTAAAAGTTGCCAATGGTAACTTTTAGGCCCAGACAGTACGCATATAAAAATGTGTGTAAATGATAGTGAATAAATATAATAAATAAATAATCAGGGAACAATCTTTACACAAATCGATCTAGTCTTAAAGTAAGCTCTAAAGGCTTGTGTTATGGGTACTAGACGACAATATACATAATTATATAGAGAAATAAATACTTAAATACTCAGGAACAAATATCTGTGCTTATCACACAAATATTTGCCCTTACCGGGGATCGAACCCGGGACGCTAGCTTCAGAGGCAGGGTCACGCCTAACTAGGCTAACCGCGTCGTCAATATGTTTAATTGGTAAAGCAAAGAGTTAAAATAAAGTAAAAGGTTATATTATTATTTTTAAACAAGTTAACACGCAAATGCACCTTCGCGCACATGCGCACAAATGGACCGTAAATAACCGTAAATGGGAAGTGGGGGCGGAATTCATTTTCAGATCGAGGTTCACAATATCCGTTTTTAAAACGACGAGAAACAAATAACTAAGATGCCAAGGTAATGAAAGTTCAATCAAAATGACATTGTCAAAGTTCGATCATCGCTGGCTGATAACTATAAACAGAATACCTCTTTCAACGGCCCTAATACCCACGCAATATGTCACATTTGTGTGTCACACATAATGTTTTGATAGTGTTGTATTATTTTTTGGTTTTAATTTAAATTGTTTATTATTAATTTGTGATGACATATATTCTATTTTATTATTTAATGTTTTGACGATCTCAACTTTGAATTCATATATTTTGACATGTACTGAATATAATGTAATTTAATTTGAGAAATAAAATAAATCTAAATCTAAAAATCTAAATCATTTTTATTCAAACTGGCGGAACTTGATTCTATCAAGTTGTTAACAATCTTCATACCGCACAAAATAATCAACTACCTCTCGAATTAATTTCCTGTACACGATTCAATGGTTTACTTGTTGGCTCGTTGGCTCGCCAACTCTCGTTGGTGATCCGATGGCGAGCCAAACAGTAGGCTCTCGAACGCGGACTTAGGATTTTAGGCATGCACAAAACCCCTAGCGACTCAATCCGCCGGTTTTTAAGACCGCGGACTTTTAGGTTCTTCTTGGGCGGTTTAGACCTTTGTGCAGGTGGTTTCGCTCGCAATTGGATCACGGCTTAAAAACATTACTGTCGTGTGAATAGGTACGATAATAGTAGTTTCGGTATTTATAATCTTCTTCCTCTTTATATATAAAAATCAATTGCCGTGCGTTAGTATCGCTAAAACTCAAAAATGGCTTGACCGATTCGAATAATTATTTTTTGTTTTGTTCGCTTGAATACAGGGATGGTTTGAAAACAAAAGAAAAATAGAGATATTCTAAGCGAACGGAGTCGCGGACACAAGCTAGTTCAATAATACACATATTTTTAGCAACACTTAAAACCGACTTCGAATATCCTTTAAAAAAAAACAGACAAGTACGAGTTCGACTTGCGCACGAAGGGTTCCGTACCATTATCTATAATCAAGCAACAAAAATATCACGTTTGTTGTATGGGAAATTAAATTAAATAAATATTTATTTTATTCTGTTATTTAATATTTGTTGTTATAGCGGCAACAGAAATACATCATCTGTGAAAATTTCAACTGTCTAACTATCACGGTTCATGAGATACAGCCCCGTGACAGACGAACTGACAGACGGACAGCAGAGTCTTAATAGTAATAGGGTCCGTTTTACCCTTTGGGTACGGAACCCAAAAAAATATACGCGTCGAATAGAGAATCACCTCCTTCGGTTTTTTTGAAGTCGGTTAAATAATAACCGGCGTCAAGTAAATGGACACAGTGAGACGTCTAGGTATACTTACTTAATTTACTTGCTACCCGCTTCGATATATTTAATGTATTACTTAATTAACAAATATATCTGATGTTTCTAGGTAATTGGTAACGAAGGTCGTCATTATTACTCACTTATTAAAGGAGTTAAGTATGTAGTCCGAGTTTTTTTTAATTATTTTATTTTGTCCATTTAGAGTTGTAATGTAATAATACATTCATTATATCCACTAGTACCAGATGACGATAACATTATGTCGACTGCTCATAGACTATTGTAAAATTTTGCCATCAGAATGCAAGGACTGTTCACCGTTAAGGAGTTCTTTTGTTTTGTGAACCTTACTATCAATTCCAATTTACCTGATAAGTTCTAAGTTACTATTCTTATTTATTCTCACAGTGACAAGGAAATGTTATTATTATCCGTTAATTGCCTATCACTGAAGAGTTCCATGTAGCAATCCGTTGACTCCATCAGCACCCCACTTGACCAAATGATGCTGCTCTGGTGCAAATGCATCAGTTATTTTAGAAAACGACAAAAACGGTATATGTTTGCTTACAACTTTTGAGGAGTTCCGTTGATTCCTCAAGGATCCCATCATCAGATCAGATTTAAACTTTCCAAGAAAAAGAATTATCGAAACAATATTACACAAATAGAACAGTTAATAAAAGTAATATCTTACCAGCTTGTACATTTTGAAGGGTTGGCGGGAGTGGCTTGCAGAAGTGAAGAAGAAAGATTTGGGAGCGAATGTGGCAAGGGACTGCGCAGTCTAGCTTTTATAGCGCCTAAACACATGGCTCGGTCGAATCCGTCTAACCCTACCTCCAGCCTGGGCCTAGGTCATTCGTATCAGTCTAAGGCTGGATGCGTACCGATGGCAAATAAACGGCGCATTTGGACCAGGGAATAAAAAACTGTATTTTTATTTGGAAACATGGTATTTCAATGTTACTACTGGTATTTCTGTTATTACTGGTATTTCATCCACTTTTGATGCGTCACGTGCCAGTGACGAATTTCAATTATGTCAAAGTTGGATATTATCGGAGTAAGTTTATGCATGTCCATGTCAGTTGTTAGGCCTGCAACTAGCTAATACAAATGAAATTCTTTTGTGGATCAACTAATTAATTCAAGTTAGTACGTAGTATTACTCTTAGCCTTGAATAGGGTCATGTTGTTCCACAAGGCATTTCAAAATATGTACTTAACTAACTAACAACCTTCTATACAGCAGGAACTTCGTTTTGAGTTGTAGGCATTTTTAAGCAACATTTAATTTTTATTACATCATTGCTATTTACATTAAAATGGTAATGAAGTAGGCACCGCGCAATTATGGATTATTATTACTTTCACTGTTTGTGCTCATAAAAAGAGTGGTTCTCTAATGTTTAACAAACATATTTTTCTTCCAACTACGCGTTAACATTCATCATTATGGCCTTAAATACTCAGCACAAAGTAGCTCTTTTTTGCTCCAGAGCAATAAAGTTGCATACAAAATTCAATATTACACTGTTTTGTGTTTTTTATTTATTTGGTTACTTGATCAAAAAGTTTACACCACCAGCCACTACTACTACTACTACTAAATGTCATTAGGCAAAGTTTTATTATCTAAATACCTAACATTAATTCGAATATAATGCATGTGTAACTATATCAATTGTTGTTATATCGATCATTACACACTCCTTACAATCAAGCAAGATTTTCCGGGCTGTTACACAAAAAACCTAATATCTAGAGCTTCGCTCCCGCCTTAGCCTTCTGAACCTAAACTATTCGAGTCGCTTCTGCTTCGACTCATTGTAATGAATGAATCAATAATCTTATAATGTTATACCCAGTTATACATTGGTAGGTTATTGATTGTTGTTACCAAAAAGTAACCTAATACAAGTTCACAAGAAGTTATAAAATAATTAGGAAGTTTGCAAGAATTTCTCTACAAATGTTCTAAATTTTTAAGATGTGTTTCTTTAACAAAGAAAATAATTTTATAAGTTTGTACGAGTACCCATATATTCTTAATCAAGATTCTTATTGAGAACCTAACGCTACTTTGATAAGAACACGTGGCGATCCGGTTGGGAGTATTTTTATGTTACTCATACGATACATTATTACATTACGATCGCATTAATCTTCATAGTTTTGATACTTTTGAAAAACATTTCAAACTATTCAAGAACATCATTCAGTTGTATTCTTATTATTTCGAGGCTCATTGAGTAAAAATATGTTTTGATTCACTGTTTTCGCTACCATAGCCGTTGCAAGTAGTTCTTACTTCGAGAATGAAGAAACATTATGGCAATAAGTTGCCGCGTTATTTTGTCGACATATTCGAGGTAGCGATATAAAATCTTATTTTTGTTATACATTTTCTGTGCACACTACACGAGAAGGTAATGTTAAAGAATCTCAGAACTTTTAACCGCTTTGAAGTATTCTAGAGTTGACGCAGTTAACGGGCGTGTGTTGCAAGTGTCGCAATCGCATCGGCTAACGGTTGTTGATTTGATTAGTTTTAAATTATACCAGCAGCTTTCACATTTCGTGTATTACTATAATCTTCTGTTTTAATCAATCAATCAATAATTTACAATCAAATGATTAATATAGCTTTTTGGCATATCTGGGCATAATATCGTTAATCCGTTAATCATTAATGAACGTAGTTAACATTTCGATTAACGGATTAACATTTAAGTTAACTTCAAAAATTGTTAACGGACTCTTTAACTTCCGTTAAAACAATTGAAGTCAGTTAAACGTTAATTAAGTACTTACTATTTACCAAACGGACACCGCGCGGCGTGTCAGATAGCTTTTGATTTGAATTTGATCTCTAAATAATAGGTATTATTATAAACTCTAATCTAATACCCTATTTTGACTAATGTTTCATGTCCTGCCTAAACTTCCATAGCACATACTAACATTTTTATAAGTAAATTACTAACGCTACGACATATAAAGTACAATTTCTATTACGACACGAGTTAACGATTAACGCTAACTTCCGTTAAATCTTCCTAAATGAACCGCTTTAACGTTTAACGAAGTTAACTTTTTTAGTAAGGGACTAGCGATTAACAAAGTTAACTATTTGATTAAGGATTCCCAGCTATGCTTTTTGGAAAATTATATCGAAAGGCAAAACAATTGAATTCCTTCGATATAAGGATACCTTTTTTTTAAAGAGTTGAGTTATGGGTTTTATTTATGCTTGAAAAGTGTAAATAAGTACTTACCTATGATTGAACTGCATTTTTGTAGCACTTCAGATTGCCCTAGTAAGAACAAAATCTTGTATCAGGTATGCAGTTTTTCCTGATTTATTCAAGAATTTAAGAAACTTGCTTCAAAACAGGAGATAAATTTTGTACATAAATAGAATAATGGATCAAGACTTCTCACCCCTTCTACAACTCAGTTAGTTGTTGTGTGGTTGACTAAAATTTATATGCCTAGACTGCAGTGGACGCAGCTAACGCGGGCCTAAGGAGGGCAGGGCCTCTGTGCCACTGTTCTTGTCACAGGGCCACATGACTTATCATTTCATATCTAGGTAAGTGCACATTATTCACCCAAGCACGTTGTTAGCGTAATCGCTGCTATATAAGATAAAAAATATTGCAGTCTAAAAGTTTAGAATGGAAAAGAAACCATTTTAGGCGTCATTCATTGGGCTATTATTCTTTTTTACCTCTCGTTATAGATCTAAATCTTCTGATAGAACATTAGTGCTCAAGGTTTTGGGTTCATTTATTTATATCATCACTTGTAATATAAATCTACTTGTAACACGTGCTAAGTTGTTTATTTTGAAACAGAGGATAACACTTCTTAATTAAAGATTAAATTGCGTGTTTATATTCAAGATCCTTGGATATGTTTGGCATTTGGAAATCTTATTACCTACTGTAAATTAACTCAATTAAGACACTCTGTTTTTTATTATTGTTGGTAAAACAAGGTAACTTGGTAAATAGGTAATTAGAATTTACGTTGGAGTACATCTAGAAATAGAGACTTTTAGCTGTAATTAAACTTAATTCATCATAGTCCTCCAGTGGATCCAATTCGAAACTTTTAATTTAAATTTAAGAATATCTTAAAATTCGCTAAATTTAAGTTAGTTTAGTGACATCCGCTATTCGAAATTACGCGCTTAATTAAGTAAACCTAATTTTAAACCTACTTTGACGTCGAAGTGACAGCGATAAATTAAATAAGTGTTTGGCCGCGGTTCGTTAAACGACACGCTGATTACCGGTTTTTCGAGACAAATGAAATTACATTAATAATAAATTTATTTGCACAAATGTTTACTTTGATAAATGTTTATTAAGACGTAATGGGGTGCAATTCGAAATCATATTATTTTAATTTACCTTTTCTTAACTTAAAATAAGAAACGCCAAACTCGATTATTCAGCTCTTAGCGTGAATGCTATTCGAAGAAAACAACTTGAGCGATCTTTTATTTTGACGTTTTTATCAATTAAACTTAGCGATAGCAGCTTAAATCGGTATTCGAACGTGCCCGCTAAATGTCAAATAAGTGATTTTTAATCCATTTCATTTTTAAATTTAGGCGCCAATTAAAACTTTGCCGCTAAATTATTGCACTGTTTTTTGCGAAAGGTAAAAGTAAGTTTTAGTACTTGAAGATGGAGGATTTTGTTGTAGCTGCTTTTATCGAACAAACTGAAAGGTATGTTATGGGTGTAAAAATCTTAAAATTGTAAAATTTGTCAAAATTGTTTATTCAAAGTTCCCGCATATACTCAATACGATGATTGCTGCTAAACTAGCTGTTTTAAAGCACCAAGTTGTTGGATGCTACAGACAAAGTCAAGGGCATACCCAGTAGTCCCCCCCCGGGCCCGCCCTTGAAACCCTCGGGACGCTGGGTATGCCCTTGCACAAAGTATTGAGTTTGGGGACAATTGTACATAGAGACTAGTCAAAATATGCTATCTAGTTTATAGTATCTAAATCATACTTCAATGTTTGGGGCACTTAGGTATTTAATTTGTAATTTTTTAACAGCACACAACGGAGTGAACTCAGGAGGCTTAGGGACCAATCCAACCCATTTGAATTGCCAGAGAGTAGGTTCAAGAAGTTATTCAGGCTGCCCCAGGCATCTGTTTTGGACCTACTCGAATGTCTTAATTCAAGGGGAGAAATGGATTTAGGACCTATCCCAAGGCATCTAAAGGTAAATTCAAATTTTAATTTAAAAAGTTTTATTGGCTATAATAGGTAGTACACACATGTGGTGATGTTTATTAAAAGTTATATCAGTATGTTTTACCAGTCTGCTTGTGGAGACATATAATTATTCAGAGCATTATTCAGGACAATCATTGATAATCAATACTTATTAACAGTAATAACAAAATATAAATATAATCAATAGCAAAGATTTAAAACAAAGTAATTCTCATTATAAAGAAAATCTTACAAGAAAATAATTTCTTTTTTATAATTTATATCTCTATGATGTTAGTGAATTGTTATTTTGTTTACAGCTTCTGTGTGCTTTGAGCTTCTTTGGTCATGGAAGCTACCAGACGCATGTTGGGGAGCATTTCCTGTTGGCACAGTCACAGCCATCAGTCTCCAGATCACTGGAATATGTGTGTGAACTGATTGCCGAGAAGGTAATGCCTCAAGAAATTGTTTTCCCAACATCAGTCGAAGGCAAACAAAAAGTAATGAGGAAGTAAGTTTGTCCAAAACTAATGTTTCCTTTAATAAAATTAAGCTTTAATAACTTATTTCATAAAGGGTTGAAAGATCAGCTTTTAAAAGGCTGTCTTTTATTTCAGATTCCTTGAACTCCATGGAATAGAGAACACCCTTGGAGTCATAGATGGCACTCATATTGCTATTGTGACACCACAAATACACCACCCAACTGCGCCTGCTGTTCTCTTTTACAACAGAAAAGGTTTTTACAGCATCAATTGCCAAATGGTGATTACTGTTTCTAGTTGTTATGAATCCTTTCATCTATTTATACACATCAAAATCACAAGATATTTATTACCGCATGGTTTGGTTTATACAATTATGATATAATTATGGCTTTCTTAAATAAGGTCTTAAGCAGTTTTTTTCTGCCATTGGCTAAAACAAAAAAAAACTTTAATAGCTCCAACTATATTAACTAACATTCATTGTATGCGCCATTTAAATACACTGACAAAGACCCAACCAAATCTGAAATGATAAGTCTGTGTACTTAATTATTAGAAATTTAGAAAACATATTCTGGTTTGAATTTAATTGACCAGCATAGCATAATAGATCAACATTTTTCTAACTATCTATTTCAGGTTTGTGATGCAGAGCAAAGAATTATAAATTTAAAAGCAGATTTTCCTGGCTCCACTCATGACTCTGCAGTATTGCAGGCGTCACACATAAACGACTTTTTACAAAATCAGTATGTACGAGGTGTTGGCAATCAGTGGTTACTTGGTAAAACTATAGCATAGTAATAATAGTTTTTTGTATTAATTTGTACTAGGTACTAGGTAGCCTTTACCTGCTTCAACTGCAAAGTAATCCTTAATTACTGTTATTTCAGATACCTTTGTGTTATTCCAGCACTATTACTTATTCTTAATTCTTGTTGAGCTTTGATAGCAACAAACAAACAACTTTATATCATTAAAACTATTGCTTTTATAGCATTGTTCTGATGACAAGTATAATATTACCAGCAGCAAAGGCTGGCAGACAACGATAACCTGTTTGATTTTTCATGGCGATCAAGTGATTCAGAACATTTTAGAAAAACATCCATTATTTTGTCCATCAAGAAGCAGATTTTGTTCGACGTTACCACCGCCGACTTCGACACACTATTGACAACTCTTCAGAGAACTTGGGCAAAACCGCTGTTCAGCTGTTGTTTGTAATTTGATGCTGACAAGCACCAAGATAGTCCGTGCTTCTTTCTCGTTATTGCGATTCGTACAAGATACTTAAGGGCTCGTCCTATCCACGGCGTATCCGGCATGCCATCGACTGGGCATAACTAAACCTCACCCCCAGGCGAATTGTTCCTCTGCGTAATTACTTTCTTCACTCACTTTTTTCTTCACACATGAAAAACACAACGGCTGTGTGTGCGCAATTCACGGACATACCTAATTATAATCATTATTAATCAAATCATGCCTACGCGTGGGCAACTGAACTGACTTCCACTTCCACTGACCGTGACTGACCACACTACACCACATGCTGCAGACGAGGAACTTTAGTTCTGTGAGATGAAGACTCGGCGGCGCTGTCAAAACAAATCTATGAACAAACCGAATAGGTATCTGGCCCCCAATTCTCGGTGCATTCGAGATTATGTCGATTGTGAGATTAAACGTCAGATTCATACAGTTGTGTCAAACGAGTGTATGCACTGACGTTTAAACTCGATTGTGAGATTATCTCGAATGCACCGACTACGGAACCCTACATTGTGCATGCTCCGACATGCACATCCGGTTTTTCTCAACTATCCTGCCCTTCCCATACATATTTTTATGTTATGTTATAGGTGATAAAGGTTACCCGCTGCTCCCATGGTTAATGACCCCATTCGAGCAGCCAGCTACAGCGGCTGAAAATAACTATAACAATGTGCATGCCCGGGCCCGAAACACAATAGAAGTTACGTTTGGCCTCTTAAAAAATAAATTTCGATGCCTTAAGGGTCACCGGGTTTTACACTACAGCCCAGAGAAGGCAGCCAAAATAATCGTGGCTTCCTGCACTGTCTATAACCTTTATTTAAAGTCATATGCCGGTGAGTGTTCATAATAGGCTAGTCCACAAGGAGTGACACTAATTCCTCCGTCCTTGTTTACATTTGAATTATTATTTAATTATTTGATAAACATACGGTGTAATACACTACCTAATCATACTGCAAAACTTCACGGGCGGAGGCATTAAGCGCAATATACACTGAACGTGTGCGCGGGTCGGGCGCAGATGAATTGTAAATTTACATATGGACGATAACACAACGCCGCGCACGTTCTGTGTGTTGCGCTTTAGTGGCAGGGTTGACCATATCGAATAGTGTACTTTGACACAACTATATGAATCTGTCGTTTAACCTCGCAATCGACACTATCTCGAATGCACCGGGAATTGGGGCCCTGACCGGTTCGTTTAATTTTCAGGGGACAGTGATGACGACACTTCATCTGATGAAGAGCAAGAAAGAGATCAGATGCCGGCGGCACCAGAAGTGGAAATTCCCCAATATGTGGAAAATCACTTTATCGATGCTGCCAGGCGCGTGCGGGCGCAAGTAGCGCGAAATTTGTAAAATAAAAAGTGTCCTTTTTATAAACATTTATTTTATTTACAAAATCGAATTAAAAAAGAAAATGCAAAGAAAAATGTATATAAAATTGAAATTAAAAACTAATTATTTAGAAGCAAATTAAAAATAACAAAATTAAAAATATAAAAATAATAATTAATTAAACATCACCCTCTCCTGTATCGATTTCATCGGTGCTTGCCAAGCTTCCTCGCGAGGCAAGCACCGATGCGAGCTCCCGGACAGCGGCAGCTATTATTTCCGCCGCCGTTATGATAGAGGCCCGAAATTGCGCATTATTAGAATTCATGGCCTCTATCATGGCGTCCCGGGAGCTCGTTGATCGCGGAGCCGCCTCAGAGGTTATCCTAGACCGGCGGCCTCTAGGCTGACCTCTGAGGCGACTAAGCCAGTCAGAACTTTCATGCGCCGGCGGCAGTGGCGGCGGTCCTCTTGCTGGCAAGGCTGTGGCTGAGGGCGGGAGCATAGTTGTCGATGTAGATGGGACAGGATCCGGTGACCCTGCAGACTGCGTAGCTAATGGAGGAGGGGTGCGCGATGGCGACCGACAGTTGATCTCGTACTCCTAAAAAAAAACAAGTTGCTATAATTTATAAAGTACTAAGTACTTAATCAACACGAAAGTAGTGTTGTCAATCATAAGTTTGAAAACAAATTGTAATACTAACCAATGGGGTTTCCGAAACAGAGAAGCCGTCAACCGCCGCAGTGCCCACTATTGCTATAACTCTCTCCTCCATTTGACTTAAATGTGCCACTGCAGGGCCACCGCCTGTCCGTCGAATCGAGTTATGTATTTTACGAGCCTTTGTTTTAGTTTTTTGGACCCACTGAGCCCAAATCTGTAAAAAAGATGCCATGTCTTAATTGAAAAGGGCTAGGGGCATTTAAAAATGTGAATGAAAGTAATCGAACGCCATGCTGGTAAAGTATTTGGTTAAAGACTGATGCGAGACTCCAGAATAAACTGACATTTAACTATACTAAAATTATGACTAGTTCGTTCGGTATCAATCTTGACTTCTAATGAAATAAAAAGCTCATACATGCTGCCACTCTGCTACCGTTCTGCTGCAGCCCATCTCATTCAGCTCGCCTGCCAACTGCCGCCAGAACAGAACCGCCTCTGTATCCGCTGTATTGCCTAAAAATGGTAAAATGAGCAAATAATTTGCTTCTGATGGGTTTAATTCAAAAATCAATGGATTTCAATAAAACCAATATTTAGCCTACCTCTCACCAGATGCATATTGGCATACACCTTTTCGACAAGCCAATCTTGCTGGCGCTTATTCGATCTCTTACGAGAGTTTTGGGAACTCATATTTCTTTTTCAAATTATTTTCATGTACAAGTACCTTGAACCCGCGGAATACTTTCCCGCCGTTTGAACTTTATTTATAAGAAAAGTTTGACGGCTCTGAATGCTTGTCGTTTTGAGCCAACCCTGTTCGTACTTCCGGCAAAACTAATTACTTTTTACCTCTACTAATTACTACTCAATTACTAATGCTCCGTACCTCAAAATGAAAAAAGGAACCTTTACAGGATCACTTCCTTGTCCGTCTATCCGTGGGTCTATCTAAGAAAAAGGGACCTCCCTTTTTCTTAGGAACGCGTGGAGATATTAAGTTGAAATTAATATCAAATACTGAGGTCTACAATATAACTGTGCAATATCACTGGTTGCACAACTATATTGATCGTTATTAGTCGATATTGACCGTCCATTACCATCTACTGACGATCAATATAATTGTGCAACCAGTGATATTGCAGTTACTTATATTGTAGGTCAGTGCCGAGCCTTAGAGCAACGTTCGGTGCTTTCATAGTTTATGAAGTTCAGTGTGCTAGGTACCTAATTTTTCTTTTGTAATTTTTTATTTTTTGTTTATAAAATGTGCAAAAAATTACCTAAGACGCGGTGGGTGAATCGGATTCGAACTGGTCCTGTTTTTTTTTAATATGTCAAACGTCTTTATTTAAGTACTTTCCTAAGGCTAGGTACTGACCTACAATATAACTGTGCAATAATATCACTGGTTGCTCAATTGATATTGATAGTCAGTTGATGATACTAGAACCTTCAATATTATCATCTATTGAAGATCAACATAATTGTGCAACCAGTGATATTGCAAAGTTATATTGTAGGTCAAGTACCTAGCCTAAGAACTGCACTATTTTGTCAAGTATAATAATAAATTTTAAGCATGAATGAATAATTAGTACCGTAAAATGGGGTGAATAGAAAACGTGGTGTGAATTTTTTCATTAGTTTGTTAACACCTGACAGCCGTAAAACTAGTCACAAATAAAGTTTTTGGCAGTTGAAGACGACCATTGTAACCGCGAACGAATGAACTGCTGTGAACTTTTGTACTGCCGCTAATATACGGATGGTTTTGCCAGTTTCTTTAGTAATTTTAAATATATAATCATTATTTTACATTTTGCATATTAAAACACGGTGCTAAGTTTGTTACGAATGTAAAAATTTGACTAAAAATGGATCTTATTAATTTTTACTCAACTTTGAGGTGAATCGAGACGATACAAAGGGTGATTAGAGTCGCTATATGGGGTCAATCGTTTTTAGTATCAGAAACGCCATGCTGCTAAAACGGGACGATTGTAGGGTGAATCAAAATATATACGATAGGGTTGTCAAAACTGGTAAAGTATATTTTTTTGAAGGTAAGTAGGTATTTTGTTTTTATTTTTCTGTAAGGTATAAAAATATGTTTTTTTTTTTCAAATACGTATATGTGTAGGTACCGGCGGGAAAGAAGAATCAAGTTTTTTATTCTTATTTTTCTTGCTGGAACGTACACACGCGGCATTTTGTACACCTATTTGAAAAAAAGAAGCAAATTTGTATGTTTTACATGGGAATAAAAACAAAATACCTACCAAACATTATTCATAGGCGAGCAAGTTAAATAATTCAAAACTTTAAATTACCTTTTTATTTATGGACCTACTTCTCTTATTGGTAACCAAAATCTGGTCTATAAACTTAAACATTGGTACTGACAGAATTATCAATAATATTTTTGACAACCCTTGCAACATTTTCTATTCACTCCATATGTCGTCTCTATTCTCCCCTCCTCGCTGTATGAATAGAGACAGCATGTATTTGCGTTTTTTATTGAATTAGCAATATATAGGTCATATACACCTTAGACAAAATTGTAGAACGCATCAAGACTCAGAAAATGACACCAACTTTATTCACATTACATTAAGGATCATAACCGAAAATTAGCATTGAAGTTAAAAATCGTTTCTGTTCACCCCATTTTACTGTACAAATTAAAATTTTCCTTTTTTTTCACCGATGAACCGGTAATCGTTGTGATATTAACCAACCCTGAGCAAAGACAAAACGCATACGACCAATTCGGATTAAATTTATAGGTGTCACTTGGATTTCAAAATTGTTTTAAATTTAGGTTAACTTAATTAAAGCACTTATTTCGAATAGCGGATGACACTAATTTAACCTAAATTAAGCGATTTTTAGGTTTAAGGTTTGACATGCAAAATTTAATCGCTGTCATGCATGATGTCAAATTGGCGAGCCAAAGAAAACTTTATTTTTCCTGTAATAAGAAAACAAAAAGAAAAACGAAGATAATTTTACAGTCGATAATGATCTTAAAAACGATCCCAAGCACCCAACCAAGGCCAGGCCGGACAAGTTTGGATAAAATTCGAAACAGAACGTAAGAAATTAAATGAAAATGATTACCTAAGGCGAATGTCCAGCGTGTAGACCGTAAAACGGGAAGTGCAGTCATATTATGATAAAAAGAATGAGTAAAGTGAATCTCCACCGTGTTATCCGCCTATCATGAAATGTAAACCTAGAGAAAACCTACTTAAGATAAAGTTAGAAGTTGTAACAGGTACCTATTCCAGTTTATTAAAAATGTAAAAGGTTGGTTTGGGAATGACCGACTTTCTAAAAAGCTGAATATTTACCCAATAGATGCTCTGTCCAACTAGTGCAAAATCTACCTATATTATCTTGTAGAAGGGTTAAACCTTGAGCTGCTAGTAATGTGATGCAACATTACTAGGCCATCACAGCTCAGAACATTTCACTAACTCAGGACATGTGGACTTTCATACAAGAAGGTTCGACAAAACTTGACAATGGGCAGGAAGAAGGAAAGTGGTTGGAGTGGGCAAGATACATTTTGCAAGACACTACTCTGTTAGTGCAAAGAAAGTCTGCTGTCTGCAGCGTCTCCTAAACAATATGTATGCATAAACTCTTGAGGCGAAAGGCCCCTTCTTAGTCTGCGAGGCCATAGGCGGTACTCCATGTCTTCCATGCCTTACACTGCCTCTTGAGTGGATGGAGTTGGAACTGTTAAGAAAATAAAGGCACTACAACTATTCCATTATATTATTTATTAATAAAAATCTTCAAAACATGTATATTGCAATAAATATATTTTTCATTATTATGAATGTTTTTAGTAATCCTTTTTACTGGTATATTTATATCTACTGGTGCTGTTCATTATCATTTCCTTTCTTATATGTATAGATGAGCCAGTTTTTCCATCCCTGAAAAATTTTAGTTAATTTTTTTCAATTGTTTCACACTAAAATAAAAATGTCACAAATAATTCAAGCAGGTGATTTATTCCATAATTCGTTCCTTTTGTTGTGTTCAGTATTAACCCTTTCAATGTCAGTCCCAATATCATGATGGAATAAACAGATCAGCAATGCACCAGTCATCTAAGTACATATACAAAATTCAAATCAAAATAAATGAACTATTCTGCAAGAGTGCCTAAATGAACCTGTTAAATGATTAAATAGCACAAGAATATTCTGGTATAGACAGGTTGATTGGAGGACAGCTGGATTAGGCCATGAACAGTTGTTCCGACTGCCTGCCTGATTAATGATAATAGTAATAATGATACAAATATTTTCTTATAGTATTCCTAGTGAGAAAAGACCAAATGGGTAGAAAGAAATATGAAAAAGCATACAAAACCTAGTTACTACTGTGTTTCTTGAAATAATTGTGATATTGATACCTACCACTTGATTATACCATTGATATATAGATTGATTGATTGATTTTTAGAGTTTTCATGGCCCTATCAATGCCTTAATCATTCTGTCAATTTTCGAAGTTGGATAAGACACGGCCAGAAGACTATTGATCTGTGCGGTAGCTCTATTTGGGTTCAGTGATGATTAAATAGAAATTTAAATGTTGACCCATGACCGATGGGTCTGGGTTTCCCTGGATTTCTCCTAGTTTGGAGGGTGTTCAGGTGACGTCCATGTGAAACCCAGACTATAAGCACATCCAGTTATATTGATTAATAAATTTAAAATCATCATCGTCATGCTATATATTTTCCACTGCTGCGCACAGGCCTCGTATCACAGTGAGAGGGACTGGGCCGTAGTCCACACGCGGGCCGAGTGCAGATTGGGGACCCCACATACACCATTGAATTACTTTGCAGATGTATGCAGGTTTCCTCATGAGATTTTCCTTACTTGAAATGATGTCTCACAAAGTTTTAATTTGACTATTAATATAATTTTCCTTTATCATAATTCTTGTGGTAAATAGGTATACAAATCATTTCTGAGCGATCAGAACGATGTCTAAGAGGATGTATGTTAGACCTCAAAGCTTAATTAAAAATTACATTCAAATATTTTGCCAACTGCATTGGAAGCAAGGTCCTTGCGATTTTTACCTCACTACCAGGTTACACACTAAAAATGCAATTCAGTTGATGCATGTAGACTGAGTCCAATGCAAGCAGACTGCAATTGCAGAAGACACATGCTGCTTGCTGCTGCAGTCGGCCGCAGTGACAGGCGCGGACGACGTCACATTGGTCAGGTTGTAGCAAAGGGGACCCATGGTTAGGTTAGGTTACACTTGTGACCTGCCATTGGTACACCACAACCATTGCATTGATTCCAAGCACGGCGTGATATAGCTGCGATCGCCGCCACACGCGGTCAGACTATACCAAAGTTAGGCCTGAAGCTAGGTTAGAATTTTTGACATACCTAGATTTAAAAACGTAGATATGTTATGACTTGTTAATACACATTGATTTATATTTTATAAATTTTGAAAAAAGTATAATGTAAATGCGAAAGAGTCGACGCGGACGCTCCTATTTCTGCGCATTTTGTGCGTTTGAGCCAGACATAAAAACGATTTTATAAAAGAGAAAATCATTTAAAATAGGTATAATCAACATCACTTTTCATTTAAATTTTTCTAAGCGTTTGATATTTACAGTTCAACAGAAATATCTGTGATCATCCACGCATAAAATTCTTCCTGAGAAAACTCACTTATTTGCTTTTTTGTTTTTAATAAAATTCACCTAACCTAATTCAAATAAAACTAGCGGCCAACTTTTAAGTCCGGCCAGCCCCCATAGCACACAAATTTTTATTGTGCACATAAAGCATTCGTCCCTTTCGTCCGCATATTAGTTAAAAAGTGACAGATGTTTCATGTAAGATAAAAGCTAGTGTGCTAGGCCCTCCGTTTAGCGAAAACTCATCTGACTAAATTGACATTTAGCGGGCACGTTCGAATACCGATTTACGCCGCTATCTCTAAGTTGAATTGTTAGAAACGTCAAAATAAGAGATCGCTTAAAAGTCGAGTTTTTCGAATAGCAAAAGCTTTAAGACCTGTCAAAATCGAGTTTGAAGTTTCTAATTTTAAGTTTAGAGAATTTTAATTTAAGAAGTAATGTTTCGAATTGGACCCATTATCATTATTGTAGTAAAAGGAAGATTAAAAAAAGAAGCCGCGAAAAACTAGTGGAGGTGAAATGAATTAGGTGCCAGTATTTTCCGAAAAGGCATTTGAAATTTTTCTATTCTTTGGAACGTGTTTTGAAATAAATAAAAATAAACTTGTTCTTTTTTGTAATTCATTTCAACAATTTAAAATATACATAATATAGGTACATTGAGCAAGTCACATAGGCAATGATGTCACCAAATTCGTTTATAGGAAGTAAGGAGAGGATAGATATCTGGCGAAATATGGGGAAGGAGCTGAGAGCGGTGCCGCGGGAGCGGCGACGTAGGGGGCAGCAGCGATGAGTGGGGCCGGGGCCACCACGGGAGTAGCCACTGCGTGGTTCACGGTGTGGGCGGAGTAGGAGCTGGCGTAGGGCGCCACGGCGTACGCCGCGGGGGCCACGAGCGCCGCCGGGGCCGCGGCCAGGGGAAGCACGCTGGCGCTGGCGGCGGCTACAGCCAGAACGAAGACAACCTGAAAAAGTTAGGGGTTTCAAATAAGCAACAAAAGTAGAAGTGATAATTTTAAAGGGCTTGTAAATGGGCTAGTTCTTTGGTCATTTACTACTATCTGAGCTATTCCCAAAAAGATTACGTATATTATATTTATATTACATCACTGCTGTGAACAAAAAGTTGGTTGTTTTTGTTTACAAGCACATTAACTGTCAGGGAAATGATTGTCGAAAAAAAACTTACAACGAATTTGGCGATCATTCTGCTTGGTTTGTGTGACTGCTCACAAGTATGGACGCGAACGGAGGAGTCGGTGGACTGTGTCGTCTCCAGGGCATCGTCACGTTTTATACGAATTGTGATTTAGTTGAGCAAGAATACGTTTAATCATGCGCAGGACATCGCTGGCTAACCGCCACATCGCTTGACCCAGACTTCTATAACGGCTGATGCATTCTAATTTAGACTCTGTGCACACCAATTTCACTGCAGCTTATGTAACTGGCGAATGTGGAAAAAAAACTTCCTAGTATTTTTTTGATGTAGGTATGCCAGCATAGCACTTTCTCTTAGTAGTGCTATGCTGGCATACCTCCATACCTATACATATAAAAATTTACAACTTACACGTAAGTATAGAGTATGTCTACGACTGAACCGATGGCGCAGTGGTAGTGCAACTGCCTACTGTGCCGGAGGTCGCTGGTTCGAGTCCCGGTAGCGGCAAACTTTGTCTGATAGGCACATGTTTCTAACCGAGTCATGGATGTTTAGTACTTAAATGATACCTCTATATATAAGTAAGGATGGGATGTCTTTATTATTAATATTGGAGGTTAATTGGGCCATATATGTGCCGCTTCGACCATTGCTGATCTATTGTGGCGGCCCTTCGGTTTGGCTAGTGCTGGCCTCGGCAGGACTGGTCCGCTAGCGGCCCTTTCCACCGTGTGCTCAGATACTTACCGTAAGAGCATCGGTTACCACAATTCACACACAGATAATGTATATAAGTTAGAAAAACTCATTGGCACATGGCAACCGCTTGGATTCGAACCCGGACCTCACGATCACGAGTCGAAATCCTTAGCCATAACGCCACCGATGCTCTTATGGGATGTCTTTAGTTCCATGGAAAATGGGTCGGGTGCTGGTGTGGGACGTAATCTGTGTAGATACGCTGGCTCCGCCACATCATCATGGAATGTCCATAAACCTGGCGCAGCGGCTGAAGAGGCCGAACACAAAAAAATTACAAATATAGGGGGTCTCGGTTCTGAATTTGACTTTGTTCCTTTCGAAGTCGAGACCCTCGGTCCGTGTAATCCTGGCACACTACGCCTCTTCGGTGAAATTTCGAAGAGGCTGGTGGCAAAATCTGGGGACCGGAGAGCTGGCAGCTTCCACGCACAACGGATTACCATTGCGATACACCAAGGAACCAGCCAGCACTTTCGGCACAATGCCACGAGGACCTTTTTTAGACGTAATTAAGTTTTTAATATGTTTGTAGTTGTTGTTATTCAATAAAATAACCATTTTATTTTATTTTTATAAAGAGGTTTTTATTTATAAAGTCAACAAACAAGGTCAATAATAACAAAAACAAGAATATTAAAACAGAATTAAAATTAACTAACATAAAAAACCCCACCCTGCATCGTGCCTGGCCCAAATGTCCCCATTATGCCGGCCGCATTACCGCGCTGGATAGCTATTGACATCTGCATTCATTCATGCATTCAATAAATACTTAGGTTATTACAAAAGTCGACTTCGATGTGTATTAAAGGGCGTAAGATTTTCTGTAAATAGGTTCTGAAAAGTAGAATGTGCAGTAGCTTAGTGTCTTGACGCGCGTCCTCTCGCAAAGGCGTCGCGGGTTCAAATCCCGGCTCGAATCTTGAACCTCATGTGCGGAATACAATTTAACATTTAGAACCTGCATGCTTTGCGAAGTAATTCAAAGATATGTGTGAAGTCCCTAATCCGCACTATGCCCGCGTGCATACCTCTCACTATGAGAGGAGGCCTGTGCCCAGCAGTGGGCGTATAGAGGCTGATGATGATTATGAGGTTCATAAAATATTAGCCAAATTAACTCCTTAACTTAAACGTTAGACAATTTAGTGCCTATTTCGTGTCGAAAAGAATTTCTCAATGTGCTCCATTTCTCCGCGCGCGCACGTGAATCCCAAATGACCAGCCGCAATACGTCAAATAAATGTTTATTTACAAGTACGTTATCTGAATTACAATAAACAACATATATAAGGAACGACTTTTTCTTTGCCATCACACATCACATCTTCTTTTCGTCAAGGAAGGTCCTATAACAAACTAGCAAAATGTTTTCTTTCAAATCTGTGAGTATATTTTCTTAAATAAAAATATTTTTAGAGAAATTGCAAAACTATATTTTTTAGCTCTTGCTGAATTTATATTTTAGAATTTCCCCTCAGAATATTAATGATTTCTTTTGTTTCAGATCGTACTAATTGCTGCGGCTTTCACCGTCGGAGCTGAATGCAGCGCTGTAGGGGTACCAGCAGTGGCTGCGGCCTTGGTTGCGCCGGCGCACGTCGGCTACGCACACGGTGTGCCCCAGAACATTCCACCTTACGCGTCTCAAGTCAGCGTGGTCAACAGAGCACTAAGTTCTTTGGTGGCTAGCCCATTTGCTGCTCCCTACATCGCTGGACCTGCCCCCTATGCTGCCCCTTACGCAGCTTATGCTGCAGCACCCTACGCTGCAGCGCCCTACGCTGCTCCTGCGGCTTACGCTGCCCCTGCGGCTTACGCTGCCCCTGCGGCGTACGCTGCGCCTGCGGCGTATGCGGCCCCAGCAGCCTACGCTGCAGCTCCTTACGCTGCTGCACCACTCCCCTACGCCCCCGGGGCACCTCTTATCAGAGCACCCCTCGGTGTTGCCCCTGCGTTTGTACGATAGATTTAAGAAAACACGACTGACCTTCCTTCTTAAAAATAATTATCACAGATACTATTTAAATATATTTCTTATACATCTTTGTATGTAAATTAATAAAATTTTATACATAAACATTTGCATTTTGATGATACCTTCTAATGTATTATTTATTTGATTTCTTGAAACGTGATCTTGATTGACACGCATCCGGATTACATATACCTATACCAGCGGCGAAGCGTCAGATGTTTCCTAAGGGAAGTCGGAAGAATTAGAACCGTCGTGCGAGTCTGACATTTAGTTAGAGTAACATGGACTTCACTGACAGCTAGCCGTAGCTTTCTAGCTCGGTAAAGCCGTCAGGAATCGGCTTATAGGCAGGCTTGGCCACTGACCTATACCTACCTATCCCATGCCCCTATGTATGTATACATATATGTATGGAAGCGGATCCCTTCATTTTTAACCCCCGACGCAAAAATACGGGTGTTATAAGATTTAAGCCTAAGTGTGTGTGTGTGTGTGTGTGTGTGTGTATGTCTATCTGTCCCATCGTAGCTTTCATGACCATCGAATATTATCCAAAATTTCAAATCCATGCGGATGAAGTCACTGGAACAAGCTAATGGGTACATTATATTGAAAAAATGAGAAACTGAGAGGCACAGCCTGACGTATCAACGCATATCTCCGACCAACGAAGCGAGTATCTTACAATTTGGAAGATACGTTTGTTGGAGAGTACCTACACTAACAAGGGTTTTTAATTTTAAAGACAGCTCTTGGTCCTTTTGGACGTAGTTGCGAATAAAGGCTAGTAGAAAATATTATGAATGAAAAATCTATCTATATCTTCTATATCTATATCTATCTATATCTATATCTATACTTATAATAAAAGGCTAACGAAGTCGACTTTGTACATGAAAGATATTTAAAAAATAATGATAGATTTGGAAACTAGGCGTTCGGGAGATGCCGAAACACCTTTTAAATTTTTTCTTGTCTGTCCGTCTGTCTGTCTGTCGGTTAATTTGAACGTCAATCACGTTAAAACTACTGGACAGATTTTCACGAAATTCGGGGTGTTTATAGTTTATGATCTGGAGTCACGTATAGGCTAATATTTATTTTGAAATTCATCCCCTAAGGTGGATATATAGGGGATGAAACTTTGTATGGAGATACGTCATTTTTGAAGTTAGAACCATGAAAATTGGTATAAAGATAGCTGGTTATAAATGAAGAATTATAATCTAAGGTAAGTGTATAAAATAGGATGAATGTTTGTATGGGGGGGGGGGGTATTTATCGCGACGATATATTGCATCTGTCACATCCGCATAACAAAGTAATGTGTGCGGTAAATATTTATTTTGTACTTATGTTGGGTAGTCCGAGTTTATTTATAAAGTTTCACAAGAATTCCTCGCACTGCGTTAAAGAATTGTTGATCATGAGATGACTGCTGGTGTTTGTGATTCAGCAAAAGATAAATAAACAAATCTGACATATTTTTGCATTAAATTTATATTTTCATTTTGATACAAAAGAACAGCCTTATAGTAGTACAAAAGTTGACTTTTAACTTAATTACACTTAAACAAATTTATTTACAGCTATTGTTGGACTAGATTCATTTCCACGCGCCCGTGTTCAGGATAGGAGCTGGCGGCGGTAGAGGCGCCGGAGCCTGGAATCTGTTATATAAGTGTAAATGAGGTACATTATACGGTACAGCTCTTGCTACTGCAAATGGTGCAGGAGCCGGTGCGAACGCTGGTGCTGGCGCCACGGCTGGTGCTGGCGCGAAGACTGGTGCTGGCGCGAAGA
Source organism: Tortricodes alternella (assembly GCA_947859335.1). NCBI lineage: Eukaryota > Metazoa > Arthropoda > Insecta > Lepidoptera > Tortricidae > Tortricodes > Tortricodes alternella. The sequence continues at coordinate 8,185,318 of OX401983.1, read as the reverse complement.
CGGGTGCTGGCGCGAAAGCCGGTGCCGGTGCAAAGGCCCGTGCTGGTTCAAAAGCTGGCGCTGGCGCAAACACTGGAGCTGGTCCAAACGCAGGAGCTGGCACTGCATGTGCGAAAGCCGGTACAGGAGCAAGAGCTGGTCTCACAATAGGTGCAAATGGAGCAGCCGGAAGTGCTGGTACAGCTCTTGCAAATACAGGCGCGGGTGAAAATGCTGGAACTGCAGGCGCAAATCTTGGCACGGCAGGCGCGATGAAAGGTGCTGGCACTGGCGCTGGGAACACTGGAGCTGGCAGTGCTGGTGCTATGTGAGGAGCCGGTGCTACGGTGTGGATGGATCTAATTCCATGGGGGAAATTATAGAACGGAGCATATCGCACGATGGGAAAAGATCTGACTGCGGGTACAACGTGCCCGATCCCACTAGCGTGACAGCTAGCTATGACAGCGATGGTAGAGATAATCTGTAAAAAAGTAAAGCTTATTATTACGAGTCAAAACTTAAGCTGTAGTAAAATTAATTAATTAAACAAATTACAACTAGAGCTCCAATTGCTAATACTTACAAATCTAGGGAACACCATATTGATTTTTTGGCACGACTTGATTAGTCGAGTAACAATCAAGTTGTGTATTGATGGATGTGTCACTTGTCATTATATAGTTCATACTGTTGCAAGCATTACGTCTCTGTGCGTCGTGATCGGTTTCACTTTCCTTCGACAGGACATGCGCATGCTCAATAAGCTACCAACATGGGCGCCATCGATTACCACATGTGTCATGCTTGCCCATCCACAGGCTAGTTATATAATTGTAAAGAGGTTTAGGGACTGTTTCGTAATCAAACATCGATTGCCGATGATTACTAACGGTTCACAACAATGGGTAACAAAGGAATACTTTACACAAAGAGCTTTTGACTTACAACAATTATGTCGTTTTGCAGTAAAATGACAATGTCCTTTTTCACAGGTGCTGCATCCATGTAAGTAATGAATGTTTTCTCAAAAGACGTATTTTAGTTGTATCGCCTTGTACATGTCATAGGTTACCGAATATAGTACAGCAAAACGTTTAATTTTAATGAATATTACATTTCTATTTATATACTTAGTATTAAAGTCGGTTCGCCCAGAGTTGGTAAATATTATGATATCGTTTCGAAATAGCGACTGTCGCTTAACTATCGCAAATTGTATGACGGGCGTCGCTTATCGCCGCGCGCACCGAGTTTCGTGGTACGAGGGACGCAGATGTTTCTGTTTATACAGTTAGGCTATTCAATAATAATATTCTATGAAAAAAAAAAAAAATCCCTTTAATTTTTTATTATAATCGATAAAAATAACTAGCTGGCCGCTGTTTGTAATGAGTTGAGAAGCCCTGACTTTTTACTTTTTATCAACTCTCGGCGAACAGCGCCTCTATTCGGGAACGCTAAGTGATTATGTAGCGACTCGTAAGCCAGATTTCTCATCTCGCTCTTACGCATTACGCGTCGTGTGGAAGAGCGAGATGAGAAATCTGGCTTACGAGTCGTTACAGAATCACTTAGCGTTCCCGAATAGAGGCGCAGACCTTAGTTCTGGATTTTTCTAAGTAATAAATGCAACGAATATAACCTTTAAAATAGTAAAAGAACTCACATATTTTTCGTGGTACCTATGGGTTTATTTATTTTCCTTCAAATTATTTCTTTTGTTACTAAGCTACTACTCTGTTATAATTGCTTCTAAAAATCTCTATAACAATGTCAACAACTACCACATGCATCCTTACTAATATTATTAATGTGAATGTAAGTTTGTTTGTTACGCTTTCACCCGAAAACTACTGAACCGATCATCATGAAACTTTCTACACATATTCTTGGAGGTATTAGAAGTAACATAGGATACTTTGTTATCCCGGTAAATTTATAAGTTCCCGAGGGAATAAACTATAACCGAATTCCACGCGAACAAGCTAGCACGTAAGTTTATTTCTTACGCGTTTACGTAAAAACTACTAAACGGATCATCATAAAACTTTGTACACATATTCTTGGAGGTATTAGAAGTAACATAGGATACTTTTTATCACGAAAAATTTTAAAGTTCCCGAGGGAATAACTAGAACCTCGCGAACAAAGTCGCGGGCTAAAGCTAGTAGAGAATAAATAAAAAAATCAAGTTCATAGTTTTAAGTAGTACACGCAAGAGGGACGCATATTCTACCAAAATACAGTCTAAAACTAGTACAAATGGTAGAGTGAATCACTCTTCATACCTAGTTGAACGCAAATAAAAAATCTACTTAATGACCATATCACAATACTTATAAATTGTATGTAAGTGTATTTATTGTATTGCATAAGCTAATTTTCATTATGATTAAATATAAACAAAATTTCTCAATACTATACAATATTATTAATGCAAAATCAAGTATTTCTGATTGTTACGTTATTATCGCTTAATAAGATTAAAATTATATTTCACAGACACTTTATTTGGGGTTCAAAGTTGTAAATAAAGCTGTCATCCACGTAAATAGCACAAGCTCTAAATACGTTTTGTATGCAGAAACGCGCGGGCGATAACTGCTTATCTGTGAACTTGCAATTAACGTTAAATAATAGTAAACTTATAGAATGTTTAGGTCATGCATCAGTATTGCGTAAGGTAATTCAGCTTTTTATTGTACTGAAATTGGCACACAAGTCGTCTTGACCCGTATATTTTATGGGTAAATGTGTAACAATAGACATCGCAAAAAGAGTTCATGGACGAATAACGCCCTCAATATGGAATTGATGTGCAAAATAGCCAAAATGGTGTTTGAATTGAATCCTAATGAAGTACTATATAAAGTTATATTTTCCTATGCGCCAAACTGATATGGCTTTTTGTGGAGATCGTTTTCCATTGAGATAGGGTTGATATTGCATCGCAGGATATGGCACGTTGCGTCGTCCTTACCTACTTGGTATTCAAAGTTAGTACAGAACAAGCGTGTACAAGAGAAATGGGTCCCAGCGATGTTCTAGTGCACTACATTCTTAGGTAGGTACAATCTTACTTTTATCTTTCAGATTGAGTGCGATCCTGGCATCTTAATTAACAATTTTAAAGAAAAAAATTAGTTTTGTAAAAATATATAAAATATTTAATTAGGTATATATTACCTACTAAGCTACTATACCTTACAAGAATTTTTCGAGGATAAGGATATTTAAACTTCGGATTGCCTCTATCCATTGCTGCGCCCCTCAGGGTTTCATGTGTTGCTTATAGGTATCATTATGTAAACTATGTAATAGTGATTAAGTTTTCATATGAATGCAATAAATATTATGATTATGATTATTATTATTATTTGTCTTTTAAAAATTACATTGTTGACGTTTTGAGCTTATTTCATTTTTTTCAATGCATTTAACTTTAACAAACTGTTTTAATTTTAAAATATCTTTTAAGTAGCACGTAACGGATAGGCTAATGTATTTATTTTATTCACAAAAGATAATTTCTTCGTAAAAATTCATCCTTTTGGATTTTGACCAGTGCTCTTCGTCCAATTCTGAAAGTATACGCGCTTGCTACGCCACTGCTATACGCATTTGTTTTTTAGGGTTCCGTACCTCAAAAGGAAAAAAGGAACCCTTATAGGATCACTCGTGTGTCTGTCTGTCTGTCTGTCTGTCTGTCTGTCCGTCTGTCACAGCCAATTTGCTCCGAAACTACTGGACCGATTGAGTTGAAATTTGGTATTCATATGTAAGTTGGTGACCGCAACACGGACGCGTGACGTAAATATATGAATTTTAAACATAGGGGCCACTTTTTGGGGGTAAACTAGAAAATTTAAAAAAAAAGTTGTGCCACCTATATCATGTGACATATCAAATGAAAGGACTTATTGTGAGGATCTTAAATATATTTTTTTTTGAATTTTAAGTAAAATAGTTTAGAAGTTATTCAGGAAAATAGGCGAAAAATGACCATTCCCCCCCCTTATTTCCGAAACTACTGGGGCTAAAATTTTGAAAAAAATACAGAAAATAGATCTTTGCCTATAGATTACAGGAAAACCTATAAGAAGTCTAAGGTATTTAAGGTAACCTAGTAAATTTCAGATAATTATGTACGGAACGGAACCCTCTCCACGCGAGTTTAACTCGCACTTGTCCGGTTTTTGGGTTGGCGGCACTTCACTTGGGCAGATTATAAGAATTTTAGTACTACTTGGGAGGAGTTTTATTTGCCAAACAAAACTATTTATTTATTATATCAAAGAAGGGAAATAACATGTATTTGACAAATAAAACCAGGTGGCACCCTTAGATACAAACTTGTTCTACAATATATAAATAGGTCAGCCATATTTCAATTGTTTCCATTGTTTGCTAAGGCTTCGATGTGTAACGAGGTCTCCTTTATTCGGCTCCTACTAATTTATTTTCGTCAAGGACCACACGCCGACTTCCTTAGAACTTTGTTGTGCGTAAGTCACCTACACATGAGCCTAACAAAGAAATTTTCCACTAAACTGCATACGTAATCACCTGGTTTGTATGGATTTGTGTTGATTACCAAGGTCCAATGTATATTTTGGTCACAAATGAATGAAAAGTGAGAACAATGCTTGTTATACCACGGTCTACTCCACGGGATCATAGTAAAAAAAGGGGAAGTAAGTTATCTTCATACAAACGCACCGCGTGGGTCGCCGCACGCACACTTAAACAAATTTCGACCCGCTTAGTAAGGGGAAACGGGTCGAGATTTTGTTTAAGTGTGCATGCGGCGATGCACAGATACTTTGGCGCACACATACAAGCCGCGCGCGGTGCGTTTGTATGAAGATAACCTACTTCCCTTCTCTTTATACTATGACGGGAAACTTGATGATTAGGTGCTGTTCTGTTTCCAGAGGCGTATTTAAAGATTTGGCGCAGAAAAATATTGTAAGTAACCTTGACAATAAAAGGCGCCCAAAGAAGTCCCCGAGGCTTTGCCGCCCCGCAGCATGCCGTCCCGGGCCATGACTCTCTTGGCCTTAGGGTAAATACGCCTCTGTATGTTTCCATCTTCAGTCTGATACTTGCGAAGAAGAACAAAGAAATATGCAGTAAGTATATTTATTTTAACAGATAAGTCATATTCAGTCTTATTTATAGGGCAAAGTAAGGAGCAGATGGCGCGTAGTACGGTGAAGCAACGTAGGGAGCAGCATAACGAGCGTATTCGGGCAGGAAAGGTGCCGGGCCCGTGACTACTGGGGCCGCTGGGGCTACGATTCTGGCCGCTGGAGCAAAGTACGGAGCAGGAGCGGCGACGACCGGTGCAGCGGGTGCCACGATCCTCGCTGCAGGGGCGATGTATGGGGCAGGGGCAGCAACGATGGGGGCGGCCGCCGCGACCAGCCCGTTGTAGTTCCTCGATACGTATTGGGAGCTGGTTGCCGTCACGAAGGGCGCCGGGGCCACCAAGGCGGCCGGGGCTATGCTGGGCTTGGCAGATGCTAGAGCGATGGTTGCTAAAAGCACCTGTAAATAGTAATAATAATAAATCAGGGGACAATCTTTACACATATCAATCTAGCCCCAAAGTAAGCTCTAAAGGCTTGTGTTATGGGTACCTACTAGACGACGATATACATACTCATATAGTTAAATAAATACTTAAATACATAGAAAATATCCAAGACTCAGGAACAAACATTCGTGCTCATCACACAAATATTTGCCCTTACCGGGATTCGAACCCGGGACCGCTGGCTTCGGAAGCAGAGTCACTACCAACTAGGCCAAACGTGTCGTCATCGTATATAATATATAATAATTAAGTATAATTAATTATTTAATTTCATAAATTACTAAATAAACGAAACTGAAAACAATCTCGTAATAAAAATAAACAGATACGTTTTTTTTTATCGCACTTACAATTTTGTACATTTTGCTTGGTTTGTTGTTTTGTGTGCCGACAGAAGATGCGAATGTGATGTGTCCGAGTTGGTGACAATAGCTTTTATACGTTTGCCTGCAACAAGATTCACCTTGTCCGGTGTTTCGTCACGGCATTGCATTCGTTAGACTCCGGGCACGCAACGGGGCCACGTAACATTACGACAGCAAAGCTGGACATAACTAAATAGACCAGTAAGTCACTGTTATCTTTATCATAAAAAATACACTTTTCTAAATGACGCTTATATTTGATTGTTCAACATATTTGCACATCGTTTCGTGTTTAAAATTCTAAGTTGTTTTCACGGTACTAAATATGGCAAGAAACTAACATTGACGGCGAATATAAACCTTTCCTCTTATTATCATCAAATCATTGGATTATTTACAATACTCTGTAACTAATGTGACGAAGATTAGTCCCGTACTACAATTTAATGCCCATTTTTTTTTAATTGTGATATGTATCCAATGTTGCGTTTATCACAATTCACGTACCTGTTAAAGTCTTAGGATTAATTAATCGAACGTGGCCACAAGTAGTCTTGTGGCTCTGCCCACCCCATTAGGGATTTCGGGCGTGATGCTATGTATGTATGTATGTTATAGTCTGAAATTGTTGATGTTGGGAGAAAGCCCCCAGTCCCCTCTGCTGCACTGGGATTGAAGAAATAGCATAGAATGCGTGCAGATGCTTATCATCCTGGCATGTCGTAAAAGTCGACTAAGGGACGGGTCCTCTCCAACATGGTGGACTACCTGTATGGGCGATGGGCTGATCACCTGTCTCCATACGGTTCATCATACCATCTCAGGACTAATTAATCGAACGTGGCCACAAGTAGTCTTGTGGCTCTGCCCAACCCATTAGGGATTTCGGGCGTGATGCTATGTATGATGCTATGGGAGAAAGTCCATCCGTTTTATAAAACCGTGTTAGTTACTTCATACTCGTAGACCCTGAAAGCTATTTTCAATGAACATTTAGAACTTTCCATAAATTTATAATTATACCTGTCAGCTTAAGTAATAAAAAGCCGGTCAAGTGCGAGTCTGACTCGCGCGCCGAGGGTCCCGTACTTACCTATGAAAAACGGAGAGTACTTGTAGGTACGGAACCATAAAAATGAAAAATAAAAATAGCTTTTCATTCAGCTTTCTCAACAGCGGTATCAGTACATGTTAGTGGTAGATAATGTCAAATTGAGGGCGAATAACAGAACTTCCTCATTAGGGCTGAAACAATTAGTATCTTAAAACTAGAAACTAAGAACGAAAGTGTGCGTGTGTACAACCGGGTAACTATTTACAACCTACCTACGTATGAAAGAATACAAAAAATAACTTTCGCTAGCTCCTGTCTTTGCGATACGACCTAACAAAGGTTATTCTATTAAACTATTTTTTTTTTTTGTGATATAAGTACTAATTTACAGTTTTCGGACATTTTCCTTTACTTGTGCTGTAAGACACGCTTCTTGCCAAATTTCATGATTTTAGGTCAACGGAAAGTACCCTGTAGGTTTTGATTCCCTTGCGAGTATCAAAATATGTGGCATAAACGGCCGTATCTTTTGATTGCAGTGACTTAGAAAGTTGATTTTTTCACGGCTCGAGGAGATTGCTAACTTGAATACTTGATATTAATTCCAACTTGATACCTTCACGCGTTCCTGAGAAAAAGGGGTTGACACACGGACAAACAGACGGACAACGAAGTGATCCTATAAGGGTTCCTTTTTTCCTTTTGAGATACGGAACCCTGAAAATTACTGTTTTCTTTTAAACTAAGTCTTTAATTAGGTTTATGATACCCCTAAATTCTTTCGTCAATTTTCAATGTAGATTAACTTAAGTTACCTAGAAGTACCTATTGATAAAAAGGTATATTGTATATGTGGTAAATGCATAATACATGTTAATTTTTAACACGTAAATAAATATAGCATTTGTGTTCTGAGGAAACCCTTAACTTAATTCTAGTATTTAAAAAGGCAGTTTTTAATAAAATTATCACCAAATTATCTTTATGTTTCTACGCCAAAGAAGGGTTTGTGGGTTGTAGTTGCTCGCGTCCGTAGGTTTTACTCTCGTATCCCTACACGTGATCCTTGGGTGGTGCAAAATGAAAACACATTATCGGTGGTAGGTTTCCCGCCCTCAACCCCTAAGCAAAGCCCTCCAATCGTGTTCCAGCATGACTTCCATTTGGAGAGGTTTGGTCTGGGCAATTGCACCGAACAAGCGAACGATCTTGGATATCCAAGTTCGGTTTCTCATCCAACTTCCATCCTTTCTGGCGTGGAAATATTTCCCTTCGAGTAAAATGTGATAAGTTTAACTTAGATAGCGTTTGTAAATCTTAAATTGCAGGTAGGTACTCTGCAAAAATAAAAATAAATATAGACTTTGAAGCAGTACTCATTATAAAATTTATATTATTTGATTTTTTCCCGGTACATAGTGACGCGGCTATAAATAACTATAATATCAATTTTTGAAATTAAATTAATGGTATTTGTGGTAAAATATGTGAACTGTGACTGTGAACCAACGGCAAAAATCATCTTTTTCATACAAGAGGCGATAACGATTTCCACCCCTTAAATGTTAACCGATTTTTGATAGGTTTTCAGAAAGAACAAATTCTAGTTTTATCTATACGTTTTTAGAATATTTATTAAAGAACAAAAAAGTTAAATAATCGTCGAAATTAGTTTTGTATGAGAATACTGAAACAACAATAAAATTGAATTTATTGCTTATAGTGAAAAAATCAAAACGTACAGACCTAGATTTTGTTCTGACTGACAACCTATCACATATTGGTCAACATCGGTTAACATTGAAGGGGTGGAAATCGTTATCGGCTTTTGTATGAAAAGCCGTAGGTACACTCCTCTTAATTACACATTGTACAAAATGTTATAAAACACACTATCATCCACATATTCATGAATTAAGTACTAATTTATTATAATTGTGTGATGTTGTATGTAATTATCTACTAAACTTTATTATATGAATTAATTATAAAAGACAATATTTATTATCGCTTTGGAAGCTGGAAATGCTTCAAAGAAAGGTATATTAGGATAAGTAAAAGACACCATTAAAAATATCATAAATTAGGTATATTTACATTCATCATTCTCAAGCTTATTTACAAAGTGAAATTTATTTAACAGGTGTAAATATTTACTAATAACTTAACAGTTTCTTTACTGTCTCGGCGGTTTTGTATTCGGCCTCATGAAGGGGCTAAAGGTAGTAGGTTCTATATCCCTCGCCTTTGGTCTCCTCAAAGCATTTTGAGAGAACTGCGGCGTTGTGTACCGGACCGGCTTTCTGTACATAACTATCCGTACAGGCCTCCCACGCAGTCTCAAGGGCGCAGACACAGGCCTGATTATGATCTTAGCTCTTGTTGGCACAAATGTATGTACGTGCTTTATTCGTTGAAATGGCAACTGATTAAGAGGCGGAGGCGCGATGTAAGTTAAAGGCACCGGCTCGACTTCCACCGTCGTCTTCAACTTCAGAGGCTTGTAGGGCTCCAGAGGCAGCGACTGCTTAGGGGCATAGTATTCACTGAAGCCCACGTTCTGATTCGAAGGCAAGGCTTGAACCAAATTGTTATCGGAACTCGATGGTAAGGGGGTCGTAGGCTCCAGTTCCCTTATAGTCGCTTTCATGCTAACCTTCTTAGTTGTTGTCGTTGGTTCCGTTCTGGAATCTTCATCGGGTACCACTATGGGTGGTGATGACGGTATGAAGTTGATAGCTGGTGGAGGTCCGAATGGATACGGCGGAAGGAGTATAGTGGCTACTGGTGCGGCTTGGGCAGTCGCAACAGCTATAGCTATATTCGGTTGTACTGGAATGCTTGGCTGTGGGTGTGCGGGTGCTGGCACTGCTCTAGTGACAGGTTCCACGAACACTGGAGGCGCAGGCGCAACGGAGATAATCGGTTGTATTGCCGGTGCCGCTACCAGGCGGTTGAACGTTCTCTCGAAGTACTGAGAGCTCGTTGCAGCAACGACAGGGGCTAGGGCATGTCCGGCTGCCACTCCGGAACTCTGCGCGTAACCGCATATTATCGAAACTAAAAATACCTGAAACAAAACATCTGTTACTTTGTAAAGGTCAAATAACTTTAAGAAAATGTACTAACTAAATCAAATTACCGAAGTGAGCATCGTTTTGGAGTCCCTATCGTCAGCGCTTTTCATATAATAATGGGGCGATAGAAAAGAGAGCCCATGCTTTTATATAGGTGTAACAAATTTTGCATGATGGTGAGGTAACGTGGCGGGTGTCGCGGAATACCTAATGTTCCAATGGGTAAGGACATGGTCCTTGATGGCCACGAAAACCGTATTGAAATTACGACGAACGAATAGTAATATACGCTGGGCAATTGCGGTCTGCATAACGTCATAATAAAAACAATGGATGATATTTTTTAGTTCTGCTAGTTACTGAATGGTAACGAAATGGCGCTTTATTTGTCACTTTCTTTTCAGTGTAAACTCCACAAAGTACCTGCAATAAAGAAAATTCGAAGCAAAGTGATATATGATATATCGTGATATATCATGTAGCTGATGTCGAATATGCCCTTTAAAAACAAAAAAAAACAAGGTACCTACCCTGTCGGGCACTGCAAATACTGAAAAAATCGGACAAGTGAGAGTTAAACTCGCGTGGAGAGGGTTCCGTTCGTTACATGATTATCTGAAATTTACTATGTTACTTTAAATACCATATACTTCTAATAGGTTTTCCTGTAATCTATAGGTAAAGGAATATTTTATGTATTTTTTTCAAAATTTTAGGCCCAGTAGTTTCAGAAATAAGGGGAGAGGGGGGGGGGGTAAATTTTCGCCAATTTACCTAAATAACTTCCAAACTATTTACCTTAAAATTACAATAAAAATATATTTAAGATCCTCACAATAAGCCCTTTCACTTGATATACACACAATATAGTTTGCATTACTTTTTATTTTATTTTCTAATTTACCCCCAAAAAGTGGGTCCCATGTTTAAAATTCATTAATTTACGTTACGCGTCCGTGTTGCGGTCACCGACTTACATATGTATACCAAATTAAAACTCAATCGATCCAGTAGTTTCGGAGCAAATTGGCTGTGACAGACGGACAGACAGACAGACAGACACACGAGTGACGCTATAAGGGTTCATTTTTTGCTTTTGAGGTACGGAACCCTAAAAATAAAACATTTCGCTTCTAAACGGGAACATCCAAGCGATATTGTTGCGGCTCGCGAGCGAGATTCGCATCCCACTCTTACGCATTACGCATCGTGCGGAAGAGTGGTATGAGAATCTCGCTAGCGCGTCGCTACAATATCGCTTGGACGTTCCCGAATAAAGGCCCTTATCAACTACGATTAAATAAATAAGCGAATGTCATTCTTTACATTATAATTATAACACTAGCCTTTTGCCCTCGACTTCATGCGCTTCGTATTCGGCGATCGCTGTTCCCTCGGGAAGCGTGAATTTTCTGGGATATAAAGTAGTCTATATCTATCAGAAATGTAACTTATGTAACTTTCTATAAGTGAAAGATTTTTTAGAATCGGTTCAGTAGTTTCAGAGAGTACCCCCTGCATACAAACAAACCAATAAATTTTACCTCTTTATAATATTACCGTAAAACCTTACAACTTTGCCCGCTTTTTTGCTTATTTTTAACATTGCTTAAAAACTATGGACTTTATTTAAAAATTGAATATACAGTTAGTTAAAGTTGATTTTTAGGAATAATTCTTTAAAACTTAAATAAAATTATCTTACATTTGAAGCATCAAAAAATACGGTTAAAGAGGTGGGCAACTTTATCTGCCATTCCTCACAACTTTGCCCACCCTCAAAATGTCAGCGACTATCAAATCTATTGTTTTGAAAATAAAATATGTAACGAATAATGGTGCAATGATGTAAACCATCTCGAGAACAAACGATAACGTATTTGTTCTTTTTTTTATTGAAGTGGGCAATGTTGAAATACCTTCCAAAGCTATTTTCATACAAACGACGCTAAGAGCTAGGGTTGCTACGAAATAAAAATCAGGTATATTTTTCGTACAAATTAGTTTTATTGATTATTATGCCAAGTGGCATGATTGTACCTACACAGGTAATAAGGTATTAACAATAATATACGTTTTCGAACTTCTTAACCTTTGGATAATTAGAGATCACTTTTTCTTAGAGATACTTATTTCAATAATTAATAAACTGTTTTAATAAACTTAACAAAGTAACAATAAAACACCTGAAGTTTTTACGTTTTAAACAATACTTTCCAAAATAGGCAATTCAAAAACTTAATAAACTTCAAAAGAACTCAAAAACTTAATCAAAAACTAAAAAAAAAAACATTCTTTTAAAAGCCCAATGGGTTGCTTAGTTGGACCAATCTATTTAAATATTGGTTTTGTATCTTAAGACGTTTATGTTTTTTTTTTCTGTAGCCCTTTTTATGCTGGAATAATTATTGCTAAAAGTGGCCACTTTTAGCAATAACAGCTCTAGCATAAAAAGGACTTACTTTCGTACTTTCAAAGGTTATTCATAAAATAGTAAGAAGGTATATCGAGGGAACTTATCTATTACAATTTTTAATTTTTACCCTGTTTACGATTAAAAGAATTATTTCAAGTGCGGCGCTAGTGTGTGAACTCACCTCATTTTAAAGTAAAAACGTAATAATATATTTGGATGTTAGCATTTAACTATTAGGCTAATAAGTACCTACTTGCTCAAAAAATTAAAAATAATGTTTAAATCAAATATACGCCAAAAATTTACAATCAAACAATGTGACCTGTACATTCGTAAGCTGAATCAAGAAGGACATCAATGTCATTTACAGCAAGCAAGTCAATGGTTATAAACAGTCGCAAATTATATGTACTTATGTGATTTATTGAATGTTGTAATCACTTAAATCTATATTAAAAATTATTTGTCCGCGCCGAGAAATATTTGGTTTAGGTAGAATCAGAAGAATATCATCTGGGTGGTGCATTTCGCATACATCATCTAGGTCTGGGTAAGTAAAAACTAATCCTTTTGAATTTTTCGAATTTTTAACTTTCCTTAAAAATTTGACTGTAGGAATACTGTTAGTCACGCTTAAAATGCGTCCGACATAGTGTTTTAGACTTTTCTTCGTTGCAAACTTGGCAACAACCCAATCATCTTTATTGAAGTTGTTGTCTGCGCAGTATAGAATGTCACTGCACCCAAATGGTACAACATCCGATTCTGGATCCATATTTTCTTTCCCGTTTTGTTCTTCAAAAAAAGCTGTGAAATATTCATCAAATGTTCCATCAAATGAATCTTCTGTGTTTGCTATGCTCATAGTATCTGAAATTTCGGAGCTTGTTTCCATTTTAAAGTTTCCCTTCTTTTTTACAGCCCTCTTCTTTGATTTTGCCTTTTCTTCACGCTTCGTTACCTTATTGCTTGCTTCTGGTCTTTCTTTACTTGTAGTATCATCTTTTCCTAAAATTTTGCATTCTGTCACTTTATTCTGAAGTCTTTCACTCTCTGAATTTTTTGAATCATTTCGTTTACGTTTTCTGGTTGCGTCAATTGATATACTCGGTTCATCATTAGTATTTTTTTTATAAATGTTAACTTCATGTTTTACTCCTTTTCGTTTTTTCATTGGAGCCAATTTCATCTGCAAAGCTGAGTGTCTTACAAATTCTGCTCCGCTTAGAATTTTTTTAATTTTGTTGAGTTTTTTGGGACATGTTATCTTGTCAAAATTTACCTTTTCAGTAGAGATTATTTTTTTTTTTGTCAAAGAGTTTTCTGACTTTTGGGTGTCCGATATTGTACCTGGTTTTAAACATGACGGTACGTCATTTTGAGTATTTGCCCTAAATGCCATGTTTTGAACGTCTTTTTTCTTAGAAAATTTACTTAACATGCATACATTTGATGACTGTTCAAAAGATTCTTGTATAGCGGAGCCCGAAAAATTGTTGATATTTTTCGTACAAAGAACAGACAAACTTGGTGGAGCCAAACTTGTTGGACCTATTGGTTTTCCTTGACAAGATGATTTTATAATTTTTCCTGTAACTTCGTCCAAAATACTCATTTCATTATTCTGGTCTGTTTTTATAATACTCATCGTTTCAGTGTCTGACAGGTAAGCACCGATTTCTTCGTAGTTCTCTTTTAATTCTTTGTTTGTAATTTCTGTGTTGTGATTTTCGGTAGTGTCTTTTAAGTCGAGAAGTTTGGTTAAGACATCTTGTCTAAAAAAGTCATCGATCAAACAGTTTTCTTCTGGAAAAATATCAGAACAGTTGTTATGATCAATGCTATTTATCATTTTACCATCACTTGCACCATCACTTGCTATAAATTCGTCAGCGTCATTGAGCGACAACTCTTGTTCATTTTCATTATTTTTCTTTTGTTGTTTCTTTTTATTTTTGTTTTTCTTCACTCCCGTATTCTTTTTTTTCTGTGATATCCTATTTGCAGCAGCTGCTTCTTTCTCTGTTAGAATATGATAGAAATCATCAATCGTTACTGATTTTCCTGGTTCCACGGTCACTTTTTTATTACGACTTACAGAGACTGGCTTCGGTTGTCGCACCTTTTTTAAATAATTCAGTAATGCAGAATCTATACTATAATTTTCAATATTGTCAGCAAACTCAGGAAGGCGCTGAAGAACTTGACGTGGGTTTAATGGATATATTCCGGTGGCTTTGAATCCACTTTGGATGATATTGGCCTCTTTCAGTTTTATACTATTAATCAAATTTGTCAACATTTTTGGGAAATGATTTTTATTAAGTGCGGTTTGATTAGGATTTTCCATTTTATATTCAAGTAGGACTTTTCGCCAAGCCTTTTTTAGGGGCGCAAAAAAAGATACATCTAGAGGCTGTGTAAGATGTGTGGAGTTCGTGGGTATAAATATGAAAGATATATTGTGTTCCTCGCAAAGCTGAATGACTGTGACATTGAGATGACTGGATAAATTGTCACAAATAACCACCTTTTTTCCAGGTAAACTGTCTGCCCATGGTACGACAATTGTCTTGAAATAATCTTCAAAAACGGCAGTATCGAACCATCCTGACGCTGTTCGATTATAGCGCGTATCTCGGGGGCCCCCAGAAATCCATTCAGAATAAAGAGATACAGCTTTGTACACCACATAAGTAGGTAAAACCTGACCAGCAGCTGTTGCTGTAAACATCAATGATATAGCACCTTTTGTGGAGTTCAAAACTCGCTCTGGATATTTCACTCCTCTTCTAAAAATGCATTTGGATGCGCCAGGATCATCGTTCAAATTGGTTTCATCCAAATTTAATATATGTGATGAAGGAATATCTTTAAGGGTCTCTTCCAAATTATTAAAATATTTCAGGAATTCGTCCACTGTTTTCTCCGCTCTAGCCAATTTTATATTTTGACAGCTTCTTGTTGTCAGTTTTGATTCATGCCTTTCCATGAAACATTCAACCCATTGCTTTCCGGGAGGTTGATTGTTAAAGATTGCGTCACGACCATTCTTTTTTAAATAATCATAGACTACCAGCCTTAAATCCAGCTTCGTTAGAGGACAACCAAAGTCCGCTGCTGCAACTATTACTTTCACAATGTTTTCCTCTTCTTCCTCGAATAACAATGTAGGTTTTCCTACATTTTTTGGGTGATTCTCTTTTTGTTTGTTCAATAACGTGCGCCGCGGTATGCCGAACTGGCGTTCGGCTTCCCTTGAAGACATTTTTTTTTCTTTTATATATTGTACCGCCAAGTCTAACATCTCTTTTGAGTAGTTTTTGTACGGTCGCGCACCAACACGTCTTCGGCTTTTTTTTCGCGTTGTTTTGGCCATCCTGTAGGTAAAAAAAAAACTAAGTAGGGACATTTTTTTTTCATTTTGTGCAAAAAGCAAATAGTTGCTTGCGGTTTATAGGTGTATTTTGAGATGCTCAAATGAGCCACGATATAAGAGAAATTCAAAGGTAAGTAAGAGTCCATCACCACTTAAATCACCTAATCTGTCTTCCGCCAAGATTCTATGGGCGAGATTATAAGGCGAAACTGGGAAAAGGCCTCCTTCCCACTCCTTTCAATCTACTAAATGTTGTTATAAAATTAGTAAAACCTAAGCGCAGCGCCACCTATTGAGTCCAGTTGCTAATCAAAGGTAGGAACCTACAAATACCTACAAATATAACTCACAATCTGTACAATAAAAAGCTTTCATTAAAAACCTTATCAGTATTTAGATATTTTTCAGATTGAAAAAGTGACAACCCTAACACCTTTTTTAGGGTGGGCAATGTTGCAAACTTTTTGCTGCAGCGTTGCTTACAATTTTGCCCACTTGAATATAGTCGTAATAAAGACATCTAAAACGGTAAAACCAAAACAAAATTAATCGCTATTCAATCATTTAAGAGCACACCAATTTAAACTTACCTTCTTTAATTCTTTTGTTTTCAGCACGGTAAAACTTGCACAATAATATTGGCACCACCTGCGTAGACCCCTACTTTGACAACTGCTGAGAGTCAACTGAGTGAAGTTAGGAACCCAACGGATAGTTTGTGTTGCCATGTATATGTCAAAGATTGCACGAAATGTTGAAAAATGTTGCCATCAAATAAAAAAAATAGGCTACAACTACTTTTAGTTAATTTTCGGTTTTGGGCAAAATTGTATTCCAAGGGCAATGTTGTAAGGTTCTACGGTATTAGTGTAGATTAGATTAGTGTGTATTGTCGCGAGATTTACCTGTGTAAATAAACAAAAATACAATTGTAACTTGTCACTTGACACAAGTATTTCTAATAAAAAAGTTATGTATTTCATAAAATAAATGTACATAAATAAATAAATAAATCATGGGACAATCTTTACTCAAATCGATCTAGTGCCAAAGTAAGCTCTAAAGGCTTGTGTTATGGGTACTAGACGACGATATAAATAATTATTTAGAGAAATAAGTACTTAAATACATAGGAAACATCCAAGACTCAGAAACAAACATTCGTGCTCATCACACAAATATTTGCCCTTACCGGGTATCGAACCCGGGACGCTAGCTTCGGAGGCAGGGTCACTCCCAACTAGGCTATCCGCGTCGTCATATATGTGTAATTCTACATATGTGTAGAAGTTATATTATGACCTATGCCCAGCAGGGGATGTCCCCAGGTTGAAATGATGATATTAATATAAAACAAAGTAAAGTTAATCCAAACGAAACCCGTAAAATCGTTGCCATTCGCCTAGCTCAAATTAATAGCAATGTCGCTGAATTACAAGTTAGCTAGCAATTTCGGTTGAGGCTTACGTCCTGAGGAATCATCTAACTTATCCATAAAGATAGTTACATTAGTAGTTTAATCCATTCTTGATTACCTAATTAAATGCTATATTATGCAGTTCCATAGTCACCTATTTTAAATTAAATCGTTACACTCATGAACATCCTACCCATTTCCTAAAGGAACGCTGACAAACCATAGGCAAAGCTGCATGTAGAATGCTAGTTTTATGTTATTTTTATTTACTCGGATAATCCATTAAATATAATATTACATATTGACGTGTGAACATTCACTTCGCAGAACAGAGTATTTCACTTCTTTCCTATTTACGTAACAGATACCTAAGTACATAATAGGAAGTTAAGAAATAACCTTTCACAAATAAATTGACTTATAAATAATACGTAACATATAGAGAAAAATATACAATAAGAAGACGTTACGTAAAGGAAACAAATAGAGCTTCTCGTGGAATGCCCTGCCATTGGGAAGTATATAATGCATGAATTGATTACTTTTAGCCGTCTGATACACGTCTGATGTATTCAGAAATTCAGTAGACAGACATTGTCATTCTCATACGTGTATGTAAATAATATTACAAACGGTTAGATGTAAGAACGCTGACATTGACAATGTGAAAAAACTATTGTGTAATTCTAATTTGCATCGAGAAGACGCCGACCATTCAGCATGACCGATACCCGGACCGTCATACATACGAGTACATTGTTATTCTTTCTGTCAACAAAAAACAAAACGAGCTTGAATGGTCACCAAAATTAGGGTCAAGTGTACGTTCATTTAATAATGCGAGTTTAAAACTTATCAACATTTTAGCCCAGGAAACGACGTTATGGAGTATGGTGAAATGGAAATAATTTAAAATAGCCGTTTTTGAAAGGACGGAATAGTACATTGTGCATCTAGGGCCGTAAGAAGCCCCCCCCCCCCCCCCCCGCCCCTTACTGCCCGTGATACACACAATGTTTTTCATCACATTTGCGAGGAAATGAAATAAAAATTAGGGAAAAAAAAGTATATATATTAATTTTATTTCCATTTTACATCGTGAATTATCATCAGGTGGGTGTTCATAAACTGTAAGTACGTTGCGATCAGCGCGGGGCAGCTACGCCGGCTTGCGGTCGCGCGCGCCGCCGGCTGCGGGTCGTCCCACCGTCAGCGGGAGTTAATGATGGTGAATGGAAAGGAAATGGAAAATACCCATACAAAATCCATAACTGCCCTTGGGAGGTAAAAAGACTACAGCTGCTCTGTACGCATGCGTATAATAACAGCCTTTCCGAGCAAGTGTGATGAAAAGGAGTTTATCACTAAAATTAGCATTTGGACAACGAATTCAGCAAAACAATTTATACTCAGCATTATTGTATTAGTTTTAGTTCAGAATATAGTCTTTTTAGGGTTCCGTACCTCAAAAGTAAAAAAGGAACCCTTATAGGATCACTCGTGTGTCTGTCTGTCTGTCTGTCTGTCTGTCTGTCTGTCTTTCCGTCTGTGACAGCCAATTTGCTCCGAAAGTACTGGACCGATTGAGTTGAAATTTGGTATTCATATGTAAGTTGGTGACCGCAACACGGACGCGTGACGTAAATATATGAATTTTAAACATAGGGGCCACTTTTTGGGGGTAAACTAGAAAATTAAAAAAAAAGTTATGCCGCCTATATCGTGTGACATATCAAATGAAAGGGCTTATTGTGAGGATCTTAAATATATTTTCTTTTGAATTTTAAGTAAAATATTTTAGAAGTTATTCAGGAAAATAGGCGAAAAATGACCATTCCCCCCCCCCCCTTAATTCCGAAACTACTGGGGCTAAAATTTTGAAAAAAATATAGAAAATAGATCTTTGCCTATAGATTACAGGAAAACCTATAAGAAGTCTATGGTATTTAAGGTAACCTAGTAAATTTCAGATAATCATGTACGGAACGGAACCCTCTCCACGCGAGTTTAACTCGCACTTGTCCGGTTTTTTTAAATGAATTAGATTATTATATATTTTGTGTCTACTAAGGTACTCAAAAAAGTTGGGATTTCATTTGACGATTGAAATCATTGTTTTTCTTGTCGAATTGTTTCACTGAGCTTTACTTTGTAAGGTACCTGGGTCGAATATGGCCAGCTGGAAAATATGGCCACATACCATTATTTCAAACTCGACAATTTGTAATAACCTGAACGCGACCAAAAATTGTCGCTAGTGTCCCATGTATCCGAAGGGCGTACCTGTCACCCTTCCCGCGCGCGCTTGTCGCCCAGCGTCCGTTAAAGTGAAACATGGTGTTGAGGGTATAAAAATATTACGTAAATGTTCTACTGTATTTTGTTAATTTTCAAATAAGAATCTTTGTTAATTACATTACGATATTGTGTGATGATTGTAATTTGATATTTCTTTGTTTAATTATCAAAGTAATAGTGTGTTTTTCATTCGTGAATATGAAAACAAAAAAATGCATGACCGCAAATATGGCCACCGTTTGGCCATATTTACGGTACTAAATTACCGAAACTTTTGTTTTAATTTTAGTCCATGGCACGCTATATAGCTAAAAGGCTTCGAGGTAATTGGTCAGAAGCATCAATAAAACTAGCTTTAACTGCAGTCAAAAGCGGTAAGAAGAAAGTATACGGCCCCAAAGCATTATAATGTGCCAAGACGCACTCTAAGGCGTTATTTACAAGAGAAAAGGAGACTAAATCTACTTTGGGCCGGAAACCACTTCTTAACACTTAACAAGAGAATACCTCTTAAATTAACGCTCTATTACAACAATAGCCATTTTAATTTCAGTTCATTCAGAAGTTTTTTAAACTAGTAAATTCATACGGTAAATATGGCCACATATATGTACATATTTACCCCCTCCGTCGGAAATATGGCCAATTTCTGTATTTTTTTTAACTGTTGAAAATACTATTTATCGTTTTGGGGCCAATTCGAAACTGTTTTAGCTAAATTTAGAAGTCGCTAAATTTGAAATAAGAAACGTTTGAGTCGATTTTGAACCTTGGAGCTATACAAAATCGGGTTTGACGTTTCTTATTTTAAATTTAGGCAATCTTAAATTTAACGGACACCGTTTCGAATTGGACCCAATGTCTTTGTACTTTTTACCTTTGTTGTAAAGATTAATAGCGACTCTTCATGAATAAGTGCTAAAACTTATTTGTTTTAGCTTTATTATTATTAAAAAAGGATGACAAACCTTAAGGTGGCCATATTCGACCCACGTACCTTATGTTTTGCACTATAATCGTTAACCCTGAAACTAATTTTAAATAAGTGGGTACCTGGGTAGAATTCCTATTAAATAAATCATTCTCGTTTATGGGGGGCTACCGCACTTGCCCGCGCCGCGAGTTGTTTGTGGCTCAGTGCGTCACTGTCGAGTTTATCAAATAGTAAGGGACGCACTGAGCGACTCATGATTCGCGGGCAGGTCGTGCTAGACATGCTGGAAATCCGTTTTATCGTTAATAGGCATTACATGCTATATAAATAACTTAAGTGCTCCTGACCATGTTTAAAAGTAGGTAATATTTACAACGTTAATATTCAGTTATTTTACTTATTCGAAATAAATATATGTTATATTGCTATACAATAACAGTCTTAAAAGCTTTGATAAACTTAATATTTCCAATAACGTAATACTTATAAATATATTAAATTTAATCATACCAGCTCAAATGTCACTTCGTCATCAAATCTACAGAAAATCCTCGCGGCTTATCTAAAAATAGCTGCTAGCTTACATATAACAACAAATCAGTGCGCTGTTATGCATAAATTTAAAGCCGCAACTGAAGCATTGTTTAAGTCAGGTTTACATACATTTCAAAAGTTTTATTTTTATTAATATGCGTTTTCGGGTTCCGAACATCCTATGAAAAAACGGATACCTCATAACATCCCTTTTGAGTCTGTCTGTCTGTCTATCCGTCAGCCTATTTTCTCCCAATCTACTGGACAAAAATATTGAAACTTGGTACATAAATAGAGATAGGTGACCCGGACACGGACGTATACAGTTATTAAATGAATTCTGATTTTGAAGGTTAAAAGACTGACCTTCAAATACGTTGGCGCACCGTTTACGCAGTGATGCGTCTTATGCGTCACGTTTTTAACGCATATATCCACACCGGAGCTCAAAATACGCTGGCGCACCGTTTACGCACTGATTCGTCTTATGCGTCACGTTTTTAACGCATACATCCACACCAGAGCTCAAAATACGCTGGCACACCGTTTACGCAGTGATGCGTCTTATACGTCACGTTTTTAACGCATACATTCAAACCGAAGCTCAAAATACGCTAGCGAGTAGTAGCGTCGTGACGCGTCTATTCAATAAAATTAAAAAATATATATAAGGATTCCGCCCATTATCTGCGAAACTAATGAGATTGAGCCTACAATTTTGAATATCGATTGCATTGCAACAATGCATTTTAATATCATAAAAATATATATTTGTTTTTCTCATAACGAGCCCTTTCATTTGATATATTAGGTATGTGATGCACTTGACAAGAGCTTTTTATTTTATTTGCTAATGCTCCCCTAATCAGAATTTGTTAATAAAGGCTACACATTCGTGATTGGGTTACTTAACTCTGAAAATAGGCTGTTAATGATTTACAGTATGGGATCCTTTCCACGCGAGTCCGACTTGCACTTTTCCTGTTTTTTAGGGTCGGTCTGTCTGTCCGTCCATCTGTCCGTCCGTCGGTCTGTCCGTCTGTCCGTCTGTCCGTCCGTCTGTCTGTCCGTCTGTCCGTCTGTCCATCTGTCCGTCTGTCCGCCTGTCCGTCTGTCCGTCTGTCCGTCTGTCCGTCTGTCCGTCTGTCCGACTGTCCGTCTGTCCGTCTGTCCGTCTGTCCGTCTGTCCGTCCGTCCGTCCGTCCGTCCGTGACGATGTTGTGAAATACTATTGTCTGGAATTCAGATTGTGCAGAATTGCGAATAGGAAGACTCGCTACTGTCCACAAATAATGACTGTCCATAGTAGCGAATGTGATGGAAGTACTGTGTAGAATTCAGATTGTGCAGAATTGCGAATAGGAAGAAACGATATTGGCATGAAAGTCGAATAATCCACACACACACCTGCATAAGCTTTCGTGTTTAAAATATTAATAGGAAGTAGGATATGATAGGATTGGATAGTATAATTATCATATTCAAATCCGTCCACTAAAAAAGTAGGAAATCCAATGTAGATGAGCAACAAAATCATTTATTTCTAAATATCACAATCATGTCATGGTGTGCCGGTTGGTAAGCCCATTTTATATGGCAATAATGGGAGAAGAATACGGAGCTGTCAGGTAGGGAGAGGCCACGTATGGGGAGGCGACGTAGGGCGCAGCAGCCGCCACGTACGGCGCCGACGCA
Organism: Tortricodes alternella; assembly: GCA_947859335.1. Taxonomy (NCBI): domain Eukaryota; kingdom Metazoa; phylum Arthropoda; class Insecta; order Lepidoptera; family Tortricidae; genus Tortricodes; species Tortricodes alternella. The sequence goes on along the minus strand of OX401983.1, from coordinate 8,162,568 downwards.
ACGTACGCGGCCGGTGCAGGCGCCGCCACGTAGGCCGCGAGGCCGTTGTTGATGCGGTGGAAGTACTGCGAGCTGGAGGCGGTGACGACGGGCGCGGGCGCCACCAGCGGTGCGGACACCAGCGGAGCTGCCAACACGGACGGCTTGGCCATGCCGACGGCGACAAGGGCGGACAGGATTACGATCTGAAAAAACTACTACGTTAGATTTCTGCTAAGATACACATTTAGCCTCCGTAGCAGTATTTGCCATTGTATATGAGACTTACGATCTTCATCATTTTGATAGTTTCGGTGATTGTTCTGGTTGTTGAGGTCAGATGCAAGTACAGGACTCGTGCCATGCGTCGGCGACGCAGGATATTTATACCGGCGCGCGCGCGTGGCGCAATGCGGCCCGCTTCGGCGACGTCTCTGGCATTGGCCGACGCGTGATGAGAATCAAATTGAGTGCTGATGAGAAACTGGGTGAATTAAGAAACAAGTTACGATGTTTCAGGTATTTCCCCAGCAGCAATGACAGTTTTTACCCGACATCAACGAAGCAAAAGGAGAGTTATGTTTTTCGCGTGTAGGTATCTATGCAATGCGGGATCAACAGGCAGACTTTTCTTAACGCAAAATGTAGACAGTTGTCGAAGGATACAAACGCAAGCTATCAAAAGAACTTCTACAGCTCAAAAGATGTAAGACTTGCGCAGTGACAAAAATACTCACTGGTCACTACAAACTAAACAAACACTTGTTAAATATGAGCATGAGCCAAGATGCAATGTGCAGATTCTGCCAAGAGACAGAGGAAACAGTTATGCACATCCTCTGCTCATGTGGACCACTCATGCGAAATAGAAGTATCCACTTTGGGGCGACACGTTGTGCACCCCGAAGGGATACAAGATCTCACTGCTTAAAGCATCTGGAACTTCCTGGATGCAACGGGATTAAGCAGTGAACTATAAAGAAAGGGATGCCACAATAGATCAGCAATGGTCGAAGCGGCACATGATAATTATGTATACGGCCCAGCTAACCAAAAATAATACTAATAATATGCAATGCAATCATTTGATTAGTTATCGCCTAGAGCTAAAACTACTGAACCAATTTTAACAAATGGGATATCAAACGATTCAGGTAAAATGTTTGGGTGACATAGGGCATTATGATGTACCTGAAATCCAATATGGCGGAAGCTAGAAGACATTTTGCTTCTTGATATTTTTTGACCCATGCATGATTGCAAATGAAACGGCATTCCAAAAAACTGGACAAGTGCGAGTTAAACTCGCGTGGAGAGGGTTCCGTTCCGTACATGATTATCTGAAATTTACTAGGTTACCTTAAATGCCATAGACTTCTTATAGGTTTTCCTGTAATCTATAGGCAAAGATCTATTTTCTGTATTTTTTAAAAATTTTAGCCCCAGTAGTTTCGGAAATAAGGGGGGGGAATGGTCATTTTCCGCCTATTTTCCTGAATAACTTCTAAACTATTTTACTTAAAATTCAAAAGAAAATATATTTAAGATCCTCACAATAAGCCCTTTCATTTGATATGTCACACGATATAGGTGGCATAACTTTTTTTTTTAATATTCTAGTATACCCCCAAAAAGTGGCCCCTATGTTTAAAATTCATACATTTACGTTACGCGTCCGTGTTGCGGTCACCAACTTACATATGAATACCAAATTTCAACTTAATCGGTCCAGTAGTTTCGGAGAAAATTGGCTGTGACAGACGGACAGACAGACAGACAGACAGACAGACACACGAGTGATCCTATAAGGGTTCCTTTTTTCCTTTTGAGGTACGGAACCCTAAAAATTAAATATAAGTAACACGTTGGTATTTACGACTGTAACTACTTTCTATATACAAATACTTAAGTAAAGCGCCTGCATTTGGCATGGCATTACTCGCTACCCGGACTGTTCTAACCATAACAAACAACTATAAAGATCAAAATAAAGATTATTTAGAAAAAAAAAACAAATATCCCGACTGCATAACCTCTAAAAATAGACAAACAAGAAATTCATTATGTCGTGCCCATGCGGTCGATATAGAAATAGCAGTCGGTGGCTCTCCATAAAATCCTATAATAGCTATTTGAGATTGCCTGTGGAGTTTTATTATAACTTGAAGTAATATAATATCGTGAAGCCATGGATGACGCATTGCTATTTGAAGTCAAAGTTCAGTTTTATTTCGCTAATAAAGGATGGAAAAATCATATCATACCTAGTGTAGGTACCTATTGCTTTAAAAGATTATTTTATACACTCCCAAAGTAGTCATCAGGTACTATCCAGAACGAAAATCGCTTCAAGAAAGACTGAATAACAAACATTTTACCAAAAAGTACTGCGTACTTACTAATCGGATAATACACAATGACCAACAGTTAACGAAAATGACTGCTTAATTTTACGTTTTGTTCACACACAGGCCAAAACTATACCTAATGCGGATATAGTTGAAGCAAAAAAATTCAGGCCTCAGGGTCCTTAACTTTCGGGAACAGGAGGGGAAAGTTCTGAACCTAAACGTGTGTATGACCCAAATGTGTAAATAAACTGCGAGATACGTGGCTTAAAAATCGTTTCATTTTGTTACATAATTAATAATTATGTTGATGGTTTCTGATCTGTATTACTCCAAGCAGAACAATATGCAACTATATTTCTTTTTACAAAGCCTTAATTTCAGGCAACCTCAAACCTTGTAGTTTTTCTCAATTGTTTAAGTAAAATTTAGTGAAATTCTTATATATCGTCTTTTAGTCGTATTAAAGTATTGGAGGTTGAGTTGTAATACGCATCTAATTTTTTTTTTTTTTTTCAGAACACATACAGTCATAATACAAAAAATACACAAAGCGCAGTTCGTGCACTAAAAAAAAATATAATAAAAAGACCTGGCGGTTCCAAAGTGCTTTTGCGTGATAGTCTCCATATTCTCGGTATGGAGGTCCGCAGTGATCTGAATCACAGGGATTACATCTCGGGAGCCATAAAGTTGGCTTCCCGCAAGTTTGGGGTCCTAAACAGGGTGCGACGGTTCTTTGCTCCGGCTCAGCGCTTGCTGCTCTACAAGACGCAGGTTCGACCGAGTATTGAATATTGTTCGCATCTCTGGGACGGTTCCGCACAGTATCTTTTAGATGCCCTCGATTCCCTCCAGAGGAGAGCTATCCGCATTATTGGTGATGCTGAGGTTTCACAACACCTTGAACCTCTACAATTAAGGCGCGACATCGGTGCCTTAAGCGTCCTGTATCGTCAGTATCACGGCGAGTGCTCTGAAGAGATTTTCAATCTTATTCCTCCATCGTCATTCCGTCTTCGAACTACCCGTACAGGGCTGGGGTCGCATCCACATACCGCGGGTGAAATTCCTGCGCGTACGCAGAAATTTCGCAGATCATTCTATTGTCGAACAACAAAAATGTGGAATGCTCTCCCGGCCCACGTTTTTCCCTCTTCTTACAAACCAGGTGTCTTCAAAAGAAGCGTGAAGAAGCATCTCCTAAGCCGGCATAGTGATGGCGACAGACGCCGTACTTAATTTTGGTTAAGCGCCTGTCGCCCGCACTCATGGACTCCACTTGCCGCTTTCCAACAGGTGGAAGAGGAGTCACATGTCGTGCTCCAATAAAAAAAAAAAAAAAAATTAAAATGAAAATATTTATTTTGCAAGTAGGCCACATGGATGGGCTCTTTTACATGTCTCTTTTACATAGCTATCAGCGCTTCGAAAGGTGACATCTGCTGAGAAGAAACGCCGCAACAAACTCAGCAGTAAGTCTTTTTTTTTCCCAACTTTTACATTAGAGTTTTAACTAAAACTAACATATGAAAAGGGCAGCAAACAATCCTAATGGGTAAAAATTAATTATAATAAACTTTATAACATTATAGTAATAATCTATAAGAAGAGATTAATTAATTAGATCATAGCATGATTACTCCTACTGTCTCAAAATATTAGTTACTCGAAAAGTAATGTACTTACCTACATATTATAACGTGGTCTTACACAATGTCGGTTCTATTTTGAAAACATTTTTCCGGAGTTACGTAATACTCACACAAAACAATAAATTGAATAGGGGAACACTTAACAAAAGGTTCGCTAAGCGATTACATGTTCGTGGTCATACGCGGCGGGGCGGGCGGCGCCGTCTAACAATACCTGTCAACGGAGGAATTATTCCATATTCGACTGGTCTATGGAATGGACCAAATGGGTAATACCTACACACTTCATGAAACAAAAATTGTCCCTCCTGTGACCAAAAGTTAACGAAAACGACTGCTTAATTTTACGTTTTCTTCATACGGGTTAAAACTATGCCTAATGTCCTACATGCGGATATAGTCTAAGCAACAAAATCAGGCCTCAGGGTCCTTCAATTTCGGGAACAGGAGGGGACAGTTCTGAACCTAAACGTGTGTATAACCCAAATGCATCCAGTTAATAGAATTATACAAGAATCGGTTCAAATGACATTGTTTTTAGTACGGATTTGAAAACATCAAGTTCGATTGTTAGCTACTCGTAATACCTGCATGTTAATAGACGACACGGTGTTTCTAACAACAAAGATTAAAAAATAAAACACAATAAAAACCGAATAAAAAGCAACTGAGTTAGTAGATTAATTTTATTTTTATTTCGAAAACAATCCCAATTTAAATTATACTCCTCAATTCATGATCGTCTAATTTTCATATAAATACTGAATCATTCATTTAATAGAATATATATATAAATTAATGTCAGTAAATTCTTTAACTGAATAAAATGCGTTATCCAACAAACGCGTTTTCAGTCGACGATGAAACGTTTCATTATTTCGTTCATTCCATATATCAACGTAATATAATCATAATATTATGTGTAAGTATAAATATGGCATCTAGAACATTATGTGATTTACACGGCTTTTAGCGAGCAACAAGTATTACGCAATGAGTAAGGATGACAGTTTTCAGGTAATACCGGCGCCCTACAGCCTGCCTGTAATCATCACTTACGTCGTAGCGTAGCACCTTTTTATCTGCCGGGGATTGAATAGACATGTCAATGTTGCTGTCAAAATCATATCGAGAAGGGTCGATCAACTAAAATTTGGGATGCTCAAATAGATATTTCATTTAGTTTAATTTTTATGTTTAGTTTAGTTTAGTTATAAATTTTAATTTTTAATGTTGTATTATTTTATTAACATTAATAGTTAATCGTTAACTCCTGATAGAATTTGCATTTTATATGTCGTTGAGTTAGTAATTTACCAATAAAAAATGTTGGTATGTGCTATGGAAGTTTAGGCAGGACATGAAACATTAGTAAAAATAGGGTATTTATTGCATTAGAGTTTGTAATAATACCTATTATTAATTTAGAGATCAAATTTAAATCAAAAGCTATCTGACATAAGCCGCGCTGTGTCCTTTTGGCAAACACTAGGTACTTAATTAACGTTTAACGGACTTCAATAGTTCTAACGGAAGTTATTAAGTCCGTTAACAATTTTAGAAGTTAACTTAAAAGTTAATCCGATACTCGAAATGTTAACTAAATATTAACGGATTAACGGTCTTGTGCCCAGCTATGGATATTGCATTGGAGTTACGTTTGGGGATTGAACACGTGATCCCGGGGTGGGGCAAAACGAGCAACGATAGCGGTAGGTTTCGACCGCGACTGCGCACCACCCCCTTGGAAAAGCCATGCCGCTAAGCGACTTCAATTGTTGCCTCAAATTGGTATCCTTTGTATTGTATAGCGTGAGTACCCACAATCGATCAATGCCGCTCTTTTTCGATGCAGCCCCTAAAATGTGTGTGTTTTGTGAAATATTGTAATCAGTAATGATATGTTTAGAGTTATGAATAGTAATGCGGTTAGTAATGAATAGTCCTTGTTGTAGACATGGTCGTTATAGTTGATGCTTTCAACGTATGGGGTCCGGGGACGGTGTTGACTCTTTTAATTCCTAATAAGAAATGGTGCTTGAATTCGCCTTTCATTCATTCAAATTTTTCACAATTTACTAGATTAGGCTCAAACATGCGACATAATCAGCGGAGATTTTTTATTTAAATATTTTCTTTTTAGAAAAACGGAATTTTCATTTTAAATGGAGTTGTTTATTTACATTTACAATCAAAACATATAAAACAGTACCATGACTCACTCACTTATAGACAAGGCACATCCTAAACGGGTGGTCCTAGAGGTGTGAAATTTGGAGGCGACATTCCTCGAGTACCGTAGACGTGCACTAAGGAGGGATTTTTTGAAATTCCATCGCTAAAGGAGTGATAAAGTTTGTATGGAAAACACCGTGGGCGAAGCTGTAGCGGGTCCACTAGTTCTAAGTATAAACGTAATATAAATACCTATAATTTTTTTTTGTTTCTAATGTGACCAGTGACGCCTTTATTATAGTGTAGATAAAATTATGGCAAACTTCAAGAAGAATGGCGGAGCGGCGGCGGATATATTGGGCTGACGAAGCTTTCGGTTTTTTACTGGACTAGCAAATACCAATACTGCATGGATGGAAAAATATAGAGAAATAAAATGTCTTCTAGCATCCGCCATATTGGATTTCTGGTGACGTCATATGCCCAGTGTCACCCGGACATTTACTGCAAATCACTTGACACCCCATTTGGTGAAAAATCGTTAAGTAGTTTTAACTCAAGGTACCATACATAATCAATTAATCACATAACATAAATACTTGCGAAATACATAACCCTGCTTTTTGCTTCGCTGCATTCGGGTAAAAACTTAAATAAGAAATTGGGTCTGCCTTGCCAATGGGGTTGATATGGAAAAAGCAGTCAGTGAATCTCCATAAAATCCCTGACTGATTCCATATCGACCCGCACGACGGCACATCAATAGTAGTTTATGCAACGGTTGCATAATGATAGGCCTTAAAACACTAGTGCGGTTTTCATGAAACGAGCCGATAGGCGAGTTTCATAATAAGATCGCACGTGTGTTTTAAGGCCAAATTATGCAGAGTTGCATACATAACTTCATCTACACACATATTATAAATCCTCCATGATGGGTTCAGAAACAATATTTTCTGGCAACAAGTTATTTGTTGCAATCGTGGCTGCATATTTCCGATATCCGGCGCATTTTCACATCACACACACTCCGAGAAGACTACTTACTATTCATATTTTCAACTAAAATGTAAATTACAAACAACTTTTCTATTCAATTCAACAACAATTCTACTTTCGTTCAGCAAAACGCCAACATGGCGATCGTCAAGACCATTTTTTTTTTAAATCATAGACAAACGGATGAAGTCTCTATTCTCACGTCACTCGAGATCAAATATTGTGCAGTTTATATTAAAAAAACACACTGAATTGACGTTTCGTATTAATAACTGTTTTAATATCTATGGATACTAAAATAGAGACCACTTGAGTTTTGACAGCTGTTCCAAATTTAATCTCTTTTCTTTACTAAAAACGATAAAGAAGTCATGTTATTTCTTTATCGCAGCACTGGCTTTTCCTAATTGGTTGTCAAAATGGTGGTCATTTCCTAAGGTTTTTGATTAAACAATGGAGGTTTTATGATATGGGTATCGAGTATTCTTCTATTTCTTACACCGAATTATATTCATTTTCCTTTCCGTTGCTGTGTCAAAAGTAAGCCCTACATTATTATCGTAATTGTGAATTAGAAATCCTTTCGCTGATAGCACACTCAGCTTGTATTGGCTTCAATTCAATACACTATTAAAAAGGTAGAGCCAGCACGTGACGTTCAAGCTGCCAAGTTGGCGATATACTATTATACGAGCGCTAAACCCACACGTAATGTTGTGCGTAAATCAGTTGTGTACGTCCCGGATACACCTTTAGAGAAATACAATGAGCATTTAACTACGCGGTAACCAAAAGCGTTCATGAAATTTGTTTGTGAGCGTAAGACTCCCCCTTCGTCATCGCCAGTCGTAATTTTTTTGCAAAGGAGTTTGTAGCTTATTCGCATTGGTGGCGAAGAAAAAAAGCCTTGTCAGATGAAGTTCTTTACCTATAGATTACAGGAAAACCTAAGAAGTCTATGGTATTTAACATAGGAAATTTCAGATAATCATGTACGGAACCCTCTCCACGCGAGTTCGCAAGTCCGGTTTCTATTAAATAAACTATGTCAAAATCACACAATCATTCCCTGTGGGCTTTATCCTGTGCTTTTACGGGAAACGCTAAGTATGATCGTAATTTCCTAAAAACTGGGATTATTTCTCGACTGCCACCTGTTCTTGTGAAAAAAACGAATTTAAAAAACGAATTTATAAAATAATAATAAAAGGGTTGCCGTGCCGCAGCCATCTCAAGATGCTTTAATACCTTCTAATACATGACGTATGTATTAATTAACAAGTTTTTTTATAGACCAGTAAAAAGAAAAAATCGACTAGATAACTAGGATTGTGAAAGAGAATAGCACTAACACACGAATGCTAATTGATTGGCTCATTCTGATCCATAATTAAGATATTCGGGAACAATGAGTAACAATGGGGTGCTGATAGCAAAAAACTCGGCCTCAACTTCATTTGTACTGTCCTTTTCTTTTAATTCTGTGATGACTGAGAGCAATGGCAAACAAAATGACTGGCTGTGGCTATGGGTGTGGTATGGCAACAAAGATTGAATGTTATGTTTCCGAGTAACCCAACTTGTTGAGTTTCAATCACGTGTAATACTCAAGCCACGTGTGACTCTTGCTCTCATAACTTTAATTAATGCGTCACCCGTTTGTGACGCGTTATCGTCGGAACGCGCGGTGGCGGCAAAATTGGTGGTGGACATTATTGATTTTTATTTTCAATTTGATCTGTTTAACATCTCAACTTTGCAACAATAGTGAAAAATTATTAAACTTTTTTAATTAATTTTGAATGTTATTTAATACTTGATTGTAAGGCTTTTCATTCATTTATTTTAAGTAAAAAGTGATATTTCCTTGCGACTACCTACCTAAAAATATAATTAAGCGCATCGATTGTCGAGTGATTGCTAATTTAACTACGACCTACATTTCGCTAAACTTCAGTTCTCAATTGCGTATTTCATGACGTACGTTATATTATAACAAATATATATATTTCTATTGACATACACGGGCTTCTATTGGAACCATTTATTTAATAATGGCATAATACACTATTTTAATCGAGGTCTCACAAGTTCTCGGCCATTTATCAAGGTAGAAATGGCTATTGACTAGCTTACCCTCCGACTTATAATAATATGTAACAATTGAGAATTTTATTACTAGTATGACTATAATACAGGTTCAAAAGGAGTCCATTCAAATATTCAAGCAGCAGCGTTTACCTTTCACTTTATTGTTTCATTTAAATTAATCGAGTAATAAATACATAAAGTTATCAAAGATGTTTAGAACACTTGAGGACACTGGTGAATGACTTTTCTTCGTAAATGTTTGGATCAACGGAAGTAGTACGCAGAGTAGGGCGAGGCGTAGCCGTAGGGAGAGGCGTAAGCGTAGGGCGAGGCGTAAGCGTAAGGTGCGGTGTAGGCGCTGCTGTATGCGGTGTACGCTGCCACGGCCGGCGCAGTGTACGCTGCTGCCACGGGGTACTCCAACACAAGAGGCTTGGCCGAGGCGAAAGCCAGGAGAGCGGCGAACAGCAGCTGTAAGAAAAGTTATATGTAAGCATATTATGTCTTCAACTATAGAGCGTTTATTCCATCAGATGTTACCTTTCGAAGCGCTGGTAGATTCAGACATGTGAAAGAGCCCTTGTGGCACACTTGTAAAATATATGTTTTCATTTTCATATCAACACATGCTGGCAACTATTGGAATTTGTTTCAGCATGCCGTTATGATAAAATGGATCCTCCAAATGATTAAGGTGTCCGTTTCCGGAATCAGGTAGGAAAGCAAAAAATAATCAAAAAGATACAACAGGGCGTTTATTCGGGAACGTCTAAGTGATACTGCAGCGACCTGCGAGCGAGACTTGCATCTCGCTCTTACGCATTACGCGTTGTGCGGAAGAGTGGGGTGAGATATCTCGCTCACGAGCCGCTACAATTTCACTTAGTGTTCCCGAATAGAGGCGCAGGTAAGTAGGATTTTGGAGTCCCAAATCTTTTGTATGGACACAGGACCCTGACGTTTTCCCTTACCAAAAATAAATAGGTAGTATGCGTGACAAAAAAAAAACTCGGTATGACCAGATTGGAACAAGTAGTATTGACAATCTATCCGCTGCTATGGTTAGGACTCCGTGAGTTAACCCAAGCGAAAATAACCAAAATTAAATTATAACAATACTTTTTGTTTGTAAGCTTGCACAACATGCATTTCTTAAATTCAGAACTTTAGACGTTTGAAAAAATTCTTAAAGTTAGATAGTGCACTTTTTAATCCTGCCGGCCCTAACATGCAAGACAGGATAGCTTAAACCGTCTTATGTCTAAGTGCGTCTCTCTCACACTAGTGCCGACGAAAGAGATAGTCATAGAGATAAACGGGTTTAACTTATCTTTGTGTCTCGCATGTTAGGGCCGCTGGGAGATAGAATATCTCCAACGGAAATAAGAGGAACTGAAGGCTTACAAACATAGATTTCTTAGTTCGATGAATAGCATGAGCGCAATTTTCATATTGATAATCTTTCTTCATACATAAGCACATGTATTTATGAACACTTTTGAAATTAAAGCAATACGCATCAGAGGGAATTGTCAGGTAATTTCAAACTGTGTGTAAAACACTAACATATAATTTTCAGTATATAATTATTTAAATAACAGCATCTTTCTATTATTTAAATTCGGTAAAATATTACTAACATAAAACTGCGCTCAACCAAGAAAATAATCGTTGTTTAAATTTTAAGTTTACTCACATATTTGTACATGTTTGTTGGTGTTGTTTGGCGGGAGTCGATTGCAAGTGAACTGATTAAGCACAGCAGCTAAATCACAGTGATGACTGCTCAGTGATGCAGTGTTTTTATAGAGGCTGATGCGCCAGCGCCGGCCGGATAACTAGACAAATATCCTGCTCACTTCATTACGTATTACTATCATGCGCGACCTTGCAGGCTGACCGCTACAAAATATTATTAGAGCAAGGTTTTTTTTAACTAACAAGTACATAAAAAAAATGTATACCAGTTCCGTGGCATTTACCTAAAAATAGTTATTTTTGATGCAAGTGCTGGGAGGCAACGACTACCGAGAAGTTTTTACAATAGCGAAGCGAGGACAACTGTCCGGACCAGTAGCATAGGCCGTTCATTGCAGGTATCAAACGAAATTGTTTTGTATATTTACGAAATGAATAAACCTTTGAAACATTATTGAAATAATTAAAGGTATTGAATAGTAATTATAGAAAAGTTTTGACTTGAATTAACTGGTCAAAATTATACTAAAATCAAAAATAAGCTAATTTATACTTAACTCCTCTTTGATTACTTATTATATTTTGACTCAAGGAATCAGTTAAAAGATCAAATAAAAAACTCCTTGCCAAAATCATTGCTTGTAAAAAAATCGAAATCCGGAAGAACAAAGAGCGGAAACGTAGGAATCAGTATCTTTTCAATCGCTTTACGGCTATGGAACACTTTCTTTTTGTGCACACGTATTGAAAAATACTATTTCTTGTAATCTTCAAAAAACAGCACCGGGTGGATAAACATTTTCATTTTTCCGTCCCGCCCATTTCTTTACTGAGCTTTGCGTATGATTACAGGGTTTCCGGATACGTGGCCTAAAATGCGTTACTCTATATTGGGGCCAATTCGAACATGTTTTCGATAATTTAAAATTTCGTAAACTTATAACACAAAGCTATAAAATAATTGAGTTTGACTTCTCTTATTTTAAGCAAAGTGCTTTGCAAAGTACAACCATCATCTAATCAATTTAACAGAAAAAAGCGGCCACTATTTTCTATTAAATTGATTAGATGATGGTTATACTTTGCAAAGCTATATTACATAGCATATACGTTGTGTATTAAGTTGCGTAACAACTTATACGGCTTCAATTTTAATAAAATACTTTCCTTTCATAGAAAACACAATAACAGTGATGAGGGCGCCACTGGACGGTCGGTGCCCTCTTAATTAAGTTTATCTATTTTGTCCGTTTTTAAGTGTTTTGATGTACAGTAAAGAGTTTACATACATAAATACATAAATACACATTATCAATAATACAAATATATCGATTATCCTTCGTTATTTTCGCTGGAAGAGGTACGATTTTGTAAACCAGCTTAGCGACTTTAGCACGGTCTATACTTTAGGATAATTAATTAAATCCCCCACGATAGGAGACCAAAGTCAAGGATTTAAGTTGGAAAATTATATTAATGTCGTTGTAGGGTGTCGTAGCCGCGCTTACAAGTACGTCACTGAAAGTCAAATGTTAGGCTAGCACGTGGCTACTCAGATTGAATTTCTCATGATTATGTAATTGCGACTTAAGAGGCCTATTACAAAGCTGCGTAGGCAACGTTGCACTTTTCTAATTTTTCTCGATTGTGGTGTATTTATATGTGTTAAATGCAATATTTTGTAATGATGAGATATTTAAGTATTTATATATTTATGCACAATATAAAATTTAAATAATGTTCGAAATTAATTAGATGAAAAAGAACAACGAATATTGCGTTACTCAAGTATAATTTATGCAACAGATGCAGAATATTGTTGAGTACATTTGAGAATTTCACTCCATTTCACTTAAATATTAGAGAAAAACGAAAAAAGTTGACGTTGCCAGGTCTGTTTTGTCAGGCCTCTTAAGATGGACAGTTAATGATTTTAACTAGAATCGTGCGTGTCCATAAACGTAAACATGTATGTGCATTGATATATTTTGGTATGCAAAACATACTCCTGTTTATACAGAATGTCCCAGGAAATAGTCTTAAGCGGACCCGGACGTTCATAGGTAGAGCAGCTCAAGGGGATCCATATACACCCCCATGTATATTAATTATTTCACGATTTATTGTAGTTTAGGAGTTATGACACTTTTTTTCAAATTCAAATCTCAAACAGTGCGAATAGATGTAATGCAGTGGCTACTTTGGATAGCGGTTTAAATAAAAAAAAACATTAAAGTTATAACTAAGCAGTGGGTCCAATTCGAAACGGTGTCCGCTAAATTTAAGATCGCCTAAACTTAAAATAAGAAACGTCAAACTCGATTTTGTATAGCTCCAAGGTTCAAAATCGAGTCACACGTTTCTTATTTCAAATTTAGCGACTTCTAAAGCGATATATTTAGCGATAACACGTTCGAATTGGCCCCAGTGTGTCGCATTTTTTAAAAGTTGCACCGCAATGCAAATATTGCGTCTACGCTTGCGAACATTAGGGCCTGTAGTGAGCTCATAGAAAATGTACAAAAGTGATTAAGGAGGAGTTTTGCAATGCAATGCCTTGCGGCGCGGCCCGCCCTATGGTACCAAGGAGGGGTAAGGGGGAGTCCTAAGGGTAGGTAGGTAGGGTAAGTAAGGTAAGGTAGGTAGGAACCTTTATAAACCCTTAACATGGGCAGCGTGCTTATAGGTCCCATCGTTCGTTTCTGGGTGCACTGTCACTTTTGTTACCTACTTATTTAGCGACTGGTTCGCTTCTTTTCATTACAACGCGAAAATGGATTCCTAAAAACCGAAGTGTCTTCTTGGAGATGTATAGCTAAACACACTTATTGTTCATTTTAAAATCGAGAGTCAAGAATTTTTAGACTTGAAGTTTGTGGCGTGTTTAGTATGAAATTGCGATTTTACTAGGAGCCTTTCAAAACAAAATTTATGGAAATATCAAACAATTAGCTCGTTATTAGGTGTGAACGTCACAAAGAAACAGACATAATAAAAAACAGTTGCTGTGTGCGAATATATATTCAAATGCACTGGACTTAAAAGTGGCATGGGTAAACGAGCAATTAGGTATTAACCACGATTTGTACGCATTGGAAGGGGTTGCCATTACAAAGACAAGCTATGTTATGTGACTAATGAAATAGATTTTCTTGCATTTACTTTTGGTCTTTAATAGCCACATTTCCAAAGATCAATGATAACAAAGTTACATATGAGTAGCGACATAGCTAATTGACAACATTGTAGCTACTTAAAATTAAAATAAATTGAGATCAAAATAAATCGGAATATTAATGGCAAGCAGGTACTTATTGAAATTAAATGGGTACATCCTGCAGTACAAAAAAGGTCAGTTTGCTATCCTAGATCTAGGTCCCGGGTGTTAGGCGTAGCGTACGTATTATGAGTGGACGACGTCTGTGTAAGGCCCTGCCTGTGATGACTGGTTGTGCGCGCTGCTGAGCGGCCACCCCGACATTAGATATAGCTATGAAGGCCATCAGGAAAAACAGGAACCACTGAAAATTAAGAAAAGCTAAAGTTTAGACGACGAAATTAATCATACGACTTCTTTATTGACCTGACGTTATTTATTTATTTTTTTCGTCGGCGTGGACAAACAAGTGATCATATAAGGGTTCCTTTTTTCCTTTTGAGGTACGGAACCCTAAAAAATAGTTATGCAAACTATATAGTGTGACATAATATCAAATGAAAAGGCTTATTGTTAGGATCGTAAATATATTTTATTTACGGATTTTTTTGATAAAAAGTTTGGATGTTATTTAGGAAAATAGGCGAAAATTGACAATTCCCTTATTTCCGAAACTACTGGGCCTAAACTTTTGAAAAAAAATCGGAAAATAGTTCTTTACCAATAGATTACAGAAACACATAAAAAGACGATGATATTTAAAGTAAAATTGAAAATTTTAGATAATCATGAACAACTAAAATTGGAAATTTCACCTTATCGATTTCGCCGACTCTCCCCTATATACGACGTTTCATGAAAATCCGTTCAGCCATATGGAGCTAAGTGTTAACAAATATACAGAAACACACACACACACACACACACACACACACAGACATACACACAATAATTAATTTAAAAAGGGTTACCTAAATTGTTTGTTTTGAACTGCATATATACCAAATTTTAAGTTGATAAACTCATCCAAATAGTTTTACCCATACTAACGTCCACCCCCTCTTTTACTCCCTTCCACTTTTATTTACAGAAGTTTCTATAGCCTATGTCCTGCCTGAAGTGTTCCTGGATATATTATCGAAAACCGCATTGAAATCCATCCAGTAGTTTTAAAGTTTATCGCGCACATACAATCAGAGAAACAAACAAACAGACATGAAATTCAACAACCATTGGGATTTGTTCTGTTGCTCATTCTGAAGCCCCCCATAGCATTTTTTCATTATTATCTTCAATGTACAGACCTTTTCCACTTTACGATTTTATTATATATATAGATAAGATGATGTAACCTTTTCACCGCCAAGGTAAGGCGGGCTTTCGTTTCAATCTCTCCATGTCATACTTAAATACTTAGTGATAATTTTGAATCGCTAAGTCTGCACTAGTCAACTTGCCGAGAGCGGGATTTGCTTAACTTCTCTCTCAGTCTATTTTGGGCGACCTTGACTGCGCACAATTCTTCATTCTAAGACGCTTCCTTTTTTTTAAATGTTGAGCCCATTCTATGTCTCGCGACATCATAGGAAACAAAACGGCTTCTAGGCGGGCATGAACAAACAGATGCACATACATTATATTAACACGCGCGAACACCTTATGCTCCTTTGTCGTTCAAAGTCGGGTAAAAATAAGTAGTATGCTAAAATTCGGTAAAGGAAAACATCTTCATAAAATCTGCATTATTAGAATGCGCAATGTACTATCTACGTTAAAAAAAATGCGGCGGTCGAATGTACATGGTAATAGTTATTTATAAAACGGGAAGCGGTTTAATTACAGCTCAATTATCTTAAGTGTTGTTTTCATGAACAAGTTTATATTCAGTAAATTCAGTCTTATTTTTAAATCCATTTACTATTTATGTAACGGTGAGGTTTTTTAACAATATGCATCTAGTTTAAATATGACACTAGAAAAAAAAAACAAATAAAATCTGACACCGCAAACCCTTTGAAAAAATAATGACTGGTCTTCGTTAGTCAATTACCTAAAAACATCAGATATATTGTTCATAGTGACAAATTAAATTCATCGAAATTGGTGTCAAGTAAATGAACACAGTATGTGAGATGTTTCCCTAATTTACTTGCCACCGACTAACTCGACTTCGATATATTAAACGACTGAACTAACAACATATCTGATGTTTTAGGCACCTTATTGACTTAACAAAGACCAGTCATTATCTTTTACTTTACAAAGGGTTTTGGAGTCCGTCTTGTTAAAAATAAATTAATTTGAAGTTTTTTAGTAAATATGATGTATGTAATAAAGCTTCATTATATCCGCTACCACCAAATGAAGATAGCATTATCCATACAGATTTTTTCACTCTACGATAGTCACAAAAGTAAATCTTTAGTATAAAATACTCATTTAAATACGATGTGACTGTTCCTATCGAGGAGTCCCTTGGTTAGTTTTACCATGGATCCAATCATCAGATCACGCCAATTTCTATGTAGTAAAATGTGTTCAGTCAACGCAACGTGGTAAAACAATATGCGTGGACATACATAATTCACCTTTTTAGAATTTGAATAAAAAACACTCAATCAACCATTTATCAAGCTTCCTTGGCCCCTTATTTTTTGTTTTTTATCATGTAATAAGATGTCTGAAAATCTTGAGATTTATCATTAATACGAGTGCCCCAGTTCCGATCGTTTATTGCCAATCTTTACAATTCTGACATGGTAAGTATCAAGGAAGCCAATACAGATAGAAACATTTGGTTAATTGTAGTTAGGTTCCACACGCTTCACAATTAATTTATATATCTGATTGGATATTATCTTTGGACATAGGTATTCTTGTTAACATTTTATTAGCGTATATACCTCACCCAATGTAAAATGAGCGCAGTTTACAAAACTTCATATAGCCTTAACTAACTAACTACGATTAATAATAAATCAGGCAGGGAGTTACACAATTCGATCTAATTCCAGAGTAAGTTCTAAATAAAGGTTGTGTTATGGGTACTAGACGACGACATAAATACACACTTATAATTGATAAATACTTAAATACATAGGACACATCCAAGACTCAGGAAGAAACATTCGTGCCCACACAAATGCCGGGGATCAAACCCGAGACCGCTAGCTTCGTGGGCAGGGTTCACTATACCAACTAGGCTAACCGCGTCGGTTAACGGTTTATAACTCTATATAAACCGTTAACCTGTTGCAATAGTAGTTTATGCAACGGTTGCATAATGATAGGTCTTAAAATACGATTGTGAGTTTATGAAACGAGCCGATAGGCGAGTTTCATAATAAGATCGCACGAGTTTTTTAAAGCCAAATTATGTACAGTTGCATACATAACTTTATCTACACGCACACACATATTATAAATCCTCCATGATGTGTTCAGAAACAATATTTTCTGGCAACAAGTTATTTGTTGCAATCGTGGCTGCATATTTCCGATATCCGGCGCATTTTCACATCACACACATTCCGAGAAGACTACTATTCATATTTTCAACTAAAATGTAAATTACAAACAACTTTTTCTATTCAATTCAACAACAATTCTACTTTCGTTCAGCAAAAAACCAACATAATGGCGGCAATTCGATCCTCCGTCAAGACCATTTTTTTTAAATCATAGACAAACGAATGAAGTCTCTATTCTCACGTCACTCGAGATCAAATGTCGTTCGGTTTATATTAAAAAAACATACTGAATTGATGTTTCGTATCAATAACTGTTTAATATCTATGGATACTAGAATAGAGACCCACTTGAGTTTTGACAGCTGTTCCAACTTTAATCTCATTTCGATACTAAAATCGATACTGTAATAACATTGCAGCACTGGTTTTACCTAATTGGTTGTCACAATGGTGGTCATTTCCTACGGTTTTTGATTACACTATGGAGGTTTTATGATATGGGTGTAGATAAATAACTTTTAACACTTCAAACACATCAGTATAACGTACAAATAAAAACAAACGATTAGGAAAAACAAAATAAATTAAGTTCAACTTATTCTTGTCAAGCAAAGCAACCTTAGAATACGCTTACCCCATTGAGCCGCATCTTGGAAGTTGCTCTGCATGACAAGTGCACTTCAGCTGCATTATATTAACCGCGTACTGCGCACTTGATAAGCAATAAGGAGCCGTGCCAACTAATCTGGACCTGTGTCGAACCGACCTTAATTAACAAAAAAATATCATAAACTGGATTGAATTAATGAATCGCAAATTGTTTCAATTCTTGGTTCATTACAGCGAAGTGCGTCACACTGCGGCTTTGGTGGAGTAGCTATAGAGTTCAGATTACTTACTTTTGCTACGCTGACATTAGTCCATGCCCTTACAATTGTGTGTTATGGGTTTCTTGATATTATATATGTACCTATTTATTTACACCGTATGTACGTAATGTTATTATCGTCAAAATAGCCAGTGTAATCCCAAATCCCAAAAACTTCTACATATGCACATTACGCGAGAAATGGGATAACGTAATGGTTTTCGTTCGTATATTATAGATTACAAAATAAATACTAGTAAATACTACATTCTAATGCTGAAGCATATCTTAGAGATGATTGTTTTAGTACCATTCATAGACAGTCAATAGTCAGCCAGTGAACATTTGCCAACGCGTTGCCATCGTCAGAAATTATAAACTCCCACCACGGATAACCACAAAAAAATATAATAAATCTATAATAAAATAATAAATATAAAATGTCATATCGTAGCACCCGCAAAATCATTAAAGATAGGTGTACCAAAAAGCTTTAATTTGATATGGCTTTTGTTAATTCGTTTCACCCAGTCGTAGACGTCGAGGTGGCCGAATTTGGACAGAAACGAGAAATTATTATTCTAACCACGTGCCACAGGCTGTTTCTTCATAGCTGGCTGATACAATTGTAAACGTATAAAACGGGCCGCCTCCTAGACAACAGCACACCACACATACGTCCTCTGTCGTGTATACTTGCTCAATTTGTTCAATATACATTTCAAAATAACAAAATGTTTAAGCTGGTAAGTTAACAAATAATGTTTTTGAAGCGCATTTTGTTTTTGTTTGAGTTATGAAAGAAAATATCAAAATTGTTATATGCGTGCCTATAATATTTGAGGAGTTCCTTCGATTCCTCATAGATCCTCTTATTAGAACACGACTTTGATCACAACGGGAACAACATGGAGAAATACTCTATCGTTTAAAAAATAATTATGCAAATCGGTCCAGCCATCTCCGAGTTATCGGTGTACATACATATAAAAAATGAATTAAAAAACAAAAACAAATATACGCGTCGAATTGAGAACCTCCTCCTTCGGTTTTTTTGAAGTCGGTTCAAAATATACCAATTATTACCAACCTAGATGTGCCCGACTTGCGTTAAAATGCTCTTTAAAAAAAATGCGTCTTAAATTTTCCCCGAGTATTATCGTAATCCGATGAATGGTATACCGGAACCTACAGGAGACAAACAAGCAAACATTAAAGTGGTACATAAAGGGTTTAAATGCATAATTTCAAGGGTTTAGGATTTGTTACTTTTTTCCCATACTAACTTCAACCTCGTCTTTTAGCGCCTCCCAGTTTTATTTCCAAAAGTTTCTATAGCCTATGTCTTGCCTGAAGTTGCCCTTAATATAATATCGAAAACCGCATGGAAATCCATCCTGAAATTTAAAAGTTTATTGCGCAGACAAACAGACAAACTAACACAGCGACATGAAATTGAAAAACCATTGGTATGCGTTGTATTACTCATTCTAAAGCCCCCAGTTTTTTCATTGTTACCTTCAATGTACCTACAGACTTTTTCGTCTTTACGGTAATATTAAATGGATAGATTACTAATTCATGAGTGCTAGAAATATTAAAACTAGAAAGGAAAACTTTTGGAAAGCTATTTGGGGTGCCGGAATCTGTACTAAAATTTAAATCCATGAATGTGTCAAATTATAAGACTTTAAAATCGTTTCGTCTTTATTACGTGCCAGACCTCCTTTTATAATTTAATTTTATGACATAGAGACAGATTGAATGCTCTTAAAACACGTCACACGTATTTTGATAATAATATTTTTGCAGTTGATCACCGCCTGCTTCCTGGCTGTCGCCGCTGCCAAACCCAGTGTGTTGGCTCCATATACTGCAGCTTACACCGGGCCCGTAGCAGCGGCGTATCCTGCGCCTGTGGCCGCAGCGTATACCGCCCCTGTAGCAGCAGCGTACACTGCCCCTCTAGGATCTGTCGCCGCGGCGTACACGGCGCCTGCCTACCCTGCACCTGTAGCCGCAGCATACACTGCGCCCGCAGCGTACGCCGCACCCGCAGCGTACACCGCACCCGCAGCGTACTCCGCGTACTCTCCGTATGCGTACTCTCCGTACAGCAGCGCGTACACTGCGCCGTTATCTGCTTACTCCGCTTACGGCTATGCCTCACCGTACTCCGCGTACTACGTCCGCCGTTGATAACGAAGATAAAAAACCAGCTACATCTCAACAACAAATACATTTTGAATAAATGACCTGATACCCAGAAGTACAAAATATGCCTATATGTTTGATTGCATCCCTATCGATAATTCCTTGAGTTTTTGAGATCGTTTAGTATTTGGATAGGTCAGTAGTACATATATTATGTACTATTAGGATTTGGAATGGGATAACTAGTAATATTAAAGAACTGTGTATTGAAGGATAAGTAGGATAATGCTAAGGAGTGGAATTCCCTGCCTGCAGACTTGTTCCCACGCTACAACTTGGGTCTTTTCAAGGAGAGAGTGAATAGGTATTATCTAGGTGTGCATGCTCCATCGTCGACCTCATCATCACTTTCCATCAGGTGAGATAGGGGTCAAATGCACATCTATCTTTTATAAAAAGAAGTGTTTTTCTATTTTGAGCTTAAGTGTTTTAAAAATCACTACCAAGTTAAAATTGTATAATATAAATAAATTGGAAACTAATTCTTAAACATTGTATGGCAAGATTGGTCAATCTTCAGTTAAAACAGAATCTAAAGATTAAAATAAAATTTAAACTGGAAAGAAATACGAATAATGAACATCATTACAGTTTTATTTAAACATAATAAATCAGTTAAACATGATGCATCCCAATGGGATAGATATTCAAGTCATTCCGGCATCCACGGTTCAGGCCCGGCGGAAGACCGCAGCATTTTGTAGCACACCGGGATTCTATTGGAGTCAGAAGCATTGCAGCGAACATTAGGATAGCGAATACCTGTAAAATGCATCTAGTGTAAAAGATATCCATGACACCAGCGCTAACATGCCGATAAATTAGTACCGTTTATCTCTAAGTGCGTCTCTCTCACACTAATGCCGACGAAAGAGATAGTCATAGAGGTAAACGGTTAAGTGAGTGAGCAAGGGAGGAATGCTTTATGTGCGCGATAAAAAATCATGTGCTACGGGGGGGGGGGGGGGGGGGTATTTTTTGGTACAATAATCATCATCGTACCAATTTTTCTTGCCCAAGTCGGTCGACTCGAATTACAACTCACGCAACTCCCG
The DNA here is from genome assembly GCA_947859335.1 of Tortricodes alternella. Lineage (NCBI taxonomy): Eukaryota > Metazoa > Arthropoda > Insecta > Lepidoptera > Tortricidae > Tortricodes > Tortricodes alternella. The sequence goes on along the minus strand of OX401983.1, from coordinate 8,140,859 downwards.
TGCCCTTACCTATACGAGACGGCATTAACTTTTTCCTATACTTGGTCGACGTAGGTTCTTCGAGGTCACCGAGGTGTATTACACTGCTAACATACATACATACTATAAACATTGAATTAGTCTTTATTTTTACATATAACAAGTAGAATTCATTGAATTTCCGTTAGTTTATTTACATTATTTTCAAGTATAATACTCAATTCGTCTAGGAAATTAATTAAATGTAAACAAACTAACCCACGTGACTCGGCTGACCAGCCAATCAAGACGTACCATAAATCAAAAAGAGCCAATCAAGTCATACTATAGATAAAAAATATTGAAGTCATTAGCTGAGTCACGTGGGTAAAATTATTTAAACTTAGTTAACTATCTAGACAAATAAATAAATAAATCATGGGACAATCTTTACACAAATCGATCTAGTCCTAAAGTAAGCTCCAAAGGCTTGTGTTATGGGTACTAGACGACGATATACATACTTATATAGAGAAATAAATACTGAAATACATAGGAAACATCCAAGACTCAGGAACAAACATTCGTGCTCATCGCACAAATATTAGCCCTTACCGGGGATCGAACCCGGGACCGTTAGCTTCGAAGGCAGGGTCACTACAAACTAGGCTAACCCCGTCATCGAAATAGAACATAGTCTATTTATATTGTTTTTAAACTATTTAATTATGCATGCATGAATAATAAATAATAGTTGATGAAGTATTTAGTACACTGCCCCTAAGTAAAGTGGTAAGATTAAATACCCCATTTCCAATACCCATTTGCCACCTGGGGCACGAGATTTGTTAGTGTACATAAATAGATTTGTAGAGCATAATCCGGTTATGGTTAATGGTTATCCCCTTGGGAACTGTTCGATATTCTGATATAAATAACCTAAACGTGCCAATCCGGTTTCCAGATAAAGAATCCGATCGGACGTTAAGAAAACACAAAGACAGTAGGAATGGAAAAAGAAATAAATTAATTAATTGGTTGACACAACTAATGCAAAGAATTACACACAATCACATAAAAAAATAAAAAATGTTGTTAAAATTAATTTTTTAGAAATAATACAAACAAATAAATTTGTGGCAAATGGATATGGTGACAGCATAATGCTGCTAGCTAGTGCCAGCTCGCACCTGAGTGACACCAAAGCGGTGTTTTAGGGTTCCGTACCTCAAAAAGAAAAAAGGAACCCATATAGGACAACTCGTGTGTCTGTCTGTCTGTCTGTCTGTCTGTCCGTCTGTCACAGCCAATTTGCTCTGAAACTACTGGACTGATTGATTTGAAATTTGATATTTTGTAAATTGGTGACCGCAACAGGGATGCGTAACGTAAATAAATTAATTTTGAACACGGGGCCCACTTTAAGGCGCAAATTAGAAAATTAAAAAAAAAGCAAACTGTATCAAGTGACATATCAAATGAAAGGGCTTATTGTGAAGATCTTAAATTTGTTTTTTTTTTATTATAAAATAAATGCTTTGGAAGTTATTTGGAAAATAGGCAAAAATTGACCATTCCCCCCGTTATCTCCGAAACTACCGGGCCTAATATTTTGAAAAAAAAATACAAAATATAGTTCTTTACCTATAGATTATAGTAAAACCTATAAGAAGTCTATTGTATTTAAAGTAACATAGGAAATTTCAGTTTATCATGTATGGAATGGAACCCTCTCCACGTGGGTTTCACTCGCACTTGTCCGGTTTTTAAATTCATAATTATTAAATAAAAATTAAAACAAGTCACACTCGACGGCCCAAAAGTATAATATCCTGTATCTATACTCTGGCGAGAATCGATCCCGCGACCTCAAGCTTCAACATAAAGACACATATTTCCTAAACATAAAAAAGAACACTGCGCAATAAACACGTAATGACAAAAATGGATAGTCAACCTATTTAATAAAATTATTTTTAACAAAAAACAAAACCGACACCTAAACCGCTAAAACCCATTGAAAACTAAGAAATAAAGACTGGCCGTTAGTAATTTTTTTTTTTTTTTTCAATTATCTAGAAACATCAGATATGTTTGTTAATTCAGTAATAAATTAAATATATCGAAATCGGTGGCATGTGAATGAACACAGTATGACATTGTATACATAATTTACTTGCCACCGACTTCACGACGAAAAAGAAGAAGACCATTAAAAATTTATAAAAAATACCTATAAGTTTTATTAAAGATAAATAAATACATTCTTACCAAATTGTGCATGTTTAGAACCATCATGGAATACTAAACAAGATACAATGAAACCTAATCAGATAGCTGCAACATTTTATAGTTTTGTATAAAACCATTACGAAAGTTGAATTCGCTTCAGATTTAAAAATCATAAGTTATTTTCTTAATTAAACTCGTTAATTAATGAAATACCTGTATAAAAAGTTAATAAAAACCAGACAAGTGCGAGCCTGTATTGCGCGCCGAGGGTCCCGTATTAACCTATGAAAATAAACGCAAGGTAATATTCTTCATGCAACGACCAGCGTTATACGGCCTTACAGAAGTTATTCTGTTTTATTACATTTTCTAGAAAACTATAAATATTACACTTAATTATTAGTTTCCCATAAGTAAGGTTGAGATGATGCTATTTTAAAGTAATGGATTGGATTATGGCAACCGCATATATAAACATGTTTTTCAACGGATTTTTTCTTTTGATTCCTAAACCATAAAAGCTTATGGTACCGTTGTATTTTTTCCGAACATGTATAAGTAGATTTCTTGTATTTAGATTTTCTGACTTTCTTTTCTAACGTTTAGTTTCTGAGATAAGGGGGGCTTGCTCTGAGAAAAAAGCTATTATTCTTTATATTTCTAGATATAGATTCTGTGTGGTCGTTTTAATACTACAAAAGTGCCAAATTTGAGCCATATACCTTAATTCAATATATTAATTCATGAGAGAAATAGTCCTGACAAATAGACGGACAGACGGACGGAGGTACAACGGAGTGATTGTCTGAGGGTTAATACAAAACTTAGCACGGAACCCTAAAAAAATTGAAATGACTGTAACTAATTAAACTTAATTTTATTTATTGTTGAACACGACTCTGTTCGATCTGATGCACACAATCATGTGATTCCCGCAAACCGTTTCACTCGCCGACACAGCGGCGCTAGCCACGTAGAAAACCTGCTAGAGTGGTCGTCGTTGAATCTTCGCCAGGCAAGTCAAAGAATCACACCCAATCACCATCACTCACCTTCTCGCGCCTACGGTTCATGGGCAACCCACATTTCACCCTTTTTAGGGTTCCGTACGCAAAGGGTAAAATCGGGACCCTATTACTAAGTCTCCGCTGTCCGCCTGTCCGTCTTTCCGTCCGTCTGTCACCAGGCTGTATCTCATGAACCGTGATATTTAGACAGTTGAAATTTTCACAGATGATGTATTTCTGTTGCCGCTATAACAATAAATATTAAAAAAACGGAATAAAATAAATATTTGCTCGATATTGATAACGATAACAGTTGGACGCTTGAAATATTCACAGAAAATTTAGATATACATATATTCACATTAAAAATAAATAATAAAATTAAAACAAAGTGAATATTTAAGGGGGGCTCCAATACAACAAACGAGCTTTTTTTGCTTGATTATAGATAAAGATAATGGTACGGAACCCTTCGTGCGCGAGTCCGACTCGCACTTGGCCGGTTTTTTTTAGGGCACCGATGGTTCGTATGATATAGAACATAATAACAATCTAAAAATACGATACACAAATACAAATTATAAAAATTAAAAATTAAATTCTTAACTTGCGCTCAATTCTAGCACAACAACGGTGTTTATTTCGAGAAACTATGTTAAGAACGGTTGAATTATATTATATTGAATTGCTTTAACGCCATCACTAATCACGTGCTGGTTCCAATCGAATGGTTTGGCCATCAATGGGGCGAAGTTTGACATGTAACCGTACTCGTGACGCGGTATAATACTCATTGAAGCATGAGCACCAAATGTTTCTAATAAACGCATTATTTGTATCATAATTGTGGAATCTACAGAGCCCCGTCATTCTGTTATCAAAATGTTGAAACCGACTTTTATGTTTTCGTTTACAGGATTCGGTAGTGAAGTCAGAAACTCTTCATTATTATTATTAGGTATTTATGGAACGGCCACGACTGTTTGACCTGCTTTCCATCCATTTATTATAACGAATCACCTAGGTAATTGAAAAAGGAAGACTTCGAGTTTTGCCATCTTACCTATGTAAATGAACAACATAATTTTATATTAAGCACAAGAGATCGGGTTCTCTTAGAAAAGATACTTTTATTTACCTCCAAAGGCGAAGCGTCAAATATTTCCTAAGGGAAGCCGGAAGAATTACCGTATGTGCGAGTCTGACATTTAGTTACAGTAACATTTACTTCACTGACAGCTAGCCATAGCTTTCTAGCTTGGTAAATCCGTCTGGAATCGGCTTGTAGGCAGGCTGCGCCACTGTTACCTACTTACTTTATGTAGCACTTACTTTTTTTTACTTATTTTACTTTATTTATTTGTTACTTTACTTTTTTAGGGTTCCGTACCCAAAGGGTAAAAACGGGACCCTATTACTAAGGCTCCGCTGTCAGTCTGTCCGTCTATCACCAGGCTGTATCTCATGAACCGTGATAGTTAGACAGTTGAAATTTTCACAGATGATATATTTCTATTGCCGCTATAAAAAAAAATACAAAAAAAAACAGAATACAATTAATATTTAAGGGGGCGCCCATACAACAAATGTGATTTATTTGCCGTTTTTAAAGATAATGGTAATAACTTCGTGATCGAGTCCGACTCGCACTTGACCGGTTTTATTTTCCTTCTTCAACAAATAAATATGATGGAAGGAAACACAAATAAATTAAGCCTTAAAAAATCGTTGATAGATAATATATTTTAAAGTTTTAAAGATGTTTATAACAACATATAAGCATATACAGATGAAAATTATGAAACTGTGTTTGTGATTATCCACTTGTACACAGTTAACGATAAATTATTTCTTAATCTTAAAAATTTCAATTAACTAGAAGTTAGAATTAATAGAACGGGATTTTAAATCCAAATTAGATGTTACAGATCGAATTAAAAAAGATCGGTGCGCTTCTGCCGGAATACTAATTGTGAGGACGTGCGGCCTGCAGCGAGGGCGTTGTGCACGCGGCCTTCGTAACTTACTATAAAGTTTGCTGCTCATAGTAATTGGACATCACTCAGCTCAGCAGCAGCCCCGTGTAAACAAACCAACAAAATGTTCAAATTGGTGAGTTACAAGTTTATTGCTTAACTCTTTATCTTTGAAAACGACAAGAGAATTTCATAAAATAATGAACTGGTGCGACCAACCTTTTTAATATATTTGCTATCAAATCAGAACAATGTACATAAATTTGCTTTATTTAATGTAAACGACCAACTGACCAAAGGTTCATATTTAAAGAATCCTGAAATTATATGGTGCATTTCTATACTGTCTACATACGTAAGATTTTATTAGAGGATCGATCGAAAAGTTAAATTTGGAAAGTGGGGCGAACAAATTGATTGTAGTATTTAGATAAAGAATACATTACAGTAAGGACGATAAGAAGAAAAAGGAATCCAATGATTGTTTATTTACAGCTGATCTTCGCGTGTTTCCTGGCGTTCGCGGCCGCCAAGCCGCTCGTGGTGAGCTACGCGTCCCCGCTGGCGTACACGGCGCCCGTGGCGGCCGCGTACACCGCCCCTGTCGCGTACTCCCCCTACAGCGCCTACACCGCGCCCCTCGCCTATTCCGCCTACAGTTATGCCTCACCCTACTCTGCCTACTACCTGCGCTGAAAGAGTTAATTTATTGTATGTTTAAAAATGCGACTTCTCCCACAATAAACCATGACATTTAAGCCATTAACTTATTTTCTTTATGTATACCCTTGCAACATTTTTGTTGCGATTAGCAATTCGTTTGTACTTTGTAGCGAGAACTCTCTATGAACAGAAAAAACTGGCTACAGGTTCCTTGGCAATAAAATATTTATTTTCGAATAACGACACAGATTTTATTTTCTTTACGAAATACTAGCAGCCAATACGCACCACGCAAACGAAATACAAGAAAAATAATATCGATCACCGAGTCTCCATTAATATACGATCAAACGATTTGTCATGTAGGTACTTTTATACAAAGTATAGCATGGTAATCAAGGTAAAGGTCTACAATAGTAGATTGTTGCACCAAGCAGAAAGTGATTCATTACTGCCCCGAGTGTTAGTTTGGAGCCCGAACGCAAGTGAGGGCTCTAAAAACACGAGCGCAATAACAAATGCAAAGAAAAGCAGCTTATGCACCTGGCATCAGGTGATGCCAGGTGCATAATCTGCTTTTCTTTCTACTGCTCCAAAAAGTTGGTAAAAAAACGTAAAGGTACAGTTAAACCCAACTAGCGACGTAAAAAGGATTTTGGCACCTGTTATGATGCACCCTTAATTTTTTTATATAGCCTATGATACTCGCACGTTCTCCTTGAATCTTAAGATACCCTATTTATTAAAATCGGTCCATTGGTTCTGAAGCTAAAGTCGAACATCCGAATTATTTTACAGAAAACTTGTATCTAGTGTAATTGTCATATTATGTCATTTTTTTTTCTTACTACTACGCTTTAATTTCATCATAATGGCCTTAAATACTCAGCACAAAGCAGCCCTTATTTGCTCTAGAGCAAATAAAGTTGCATACAAATTTCATTATTGCACTGTTTTGATTTTTTTTTTAATTTGGTTGGTTGATCAAGAAGTTTACACCAACAGCTACCCAATCCGCCCATTCACAGTCCGACGAGACAGCCGACCACTCTTCTGTGGACTTACTGTTAGCAAAAAAAAAAACAGGCCACATCGAACTGTGATTGTCTCGTCTAAAATGTTATGCTCAAAGTACTGGCTGATAAGATAGTATGGGTTACAAAAAGATTTAAAAAAAAATTGCCATAATATGACAGTTAATAGACTAGATACAAGATTTCTGTGAAAATTTTCGGATTTTCGACTTTAGCTTCAGAACCAATAGACCGATTTTAATAAATAGGGTATCTTAAGATTCGGGGAGAACGTGCGAGTGTCATAGTCTATATAAAAATTCTAAGGGTGCGTTATAACAGGTGCCAATATCCTTTTTAATTCGCTAGTTGGGTTTAACTGTACCTTTACGTTTTTTACCAACTTTTAGCAGTAGTAGAAAGAAAAGCAGATTATGCACCTCGCATCAAGTGATTTGTTATTGCGCTCGTGTTTTTAGAGCCCTCAATAGCGTTCGGGCTCCAAATCAACACTCGGCGCAATAATGAATCACTTTCTGCTTGGTGCAACAATCTACTATTAAATCTTTTAGTATCCCATATTATCTTATCAGCCAATAATTTGAGCATAACATTTTAGACGGGGCAATCACAGTTCGATATGGTTGCCGATATGTGGACTGTTTTGCTAACAGTAAGTCCACAGAAAAGTGGTCGGCTGTCCCGTCGGACTGTGAATGGGCGGATTGGGTAGCTGTTGGTGTAAACTTCTTGATCAACCAACCAAATTAAAACAAAATACAAAACAGTGCAATAATGAAATTTGTATGCAACTTTATTTGCTCTAGAGCAAATAAGGACTGTTTTGTACTGAGTATTAAAGGCCATAATGATGAAATTAAAGCGTAGTAGGAAGAAAACATTCTTGTGGCGCCAAATGAACTTTCAAAGTTTTTATTGCGTTATAATGAGGTATGTGTGTATCCATTTGTGAATTTGATACCAACGTCAGTCAGTAATAGCTGAATGGCTATATTTGTAATTTTATGTATAAGATGTATAAATTTGTATGTGTTAGAAATTCAATACAAATAAAGATATTCTGATTCTGAATATTACTAAATCCTATAATAAAAATGGAAAGTGAAAATAGAAGTGCAAAATGCATCTTGAACTGCACCCTCACCTGTATCCCGAGTCTCTACGTTCCAACCCCTCTAACGACCGCGCAAGGAATGGGCTAAGATTACTTTTATATTTTGAAATTGTTCACGAGCGTTCTGAAAGTTACGAGTATCTGTTATAGCTCTTGAAAGTAATGTCTTGCTACTATAATATTCGTATAGTGGCTTATTCATTGACTTTCAGGGGTCTTAAAAAGGAGGAAACAGTTTTCTGATGTAAATCAAACATCTACTTTAAAACAGTTAATACATACACAGTTAACACCATCTAGAACGTCAACTGTGACCTATATTAATTTTATTACTTTGTTCTCTGTTTTATTACACTGTTGTATGTTCTATGCATATGCATTAAACTGGCTTAACTTAACAACTAAGTACGATTAAAGTTATACGCCTGACAGTTTTCGTGTTTCCGAATTAGTATGACTATCAGTGGTGGCGCGTGAGGTAAAGCCCTATAATTTCTTAACTTAAATATTAGAAAATTATTCATTATTATATTTGTATTGTATTTCCATGAAAATAAGTATATTAGATATTTTTTTATATAAATGTACAAAATGAGTAATAATATAATGCTTAAAATTTTAAATTATACTCCGACTTTACCTCACGCGCCGCCACTGATGACTATGCAATCAATTTCTAGTCGTGCATTGGTTGCATATTCGTAGGTACTAAGTACATAATTTAAGGTTTTTACCAGCTAGAGTAATATTATTATAGTGCTTTCGTATTTTCGAAGATATACGAAAATTTCCGAGGGCTTGGCAGAAAGGTCAAAAGCGGGATGAGAACTTATTTTAAAACATTTTGCGAGAGCTATTTTTAAGGCCGTTTAATGTCACCCGAGTGTTCGATGTTACCCTAATAGTGAACGTAAGTACCAAACGAGGGCCGAATTGTTAATTACAAGCTAATATAACAAGTGATTTTGTACTGTTCCTATGCTGGTTTTCCTCCAATTAAGTGTGCAACTATAGTAAGTTTACCTACATACTTGTATATGCAAGTGTACGAGTAATATTAGAAGAAGTGCGGGTTCAAGTGATTAATGATAATAAAACTTCATTGTGTACTTTCAAATTAGTCGTTAGTAGTAGTTAGTAGTGTAGGTTTTCAAAGTATAAAGGATGTTTATAACAAAATATAAGCATAAACTGATACGAATTATGAACCTGAGTTTGTTTGTGACTATTCACTTGTACACATTTAACGATAAACGATTACTTATTCTTAAAAAAATCAAATAACTTAGAAGTTAAAATTAATAGAACGTGAATTTAAATTTCAAATTAGACGTTACAGATCGAATTAAAAAAGATCGGTGCGCGGTGCAGAAGCCGGAATACTAATTCTGAGGACGTGCGGCCTGCAGCGAGGGCGTTGCGGGCACGGCCTTCGTAACTTACTATAAAGTTTGCTGCTCACAATAATTGGACATCACTCAGCTCAGCAGCAGCCCCGTGTAAACAAACCAACAAAATGTTCAAATTGGTGAGTTACAAGTTTATTGCTTAACTCTCTATCTTTGAAAATGACACTAGAATTTCATAAAAGAATGAACTGGTGCGACCACCCTAATTAATATATTTGCTATCAAATCAGAACAATGTACATAATAAATTTGCTTTATTTAATGAAAACGACCAACTGACCAAAGGTTCACTAAATTTAAAGAATACTGAAATTAAATGGTGCATTTCTGTAATTACTACATACGTAAGATTTTATTAAAGAATCGATCGAAAAGTTAAATTTGAAAGTGGGGCGAACAAATTGATTGTATTATTTAGATAAGGAATACATTACAGTAAGGACGAAAAGAAGAAAAAAAAATACAACCGAATTGAGAACCTCCTCCTTTTTTTTGAAGTCGTTTAATAAAAAGATTGTTTATTTACAGCTGATCTTCGCTTGTTTCCTGGCGTTCGCCGCCGCCAAGCCGCTGGTGGTGAGCTACGCGTCCCCGCTGGCGTACACGGCGCCCGTGGCGGCCGCTTACACCGCCCCTGTCGCGTACTCCCCCTACAGCGCCTACACCGCGCCCCTCGCCTATTCTGCCTACAGTTATGCCTCACCTTACTCTGCCTACTACCTGCGCTGAAAGAGTTAATTTTTTGTATGTTTTAAAATGCGACTTCCCCCACAATAAACCATGACATTTAAGCCAAAAACTTCTTTTCTTTATTTATACCCTTGCTTAAATTCTCAACATTTTTGTTGCGAGTAGCAATGCGTTTGTACTTTGTAGCGAGAACTCGCTATGAACAGAAAAAACTGGCTACGGGTTCCTTGGAAATAAAAGTACTATTTTATTTTGTTTACGAAATACTAGCAGCCAATACGCACCACGCAAACGAAATACAAGGAAAATAATTATAGACCACCGAGTCTCCATTAGTATACGATCAACCGATTTGTCATGTACTTTTATACAAAGTATAGCTTGGTAATCACGGTAAAGGTCTGCATACATTTTTGTGGCCTCAAATGAACTTTCAAAGCTCTTATTGCATTATAATGAGGTATATGTATATACACATTTGTGCATTTGATACATACGTCAGTCAGAAAAGTTGAATGGCTATATCTATTTTTTATGTAAATGTACATAATGAGTAATAATTATAATACTTCAAATTGAAATTATACTCCAGCTTTAACTCACGCGCTGTCACTGACGACTATGCAATCAATATCCAGTCGTGCATTGGTTGCATATTCGTAGGTACTAAGTACATAATTTAAGACTCCAAGTGGGACGACGCTAAGGAGCCACGCCTTATTGTCCCCTAAATGATATTACTTTTAAGTTATTTTAATATGTATGTTAGTCTGCAAGATATTTATGTATGTGCCACTGAAGCCTGAAATAAATGGTTTATTATTATTATTATTATTAAGGTTTTACCAGTTAGAGTAATATTATTATAGCGCTTTCGTATTTCCGAACTCATACGGAAATTGCCGAGGGCTTAACAGAAAGGTCAAAGGCGGGATGAGAACTTATTTTAAAACATTTTGCGAGAGCTATTTTTATGGCCGTTTAATGTCACCCGAGTGTTGGAAGTTACCCCGGTTGACGAACAATTCAAAATTGACATGATATTGAATGTGTACCGAATCACGGCCGAATTGCATAATTAATTACAAGCTAATATTACAAGGGATTTTGTACTGTTCCTATGCTGGTTTTCTTCCAATTACGTGTGCAACTATAGTAAGTTTACCTACATACTTGTATATGCAAGTGTACGAGTAATAGAAGAAGTGCGGGTTCAAGTGATTAATGATAATAAAACTTCATTGTGTGCTTCCAAATTTTAATATTTATTAGAGCTGTACCCGGAGCGTTGCAATGCTCTGTTTTTGTGTCATAAGCCTTCCCGGACGCGCGCATAATACCACACCAAAGTCTCATCGCCATCGGATGAATGAAATAGGAACGCATTGGAACCAACCAAAAAAGTGTATATGGTACATACATGATTAAAATACATAAGTTCAAGGGTTTAAGGAAATTTGTCATTTTTCTTTACTAACTTCAACCCCCTCTTTTACCTCCTTCTAGTTTCATTTCTAAAAGTTCCTATAGCCTGTCTTATCTTAAGTTACCCTTAATATAATATTGAAACCCGCATTGAAATCCATCCTGCAGTTCGACATATGAACAGACAAACGGACATGAAATCCAAAAACCATTGAGATGTGTTATATTGCTCATTCTCAAGACCCCCATAGCATTTTGTCATTGTTATCTTCAATATATAGACTTTTTAGGGTTCCGTACCTCAAAAGGAAAAAAGGAACCCTTATAGGATCACTCGTGTGTCTGTCTGTCTGTCTGTCTGTCTGTCTGTCTGTCCGTCTGTCACAGCCAATTTGCTCCGAAACTACTGGACCGATTGAGTTGAAATTTGGTATTCATATGTAAGTTGGTGACAGCAACACGGACGCGTGACGTAAATATATGAATTTTAAACATAGGGGCCACTTTTTGGGGGTAAACTAGAAAATTTAAAACAAAAGTTATGCCACCTATATCGTGTGACATATCAAATGAAAGGGCTTATTGTGAGGATCTTAAATATATTTTTTTTGAATTTTAAGTAAAATAGTTTAGAAGTTATTCTGGAAAATAGGCGAAAATTGACCATTCGCCCCCCCCTTATTTCCGAAACTACTGGGACTAAAATTTTGAAAAAAATACAATAAATAGATCTTTGCCTATAGATTACAGGAAAATCTATAAGAAGTCTATGGTATTTAAGGTAACCTAGTAAATTTCAGATAATCATGTACGGAACGGAACCCTCTCCACGCGAGTTTAACTCGCACTTGTCCGGGTTTTTACTTTATGATTCTATTATATTTATAAATAACATTACAACTAACTACTTTTATATATGTAGTTTTAGTGCGGACAAGCAATATGTGTTGTTATATCGCAGTCACTTACAAAATGCGGCAGCATAACTATGTAGACTCTACTATAAAGCCATCTTTGTCCACGCTTTACTCCTCCACTGATCTGAAACGCTCATAAAAATAATGAGGGCTACGACTAGAGGCAATAAAAGTGAAAACGATAAAAATGCAAACCATAATAGCATTCAAGGGTAAGCTACTGTTGGTAAAATAAAAGGCAAAATCGGATGAAGGAGAACGATTAAGATGAAATAAAGTACCTCTCTACAAAGGAAGGCAGTTCTATAAGACTTGTTACGTGCATTTCATATATGCAATTCACACTGATTGCTGACAGGCTGACAGCATACATTTTCTTATTTTCCCTTGATGAAGACGTATTATCGTTAGCTTGCTCTTAATCCTCGACCCTGCCATTTTTAGGGTTCCGTACCCAAAGGGTAAAAAGGGACTCTATTACTTAGACTCCGCTGTTCGTCAGTCCGTCTGTCTGTCTGGCTGTATGTCTGTCTGTCTGTCCGTCCGTCTATCACCAGGCTGTATCTCATGGACCGTGATAGTTAGACAGTTGAAATTTTCACAGATGATCTATTTCTGTTGCCGCTATAACAACATATACTAAAAAACAGAATAAAATAAATATTTAAGGGGGCTCCCATTCAACAAATGTTATTTTTTTGCTCGTTTTTGCTCGATATTGATAATGGCAACAGGTAGACGCTTGAAATAATCACAGAATATTTAGTTATATGTAAAAATAAATGATTAAATTAAAATAAAACAAATATTCCTCCTCCCATACAACAAACGTGATTTTTTAGATGATGGTACGGAGCCTTTCGTGCGCGAGTCCGACTCGCATTTGGTCGGTTTTCTTAAATTACAGTTTCCGCTAAATATGTTTGTTACTCTGAATTTGGCAGCATGAAGAGAAGTTCAAACTTTGATAATCAAATTTGTTTTTAGGGTTCCGTACCTCAAAAGGAAAAAACAGAACCCTTATAAGATCACTCGTGTGTCTGTCTGTCTGTCCGTCTATCACAGCCAATTTGCTCCGAAACTACTGGACCGATTGAGTTGAAATTTTGGTATTATGTAAGTCGGTGAACGCAACCCGGACGCATAACGTAAATAAATGAATTTTAAACATGGGGGCCACTTTTGGGGGGTAAATTAGAAAATAAAAAAAAGTAATGCAAACAATATCATGTGACATATTAAATGAAATATATGCGATATATTGTATTGGAATTTTAAAATAAATAGTTTGGAAATTATTTAGGTGAAAATTGACCACCCTTATTTACAAAACTACTGGCCCTCAAAAATTTGATAAAAGAAATACAGAAAATAGTTCTTTACCTATAGATTACAGGAAAACCTATGAGAAGTTTATGGAATTTAAATTAACATAGGAAATTTCAGATAATCATGTACGGAACGGAACCGTCTCCATGCGAGTTTAACTCGTACCTAAATTAGGAAAAATTTAAATTCAATTAAAAGCAGTTAGTTTTTATGTTGTTTAGACCATCTCGAATAGGGGCTTGGGAAATAATCCAAAAAAATAGAAATAATCTAAAAAATTTGTGTCTTTAACTTCAAATCTGGGATCATTGCGCATCACGATACACCGGAATATTATACCAGCCAGTTCGTCCGGTTCTAAACACCTACTTAAGAACAACTTTAGCCGTGAAAAAAGATAGATAGCTATCTAACCACACAAAACCTGGACGGGCAGTTTAATTTATAAGACATTTTGAAATGGCAGAATGTTGGTTACTTTGGTTATAATCCAAGTTATCTTTGAAAACCTTCATTATCAGCATCTAAATAAACTCTATGAATGTCCGTCTATGGTTTTATGTGACACATTGACCTCCAGATATCGTTGCTCAATTGTCTAAGGATTGTCACCGCGGACACGTGCGGGGTAACCTCTGATGCAACGCGACCGGACTTGCATGCCCAACACCAGCGGAGTATGCTAAAGAGAACCAAGATCGGTCTGTTAAACTTATTGATATTTTTCTGCATCAAATGCAACAATTGTCGGCCAAATGACACTGGAATAATCCATTGTAAACAAAAAAAAAACAGGCCAAGTGCGAGTCGGACTCGCGAACGAAGGGTTCCGTACCATTATCTATCTAGATCTATCGGCCTTCATGATACAAGAGTTTTGGCCGAAGGGTGTCATATTTCGGCGATTCCGCGGCCGGCTGATTGAATATGACACCATGAAATTGCGGCACACACAGCAGAAATAGTGTGTTAGTTTTAAGTTATTTTGTTTGTATTTTAATATGTATATTAGTCTGTAAGGTATTTATATATGGGCCACTAGATGCCTGAAAATAAATGATTTATTATTATTATTATCAATAAAAACGGCAGAAAATCACGTTTGTTGTAAGGCCCCCTTAAATATTTGTTTTATATTAATTTAGTTATTTATTTTTAAAGTGAATATGTAACTAAATATTCTGTGAATATTTCAAGCGTCTACCTGTTGCCGTTATCAATATCGAGCAAAAATATCACGTTGTTGTATGGGAGCCCCTTAAATATTTATTTTATTCTGTTTTTTAGTATTTGTTGTCATAGCGGCAACAGAAATACATCATCTGTGAAAATTTCAACTGTCTAACTATCACGGTTCATGAGATACAGTCTGGTGACAGACGGACAGACGGACAGCGGAGTCTTAGTCTTTAGGTACGAAACCCTAAAAAGAGACCGCCATTATTAATCAAATGATTACAGTGTTATTCTGAATATTAAAATAGTTTATTAATATTTATTTCCCACACAATTTTTTATGATGAAATTGCGTGCGCCCATGTATTCCGAGACTAAACGGATTAAATATATTTAAAATTTTACCGTACCAACGCAGCGGCCCTATCATGCAAGACACAAAGATAAGTTAAACCCGTTTATCTCTATGACTATTTCTTTCGTCGGCACTACTGTCAGAGAGACGCACTTAGAGATAAGACGGTTTAAGTTATCCTTGTGTCGGGGCATGTTAGGGCCGCTGATGCTGACCAGCCAAGGAAATGGGTCGAAATTTGAGAGTCAAGCAATAGAGTCAAACGGAGTGTCATAATATGAAATCTTTGATGAAGCATTTCAAAACTACTTTGTAAATATTAACAAAAATGCGCAAAAACTCGCCCCCCCCCCCTTCTTCTAATTATTCGGGTTCTGAAGAACTTAGGTATATTTTACAGGAAAAATAAAACGAAGTTCCAAATATTTACGGTTTTTGCGGAAGCAAAATCAATCTTTGCAACGTCGTATCACACTCTACGGTTTCACAAAAGAGACCTGCGAAAGTTACATATTTCTTAGTTTATTTCATAGGTAGGTTGTAAATGGTTACCCGGTTATTAGGCCCGTCACATACATTCGTTTTCCTGATTCGATTTCCGAATTCGTTTTCCGTATGCGGACACCCCGAACGCAAGCATTTCATATAAATAGTTCTACATGATACACACATTCGTAATTTTTCCGTACGGAATTCCGAATGGAATTTGTTCGAATGTGTGTGCCATGTTGAACTATTTATATGAAATGCTAGCGTTCGGGGTGTCCGCATACGGAAAACGGATTCGGAAATCGAATCAGGAAAACGAATGTGTGTGACGGGCCTTAGAAGCAATTTTATTCATTTATAGGGTTCCGTACGTAAAAGAAACTGTCTATTTTTTTAGGTAAGTTCCGGCTTGGGGGCGCGGGAGTGGGACTCGCACTTGACCATTTTTTTAAACCTACAGTTCAATGTTTTGTTTTCAATAACAGTCTATTCAAAGCCTACCAATGCATAGACCAGTTGGTTCTCTGTGGCATGCTGGCATCCAAGATTATTATCTTGAATTCGGAGCATCACCAATGCGCAAGCAGCAGCCACTCGTATTGTCTCGAAATCTGCATCGAAACGGTATTTAAACCGGCCCCATCGTACCCTAGACATCATTCAGTCTTCGGTTTACCTTACCGCAAACACAAAAGCAGCAAAAATGTTTAAACTGGTAAATACAAAACTTGTACGGATTAAGCTGCTTCTTTACTACAAGAAAATTGTATTATGTCGATCACGTAACGAAAGTTCAAGAAAATCTAAAAATAATCTAAATACGTAATACGTAGATTGGATTGCTGGTTAGACTAAATAAATGGCACTTTGGAGTCACGTCACGTACTAAACTTTAAAAATAATGTAATATGGGATCTGTATTGATCCTAGTTCCGCTGATTAATGAAGTACACATCCGATGCTCAATAGTTTTCACATCACCATATTGTTTGATTAATACTATCTGTAATCTTGTAGTATATTTAATTTGGTTTAATTACTGAAAATTGTATTTTTGTAAAGCGGTCAGATACGAGTAGGGTACTGATTTTGTAATCTGGTTAGAAGGACCACGCTGGTGGTCATTTCGGTTTTTTTCTGCAAGACAGAAAAAGGAAAATGATATTGATATTTTATGTAATTGGTCCTCAGAAAGGTATCGATTAATTAAGATAAATTGCAATAGTTAAAATACGTATCATGGACCGAGATGGAGTGAGCGCCAGGTAGTTCCAATTTTGACTTCGAAACTTGAGTTCGCGGATTCGATTCTGATATTCAAATCATAATATACTTGTATTGGACTTGGTCATTTAGTGCGTCATTGTGTGTTATTTAAGTATTTCAGCTCGTATTTAAGGTCCAAATGCAGGATAAGGCCAAACTAGGTTGTTTGGGCTGTTGAGTGTGAATTTATTCTTATTTATTTTATTTGATTACAGGTAGCCTTCGCAGCTTTCCTCGCCGTGGCCGCGGCCAAGCCCGGCATTCACTCCGTGGCGTACCCTGCCGTGGCACCACTAGCAGCGTACACTGCTTACACCGCCCCTGTAGCCGCTGCTTACACTGCTCCCATAGCCGCCGGTTACGCAGCCCCTGTAGCCGCCGCTTACACCGCCCCCGTAGCCGCCGCTTACACCACTGCGTACAACGCTGCGTACACCGCTCCCATCGCTGCTGCGTACACCGCTCCCGTCGCTGCTGCGTACACAGGTTACTCTCCTTACGCGGCGGCGTACACGGCTCCAGCGGTCGCTTACCTTCGCAAATAACTTAACTTTTACTGAATATTGAAATGAGAACAAAATAAACTATTATAATAATTTTTCCTTGTTTGGTTTACCCTTTTTATAAGTTACCTTTACTCCGTATACGTTACCTTACGTAATAAATGGTTATAATTTTTTTTTTTAGAACAGGAAGAAATTACTTACTCTAACAGGAACTTATTCTATTAAGGATTTAGTTAGTTTTACTTACGATACAGGAAACTTTCAATACGTAGAAGAAAGAACAGTATCTACAATTTATGGCAATAATTTCTACGGTTTTATAAGTTTTTTTAGCTACCTTACCATAACCCGTATACGACTAGTCGGCATCTGTACTAAAAGAAGGATTATGTATGTTTGGAATCACGTTCCGTGATTTGTTTGTAACCTAGATCCCAGATCTATTTTCATATACTAGGAAAACATCAATAGTCAAATTAGCTAGTCGCCCGAGGATAAGTAGATACATTTCTATCCATCAATTTGAGGTAAATTATGGGGTTTTACAGCCGAGCACCTAAATCCACAGGCCGACCCTGTGGGTATATAATACTCGGCAAATCCAATACAAAACTAAATTATTATTATAATGTCAATGAAATTTTACGATAGACGTAGGCAATTCTATACGTACTTGGCCATCTTTTTGTTACCACCACACCACTATATGTTTTGGGTTAGTTCAGCAATAGCCTAGATAAACTGTATTTTTTGGGGTTCCGTACCTCAAAAGGAAAAAACGGATCCCCTATAGGATCTCTCGTGTGTCTGTCTGTCTGTCTGTCTGTCACAGCCAATTTGTTCCGAAACTACAGGACTGATTGAGTTGAAATTTGGTACACATACGTAAGTTGGTTACCGCAACACGGACCACATATACACGGACCATAAATTTTTAAACATGGGGGCCACTTTTGGCGGTTACCCCCCAAAATTGACCATTCTCCCCCTTATCTCCGAAACTACCGGCCTTTCTTCTCAGCACATGTCACCTTTCGTAGCGCTGGTAGATCCAGACATGTGAAAGAGCCCGTGTGGCCTACTTGTAAAATAAATATTTTCGTTTTCATTTACCGGGCCTCAAATTTTGAAAAAAAATGAGAAAATATTAGTTCTTTACCTATAGATCACAGGAAAACCTAAAAGAAGTCTATGGTATTTAAATTAACATAGGAAATTACATATAAGTAATCACGGAACCCTCTCCATGGGAGTTTAAGATTCGTTTAAGTTTCAAATAAAAATAATATGCTACGAAGATTGTACACAAAAATTACTTTCTGAGAGCAAAGACTATCACACCAAATAGAAACGTCCAATAACTCTTATTTGATGATGATGGTTGAGTCTATAGTCGGCTATTAAGTTGATGATAGCCAGAAATAACTAACTTTGACGAAATATTTCCATTATAAACCATTCGCCAAAAACCAGGCAGACGAAGTCAGTATGTGTCATTTCCACACCTAAGACACCTTCATATCAAATTTCATCAGAATGCTTTCAGCCATTTTAGCATGAAGAGGTAGATAATTTGAATTGTTTAAACTGCTTTAAGTAAAACATGTTGTGTCTACTATTGAAAGATGTACACGATAAAAAGATACACACATTACAATAATTGTAAAATCAATGTTGTCCATCCAGTTTGTAAATCATTTAATATATCATCATTTAATAATATAGAATATCATCATTTTGTAGCTCTGTGAGCTGTAGACCTCGCGAGTTTATGCGAGGTTGCGTCTTAATAAGGGTAATAAGAAAGTTTTATAACCTATTTCACATTTATCGAAATGCCTGAAATATGAATAATGAAATATTTTTCTTGGTTTTCAACCTATCTTCGCCATTTTGAAAAATTTCGAAAAACTGAATTGACAAAATAAGTCCATAGAATTATCGAACTTGCTCAAAAAAGTTCATGAGAATCGGTTGAGAAATGTGATCTGTCGTCCGCCAGACATCCGGACATACGAAAGCATCTTTGCCCAAGCTGAAACGAGACGCTTCACGCTCGCTGGGTCAAAAAAAATAATTATAAATGCAATAAAACTTTAAGTTTGATGTCTATCCCTATCCTTTCGCCGCTAGGCCATTTCCAGCGCGCAGCGACACCCGTGGGACACCAGTGCCATGCCCTTACAAATTGATATACTTTGCTTTAATAGACTAGAGTGTTCAGACACGTTTACTCCTTAAAATTAATTTACCTACTTGTTTTGATAAGAGTTTTGTCATCTATATGATTCTATGTTTTTTTTACATTGTTATTTTATTGACTCAGCGGCCCTAGCCAGGTTGACACGGGGATAAATTAACCCCGTCTTATCTCTCCGGCTATCTCTTTCGTCGATACTAGTATGAGAGAGACGCACTTAGAGATAAGAAGATTTTGTAGTGGTAGAGCCAAACAGTAATCCTCACTAGATGATACTGTTTGAATGGGCCGGCTCGACCGGGGTAGTACCACACTCTCACAAAATATCGGCGTAAAGTAATAGCTTGCTATTGCGTTTCGTACGGTGAGTGACGAGATCCGGAGGCCTATTCCCTCAGCCCCATCCCATCCCCATTCCCCATCCTCCCTAGACTGGCAACGCATTGGCAGCACCTCTGGTGTTGTAGATGTCCATGGGCGGCGGTGACCACTTTCCATCAAGTGGGCCGTCAGCTCGTTTGTCAATCAATTGACATAAAAAAAGAAGGTGATAACTTAGCCTCGTGTCAACCTTGCTATGGCCGCTGGAGGTGGAAGGATTAAAATAACACTTTGTAATGTTAGCTGCCCGATTTTTATCGGCATATCTTCGGTTTATGGTGGAAATTATAAATACACAATAATTTGAATAGAGTAAGTATTAAATTAATTCTGTATTTACGTAGAGAAAATGCGATTATTCACACTGTAATAAGAACGAAAAGTGCCTATTGTAGTCAAAGAACATAAGGCCCCATTAGGATACTCCAAAAATAGAACACAGTAGTTTCAACTACTAGGGACCTATTAATAACTTAGCTAGTTTAAATTCAATTATACAAAGTGGGAGTAATTGCCACTCTATTCCGTTTATTTTTAGTTAGTGGTATATAATTCAAAGTCAAAGTCAAAGTCAAACTATCTTTATTCAATTTAGGCTTTTACAAGCTCTTATGAAGGTCAAGGAATGAATCTACCAATTATTCCTACTCATAGAGTAGATGGCTATTTTCCTTAAATATAAACTGATTTAATGAAATAAACACGTACGTCAAGAACGCTGCATTAACAAATATGATACTCGAAGTTCAAGGCAACTTTTTTAATAGCGACCTTGAACGTCCTTAATGCATGTATGATAAAGAATGTGGTAATTAAAGACACAATCGCATACGGCGACAGAATGTTCTACAACATGACTGACCATTCCGACCTTAGTTAGGCGACGAATTGTGACTCTGCCAATGTGTCTACAGGATGTTTGTAAATGTGTAATCTAACTAGTAGTGTTGGCCGTAAACAAAATAAGTTGTTTGCAGCCAGCACTACTATGACTCAACATTTCAAATACAATTCTAAAAACTTTATTTAATTGTATGGAGTTTCGTTTGACCACAGGCCAGATGGAAAGTGATGACGAGGCCGAAGGTGGAACGCGATTACCCAGAAAATGAGTAACAACAATTACCACAATACAAATATCTTCAAAACCACGTAATGAAAAAGGTGTCAGTGTCCCCTGATTAAAAAAAAAAGGATACTGCATGTTCAGTATAAATTTATTTTAAGAACGCTTTATTAAGAGGAACTGGCGCCTCATTCGGGAACGCTAAGTGATTCTGTAGCGACTCGTAAGCCAGATTTCTCATCTCGCTCTTACGCATTACGCTTCGTGCGGAAGAGTGGGATGAGAAATCTGGCTTATGAGTCGCTACAGAATCACTTAGCGTTCCCGAATGAGGCGCCTGTACTGTTTCTTTAGATACATAATACAAAAATACGAATATTCACATTTGATATATGTACAGAAATTAGGCACATTCTTATTTTAAACTCAATCTTAGTTATACATGGCACAGAATTTGGTACATTATTTCAATTTGATGAACGAATTCTTACTGAGCTTGCAACATTTGAACAACATTCAGAAATCACTATACCTAGATATAAGACCTTTTTTTAAGTTTTGCATAAGACAGATATTCAGCTCACACATTTACTCACACATCAGGCTCTTTCTTAATGGTACCTACGCTTTGCTTATCTAGGTATCCGAAAGCAATGGATATAAACTCTACATGAGCTTTCTAGTCGGCCAGGGAGACGAACTTTCAATAGACGTGCTCAAAGTAATATTTGAAACCATATTTTTAGAACACAGACGATAAAACATAAGAACGAAGAAAGAGAGGAAAAAAGAGAAGAAGAAACGAAGAAACATTAACATTCACCATCACCCTGTGTGCAATAAATCAGCAGTGTAATCGAAATTATTCAAGTCTCGTAGGGAGACTCACGTCCAACCGCGGTGCGCGGGCGCCGGCCCGATGCCAGCACAATGGGGGTCATCATCGGTTTGTATAAAACAGCCTGGACGTCGCAATACAATCAGTGTTAGACAAACATTCTCCAACAAACAATCAATATGTACAAAATTGTAAGTATTGTGCTTGCATTGTTCAAGAGTCGGTATCAAATAAGTGCTGAGTCATTTTAAAATTGTATTGACGAATTCGAGACATATCATTTTAAGGACTGCAACAAACTATAAACAGCAAAATTAAAAAAAAGTCCTTTTGTTATGAGCCATGATTTTAACGCTAGTTGTCATCTTGAATAAAGTATACATGTTGTATACAATCCGCCTCCTCTTGCCTCGAAACCACGCTCGCACTTCTTAATTGTCCGAGCTAGGATAGTCATTATGTTACATGGGTAATAGGAAAGTGAATTACAAACGAAGAAACATTTTAAATGTTTAATTAATCATGCAAAAGGCTTGTTTTCACTGTTTTAAATTAAGCTAATTTTGACGACGTGCTCCTTTACAGCTGATCTTTGCGTGTTTCGTGGCGTTCGCGGCCGCCAAGCCGCTGGTGGTGAGCTACGCGTCCCCGCTGGCGTACACGGCGCCCGTGGCGGCCGCGTACACCGCCCCTGTCGCGTACTCCCCCTACAGCGCCTACACCGCGCCCCTCGCCTATTCCGCCTACAGTTATGCCTCACCCTACTCTGCCTACTACATCTAAGGATGAACCCCTGTCAAATTTGTTAGAATAATGTTTTTATTTATTTATCGTAATTTGAGACTCATTCATTATGTAATAGACAACCTACGCTACGCTCATTTTATAAGGATGCCGAATAAATGAAAATTATGACTTATATTGAGTGTTTATTAAGTAATTTAGTTAAATCATTCATGAATAAAGCATTTAACGCCAAAGGGTTGTGAAGATATATAACAATGTAATGGTTCATGAATATTTAATTAGGTATCTGCAGGACATCCTGCAGATACCTAATTAAATGTTCATGAACCATTCCAAAGAATGAAGAAAGAAAGGTTTTGGGTACATACCCAAAACCTTTCTTTCTTCATTCTTTGGACCAAGTGACAGACTTCTTAAGCCTTTTATATCTTGATTTGAAGTATATTTCGTCAGAATCGTGTATTTTATTATTCTTAAATAATTTAGTATTATTTTATATATTTTCACCTAGTATTGTCGATATTACTGAATAGAAAAAAAACAAGGGTCGCAGACACATTCCATCATACCATTAGCGATAACGCTGACAAATATAATACGTTGAACGTAACGCAAATCTTTAAAAAAATAGTCTTAGATATGCGGTTTTATCATATCAATTTACTGTAAGTATACGAAAGAGCATCTTTAAATCTGAGGTACTTTTTTAATAATTTAAATTTTCAACGGCATCAAGAAAAAACATTTGATGCTCTAATTAAATAACGAATTAAATATGAATTTCAATAATTAATGCATTAAAAAAAATATATATATTGATATCTGAAGATTTTTACCATCAACCCCTCAAAAGTGAAGTTTTTTTGTAGTTGTAAAACCCAGTATTTCTTATACTTTTATCTTGTTTACGATAACTCTTAATTTCCATTTAATTCGTAGTGAGCCAAGTAAATATATTACGTTTATAAGTAAGACTGACTTAGTATATACTGAAAAATCCGGCATACATACATACATATTATCACGCCCGAAATCCCTAATGGGGTGGGCAGAGCCACAAGACTACTTGTGGCCACGTTCGATTAATTCGTCCTAAGATGGTATGAAGAACCGTATGGTGACAGGTGATCAGCCCATCGCCCATACAGATAGTCCACCATGTTGGAGAGGACCCGTCCCTTAGTCGACTTTTACGACATGCCAGGATGATAAGCATCTGCACGCATTCTATGCTATTTCTTCACTCCCAGTGCAGCAGAAATCCGGCATGCTAGTTCTAAATATTGCTATCTGCATTACTTCCTCAATATATCTATTTTTTGCGCTAATCGAACTTAGCGAGTACTTAATTGATCCAGTTTTGGCGAATTGACCTTGGATTAAATGTATGACATTATAAAAGAAATCCTTCTATTATTTTTACTGATACAAATTCGATCTTTCATCTAGAGCTAAAAGGTTTATTTTATCATTGCGAGTAATGACACACGGGTTTTGGAAACGAGTATAAATTGGACGATTGAGATGACCATGTCATCATTCGATTTAGTGTTTTTCTTGTAAATTCATCGATTTCCAACTTTACGCATCACCATGTACAAACTGGTAAGTTTATTTATTCATATTAATAAATTCGCCATCTTTCTTAGTACTGGTACGATTAAGGTTGCATTTGATTCTTCTTAATAATTGTACTATATGGTTACTTTCAAGAGCTTATCATTTAAAATTATCTTTACTAAGAAATACATAATTGATTAGTAAAAATATGACATAATTTATGTTATAAGCTTAAAGATCAACACAATTTGTGACAGTAAATGAAAGTTTAAAATGAAGAAGAATTATTATAGGAGTGTATAATTTAGTATCACATGGGGTAAATTGTTACAATTAAGGCCCTTTTGTAACTAGAATTTGAGCTTTATTATTTGACAAGCTTTTGCTTGCGACTTCGTCCGCGTTGAATTCGTTTATTGAACCCACGTCAATCCCTTGGTCCGTTTTGATGTGAAAAACGGAAAAACAAATAAACATAAACACTTTCGCATTAATATTATTTTATAACTAGTTTCCACCCGCGATTTCATCTGCGTGGGCGACCTAATCACCTAGCGGTATATAATATACTTTACGACCTATTCTCATACCTACCTAAATGCTGCTCTGCTGAGTTTCTTGCGGCGTTTCTTCTCAGCAGATGTCACCTTTTGAAGCGCTGGTAGCTTCAGACATGTAAAAGAGCCCATGTGGCCTACTTGCAAAATAAATATTTTCATTTTCATTTTCATTACCAAATACACATAAAACGTTTCATAAAAACCGTGACACGAGATTTTTCTCATATTTATTTATTCAAAATAATCGGACAGCATAACAGCATACACTACAGCACTGTGAATTATATACTAAACAAAATAAATAAGTATTATGTTGGAGAAAGTTCATATCAATGATAGGTGAATTTTCAAGTCATTACTGATAGATAATAAATTATTAATATTCTATCGGGAATTTTCCGGGATAAAAAGTAGCATAGGTATGTGTTAATCCAGGGTATAAGCTATCTCCATTCCAAATTTCATCAAAATCCGTTCCGCAATTTTAACGGGAAGAGGTAACAAACATAGACACACACAAACTTTCGCATTTATAATATCAGTAGGATTGTCACATGGAAGATAAGGATAAAACATTTTATCCCGTTGACGTTTATGAATGACAGGCAAATCCTAAACTGCGTAACTTACACATTTATTTTCTAAGTTGCCACTATAGAGTTAAACAATCAAATACTCATAATTATTAAATCTAAAACCTCCCGTATTGCTTTTTTTCTTGAAAGCCCCGAAAAGTAATAACAAGATTTTTTTTTATTAGATGTTTGTCGTCTTTACCGCCCTCGTGGCCTTCGTCGCCGCCAAGCCTTGGGGAACTGGCACATACGGTTCTCTTGAAGCGTACTCCTACGGGTCTCCTCTAGCGTACTCCGCGCCCGTTGCGTACTCCGCGTACAGCTCTCCGCTCGCGTACTCCGGGTATTCTCCGTACGCTGCTGCCTCCACCGCCTATGCCGCCAGCCCTTACTCCTATTACTACAAGCGTTAAAATGACGCCCGATAAAAGTTTTCTGATTGACAACTAACGAACATAAATGTAATGCTTCACAATAAACGTCTGTTTTAATAAATATGAACAATTTTGTTTAATTTGCACATTAAATGTAAGTCATACTAACATTATTTATAATGTTTCTGGTTAAGTTTTACTTTTGTCACTTTAAACGACTTCAGTGGAACACAAGGTCAATGAAGATAACATGTAGTTTTTGGACACAGACAGCTCGTTTACTTCTGCTGTGATTATACATTCTTTTGTCTGCGTTCGGACCATTCAAAAAGGCCTTGGTAATACGTTTGAAAGCATCAATTCTTTCACACTGATAACAATTCGTTACTGTTTCTGTTACCGGACCCAAATATGTATATAAGTATGAAGATCTGTCACTCACTCTATGCATTTTAGAAATAGCTCCGTCAGCTGCCGGTGTTTCTAAGTCTCAGAGAAATAAATATAAATATGACGAAAATTTTAATGGTAAGTTTATTTTATCGACTTTAATTAATATTTTCATGTAACCAAAATCAAGCTTTTAACATAAATATCATAAGGATCTGTATTATTGTTTTAAAGGACTTCTATAAATACCAAGTACTTTTTATTCATGTTGATTAAAGATGTTGTTTTTGTTCCATACAGCTAGTATTGGCTGCGTTTGCGTCGGCGGCGGCCGAGCCTCTGCTTTTTAGATCACCGTATCCGTATCCTTACGCCACGCCATACGCCGCACCGTACGCAGCGCCGTACACCTCAGCGGCCCTGGTGGCGCCAGCCGGCCCCGCGGTGGCACCGGTGGCACCAGCGGCAGCCGTGCCCGCCGCGGTTCCACTGTCCACGGTGTCAGGGTATTCCTACGGCTCCTCGTACAGCATACAAGACTACGCACCACTAATTAACACCGCTGCTGCGCCTCTATACAGCTCAGCTTACAGTCTACCGTATTCCTATGCCGACTTGTTCTACCGTAGATAAGTACGTAAGTAAGTTTATGATAATAAATATAGTACATAGATTATTGATCAAATATTAGTATCAGTTTCACATATCCAGCTGTACAATAGGTTTAATAATATCAACAATAAATTAACAAACGACTCTTGAAACCTTGAGGTTTTTTGTTTAATCGAGCAATGTTTTAATAGCCCGTGGGTGAACTGATATTATCTTATTGTGCGTCACAATGTTATCATGATTAAAGACCATTTTAAATTCAACTGCTGTTTGTTATAGTATTGTGTCATAAGTAATGCCATAATGTACACGTATTTAAATAAAGTGTTTACCGTGTTATTGTTCTAGTTATATCATTGTTTCTGTTTGATTAAAGTTTGAATTGAGTAAATGACAAATATTATTTGCGAGTGAAGTGTTGCCAGTCTCTCCTTAAGGCGTCTTTAAACTTAAAGATACTTATAGTACCTATATTTAGCATTAAGAGCAGTGTGAACCTACGGCTTTTCATACAAAAGCCGACAATGATTTCCACTCCTTAAATGTTAACCGATTTTGACCAATTTTTGAGAGGTTGTCAGTCAGAATAAAATCTAGGTCTATATGTTTTGGTTTTTTCACTATAATCATTAAATTCAGTTTTATTGTTGTTTGAGTATTTTCATACATAACTAATTTCAGCAATTATTTGACTGTGTTGATTTTTATTCAAGCCGCAAGACCGTGTAAACCTCGATTTTATTCTGACTGACAACCTATCAAAAATTGGTCAAAATCGGTTAAAATTTAAGGGGTGGAAATCGATATCGCCTTTTTTATGAAAACTGTGATTTTTGCCGTTGGATCACAGTTCTCTTAAGGAGCGAAAAACCAAACGAACTCAAAAGCAGCTAAATGAAATGATGAGGTTAAATTCGTGTATAAATCGTTAATTTTCCATATGAAAATAATTAATGATGATTGGTAACAAAAAATCAATAGTTTTTTTTTCTGGCACGTACTCAACCTGCCGTTGCCTCCCTGTGACTGCAAACGTCAACCAATAGTGTCGTTAACCTATTTCGAACATATAGATATACGCACACAGATAGGCCAAATGACACTCGTTAAAACCGTCCCTCAGGTTTTAACGAGTGTCAATTTATTGACTTATCTGCCTGCGTACCTTTAGTTACAATTCAGAAATTAAGTTATTAAATTACAATTGGGGACGACGGAATGTGAACCTTTTTATTTGGAATCATTTTGTCCTCGTTTCGTCACATATTAAATAAAGATCGATCAGTTTATTTCATTGAAGATTTCTATTAATATTAACATCAGTTTTGAATTCGTTTGTCGAATCTTATTGTCTTTAATGATATTTATATTCTAGAATGTCTGATATACTTTATTGGAACTACAATATAACTACATTCTTTTTGGTTTATTTACGGTAGCACTTCAATTTCATAGTATAGGGTCAATAAAGGGTGGTCCTTAATGGGGGTGTTGGAGAATTCCGACAAGTGCGCCCCCCCGATACGTTCAAAATAAATAAATATAAATGTATGCGAAACCCAACCGCTGTAGTCCAATGAGAAAACGTGCCTGTAAGCTCGTTCGTCCCAATTGAATAACAAGGAATTTCCAGGATAATTCAGTCATTATTTTTTGGATCTGCATTGAAAAAAATATTATTCATGTAAATCTATTCTTAATTGGTATATCTAAGAGTACATTTTTTACAAGGCGTTATCACAGCCGTTATCATAATATTTATACTCTGACTTAAATAAACTTCTAGATTATACACAATTTGAACTGAATGACCATAGTTTGAATACAACTCGAATCAACTTTCGAATATTAAATATCAAATTTATAATGAAACACGATACATGTAAGGTTTTGTAAAAAAAAATACGCGTAGTCATGCCTATTAACAATAGATTTATGTGGGTAAATAATTTTTAACGTACTAGGGATGACTGGAAAAAATAGTGACTGAATTGGTCTAAAAATTCCATGTTATCTAAATGGGAAACAAAATAAGCTCACAGGCACGTCTTCTCAGGACTACAGCGCTGGGGTTTTGCACACATTTTTATTTATTTATTCCAAACGTATATGGGGGGCGCACTTGCAATACTCAGGGACATCCATCTTGACAAAAAACCGGACAAGTGCGAGTTAAACTCGCGTGGAGAGGGTTCCGTTCCGAACATGATTATCTGAATTTTACTAGGTTACCTTAAATACCATAGACTTCTTATAGGTTTTCCTGTAATCTATAGGCAAAGATCTATTTTCTGTATTTTTTTTAAATGTTAGCCCCAGTAGTTTCGGAAATAAGAGGGGGGGAATGGTCATTTTTCGCCTATTTTCCTGAATAACTTCTAAACTGTTTTACTTAAAATACAAAAAAAAAAAAAAAAAATTAAGATCCTCACAATAAGTCCTTTCATTTGATATGTCACACGATATAGATGGCATAACTTTTTTTTTAATTTTCTAGTTTACCCCTAAAAGTGGCCCCTATGTTTAAAATTCATATATTTACGTCACGCGTCCGTGTTGCGGTCACCAACTTACATATGAATACCAAATTTCAACTCAATCGGTCCAGTAGTTTCGGAGCAAATTGGCTGTGACAGACGGACAGACAGACAGACAGACAGACACACGAGTGATCCTATAAGGGTTCCTTTTTTCCTTTTGAGGTACGGAACCCTAAAAATGGACGATGCCAGTACCTGCGTATATCGTCTGTTTCAATCCAACATAGTAAGAGTGTAAACGAAAATGTGCAAATCGTGGCAATCGTCAGGGCCATACAGGGCCTGTATTCGGGAACGTCTAAGCGATATTGTTGCGGCTCGCAAGCGAGGCTCACATCCCACTCTTACGCATTACGCATCGTGCGGAAGAGTGGGATGAGAATCTCGCTAGCGCGTCGCTACAATGTCACTTGGACGTTCCCGAATAGAGGCGTAGATTGGTTTACACTATTTGTACATTGGATTGAAATAGGCTATTTACTAATATGAAGGTATACTATGAGCAAAAAAAGAAGAGGCCAAAAGTTCTCGAATGGAGACCACGGACCGGTAAGCGCAGCGTAGGACGTCAACCCACAAGATGGACAGACGACCTAAAAGAGACCGCAGGAAAACGCTGGATGCAGGCTGCTTCCAGCCGGCCCTTTTGGAAATCGATGGGGGAGGACTATGTCCAGCAGTGGATGTCCTACGGCTGAAATGATGACTATGAGCAAATGTAGTAATTCTGTAACTTTTTAAAATCAATAATATGAATATACGACAAACTGGTTTACCCAGCACTGGTGATCGGTCATGGGACTTGAGTTTCGAGCGCCCGAAAATTGAGCATAAAAGTGACTTTTAATCACTGTCGATCATATGGAATCTGAGCGGTTAGATACTTGTTTTTTTATATTATAGCGCTAAGATTGCAACAAATATAGTTTCAGGCATCCGTTAAAAAGCCTCTTGAGCGCTTAAATAAAAAAAATTGTCCCCATCTCTAAATCTATAATCGATATTCACATTACCGGAAGTTCCACTTTAAAGAGCAAAACCCCCATAAAAAATATTATAATGCAACCTCGCAAGCGTATCGAATTGGTTCATAATCTGAACTTTTGAAGTATCTTTTGTCGTCGTTAGTAAACTTTATTTTTAAGTAAACGGTGGATATCTATAGTTGGCTTTGTTAAGTAAAAATCGAAACTGGAGACAAGTAGCTCAAGCCAAAGTCAAATGGGCATCACTGGAGGAGGCCTTAACCCATTCTGGGGTTCC
This sequence comes from Tortricodes alternella, assembly GCA_947859335.1. Classification (NCBI taxonomy): domain Eukaryota; kingdom Metazoa; phylum Arthropoda; class Insecta; order Lepidoptera; family Tortricidae; genus Tortricodes; species Tortricodes alternella. The sequence goes on along the minus strand of OX401983.1, from coordinate 8,110,207 downwards.
GGTAGATTAAATAAAAATTAGATTAGTAAAATAAATATTTTACTATCAAAAATAGTTATAAATAAATAGATACCTAAATATAAATTTATGAAAGATAGATAATACTGCAAAGTAAGAACAAAAAAAGAAAAAACACTAGTTATAAGTATAAATATTATTATATAGGTACATATACTTTAGATACAAATAAATTTATATTAAGCAAGAAATAAATAAATAACATAGAATAAACCAAACTAAACCAAAACCATACAAACAAAATAGATTATAAGAAATGTAAATCTACAGGTAATTAAAGGCTTTTTTATTTTTTATTTTATTTTATTTTATTAAGTAAAAATCTGTACTGTTTATTGTAATGTGCTGCTGGGGTCGTATTATGGGCTCCTAACTCCAGGCAGTTTTCGCCGTAAACTGGAAAATTCGTATTATGAGCGCGCAAGTCGGCCTCTTTAGTGCGCTCATAATACAATTTTTCCAGGCAATTCAGTTTACGGCGGAAACTTCCTGGAATTAAGTGCTCTGATGTCCTTATACAATAAATAAATAAATAAATTTGGTAACCATGTTTTGCAGAACAGCCTGCTTTGTAAAATATAAACAAATTTTTACGTATCACAACATTTAGATTGTAATGTAGGTATTTTATTTATTTAGTATATTTTATATAGTTCAATAATGGGTGTTAACCAGTAAGCTTCATGTTGTAAACCTTCTCACCGGGTCCCAAGATACAGGCTCAGCCTAGTTTGGGGTCCACCGGATACCGATCAATGTAAACATGTCTCTCTCAATAAATATTTTTTCATTTTCATTTTCATTTTCATTTATTACTGAGCTATACAAATAGCTCAACCTTCGGGGATATAATAAAACGTTCTTTTTTACTCCCGGCCCCGCCTGGCGATCCAGTTTGTCCGCAGGGCCGCTTTGCAAAGGTCAGTGCATCTGCAAATTGCCTCCCGCATAGAGCAGTAGAGGTTATAAATACCCAGTCGGACCTTCATAGGGCACCATTAAACCCTAAATATCCGATCTACTTGTAACATGTACTAGCTGGTAAGCATTATTATGAGAATATTTTAAGATCATAGAATCTTCTCCACCATGACCGACGCTCTGTCGGTTAAGCAATTTCCAATTTGCCCTATTCTCTGCTTCCTCTTTCGATTGGGGAACAGCGAGGAGAACGTATTATAATAATAATAATAATAAATCAAACGTAGGAACAGTGAGCATCGTGTCGTAGCAGGAATTTACTTGAAGAGAAAGCAGTGGATAGTATTCAAAGTCAAAGTCAAACTATCTTTATTCAATTTAGGCTTTTACAAGCTCTTATGAAGGTCAAGGAATGAATCTACAACCGGTTCGGAAAAAATCCTCTACTGAGAAGAGCCGGCAAGAAACTCGGTGAGGTATCATTTTTTCAAATCAGTACACATATAAGTCAACAATGATGTCTACAGTTTTATACAAATCTAAGTATATACCACAGCAGGTACGCTCATCGAGACCCAGGGATCGCCGGTGCAGGTCACGATTTAAGCCAAACGTCCCTGTCCATGACGTAGTCTTTTACTGAGTAATATGCCCTAGAAATAAGAATTCGCTTTACAGTAGATTTGAACATTGTGTCTGTTTGTTCTATTATGTTTTTAGGTATTTTATTGTAAAAACGTGTACAATTTCCTAGAAATGATTTTTTAGTTTTAGCCAGTCTATAAGTTGGTACTTATTATTTTAATTGTGTCTTAAATATTTGTTTACTGCACGCATTATAACTTTGCCATCTTTTCTCATCAAAAATATTTAAGAGTACTACTCCACGGAGGCACACTTTGTTATTACTCGGTGTATATAAATCATGGAAAGGCACTCAAGTCTATTTAGTCAGTTAGGTTAAGGTACTACCTTTTACTTATAAATAGATTCTCAAACAATAACATGAGGAGATCCATCCCCTTTGCTTGTATCAAATGTATATAAAAAAATTACTCGGTGGTTCAAACAAGAATTCCCTGCATCTTGAGAATAAAATTAACACGCAAAACATAACCGTTTATAGTAGGTATACGTTACGAATACGCACCGTACTATAACAGAAATCGAACCTATTGACATCGCCCATTTATGAGAAAAAATATTTTTTAATGAAGCATTTATCTTTCCTTTTCAGCTGATCTTCTTTGCCATGGTGGCGTTAGCCTTCACCGCGCCCGCGCCGGCGCAACTGATCTACAACACCTCCCTCGGCTACCCGTCGCCGTACCTGCCCGCCGGCCCCGTCATCTACAACCTCGAACCTGCCTACCCCGGCCTGTACCCGGCCGCACCTCTAATCTTCCCCAAGTACTATTGAAGAATCAACAACGATTAATTTGGCTTAGTTCTCCAACTTAGCACCCATTTTGGACTCATTTAAATGCATTTTGCAATAAATTACCGTTCCGCCTGCTTAATGTTTTTTTTTAAATACTCTGTTATGCCTGCCTCTTTCAATCACATTTTGCCCTCAAATGGAATTATTTTCTACTTTAAAAACCTGTTGTTGCAGACATAATTACGAACCCAATCAAAATTAAGCAGATCAGACAAAAAAAAAATATGATACTAAAAATAAGCAAATGTCGCCCTGTATCAAAACCTGTACGTTGCTGTCAACAAAGTGATAAAATAATTTATGCAAATGAAATAATATTAGTATTTAAATTCAAAATGCAATTTTGATTTTATTGTAATTTTAAAAGCATGGCCGCTTTTATTACTAGGTCTCGTATGTAATCGACACCGCAAAACGCGGAAACGCGTAAGCCACACCCAATAAAAAATATTTGTTTGCATATTCTGAATCAGAAAAAAAAACTGCGACGAATGGTTAAGGCGAAGATAAAGCAAAACCTAAACCTAAGGAACATGCTGCACGAGAAATGGGACAGGTTGCTTTAAAAATTTAAAACAAAAATTACTCGTACATCAGTGACAGGTGACTTTAGGGTTCGTGGGTATTTTTGCTAATCAGCTGCATCTTCTAGGGGAGGGGTCTGTCCTACCCTGCTCGTACCTCGCTGCGCCCTTGTCCCATGTCCCATGTCTCTTAGATCAATAGAAATCATGAAACTGCACAATTTTTGACTTTTGGGTGTTGACCAATCGATCGGCCAAGTTCTAAGAAAGAAAGAAAACTACTTTTTAACTTCAATCAACGTTACTTTGAATTTAGTGGAGTATATCAAAGTCATACAATACACCTTCCGCGTGGAGAACACGAATGATTGTTACGTGCAACGCAACGCCCACGAACATGGACAGTGCTTTGTTTATTTCCATCCTGTTCAATCATGCTACTTACCAACAATTCGAACGCGGGAATTTGCATATTGTTTGTTTTATGGTTTCATTAACCAACGTCAAAAAAACCGAAGGAGAAGGTTCTCAATTCGACGCGTATACGTTGGAATTCTGCTGTTTGTATATAGTTTAATTTAATTTAACTGTAATCTAATGGAATGGCTGTATGTATATCTGTATTTGCATGCATGTAATGTTTTACGCAAATAAATGATTATGATTATGATGTAATTTTTTCCAAACAAAACCAATTTTGATTGATTGCGTGAATTCAAGCTAAGTAAGTAGCAAATTTGCTGGTCCCTTAGTATTAAAGTAACTTTTAAACGTTCACTTCTACATTGAAACTTACGAAATTGTGACAATATTATTCTTTCCTGAACTTGGCATTAATTTATTATTATTACTAACATTGAAGAAAGAACATCGAGTAAAAATTTCCAAAGCAGAAGTCTCAACAGAAACGTTTGGTTGTCATTGCGTCGAACTCCTGCTGGAAATCTGGCAATATCCGACTCAGTGGCCACGTTCTGGTGCGCTAATCGCAGCAGGCGCCTCTCAGTGCAGGATATCCTCCTGAGACCGCATAGCAGCAGTGGCCCGTATCACAAACCTACAAGATGCAATTTTACAAGCAAAATCTGGCAAAACCGATGACAGATACCATACATCTAGTTTTTTTTGTTGTCAGTTTTCGCCTGTAACATTGTAAATTGTAGCTTCATGAAACGGACTACAGGGCGTCTATTCGGTAACTTCTAAGTGATACAGTAACCCGCGAGCGAGACTCGCATCTCGCTCTTACGCATTACGCATCGTGCGGAAGAGTGGTGTGAGAAATCTCGCTCGCGAGTCGCTACAACATCACTTAGCGTTCCCAAATAGAGGCGCAGGTGAGTGTTTTCGCGTTAGAGGTGCCCTGCTATGGTTATCTATTTGAATTTTGTAATTCTTTTACAATTTCTAGTTACAGCTTGAACCTTAACAAATCGGCTTCTCAAAATTTTTGTGCGGCTCTCAAGGCGGAGCTCAGTCTGAAAGTGACGCAGACATCGCGAAACCTACTGGATATACTCCGAAATAGGCCCAGTTATTAAAAAAAAACCTTCTAGCTTAAACCTTTCTAACATAATATATTTTACGCCAGTCGATAATTTTAAGTTTCTTGCAGTGAATAATACTGATTATAATGTCAATATGCCAATCACTTGCATTCAATTACGTTGAGCACATAATATAATTCCTCACTTTTCTTTATTATGGATAATAAACACTAAGAGATAGGTTTATTTTGGTATATTGAGTTGATTTCATCTCGTGCGTATGCGAATTGTTTGGTTTAATCTTTTGGCGTGGCTTTCTTTTTACCTTTTATTCAACCCATGGTGTTGGAAATGTTAAATTCTTTGGGCTTTTTTACCTAGTTTAATCCCTGGTATACGGAATTATTTAAGTTTAATTCCAACGTTGGAAGAATGCGTAAACTTTATATCTTTTTACTGTGGTCCAACCAACTACGTAATCTTAATTATACTTAACTAGATTTATAATGTAATACTGAATATAACTTTTACAAAATTTCGACACTTCCGTGAATGCAACCCTGCAGTTTTACAGAAAGTTTTACGTATGTGATCCTACACCTGATTTCGTGCATTCGACTCCAGCAAACTTTGTGTGATGAGTGTTAATAGGTATGCTTGTAATTTAAACACAATCATAATTTTCAAAAAAAAACTTTATTAAAAATCGAAAGGCAATTCAGAGTCCATTTTTAGAAAAGTATGTCGTCGCTTCCAATTTTAACGCACGTAGTACCCGGAGTACGCGTAGGGGTAGGCAGGGGCGGCGGCGTAGGGGGAAGAGTAGGCGACGGGCGAATAAGCAGAGTAGCCAGAGTATGCAACTGCGGGCAGAACTCCTGGCGCGGAGTAGACCACCGCTTGCGGGTCAGGCTTGGGACTGGCCAAGGCCACTGCCGCAACAGCGAGGAAAGCGAACTGAAAAACCATACCACATTATTTAATTAAGAAAGAAGTGTCAATTTCTTAGTTATAACAAAACGTTCATTTCTGGTAAATACATACATACATACATAACATCACTCCCGAAAGTCCTAATGGGGTGGGCAGAGCCACAAGACTAATTGTGGCCACGTTCTATTAATTAGTCCTAAGATGGTATGATGAACCGTATGGTGACAGGTGATCAGCCCATCGCCCATACAGATAGTCCACCATGTTGGAGAGGACCCGTCCCTTAGTCGACTTTTACGACATGCCAGGATGATAAGCATCTGCACGCATTCTATGCTATTTCTTCACTCCCAGTGCAGCAGAGGAGGAGGTAAATAAGTATTGTAAAAATTGTAGAGGAAGAATTCTAGGGCCACAGCTGTGTAATGAACGCGCTGCTATTCATAACCTAACTGAAAGACAAAACGCAAAATCAGGTAATCGTTGGGTTATGACCGGCTATTGTCGTTATGCCCATAGAAATAGCTCGACTTATGCACTGATAGTAGCGTCGTTTGTATTAATGATGTACGTCTGTCGTGATATATCTAGTAAGGGATGTTGACCACCGGTCGCCCTCGCTTTAAGCGATATTTAATGAGGTGGAATGCCCTGGTAATTAAACCTCCCTAAAAGTAAAGCATGCGTGTCGTCCACATTCTTCGCTATTTTTATTCGGGGAAGTGTGACGTGTTATGTGTATGCTTTTTTAAAAGAATTTGCTGACCTTTTCGAAAACTTTTAGTTTAAGCCATTTTTATGAGTATATTAACTGTTAGAATTTTAGAGGACACAAAAATATTTAACACTTTTTCCTTTTAGAAAATTTGTGTTTTTCTTCAGATTTTGGCATGACATCATTTTATATGTACACTATAGATTTTTTAAATAAATTCAAATGAACCTTGTGGTCTGGTACCCGTAGCACAGGAAATCCTAGTTTGGGGCTACACCAATGTATTTAGGTCTATGGTATTATTATTATTATTGTAAGGTACTTACGATTCTGAAGAACATGGTTGATATCGAGCTTGGTAACAAGTGATAATTGTCGAGCACCAACGCCAGTTTATATAGTGCAAATACAACCACGCCTCAGTTACAGGTTCTTGTCGTTTCTAGACAAAAAGTGTCCTTGATCTTCAAACTAATCGGGTATTCAATGGACAAACCTTCTGATCTATCTGTCCACTCAATCAACATCCGTGTTTCAACCCATCTTTTAGTAAGAAGCTGTTGTTAGTTATTTAGTAGGCATAATGATTGATGATTGAAAATTATAAAAGTGCTTAACGTTAATAAAGTAAGCAAAAAAAATCGTATACTTAACTATTTATAACTAATAATATGCCATAGTGATTTAATTGGATAAGATGAGCGAGAGAGATAAGATAAGTCATCATGTCTAAATATGTCTTAATATCCTTTTAGTCCAATGGTCGAACTAAGTGGAATTAAATAATCCTGATAGTCCGACATGTCGGACAGCAAGGAATGAAAATTCCTCGTGGTCCGACATGTCGGACAACGTTGTCGAATCACATGGCCGCAGAGGATTATTCTTGGAAGCTAGTAGTGCCTAAATGTGACAAGGTAAAGATTTATGAAGGTCTTAATGAGCCTATCTTAGGGCATTTTGGATTCTTTAAAACGTTACGTGAGATTTCTTTACATTATTACTGGCCCAAAATGTTGTATGATGTTAGAATTTATGTTTCGACCTGCGATGTTTGACCGGCGTGAAGTTAGCGGCCTAAAGTTGGCGGCCCATGATAACCCGACCAAATTACGAAGTTAAAATATTCAACGTCAGACAAATCGTTAACCTGAAGTTTTGAATAAGAAACTGAAAGATTAACCTGAAAGCTCTGGCCTTACAGCTTTGGTTCACATGGACAAATTAATGAATTTTCTTGAATTTCACGCTCACGGAGGTAAGGTATAAAACCTACATAAATCATTGTCAGGCTAGGAAACCTCATCAAAGAAGGATAGGTTTAATGGGAACACCGAAGCTCGTTTCTAAGCCTTAGGATATGATTTTAATGGATTTGGTACGTCCTTTGCCTAAATCTAGAAAGGGTTATATGCACATCTTAGTGGTCTGCGACTACTTTTCTAAGTTTGATAACATATTTCCACTTAGGCGACCTTTAGCTTCTGATAATAGACAATATAGAAAAACATGTTTTTTTTTTAGATATTCTGTACTTAACTAAGACTGTGTGTGGTAGTCGATAATGGATCTCAATCTATTTCGAGAGAGTATAAAGATAATATTGCAAAATATGATATTCCTAATTTTCTCTAGAATGCTAGGTATCATCCTCAAGTCAATCCTACTGATAGAGTCAATAGCGTTGTTGTGGACATCATTTCTTCATAATTATGTATATCAAGAAGTCTCATAAAGAATGGGATCAACATTTAGGTCATGTACAAGCAGCTATACATAGGAGTGTGCATGAGGTTTCGAAATGTTCTCCTCATTTTCTCGTACAAGGCTAGGGTCTGAAATGATTATATTTAGTAGGTTCTACTTACATCCCGTTGTAGATCCTAATGCTTAAATGCTTTATCATTTGTAGATAGAGAGGCATTTGTGTAAAGGTTTGAGGATTTGAATCCTATTTTTAAGCATGTTAAGACTTATAATAATACAGCATATGTTCATTTATGCATATGCATAACGCGAAGATTTACAATTTAAGATAAAGTGATATCGAGTTTAATGTTGGTCAGGGCATTTGGAGAAAATCATACGTTCCATCTGATGCTTCAAAATATTTTTATGCTAAATTAGTGCCGCAATCTATTAAGAGCATTATAACAGAAAAGATCTCCCAACAATTTAAAGATTTCACTAGGGTGCACTGTAGTACATAGTTTTATAATAACTGATATTGATAATAAAAGACACCGATTCTCCGTTATGTTGTTGTAAACCCTTCACATATTCTCTTTTGTTTTATCGACCGAGCGAGTGAAGCGAGCGAAGCGTCTCCGTTTCAGCTTAAGCGAAAATGCTTTCGTATGTCCAGCGGATGTCCATTTGTTCTCGTCTACAGGTCGCAGTTCTCAACCGATTCTCGTGAAATTTTGTGAGGAGCTTCAGTAATTGTTTTAAAATTTTTTATCGATTCAGTTTTTCGAAATATTTCAAAATGGCGGAGATATAATAATAATAAAATAATAAAATAAAAACCGCCCTATGCCGATGTATGGAGATATCAGTTTTTCAGCAGCAAAGTTAAGTTTGTCACAAGGCCAATAATTATTTCTTACTTTTCAAAGGGTTTTTGTTTTAGATTCAGCTTTTTGAAGTCTTTTGTCGCGAGGTCTACAGCTCACGGAGCCACTAGTATATGCTGGGGTAACTTTTTTTTATTTAAAAACGAATAAGTATAGTATTATTTTGTTTTATTTAAAAAATTGATGAAGATAATGTATGCATAGTTAGATGTGAATGTAGTTTTGTTTGAAGATGAGGTTAATCTTCCTCATATCTTTTTGTGTTGAGTGAACATTTATTTCACGAACACAAATGTTTATTTTTCAGGAAGGGAGGATAATGTAACACTAAGTATGTTTTTATCGTTGTTTTTATACAAAGAGGTTCCAAATCAAGCTAGGTTGGCAGCATAATATGTCGCAAAATATAGGTTGTTCGAAAAGAAAACAATTGTTAGAATTATTTATTTTTCTCTCTGAGAGGAAAAAAGATATGAGTTTCTTTGAGATTTTAGACTTATAAAGGAGTAGTTCAAAGTAATTAAATGTCCTAATTAATGTATTTTTCATCACACTTGGTCAGAAATAGTGTTATTATACGCAGGCGTATAAAGCACCTATAGCCAGTTTAGCAGCTATATACGCCCCGCCGTCAGCGGGAGTTATAAACAAAAAATCCATACCTCCTACGGTAGTTATGGATTTAGTATTGAGTTATTTATGGATTTAGTTTATAACTTCCACTGACGGCAGGGCGTGCGCCGGGTCCGGCGAGGTGCGCGCGGCGTCGGCAATGGCGGTGATCGTTGTCTTATACAAGTAGCCCGCAATCGACCCGACACACAGTTTACTCTAACCACCTGATGTTAATTCACGGTGTGCAATGGGTTTATTTTGTCTAATTTTTATTTCATTTCCTCGCAAATGTGATAAAAAAACATTGTGTGTATCACGGGCAGTAAGGGAATAACAAACTCGAGTCATTAAAAGCCCTCCCGCCTTCGGCGTCGGGCTTCTAACAGATTCTCATTAGTTATCCCCTTCTTACGGCCCAAGATGCACAATGTACTATTAACTGAGATGAACTAATGTAATTTCGAATATATAATTCCTATATAATCGGCGAAAAATGTCTCTCAAAATTTCAAAAGGCTCATTGCATTGGCAGGCGTATTGTTTGGTGTAATCTTTGTGCGTAACTTTTTTTATCTTTTATTCAACCCATGGTTTGAGAAGTGTTAATTTATTTAGCTTTTTTACCTAGTTTAATCCCTGGTATACGGAATTATTTAAGTTTAATTCCAACGTTGGAAGAATGCGTAAGCTTTATATCTTTTTACTGTGGTCCAACCAACTACCTAATCTTAATTATACTTAGCTAGATTTATAATGTAATACTGCTTATAACTTTTACAAAATTTCGACATTTCCGTGAATGCAACCCTGCAGTTTTACAGAATGTTTACGTATGTGATCCTACACCTGATTTCGTGGATTCGACTCCAGCAAACTTAGTGTGATGAGCGTTAATAGGTATGCTTGTAATTTAAACACACAAATAACTTTCAAAAAAAACTTTATTAAAAATCGAAAGGCAATTCAGAGTCCATTTTTAGAAAAGTATGTCATGGGTTCCAATTTCAACGCAGATAGTATCCGGAGTGCGCGTAGGGGTAGGCAGGGGCGGCGGCGTAGGGGGAAGAGTAGGCGACGGGCGAGTAAGCAGAATAGCCAGAGTAGGCAACTGCGGGCAGAACTCCTGGCGCGGAGTAGACCACCGCTTGCGGGTCAGGCTTGGGACTGGCCAAGGCCACTGCCGCAACAGCGAGGAAAGCGAACTGAAAAACCATACAACATTATAGAATTAAGCAAAGAAGTGTCAATTTCTTAGTTATAACAAAACGTTCATTTTTGGTAAATACATACATACATACATAACACAAGACTACTTGTGGCCACGTTCGATTATTTAGTCCTAAGATGGTATGATGAACCGTATGGTGACAGGTGATCAGCCCATACAGATAGTCCACCATGTTGGAGAGGACCCGTCCCTTAGTCGACTTTTACGACATGCCAGGATGATAACCATTTTCTATGATGATATGATTCTATGCTATTTCTTCACAGCAGCAGAGGAGGAGGTAAATAAGTATTGTAAGAATTCTAGAGGTATATCAATCACCTCTGCAGAAAGCAAAAAAGTTGATAAAAAATTCTTGATACTTAAAATGTGCTAAAATACTAAAGGCCACAGCTTACGCGCTGTTATGAATAGCAGCGCGTTCATTGTGTAATGAACCTGACTGAAAGACAAAACGCAAAATCAGACGGAAGTCTAATTCAGTGGTCATCGTTGGGTTATAACCGGCTATTGTCGTTATGCCCATAGAAATAAGCTCGGCTTATGCACTGAAAGTTGCGTCGTTTGTATTAATGACGTGCGTATGTCGTGATATATCTAGTAAGGGATGTTGACCACCCTGTGGCCGGTCGCCCTCGCTTTAAGCGTTATTTAATGAGCTGGAATGACCTGGTAATTAAACTTCCTTAAAAGTAAAGCATGCGTGTCGTCCTAATTCTTCGCTATTTTTATTCGGGAAAGTGCGACGTGTTATGTGCATGCTTTATAAAAAGAATTTGCTGACCTTTTCGAAAACTTTTAGTACAAGCCATTTTTATGGGTATTTTAACTGTTAGGATTTTAGGGGACACATAAATATTAAACACTTTTTCCTTTTAGAAAATTTGTGTTTTTCTTCAAATTTTGGCATGACATCTTTTTATATGTAGGTACACTATAGATTTTTTTAATAATTTCAAATGAACCTTGTGGTTTGGTACCCGTAGCACAGGAAATCCCAATTTGGGACTACACCAATGTGTTTAGGTCCATGGTATAATTATTATTATTGTTGTAAGGTACTTACGATTCTGAAGAACATGGTTGATATCGAGCTTGGTAACAAGTGATAATTGTCGAGCACCAACGCCAGTTTATATAGTGCAAATACAACCACGCCTCAGTTACAGGTTCTTGTCGTTTCTAGACAAAAAGTGTCCTTGATCTTCAAACTAATCGGGTATTCAATGGACAAACCTTCTGATCTGTCTGTCCACTTAATCAACATCCGTGTTTCAACCCATCTTTTAGTAAGAAGCTGTTGTCAGCCATTTAGTAGGCATAATTGTTGATGATTGATAAATTATAAAAGTGCTTTATGTTTATAAAGTAAGCAAAAATATCTAATATGTACTTATCCTAATTATTTATAACTAATAATATACCGTAGTGATTTAGTCGGTTAAGATGAGCGGGCTACCATAACTCACTATGTCTATTGCTATACTCTGCGATTTCGGGCAACTTGAAATTCTAATTCAGCGGGCGCTCTTAATCAATAATACATATATCTGTTGTTTCTAGGTAATTGACTTACGAAAACAAATCATTATTTCTTACTTTTCAAAGGGGTTTAGAAGTCGTTTTTTTTTTGTTAAATTATAATTGAATTTTTTACTTTTTGTTGATTATCGTATGTGATTTAACGACACACATTTACTACATCAAACAACAATAGCATAATGCCAATTTTCAGGTCAATTCACCCTTTACAAAATGTTTCTATCCAAGGTGCAAGGACATCAATTTCTTTGAAGAGTTCAACTGGTTCTTCAAACCCCTTCTATTTAACCACATGCATTTTCATGAGCATAAATTGCTTCTCAACCTTATACAGAAATCGAATCGCCACCTATGATATACTTATCATTGAGGATTCCCGGTGGCTATATGTGGTTTTCGTCATCAGTTTCAGTTCACCAAATAATGCTTTTGGAACGCAACTGCTTGAGTTATTACAGAAAATACCAAAATTGATACATACGTGCCTATTATATTTTTGTGGAGTTTTATCGATTCCTCATATATCCTCTCATCAGATCTCATCTTTGACTACAACTACTACTACTACTACTACTAAAAAGTATACCCTATCGATTAAAAAAAGAATCATTCAAATCGATTCAGTCAACTCCGAGTAATCGGGGAACATATATTAAAAAAAACCGACAAAATGAGAATCGGTTAAAAAGGAAAATGGTGATGATAGAGTTTGTTTAGACAGTAAAAAGTTAAATTCTTTAACGGTAAAAGATGCGTAACCCATTACCTTATATTGACAATATAGGACCTATTAGATAACTTAAACGATGCCTAGTTCTTTACAAGGTTGGATTTAAACCATGCATTTCTGGAAATTGGTTTATCTCGAGACAATAAAATTAAGACGGCCTTTACTGTTACGGTTAGAGGTTTGTTCCATTTCTAGCGTATGTTTTTTAGTTTGTCGAATGCTGCTCAAGCTTTACAGAGATTAATGGATCGTATTTTTGGTCCTGAATTTGATGGAGTTTATTCAGATGACGTCATCGTATTCAATAAAACTTTTTCGGAGTATTTATTTAGTTTGAGAGAAGTGTTAGCTAAGTTACAGGAAGCTAATCCTGCCATCAATGTTTCTAAGTCAAAATTCTGCTAATTAGAGTATTTAGGATACGTTGTTGGGGCAGAAAGTTTAAACTTAATGCGTTACTAATTAACTAGTAAAAAGTTAAAAAGGTTTGTATGGACTGATGAGGAACAATCATCTTTTGATTTTTTGAAAGATAGTTTATGTAAAGCACCTATTTTATCTGTTCTTGATTATTTGAAGACCTATTTTCACACTGATGCAAGTGATTTTGCTTTAGGATGCTATTTATCTCAAGGGGAGGGCGTGCATGAATGTGCAATAGCTTTTGCATCCCGTAGTCTTGATAAACCTAAACGCAATTATTCTGTTACGGAAAACTAATGTTTAGTAGTAATATTCGCCTTAGAAAAATTCAGACCCTATATTGAAGGACATTCTTTTAAAATGGTAAGAGACCATTAAGTCTTAAATGGTTAGTTAATATGCATTCAACCACTGGTCGCTTAGCAGGATGAGCTACTAGGTTACTTTGTTATGACTTTGAAGTAATCCATAGAAAAGGGAAGGAAAATTCGCAAACGCATTATCTAGGACTGAGATTTCAGTAATTGGTGGTGCATGTGATCCTTGGTACACTAAATTATTACATAATTGCAGGAATAATTAAATTTCCGAAGTGGTCTATAGTCAATGATAAATTGTATTTATAAGCAATAAGGAGTAAATACAGGAAGCTAGTAGTGCCTAAATGTGACAAGGTAAAGATTTATGAAGGTCTTAATGAGCCTACCTCAGGACATTTTGGAATCTTTAAAACGTTACGTGAGATTTCTTTACATTATAACTGGCCTAAAATGTTGTATGATGTTAGAATAAGTTTCAATCTGTGATATTTGTCAGGCTAGGAAACCTAATCAAGGAAGGATGGGTTTAATGGGAACACCTAAGTTCGTTTCTAAGCCTTGGGAAATGATTTTAATGGATTTGGTAGGACCTTTGCCTAAGTCTTAAAAGGGTTATATCACAAGCCAAAACTGTTACCACATCTGGTGGTCTGCGACTACTTTTCTAAGTTTGTTAACATATTTCCACTTAGGCGATCTTTAGCTTCTGATAATAGACAATATAGAAAAACATGTTTTTTTTTGATATTCTGTACTTACCTGAGACTGTGGTAGTCGATAATGGATCTGAATATATTTCGAAAGGGTTTAAAGCTAATATTGCTAAATATGATCTTCCTAATTTGTTCTAGAATGCTAGGTATCATCCTCAAGTTAATTCTACTGACAATGAGAGTCAATAGCGTAATACAGCATATGAACGTAACGCGAAGATTAATAATTTAAGATAAAGAGATATCGAGTATAATGTTGGTCAGGGCATTAGGAGAAAATCATACGTTCCATCTGATGCTTCAAAATATTTGTATGCTAAATTAGCGCCGCAATCTATTAAGAGCATTATAACAGAAAAGATCTCTCCAAAAATTTCAAGATTTCACTAGGGTGCACTGTAGTAGGTACATAGTTTTGTAATAACTGATATTGATAATAAAAGACAACGATTCTCCGTTATGTTGTTGAAACCCTTCACATATTCTCCTTTGTTTTATATCTGATGGGGTAACTTTTTTATGAACAGACGAATAAGTATAGTATTATTTTGTTTTATTTAAAAAAATGATGAAGATAATGTATAGTTAGATGTGAATGTAGTTTTGTTTTATGATGAGGTTAATCTTCCTCATATCTTTTTGTGTTGAGTGAACATTTATTTCACGAACAGAAATGTTTATTTTTCAGGAAAGGAGGATAATGTAACACTAAGTATGTTTTTATCGTTGATTATATACAAAGAGGTTCCAAATCAAGCTAGGTTGGCAGCATAATATGGCACAAAATATAGGTTGTTCCAAAAGAAAACAATTGTTAGGATTATTTATTCTTCTTTCTGAGAGGAAACATGATATGAGTTTCGTTATCGTTAACAAATTATTTTAGACTTATAAAGGAGTAGTTCAAAGTAATTAAATGTCCTAATTAATGTATTTTTCATCACACTTGCTCAGAAAGAGTGTTATTATACGCAGGCGTATAGAGCACCTATAGCCAGTTTAGCAGCTATATACGCCCCGCCGTCAGCGGGAGTTATAACCAATCCAAAATGCATAACTCCTACGGTACTTATGGATTTAGTATGGAGTTATGGATTTAGTTTATAACTCCCGCTGACGGCAGGGCGTGCGCCGGGTCCGGCAAGGTGCGCGTGGCGCCGGCTACGGCGGTGATCGTTTTCTTACACAAATAGCCCGCAATCGACCCGACATATAGTTTACTCTAACCACCTGATGTTAATTCGCGGTGTACAATCGGTTTATTTTGTCTTATTTTTATTTCATTTCCTCGCAAATGTGATAAAAAACATTGTGTGTATCACGGGCAGTTAGGGGATAACAAACTCGAGTCATTAAAAGCCCTCCCGCCTTCGGCGTCAGGCTTCTAACAGATTCTCATTAGTTATCCCCTTCTTACGGCCCTAGATGCACAATGTACTACTTATTAACTGAGATGAACCTATGTAATTTCGTGCGTACGCGTTCACGAGTGTATCCGCGAACAATTTCTCTCAAAATTTCAAAAGGCTCATTGCGTAGGCATATTGTTTGGTGTAATCTTTGTGCGTAACTTTTTTTTAATCTTTTATTCAAACCATGGTTTGAGAAGTGTTAATTTATTTTGCTTTTTTACCTAGTTTAATCCCTGGTATACGGAATTATTTAAGTTTAATTCCAACGTTGGAAGATTGCGTAAGCTTTATATCTTTTTACTGTGGTCCAACCAACTACATAATCTTAATTATACTTAGCTAGATTTATAATGTAATACTGCTTATAACTTTTACAAAATATCAACACTTCCGTGAATGCAACCCTGTAATTTTACAGAATGTTTACGTAGGTGATCCTACATCTGATTTTGTGGATTCGACTCCAGCAAACTTTGTGTTATGAGCGTTAATATGTATGCTTGTAATTTTAAACACATTCATAATTTGCTAAAAAAACTTTATTAAAAATCATAAGGCAATTCAGAGTCCATTTTTAGAAAAGTATGTCGTTGTTTCCAATTTTAACGCAGGTAGTACCCGGAGTAAGCGTAAGGGTAGGCAGGGGCGGCGGCGTAGGGGGAAGAGTAGGCGACGGGCGAGTAAGCAGAGTAGCCAGAGTAGGCAACTGAGGGCAGAACTCCTGGCGCGGAGTAGACCACCGCTTGCGGGTCAGGCTTGGGACTGGCCAAGGCCACTGCCGCAACAGCGAGGAAAGCGAACTGAAAAACCATACAACATTATTTAATTAAGAAAAGAAGTGTCAATTTCTTAGTTATAACAAAACGTTCATTTTTGGTAAATACATACATAACATCACGCCCGAAATCCCTAATGGGGTGGGCAGAGCCTCAAGACTACTTGTGGCCACGTTCGATTAATTAGTCCTAAGATGGTATGATGAACCATATGGTGACAGGTGATCAGCCCATCACCCATACAGATAGTCCACCATGTTGGAGAGGACACGTCCCTTAGTCGACTTTTGCGACATGCCAGGATGATTCTATGCTATTTCTTCACTCCCAGTTCAGCAGAGGAAGAGGTAAATAAGTATTGTGAGAATTCTAGAGGTATATGACTACTTATGCAGAAAGCATAAAAGTTGATAAAAAATTGTTGATGCTTAAAATGTGCTAACATACTAAAGTCCACAGCTGTGTAATGAACGCGCTGCTATTCATAACCTAACTGAAAGACAAAACGCAAAATCAGACGCAAGTCTAATTCAGTGGTAATCGTTGGGTTATGACCGGCTATTGTCGCTATGCCCATAGAAATAGCTCGGCTTATGCACTGAAAGTAGCGTCGATTGTATTAATGACGTGCGTATGTTGTGATATATCTAGCAAGGGATGTTGACCACCCTGTGGCCGGTCGCCCTCGCTTTAAGCGATATTTAATGAGGTGGAATGCCCTGGTAAATAAACCTCCCTAAAAGTAAAGCATGCGTGTCGTCCACATTCTTCACTATTTTTATTCGGGGAAGTGTGACGTGTTATGCGTATGCTTTATACAAGGAATTTGCTGACCTTTTCGAAAACTTTTAGTTCAAGCCATTTTTATGGGTATTTTAACTGTAAGAATTTTAGGGTATACGTAAATATTAAACACTTTTTCCTTTTAGAAAATTTGTGTTTATCTTTAGATTTTGGCATGACATAATTTTATATTTACACTATAGGTTGTTTTTCTTTATAATTTCAAATGAAGGTGGCCTGGTACCCGTAGCACAGAAAATCCTAGCTTTGGACTAGATCATTGGAGTTTAGTGTCCAAGGTAAATTATTATTTCACTTCATTTTTTATACTTTAAAAATAACATTATTATTATTATTGTAAGGTACTTACGATTCTGAAGAACATGGTTGATATCGAGCTTGGTAACAAGTGATAATTGTCGAGCACCAACGCCAGTTTATATAGTGCAAAACTAAACACGCCCCAGTTACAGGTTCTTGTAATTTTTAGACAAAAAGTGTCCTTGATCTTCAAACTAATCGGGTATTCAATGGACAAACCTTCTGATCTGTCAGCACGCTCAATCAACATCCGTGATTCAACCCATCTTTAAGTAAGAAGCTGTTGTTAGTCATATAGTAGGCATAATGATTGATGATTGAAGATTATTATAGTGCTTTATGCTAATAAATTAAGCAAAAATAAACAAATACTTAGTCCAATTATTTATACCTAATAATATACCTTAAGAACCGTGTATTATGCCGTTAGTGCATGAGCTTACAAAAAACTTAATCATGCAGGCCGTAATAATTAGTTTTAATATGTAGCTTGCGGACAGATAATTTAATAATTTGTCATTTATACAGAACAACAGACCAACTGTTCGTTTAGGTATACTTAGTTACACTTATTTTACCGGCACACTTCGAACTGTTACTTGTAGATATTACTCATATTAAAATCGGTAACAGTTTTGGCTTGTAACAGTTGATTCATGAAACCTGATTAAACTTGTCTATAAATAACAGTTTAATATCATAAATGCAAAGAACTAGCTCTATAAAAACTACAGACAACAGATAAAAATATAAAAAAAACATTTTTTTAGTGACCATGCAAGTTCTAAGGCAGAAATTAAAAACACACAACAGTTTAAGTACTTATATAATTAAAATCTAGGCATTTAAAAGTTTCTTGGCAATTCGATGTTTTTTTTTTTCAATAATAGCCGTAACCGTAGTTATACGGCGAGCCAGCGTAAGAGCCGTAGCCGCTGTAGGACGAGGGGTTGGAGTAGCCAGTGTAGCCAGAGTAGCCGTAATAACTGGGGTAGCTGGAAGAGTACCCCCCGTACCCGTAGCCAGGATAGTACTGTGGTTTAGCCATGGCAAATGACAGGACGGCAAACAAAAGTACCTGGAAAATAACATTATTTTATTTAAAAAATTGCTCTTTAAATTCACAGAGCTAGAAATTTCGTAATTATTGTATGAAATTTGGATATCTTTGTAACGTTGTTTAATTAAATAAACATTCTTTTACATGTGCATATAATATTTATTGCTGTAATCAAATAAATAACGAAGCTTTTTTTAATATAACTACGCGGGTTATGCTGCTTTTTATCATTTTTAAATGCGTAGTGACAATTAAGCGCCTGCTACACAGTTGGGTCTCTTTTGATTTGGACTAACAAATATCAACATCCTTTTGTGTCACTCTACATGATGATACCATCAAAACCAAAAATACATCCTGTTATAAGATACAGCCTAAAAGGCAACTCTATGTAAACAATCGGTGGTAAGGTGAGATAGATGGATGCATTTGATTAATGGCCGTTCCCAATATTCAATCCATGTACAGATTTGGTTACTCCGGGTTAAAATAATAATTAATATTAAAGATATGTCGTATCAAAATAGTATGTTGATGTGTAGCAACCCACAAAACCGCTGCGCAAAAACAACCGTATCATTATAACCAGTAGCCTAAATACGTCCCACTCCTTCGAATTAGCCTCCTCATTTCAGCCTCGTGATGAGTGGGATTGCAGATTGGAGGGTGGCAGTGCGTATTGGACACTTCAAATACATCGTCGAATTACTTTGTAGAAAAAGAAAATGTGATGGTAAATAATTAATTTAAATATCGTTCCCCAAATCTCAGAGGTGCGAGACGAGATATGGACCAGCAACCCTAGGTGCGGGACGCACAAGTACGGCCACTAGGCTACCGTTAGATTAAATAGCCACAAAACCATAAAAATACAAATATAACATGTTACTCACCAGCTTCATAAACATTTTTAATAAAGGTATGTGTTGCGTAATTTGGATCTATGTACAATGGGCGCGGATCCTCCTGGATTACAAACCAGTTTGCCTTCGAAGACGGACTGTTTATTTTTATAATTCCGTCTACATTTATATAGCCAGTGTCCGTCCTTGGGACAGTTGGAACAATACAGAAATACGTGTAACGTCTCCGCGGGGATCAAATGTAAATTATTATGAACTCATACAAACGCAATGAAGACGAGTCTAGCATCAACAATTAGGTCGCCTTTGTTAATACGCAAATCCTCAAACAAACTGACAAATTGGTGCTCAGGACAAATAAAGATATGCGGTCTTTAAAAGCACTTGCATATTTCAATGGCGCGTCACTATGTTTTGAACGAGGATGAAAATGTAATGGTCACAAACGTATTAAACATGTCCAAAACAAACTTCACTATTCAAATCTTAATAAGCGCTTCTATATTATCCATTTGAAAAACATTCTTAGACATGTCATTTGACGGTTTTCATAGCAAACTCGTAAGCCTTAAGAATAGATACATTTAAGGCGAGTCAGGATGTATTGCTACCGAGCTTCTATTGTGACGAAGATCATTGAACCTACCATACGCCCTTGCTTTGTCATTTTGTCATCCGACGAGAGACAAAATAGATCATGTACAGTAAAGATCAAGGTTAAAATTTAGATATATAAGCTTAAGTTTCCTGAATGTGGTATGATTCGGTTTGAGTACTGCATCGCATCCAACATGTTCGCTAAGATTGTGAGTAAAATAAAAGATAATTGCTTGTTAATTTGTTCCACTTTAGCAATGTACAGATGTAGTGCATAATTCGTTTCCATCGTGTTTTATCGGAAAAGTTCGTATTTATCGTGCTCTCTCAATTAACTTCAGCAGGCCCCAATTCTCGGTGCATTCGAGATAATCTCACAATCGAGATTAAACGTCAGTGCATACAGTCATTTGACACAACTGTATGAATCTGACGTTTAATCTCGCAATCGACATTATCTCGAATGCATCGAGAATTGGGGGCCAGTACCCATCATACCATGCTGTTATTTTTCATTTTGACATGTGACACTAAATAATAAAGTTTCATATTAATGAATATAAACATGTCACTCATTTAATACAATAATTAATTGACACTTCGGGTCCCGTCGTCTTCCGATTGAGATCCGAGTTTTACCGATGGAAACATATTATTCACTATATCTGTATTTGGTCAACCGATCCTTCCAATATAACGAGGGCGATAGGTTCTCTAGGGACACTTTCTAATCGTATTAAAATGTACCTTTTTATCTAGCAAGCCTCGTGTTGACGTTTTATGGCGCTACTGAGAATCGGTTGATGAACGATTAACATTGTTTTGTATGCAAATTCTAGAAAAGGAATACGTTAGTGATTTTACAACCTGATAATTACTTCTGTTCGATTTCGTTATGACCAAATTAAATTACCAACTCTTCCAGGTATTTATTCACCTAGAATAACTTAATAGTAGATTGTGTAGGTACAACGAAAGCATAAAATGGGTTCGATTCGGTTGCTTTGATTGCAAGGAAATAAAACAAGGATTAATCATTTGCTATGAATTACATTTTTCGCACTTCTATAAGAACCTAAATCTCATAAAAAATATATCAATTAAATGAAGGTCATTTGTGTATGTGGCTGTAAGGCCTAATTGCCTTATTAAAATAAGAAATTACTTTATACACAAGAGCATAAAAACCCATTTTATGCAGCCTTCTCTCAGCATAAAGAACAACTTTACGAGCATGAGAAGTGAAAACTTTATTTTTCTCAGGTTGCCTTCTTCGCTCTGCTGGCGGTGGCCTTTGCCGCGCCGAACCCCAAGCCCGTGGTGGCGTACTCTTCGGGACTTGATTACGTGTACCCTGGAGCCGCCGTGCCTTCCTATGTTTCACCACTAGCCTACGACTACGCCGCCGCGCCCATCGCTCCCGTCGCCTACACCGGATTACCTGCCGCTGCATATTATGTCCGTTAATTCTGTATACACATCCTTCTTAATCATGTTTAAATTCGTCGAATGGCTTTGATTTTTTTGAAAAACGTGTTACTGCGGTAACTGCGGTAAATAAATTATAAACTGCATACACGTGCTTCATTTTTCTTAGTGTGGATAAGTTACAACGGAAATTATTAATTTGAGTGACTACCTACATACCTAGTACGTAGAAACTCTGCAATAATATGGCAAATTTGCTTGAGCACACGATCGAAGCGGACGATAAGAAATATTAAGGTGCTAAGAAAACTAAGTATTTAAGTTCTTATACGTCTTCAAATTTCACCAATATTTCCGTATCTTGTATATATGACAATATATTTCAACAAATAAATAAAAAGTAACAGCAGTGTGAGAGGCATTTCACACTATACATTTTCGCGCGACACTTGTGGACTTTTAATCGACTTCAAAAGAGAAGGTTTATCTATTCGACCCATATAATAATTTTTCTTTCATGTATACATGTTCCCGCATATATTTTTACCTCGTAAACCGATCTCAGTTGATTCTTTTTTTGTTGGAAAGATACTTCAGAAATGATCTCACACAACTGACATGATCTCATGATATGATCCATGAGGAATCAAGGAAATTCCTCAAATATTTTAAGCAAACATAAACCGTTTTTGATGTTTTCTAATATAACTCATGTATTTGCACTATTCATTAGAATAGCATCATTTGGTTAACGGACTGATGATGTAGTCCACATATTGCTACAGGGAACTCTTCAATAATAGGTAGTTAACTAGTTAACGGATAATGATAACAGTTCCTTATCACTGTTGCTAAGCAACTTATTCTCCTTAGAACGCATACGTTCGCAAAAACCTTCTTAGGGGTCAACAGTCCTTGGATTCTGATAGCAATATATATTATATATATACATAATGCTACCATCATCGGGTACTAGTGGTTATAAAAAAACCGGTCAAGTGCGAGCCTGACTCGCGCGCCGAGGGTTACGCAATTACGTATGAAAAAGAAACAGTACCTTGTAAGTACGGAACCCTAAGACAGAAAAAATTAAAAACGGCAAAAAAATCACGTTTGTTGTATGGGAGCCCCTTAAATATATAGTTTATTCTGTTTTTTAGTATTTGTTGTTATAGCGGCAACAGAAATACATCATCTGTGAAAATTTCAACTGTCTAACTATTACGGCTCATAAGATACAGCCTGGAGACAGACGGACAGACGGACAGCGGAGCCTTAGTAATAGGGTCCCGTTTTTACCCTTTGGGTACGGAACCCTAAAAAGGTAAGGTCATATCACTAAAAAGGTAAAAAAAATTACCACTAAACCAAACAGACTCCAAAGGTCCTTAAAAAAGTAATAAATAATGACAACTTTCGTTAGTAAATGACATTAAATATTTCGAATTCAGTGCCAAATAAATTAGGTATACCTAATTGTTCATGTTCCATACTGTGCACATTTAGTTGCCGCCAATTTTGATTTACTTAACGTATTAAATAAATCAAAGTTTAGTAACGAAAGTTGGTTGGTTGGTTTAAGGATGATTGAAGTCGGTTTAGTTTTTTGTAAAAAAAAAAATATACGCGTCGAATTGAGAACCTTCGGTTTTTTTGAAGTCGGTTAAATAAGAATTTTGCAGTAACAAGTCACAGAAATAACTAATGTCATCAGCGAAAAAAAGTTTCGCCGTGTGCAAGGTCCTTAAGAGTGCGGTCCTACTGTAGCGGAGCAGAACGGAGATGATCCGAGCTAACCAATCAGAATGCTTGAAATATCTCAATGATATAACATGTTGTTAGAGCGATCTGATTGGTCGTCGCGACTTATCTCCGCTCGGTTCCACTTCAGTGGGAACGCATCCTAACGAATAGTTTTGTATATGCATGCAGCTAAGAAATACACTAATGGTGCCAATTCGAAATATGTTCGCTAAATTTGGATTACTAATGCATGAGCAAAAAACTTTTCCCAAAGTATCAGATCCCAAAATATTTTACTCAAATTATCATTTGGCAAAAAATTATTAGTCAAATCAGCTTATCGCAATTTTACAGGTAGCAAAAGTATTTTTACAAATAAGTACTTACGTAAGGGACACAAGTTAACCCTAACCTAACCCACCCCGGTCAAAGCAAAATGATGCCAAATAATACAATTCGAAATGGAAATATGCTAAAGATAAGTTTGGGAAATGAAACTACTGCGATAAGTTTTTTGGGAAGTGAAATTTGGCGAAAATTATTATATCTTGCCCAAAGGGCAGTACACCGCTAAATTTAAAACTTGAAATAAGAAACGTCAAACTCGTTTTTCACAGCTTTCTTATTTTAAATTTAGAGAACTTTAAAAGACACCGTTTCAAATCGAACCCAATAATATTTGAATAAAGTACGCATGAAATATAATGTCCGAATGTATAACTAGCCTCGTAGCACCTTTAATCACGCTGTACGCGTCGTACAAGTCTGATTGTTACCACACCACCAGTAGCGTCACGTTTCGCAGCGACTGGCGACTCGGTGCGCGTAGCCGCGGCGTAGTTACGAAGGGGCCACGTGCTTGGAAAAACCCTACAAGAGTGTGGCGCGACACGCAGCGTAGTGGGTTCCGTAGTCATTTGCACAAACACGATCTTTAATTTTGTAGTAGCCAAGTATTTTGTTTCGCTCTAATTTTGGTCGACTACCGAAAATACCCGATTTTATGTGTAATTTGAAGTGACTACCAGACCAGTTAGCAACTGGCACACGGATAGACGGATATTATGAGGGTTAGAAGTATATCTACGGAATCCTAATTATCACGATGACGGATAACCTACGCCTTCTGAGCACATGGAAGTAGCGACATAATTGGTAGGTACTTCTTACCTGTTAGGGATTTGTTAGTTACTCCTAAGATCCACGTCATATTGTGCACCTTCGTTGAACATCTTGTTATCGCATGTATATATGTAGGTGTCCTATAGGTACTATGCTTATTTGGGTTTCATCAGTAGAGTTAATCGACCGAGCGAGCGAAGCGTCTCTGTTTCAGCTTGGGCAAAAGTGCTTTCGTATGTCCAGCGGATGTCCGTCGGCTGTCCGGCGTTCATTTGTTCTCGTTTACAGGTCGCAGTTCTCAACCGATTCTCGTGAAATTATTGAGCAGGTTTCATAATTATATAGTTTTTTGGTCAATTCAGTTTTTTGAAAATTTTCAAAATGCCGGAGATATGAGGATATTTTTTCAATTACAAACTTATTTGCGGTGTTGGTAAACTGACCCGTCACACTATGTCGATGTATGGGGATATAAGTTTTCCAACGGCAAAGTTAAGTTTGTCGCGAGGTCTACAGCTCACGGAGCCACTAGTTTATATTTTTCCAGGCAACAAAACAAGTAGTCATTAAAAAAACTTGCCGAACTTTAGTACTGAGGCCATGCTTCGTCGGATCACCCGTTTGTAATACAATAAGTCTGTTTGCTGTAATTAAATAATGATTGCGGTTCAATAACACAGTGTGCTCTCGGTCATTCAAGTCAATGGTCCTATTAATCGGACAATTTCCATTAGTTGTTCATTACAACAATCAACTGTAACAATTCTTTGAATGGGCATTTAAAGGCATTGTGTCTATTTGCTACACTTAAATTGCCAGGCGTTTTATTTTGTTACAATAAACCGCGAGAAATGCTGTAGAGACTTTACAGTCAATACGTCACGTGTGCATGTGAAAAGAGAAAACCGTTTAATGGCAATGTAAAATGAATAATAACTGAAGAAACTTCGAGATATTGGTGTGAATGGTCTTAAAGGAATAAGAGTTGCCACAAACGCTTTACTCGCATACTGATTGCGGATGGCTTTGATAAGCACAATGTGTATGTCTGTTTACATTACAAGCTAATACATTAGCAAGTTAATCGCTAAAACTGTTGACAGGGAACTGGGCACGATTATTGATCTTTGAAAAGTCAATTAACTAAATATAATCTGTAATAAATTAAAAAGAAATATAAATAATTTATATCCTTGTTGGCGAAAGTATCTTTTTCCACAAGTTAGGCATTCATAATTTAAACTGGAGCAATTCGCTAAAGTTATTAAATGCTTATTCTAAGTAAAATAAATCAACCTTAAAACCATTCAACTTTATCTAACCTAGGGTATTTATTTAAATTATCTAACAAACAATAAAAATAATTAAATGTGCCCTTTGCCTAGAGTTCAAGCTAGCAGCAGTAGGCTCATGGAGGACGTGTGCGGATGCATCCCGCGCCGAGCTTCTCACTGCGCATGCCCGGCAAAAGGCTTAAAAGGAGCGCGCTAGCCCTCATTTCTACAGTTCGCAACACAACCCAGTGAAGCGACCTTTACTCCTGCGAAACTAACCGACATCGGGAAAGTTTTGAGTAACAACAATATCAACCTCATCATTCGAACGAATAATCTTGTTCTGACGTTGAAAGTGGTTTATTATGAAAAATATACTGGAAACTAGTTTTTTGAAGAGTGACAAATTTGTCGGTGATCTTCCTGTGAAGACTCGGCGCGAATCAGTGACGCCGAAGATCGTAGTCTGCCCTCCGATGGAAGAAATGGCGGAACCCATGCCGGCTCCTCGGGGCGGACGACTGCTGCGCGCGCTCAGCAGGCGGCTGACGCGGCGCGCGGCCCAAGCCAACTCGCTCGCTAGCTCAACCAGCAGCGACAGCGTGACCTGCGATCCCAGCCGCATCGTCGGAGATGACCACTCCTCCTGCTCCACCAGCGAGTCCGGCAGCGACAGTTCCGAACACCACCGTCGGCACCGCTCAACAGTATCTCTCCGACGTGTCTTTCAGAGCCTGAGCCTGACGTCGCGATCCCAATCGTGTTCCCCGACGGAACGCCAGCGCCAGCCGAAGAAACAACCTCAACCAAAGCGCATCCTTCGATCACCTGTAACCTACACCTATGTACGCGGCCTATCCGGACTCCCGACACAGAGAGTTCCGCGGCATGCTGTATACTGCCCTTCATCGGGTCTCCACCGATAAACTCTATGTAGCGTTAAGTGGCTGTGTGCTTTATTATGGAGTGAACACGAGCGGAGATCAAGACTGGTTAAGATTTACTAGGTAGTTGTAATTCCGATAGAAAATCAGGTTATCTTCATATCAGTAGACAAGTACTGAAACCTGAGCGGGGAGGCTGACGATATTGTCGTCAGCAAGGACCAAGATTGAAGTGGTGTTGGGAGCCTCGTGGTAGTAAGAGTCCCGCGTGCTATAAGTATTTTGTGCTGTGACACAGTTCAAACTGCATAAGGAACAATAAGACTGTCATACCGATTTGAATTATGTGAGTCCGGTAAACTAAAATATATTAAAAAAATAGTGTTATACTTACCACTCTCTGATATTCACAATGTAAACAGATTTGCACTTTAAAACACCAGTGTGTATTAAACTTTAGGCTAAACATTTCTCACAAAACTTGTTTGAATCATCGCAACTGTACTCACATTTTGTCACAATTAATGAAGTACGTACGAGTGTGTATACGTTTAAATTGACGTGTCAAATTAACATGATGTACCTTAAATAGTTGTAAATTTCCTATTATTCAAGTTTAGTGCCTTTCACAACCTGTAGACTAAATATACCATTATATTATATACCTTACGGAAATCATTACGTAGTAATGACGAAGTTGAAATGACAATTAAGTATACAAACTCATAACATCAGTATCTTAATGAATAGTCAAAGTTGTCACTATCGCTGTGAAGTGTTTCGAATTTGTATATACTTTAGACTTTGTCTATGTATCAGTTCAGGGCCTTCAGCCGTTGTAGGTATATTAACTACATAAGTACCTAATCTAAATATTGCATCTCGTAATAATAAGTCATTTTTATTGTAGTATTAAGTTAAAATTTCATATTTAATGAAAAATAAAACAATAACAAAAATTACTCCTTATTTTATCAATTGCACTTTACCCTCACCCTTTACAATTAATTGTACGTAATCCAAGAACCTAACCTACTCCATTTTTTCGTATTCCAATTAGAAATAACCACTTGAAATTTCGTGTCTGACTAAACTTTATAAGTACCTACTTTAGATACCATATTTGCCAGCCACGGTACCAATAAAATATTCAAAGAATAACAGAGAGAAGAACTCGAGCTGACGGCCGAAGACCTAAAAGGTCCAAAGCTCGGTGGTCTCACTATATTGTGGAAATGGCTGGAAAGAAATGGAGAAGGTAGACGCTTGTAGAGAAGAAAGGACGATATTGGGGTAGGCATATGTCCAATGCTGGACTAGTAGATGCTCAAGATGATTATAATTAGTTAATTGAATTAGTCAGTTAAAGTAATTTATGATAACAAGATAAACCCCTTCATACATTGTTTTACCTTTTGACGTTTTTTTAAAACAGTTAAGGTTGTTTTCATGATCAATAATGAAACAACAGACAAGATTTCATTATCACCCACCGACGAACGATTTTTGCTACGAAAATTACAAAGATAAGTGTTTTATTTATTTAGTTTAACATGTTATCATTCCACCTACCAAGCAGTGGGACTAAGCCTCGCCAGGAGATCAGCAGTGGAATTTGTTTGACTGGCATAAAGGAGCGACATCATCATCGCCCTGAATGGCCACGAAGCTCTTTAAATTAGAGTTAAAAAAAAACCTACCAAGCAGCACTCCAATAAAATATTTCCTTATGATTCCAATCGTGGTTCCAATTCCATTCCAAAAACAACATAAGTGATGAACATATTTATTTTTTCTTTCTTAAACAAATCTATGAGAGAAATAATTCTAGTATGTAATTGATACGTTAGCATTTTTCACAAATTAAGTTTTTTTCATGTTTCAATTACATTAAGTTTTTATATAACAATATTTCGTCGACAATATTTTGTCACTTTGCTGGCGAAACCCTCCTACAGTAACTTAATGATCTATTCAGAAAGAGAGTGGACTCCGCAAATGAAATTGAACATTACTATTTATCAACATTGGATTAATTACTTAAGAGGACTGTCAACCTACGGCTTTTCATATAAGAAGAGATAACGAGTTCCACCCCTTAAATGTTGACCGATGTTCACCAATTTTTGATAGGTTGTCCGTCAGAACAAAATCTAGGTTTATACGTTTTGATATTTTCATAATCAATAAATTCAGTTTTATTGTGGTTTCAGTATTCTCGTACAAAACTAATTTCGGCATTATTTGAATTTCTTGATCTTTAATCAAAATTCAAAAAACGTATAGACCTAGATTTTGTTCTGACCGAAAACCTATCAAAAATTGGTCAAAATCGGCAATATTTAAGGGGTGGAAATCGTTATCGCCTTTTGTATGAAAAGGGTGATTTCTGCCTTTGGTTCACAGTTCTCTTAAAGCTGGTATAGGCTTTTATAGAGCTTGTGCTCTGCTTGGGTATCCTCTAGGAAAGGATTTTACGATCATCCACTCCTAAAAGGTTGAAATGGGGTTCAAAGTTTATTATGGTAAATGTAAATACCGTAGGCGAAGTTATGGCGGTTTTTACAAGTAAGTACAGTCAGCGCGGAAAGTTTTGTCCGCCCTCGTGTTTCATTATCAACAACATGGCGGTTTGCAGTCAAGCGCAACCTATGGAACACACCTACGACATCACTAAACGTGATCTAAAACGTTTATGTAGTGGTTACTTTTTACGAGTTTGCGGTTTATATGGGTTATTATTTTTGTAGAATGTGTTCATACAGAACGCTTCATTGAGACAATAAGTATAATAGTTGGTGGTTGGGTGAATCAACCACCTTCAGCGTTTCTGGCTTTACCTTTAATCCGGGTTTCCAATTATATTTTGTAGTTTCTTTTTTTATTTTAAATCTTTATTTAAAGTGCTTTGTCGCTAAGCGACCATGCCGCACCATTTTGACAACACTTATAGATATTTCTGAAATACAATTCTGTTCGCCAGTCCTAATCGTACTAGCTTCAACATTGCTCCGGCCGTGTCTGACAACGGGAAGACCAGAGCACCATTGCAGCCACCGAAGTCGCAGAATATATTGGAACTGTACGCCAATAATTTAGTCCTAAGAGACTCGTTTCGGACACACTCCATTATGATATGATACACATCTTCTGGTACATTACATTCTTCACAACTGTAATGATTATAATTTGCCTACTGATCGTATAAGAACAGTATGTATTTTCTGCGCAATATATTTCTTATACTGATAACCTTACTACGGCGCCTGACCTACGCCAACTTTAATTCAGTTCTCATCAGAAAAATAACTGCGCGTTTCTCTTGATTGCCCGAGCAGAATTACAAGAAGGGGTTAAGATGAGTGTGATGTGAACCTACGGCTTTTTATACAAAAGGCAAAAACGATTTCCACCCCTTAAATGTTAACCAATGTACACCAATTTTTGATAGGTGTCAGTCAGCACAAAATCTAGGTCTATATGTTTTGGTTTTTTCACTATAATCAACAAATCCAGTTTCATTGTTGTTTCAGTATTCTCATACAAAAACTAATTTCGGCGCTTATTCGACTGTGTTCATCGTTAATCAATTTTCAAAAAACCTATAGACCTAGATTTGGTTCTGACTGACAACCAATCAATTTTTTTTTTTTCAAAATTGGTGAACATTTGTTATCGCCTTTTGTATGAAAAGGGTGTTTATAGCCGTTGGTTCACAGTCCTCCTAAGAAGTCTGCTTACGGAACGAGTCAGGGTTCTATTTTAACCCACGAGGTTAAATAAAAATCTTTTTAGGGTTCCACTATCAAAGCTACAAAGCGTAAATTTCGGACGATTATAGATGTTTGTCACAGGGACACAGACAAAGAACATTATTTCAAATACGATTTTCATGAGGCATATCAAAAACATTGGTATGCCTATGCCTCATGGCTTACCAATGTATTTGATATGCCTTGGAGTACAAAACTACCAGTATGCATAGTCCATCACGCATTTGGGCATCTTTTGGCTGAATAAATTACGTTGTTCAATGTGCGTACCATAATGTTGAACTTTCTTCCTTTAGAGCTAGACCAAATGAAGCGATTTACGCGCGAATCCAGTTTCACGTTTCAGATGCAGTCGCGCGATTTGCCACTCGCGAAATGTGGACGGAATGTGTGAACCTCTAGTATATCACGCCCGCGCGATTCGAACGCGACTTGATCGGGACCAGCTCTAAATCTCCAATAACTAAACAAAATTTTAAAACGGCAGTTTTAAAATTTTGTATGCGTACTAAACTCATCCCATTAAACTAGTTTTTTTCCTTGTGATATCATAACCTTCTTAAAATAAAACTTAAAAGTTAAGCAAAGCCAAACCCAGCAGTTTAGGTATTTTATCATTTAATTTAGCATCGTTTCTGATTTGTATTAATAACATGTATTTGTGTATAAATAAGTGATCTAATCAAATTGAAAACAGACTGAAAGTGCATTTCTATAAATATCTTGCTGAATAAGGTGAATCTACTTATGGATACAATTAACTACTAACGTATTCAAAACCTTATCTGGATATGACCTTTCATCACTCCGTGACCCATTTGTCATATCGCACCCCCAGTACAATACTGCACTAAGTCGAAAAATGTCAAAATCGAGTTATTAATACAGTTGCATAAGCAAAAATTTGCCTCGCATACCACGAAGACCGGCGTATTTATACTTACAAAAATGACCAATAGATGGCGCGCTAACTCTCTATTGGTGACGACGCGCTGCCAGAGTCATTACCGCAAAAACAAAACTATTTCCACTTGCGACTTGTTTGCCTTAGGGATAATACCTAGAGCTTTTACGCAACAGTGAATTATTTCATTATAATATGGTGTTGTTGAATGCACTACGAAAATTACTCAGACTTATTTAGTTATAGTTCAGTGTTGGTGACTGTGCTTATAGTACGTATTTGATACTATTTCGAAATAGTTCTTTGTTGTTGACGAAGGTAAGTTAGATTTTTTGTATTATTCCAAAATGGTTCAGTATTGTTCGTAAAAGGTAAAAATCAGTGAAATGATACACTATTGATGGTAGATATAAATTATGCCCTAATTTTGTTAAAACAACATAATTATATTACTTTGTATACTCAAAATTCTTACTTACATTATAAATTAAGAGAAATTATTTACCATCTATATTGTTATTTATTTACAAGAAGATAAATAATGTTTTTTGAAATAATACACTATTGATGAATTCATTATATTTTTGGCAGATGAAGAGGGGTCGTGGTCTCCTATTTGCTTGAAAAGGCAATATTCTTTTCAACAAAGAAGCGTAGAAAAGGATGTCGAAACTTCAACCGTTGCAGCATTATCCATTATAAGATCAGATAGGGAGGTACCTGTTCCTGTTTTATCTTATCACAGCGATGAAGACAATTTTATAGATGATTCGGATCCTACTTATTGTTTGCCTGTAATTATTTTTCGACAAAAATCTCGGCTTCGTGTAATACCTAGAAGATTATTCGTCCTCGAGCTCATCTTCAGACTCCAGCTTATCATCGTCAAGTTCCAGCAGCTCAAGTAGATCATCTGATGATGAATCCAATAGACCGGGCCCTTCCACGATAAACAATCAAGGGAATTCCAATTCGACTCTGACACCATCCCCCTCATCTTCTTCTGTCGTTGACACTGCTCAATCGGTAAGTGAACCCAAGTTAAGTAGAAAACAAAACGAAACCCTGCTGGCTGGGAATACAGGAAAAGCATTTATTCTTTCTTGAGCAAATCCTAGAAAACAGGTCGCCGAGCGTCAAATTCGTCAACCTTGAGGTGACAAATGCAAGCTGAAGCTTTTATTTAAAAAAGCTAAAAGTTTTTGTTTGTGTAACACACAACACAATAGCTCAGATGCATAATCGGAGTATTCACGGGTCACTTCGTGGTTAAGTATATCTAAGCCAAGATGGGACTCTCTGACAACACAAGCATGTGTGGCGAAGAGGAAGAATCAATGAAACACATCATGTGCGAATGTGACGCCCTGGCCAGACTAAGAATGAAAATCCTTGGCAATGAATATCCGGAACCAAGTGAATTCAAGGCACTACCACTGCGCTCCACAAGTCACTTCATTGAAGCGGTGGAGAATGCTATGGAATAGTGCTTAGGAAAGGGGTAATTACACAAAAGATCCCATAGGGTCGAAGTGTATCCGCAAGGACCCCACCCTCTAAGGTAAGATAAGATTGTGTAAGTACAACTTCGTTGTTTTTTTTAATTCATAACAGTTTAATTGTTTTGTATCCATACCGATTCTAGTCCAACATAATGGATGCTAGGTACTTGTAAAAAGTAAAATAAAATGTATCAAACTTTGCAATTTCTTATTTTTTCATTAACAGATGATTTGCGAAGTTTTTTTGTGATTTTTTATGTTTTATTTAATATGGGTCCAAAACGGATACGACTTAGTTTATGTTTAAAATGCAATTAAAATTTTGTAAAATTTTGTCTTTTATTTCAGTTTTAATAGGTCACTATTACTGAAAACAAAACAAAAGGTCATTATTGTATATTGAATCTCAATCAAAAAACAGTAGAATATTTGGGCATTATTTCAGAATTAATCATTAAGAAGCGCGTAACTCGAAATAATTATTTATTGTTTTATTCAGTCATTCCACAACAGTGAATTAAGTCAAAATATTCATTATTTTGCTTTATTAGCGCAGTTTGAATCACCTGAACTATTATAATGCTGATACGCATTGGATTCTGTACATGTAACGTTCAAGATATTTGCAATAACTTTGATATAATATGAGATAAACGGTTTTTCGTCGATTCTGAAAAATTAGCTATTTTGACTTAGTGCAGTGTTCTACTGGGGGTGCGATATATTGGTTTTGCGTTACGTGCTTCTAGACCAAGACGCTTTGATTTCCATCCCATGACTGATATTTGGGTGACAGAATGTCAGGTTCAACAGATCCCCTGTTTTCGTAGTACTTAATAATATGTATGAATATAGAATGAGGATTGTGCTCATTCTATATTCACAGTAAGTTTATGATATATTTTTTAAGGTAACAACTATTCAAACATAGGAGGCAACTATCCCTGAGCATTTTTAACGGATGGTGTTGAAAAAATAAAATAAAATATTTGTATATCAATTTACCTGCTTTTAATATACTTAGTTAAATACTAGCTTCCGCCCGCGACTTCGTCCGCGTGGAAGTCTGTTGTAATTATACTCTCGACAACTTTTGACAGACAAACAGACAAACAGACAAACAGACATGAAATTCAAAAACCATTGGGATTTGTTCTGCTGCTCATTCTGAAGCCCCCCATAGCATTTTTTCATTGTTATCTTCAACGCACAGACTTTTTCCACTTTACGATTTTATTATATATATAGATTATATACTAGGTGTTACAATGCTCTGTTTTTTTTTGAGTCATTAATCTTACTAAGCAGCGCGCTCACAACACCTCACCAAAATGGCATTGTAATCTGATGAATGGTAAAGGAACGCATAGGAGACGAACAAACAAAAATACAATCAAAACAACGTTTATATAGTTGATAAAAGGTTTTAATGCATAATTTTAAGGGTTTAGAAAAATTTGTTCATTTTCCCCATACTAACTTCAACCCTACCCTCTTTTAACCTCTTCCAGTTTTATTTCCAAAAGTTTCTATAGCATATATCCTGCTTGAAGTTGCCCTGAATATTATTTCGAAAGCGCATTGAAATCTGTCACTTAGTATAAAAGTTTATCGCGCACATACAATCGGACAAACAGGCAAATAGACTAGAAGATCCATTGAGATGTGAAGTGTTGCTCATTCTGAAGCCCCCACAGCATTTTTCATTATTATCTTCAATAAACAAACTTTTTCTAGTTCATGATTTTATTATATACCCACAGCTTCGCCTGTGGTATTTTCCATACAAACTAAATCACCCGTTTTCGCCCCTTAAAGGATGGAATTTCAA
Source organism: Tortricodes alternella (assembly GCA_947859335.1). Lineage (NCBI taxonomy): Eukaryota > Metazoa > Arthropoda > Insecta > Lepidoptera > Tortricidae > Tortricodes > Tortricodes alternella. Next base: position 8,075,748 of record OX401983.1, on the reverse strand, counting down.
AAAATCCTCTCCTCCAAATTTCAAACCTCTAGAACCACCCGTTTAGGCTGTGCGTTGTCTATAAGTGAGTCACGGTACTGTTTTATATGTATTGATGTATATATTGTAATGTTGCATTATCAAACTTCGTCTCAAGACATAACCAAGGGGTGAAGAATTTAAGCCAAAAGCAAAAGTTCTGCAATGCAGAGTAGAATGCATAATTTTTATGGGTCAGTGGAACAAAGCGTTACTATAAATTAAGCGAACGAAGCCAACACGGGCAACGAACCCGATGCATCTATTGATCCAACCGAAATACCCCAAAGTGAGTAGTACTTACTGCATTTGGGAAAAGTGCAACCTAAAACAGAGGGTGATTATGCTATGCTGATGAATCAGTGGTCACATTTGAATGTTTGTTTATTTCGATGTTTTGTCATTCGATCATTTGTTAATTTCTTTTTGACACTCCCTCGACGCAGTCTTCACGGTCTTATCTTGTCTTGTGATACACAGCTGCTACTGATATCCGCTTGAAAAGCTACGCTAGTAGTGGTCTACAATTCTAAAAAAGTACCATGCTCTAATTTTCTTATCTATACATATAATAAAATCTTAAAGTGGAAACAGTCTGAACATTGAAGATAACAATGAAAAAATGCTATGGGGGGCTTCAGAATGAGCAGCAGAACAAATCCCAATGGTTTTTGAATTTCATGTCTGTTTGTCTGTTTGTCTGATTGTATGTTCGCGATAAACTTTGAAACTACTGGATGGATTTCAATGCGGTTTTCGATAATATATCTAGGAACACTTCAGGCAGGACATAGGCTATAGAAACTTTTGGAAATAAAAGTGGAAGGGGTTAAAAGAGGGGGTGGAAGTTAGTATGCGAAAAACTGTTTGGATGAGTTTATTAACTTAAAACTTGGTATAAATACTCTTCAAAATAGAAAAATAGGTATGCGGTATAAGACAATATGAAACTACTCCTAAAAAGGGGGCCTTGGGGCGTTAAACTTTGTATTGGAAAAACCGATTCCATTTGTTTATCGACTTGAAACTTGGTATATATGCAGTTCAAAAAAAACAATTAGGTAGGTAACCGTTTCTAAAATAAATTATTGTGTATGTTTGTTACAACTTAGCTCCATATGGCTGAACGTATTTTCATGAAACGTCGTATATAGTTAGACCTTAGCTTTTGGAATAGAAAATAGGGTCATTTTTGTCCCAAATAACTCAAAAGTTGTCGAGAGTATAATTACAACCGAATTACACGCGGACGAAGTCGCGGGCGGAAGCTAGTTCCAAATATAGTTTGACTCTGAGATATATTTGCCTGCCCTTCATTGGTTCTAGATAAGATCAAATTTTTAATCACTTGACTTTGACGTAATACGAACGAATTGAATTGATTCACCCACGCATATTATTACTACATTAAGAGGACTGTGAACCAGCGGCAAAAATCACCCTTTTCATACAACAGGCTATAACAATGCTAACCGATTTTGACCAATTTTTGATAGGTTGTCAGAAATAACAAAATCTGGGTCTATATGTTTTTGAATTTTGATTAAACATCAACAAAGTCAAATAATCGCTGAAATTTGTTTTGTATGAGAATATACTGACCCAGCAATAAAACTGAATTTATTAATTATTGTTGAAAATAAAAAACATATAGACCTAGATTTTGTTCTGACTGATAACCTACCTAACATTGTTCAAAATCGATTAGTATTTAAGGGGTAGAAATCGTTATGGCATTTTGTATGAAAAGCCGTAGGTTCACACTCCTCTTAAGAAGGAAAAACTTTATAAAGGGTAAAAGGCAATAAATCTGGGAATTATATTTGCGATCTTATTGAAATCCCAGATGGTATAGATATCGCAACACACGCTAGCAAATTTACATCATCCAACTTGCGGGTTCGTCGGCCGGGATCTTCACGGCTCGTTTCCACACGCTCCTCCGATTATGTTTGGTAAACACTTCCTATGTGGTTGAACTTGAACAATTCTAGTGACGAAAAAGCTTCACACCAGGCAGCCTGAACATTTGAACAAGCAATGAATATACTTGAAAGATTCTGTTTTTAGGGTTCCGTACCTCAAAAGGAAAACACGAAACCCGTATAGGATCACTCATGTGTCTGTCTGTCTGTCCGTCTGTAACAGCCTATTTGCTCCGAAACTACTGAACCGATTAAGTTGAAATTTGGTATACATATGTAAGTTGGTGACCGCAACACGGACCCGTGACGTAAATATATGAATTTTAAACATGGGGGCCACTTTTGGGAGGTAAATTAGAAAATTCAAAAAAAAAGTTGTGCAGCCTATATCAAATGAAAGGGCTTATTATGAGGATCAAAAATATTTTTTCTTTTGAATTTCAAGTAAAATAGTTTAGAAGTTATTTAGGAAAATAGGCGAAAATTGACCATTCCATTCGTTATTTCCGAAACGAATGGGGCTAAAATTTTGAAAAAAATACAGAAAATAGTTCTTTACCTATAGATTACAGGAAAACTTATTAGAAGTATATGGTATTTAAAGTAACGTAGTAAATTTCAGATAATCATGTATGGAACGGAACCCTCTCCACGCGAGTTTAACTCGCACTTGCATTTATTTGTTAATAGCACTATGCATTGTTAATGAGTTCATTCTTTAACTAAAACCATGATTTGTTTACATTTTATAATACATTATAAAGAGAAGAATCCGGACGTAAGGCAAGATTTGGAACCCCATCAAGTTGTCTCACCGCCTTGACCACAATAATCTCTTAGACGAAATACCTCTATCTTCGACCAGTTCAATTGTATATTGCAATTGGCATCACTTTGGATCCCAAAGCAAACCACTTAGATTTCACTCGACCTATATACGGGTCAAATTGGTTTGTGTGCCCTTTATCAAACGTTAATCAATCATCATCATCATCATCATCATCAGCCTTACGTCTGACTGCTGGGCACAGACCACCCCTCACGAGAGGAACTGGGAAGTAGTGCCCACTCGAGCCCGGTGCGGATTGGGGACGTTTGTCTTATACATACAGCCCAAAGACGTGGACAGGATTTTTGCGCGGTTGGGCTGGTTCAGACATGCTAAGGCGCTTAGCGAGCTGTGAACCAATAGTTAGCCTCAAATCCTAAAGAATTCAAACTTGTAAGACTGTTTGATTTGTAAATCAAAGTTGAAATATCTCAACGAACAATCAATTTAAATGCAATCGTGTTTGCAACCAGGGACTTCACAAAAAGAGTTAACGATATAGGTTGAACTTGGTGTCATTGCATGGTAAATTATGTAAATGTATGCATGCATTGACGATATATGCTAAACCTTATGAGAAATAATGCAACCTCTTTATATTGTTTGTGCAGTTCATTTCATTCTTATATCTATTTAATGCCCGAGATATGAACGCTCCTTGACCTAACTAGCTCTTTCTCTACTGAGGTGTGATTCACTAACGTGCGCAGCGGCTGATCAGCGGATAAACTAAACCATGAATTAAGACTGTAAGAACAATGTCATTCGGTCCAAATTTGATTGTGTCCTTCATCGCTGAACAGCCGCTGCTTACGTTAAAGAATCACACGGCTGGTCGTTAATTAAAGTTATGAATTAAGAAAGTCCTTAAAAGGATCATTAAGTTCAAACTATACACGAAGGTTATTGCGAGGTCCACTTCTGTATTACGAGTGTATTTTCTATGATAGGCCATGGCCGCTGGTTGGAAGAATAAATATAACTTCCAACGCACACATCCTTAAATCTATGTGGTAGCAACTGTACGGTTGTTCGTGAAAATTCCATTGAAAACGCAACTCGTGCGATCCACACAGGTTTTGTTATAGGCTTGTTAGTGAGCGCTAGTGTACCACAGGATAACATGTTGGAAGGGGTGTATAAGTGCCTACGTCACTTGAATCCCATTTTGGGTTAGTAGGTCACGAGAGGGGAGTGTAGATAGGTTGTGCTGAGCGGGTGTACGATTTTAAAACCCAATAGTGACGTCATCGTGGGAGCCTTGCCCCCCACCACACTGCGTGAATGATGAATGAATGGGCCGATTTATAACATTAAGTAGGTCAAACCATTAAAATACATAAATATAGTTAATATAATAAGTTTACCTTGTAGCTTTGGTGCCGTGTAATGCAATTTATTTTTATTACTTATCAAAATTGATTTTAATAGAAGGAATTATCCTTCGTTTCCTTTAATGCTTAATACTTAATTAAGGGGGGCAACTACGATCTCATTACGGGATTCGAAGTCACGCTTTAAAATTAACTGAGTCGCTATTTCGTACTTTGACATGTAGTAGGTATATTTATTTGAAATATAAGTCTTAATCTTAGCATATAATAAAAAACAGGAATCATTAAAAATTCAAACCGAAAACAACAGACGAATAATAGTCGGTCGTTCCAGAGATCAAAAAGTGTATATGAATTCGGTAAGAAAACTACATATAGAGGCGTGGCACCCAGAGTGGGTCCAATTCGAAACGGTGTCTTCTTAATTTAAAATTCCTAAACTTAAAAAAAGAAACGTGAAGCACGCTTTTGTATAGCACAGAACTGTCAAAATCAACTGTGACGTTTCTTATTTTAAATTTACAATATTTCGAATACAATTTCGTATTGGCCCCAGTGCTCAACCACCTTTTTCTTACGCGCAGGTTAGATTGCTCTTGGAAGGTAGGGTAGGGTTGGGGCCTGAAATATAAAAAAATGCAAGAAAAAGCTACGTCTGAAATCCGTAAAATTACTATTTAACGTCATTGCTGAGTCTGGGCATAAATTGTTAGGAAGTTTTTAGGATGATTGTGCGAAATCAGACAACTCCTGCAAAATTTTAATACTGTATGCATGCATTCTAATAACCTCGTCAGAAATGGGCCTTTTGGTTATTAATAGAATTTTTATAATAGAAAATAGAATTTTTTATCACGTCCAACAGAAATTGAGCGAATTTAAAGTTTGTTTTTTGTAGTTTTGAGTTTTTTTCATATGTTATTCGAATTCATAAAGGTGTAATTAAAAAATTATTATCGACCGAGCGAGCGAAGCGTCTCCGTTTCAGCTTGGGCAAAAATACTTTCGTATGGCCATTTGCTCTCGTCTACAGCTCGCAGGTCTCAACCGATTCTCGTGAAATTTTGTGAGGAGGTTCGGTAATTGTATAAAAAAATTTTGTCGATTCAGTTTTTCGAATTATTTCAAAATGGCGGAGATATGGAGATTTTTGCAATTACAAACTTACTGGCGGTGTTGGTAAACTGACTTGATCTATGTCGATGTATGGAGATATCAGTTTTTCAACGGGAAAGTTAAGTTTGTCGCAAGGCCAATCATTATTTTTTACTTTTCAAAGGGTTTTTGTTTTAGATTCAGTTTTTTGAAGTCTTGTGTCGCGAGGTCTACAGCTCACCGAGCCACTAGTATAATATTATTTAAAAACCATGTAAATAGAAAGTCATACTAGGTATATTTCCAATATTCATCAATCACCTTCCAATTTTTCCAAGCAACGTCACGGAACTTTTCGCGAGCTGTATTAATTGAAATAAACACGTGATGTCGTTTCGACGTGACTTGCTCGGCGTTCGTAGTTTTAAACGATACAAATTAATTAACTTAAAGTCAGAATACGCGTGACATATTTGATAAGATTTCGTTAATTGTAGAATGTATGATTAAATTAATGAAAATGTCAAAGGTATATATATATATATATATATATATACAAACACGTGCTTATAAAACGCCTTTGAATACTTTAATTTGGATTTTTTTTTATAATTTGTTTTGGTACTATATTTTGACACACGTCTAAATATTGTAAGTAGATACTGACATAGCACTTAAATTATATTATAGATTTTTCTATTGTGCGTAGGCAGCGATAACTATTTCACATCTTTGTAATATTCATCTTTTATTGTTTAATACCAACCTTTATTTTGCCACCTGGATTTTTTTATAAGAAACGATTCCAGGCCATCTGTAAATTCTTCTTAGTTTGAGTGTGAGAGCTGCTACACCTTCACGAAGGCTTTTTTTTAAATATACTACTAATGTTATAAATGCGCGCGCGTGTGTGTGTGTTTTGTGTGTGTGTGTGTGTGTGTGTGTGTGTGTGTGTGTGTGTGTGTGTGTGTGTGTGTGTGTGTGTGTGTGTGTTTTGTGTGTGTGTTTGTTACCATCCAGCTCAGAAACGGCTAAACAGATTTTCATGAAACTTTAGGTCATGGAATAGGACATAGGGAACATTTGCATTTGGCTATTTGTCGGGGACAAAATACTTTGTATCCCGGGAACTTCAAAAGTTCCCAAGGGCATGACTACAACCGAATTCTATGCGGACAAAGTCGCAGGCAGAAGCTACACGATAACACATTACACCCACACGTGTTTACGTATACTTACGCAATCTCGTAAGTCTGTTCTTAAAACTAAATCAGATAGATATACTCATAAATGTATAATGTCGTCGACCCCACAGTGAAACTGAAAAGCGGCGCCCGTGGATCCACTTTGTATTGTAATGTTAGTTTTTTTATGTTTGTATTATTAAATAAATATCTTTCATTTTTCAATTAATACAAGAGGATAACATTACAACTTTTGAAATGTACACTTATTGTTTTAGTATGGAGGTACAAAGCCGAAACGAATGATAAAAGTGACTTGACAGTATCCTCTGTTCATCCCAACTTATCTTTCTTCCCAATTAAATGTGCAAATTAACGTACATTAAATTGGGCAGAAAGATAAGTTGAAGTTGAGTGAGTGCTCTAAGCTATAAAGTTACAATAGACCAACTCATTTTGTTAACATCAGATAACTTTGGCTAAGGCTTGGGTTACTGTTAAATTGAAATGTTCACATTTAATCAATACTCAATCATGTATTTCATTACAGAATTTAATAATATATTGTAAACTTATAGCTATAATATAATCACCTATGCTTTGATGTTCGTGTGATATGATAAATAAATAAATAAATCTGATTACGCCAGGCATTAATGGCTCTCACCATCTATACGCCGATGACCTGCGCCTCTAATCGGGAACTTCCAAGCGATATTGTAGCGACGGGCTAGCGAGATTCTCATCCCACTCTTCCGCATGACGCGTAATCATAAGAGTGGGATGCGAGTCTCACTCGCGAGCCGCAACAAGCTATTGCGTTGCCAATCATTAATTATGTTCATGTGTACACCAACATCTTCCAAACCTCTCTGAGTAGGCTGGATCGTCTTCTTAATAACTGTACCTATTAGATTTATCTTCGGTCTGCGAAAGTATGACCACATTTGAGCTTTTCGGCGGCAACTTAATTGGCATCCCATACGTGAACGCAGGTCCTTAGGAATTCTTACTACTCTGTTTTCGATTTTGTTTGACCGAGCTGCACCTAATTACTTAAGATGTTAGTTTTAATTTCAATGTGCTCGACCTGGCCGTAGCCTTAACTCTCTGTCGCCTCTCGCCCTGGGTTTATGTCCAATTCTTTTGCCGTTCAGGCAATTCGTCTTTGGATGAGAACCTCCTCCTTCGGTTTTTTTGAAGTCGGTTAAAAAAGCGCTATCGCTTCAGATAAGGTGAACCCAAAGCAAATGCTCGCATATTGCTTAAGCATCTTTCATGAGTAAGGTTTTATTATTATTGTATATGTATATATTTTGATGTGTAGGTATATTAAATAAATGATATTTATTTAGGTTTATTATAGACATGAAAATCAGCGCTGCAGGTGTCTTACACCTCAGCATTATGCTGAGCCAGTATCCCATTCACAGCCGCGAGGACACACACACGACCATTTTGTTTTTATTGTTTCAATTTTTATTTATGTTACTCTGTGTGCCTTCTGTGTTAGTGAATAAATGTTTCTTTCTTTCTTTCTTTCTTTCTTACATATCTTATATATATTATATTATATAAAAATGAAAATGAAAATGAAAATATTTATTTTGCAAGTAGGCCACTTGGGCTCTTTTACATGTCTGAAGCTACCAGCGCTTCGAAAGGTGACATCTGCTGAGAAGAAACGCCGCAAGAAACTCAGCAGTAAGTCTTTTTTTTTCAACTTTTACATTAGAGTTTTAACTAAAACTAACACATGAAAAGGGCAGCAAACAATCCTAATAGGTAAAAATTAATTCTAATAAATAACTAATAAGGGAGATGTATAGTCTCCGCGTCTGGACAAGTTAAGCTACTTAGAGATGTATAAAGCCTCTAAGGGTCATCATAATAATAATTAAAATAAAGAAACATCTAAATTGATTACCTAATCTAGGTTAAATGAAGATGTAGACAGTCTCCACGGTCAAGTATAAATTAGGAGATGTAAGGTCTCCAAATATCATAATAATAATAGTAATTTGAAATAAAAATATTTCATGTCCTAATAATTCAAATATCGAATATGAAACCCTATAGAATATAGTATAGAGAACACTATGAAGTATAATATACAACGTCGTAGTGTATTAGGTACTGCTTTACAGTCTACACTTCCTGCACCATCCTTAACAAGTTTCTGTTAGGCCTAGCCGTTGGCTGGTAGAGAATGCCTAAAAGCATTAAGTCAACCATTTGTACACTCGTATATTTTGCAATAAAGATTAAATAAATAAAAAATCATCATCGTCGTCAGAATCAGTCCATGAAGATCTCTGGAAGACGCGTTTTTCAATTAAAATGATGAATTACTTAGTTTCAAATTATGAATTTCTACAAGACTTCAATTATCATGTTAGTGATTATTATTTGGTTAGCTTAGACGCGTGATACCTGTAAGTCACGCAGCCGGCAGCAGGCAGCGCTCAATTGAACTGGTTTTAAGGCTTCCCGATGACGCACGAGCTGCTGAAAAAATACGGCTATTTTGGAAAATGTATTTAAATTAACGTTT